>OZ020609.1:7788967-8988967 GCA_963971545.1 Philophylla caesio
TACCATGATTCAATAATAAAAGGTTCTGTATTAAAGCAGCTCACTCTTTCCCGCATGACAAATCGGCTCCTTAACTCATGAAGAATGTTGCATATTCTACAGTTTTCACATGTAATAGTAGTATATTGTAAACTTCTTCATATTAAACAAAATGTTGGCATTACTGAATCATTTGTCTAATTTATACATTTTTTTTATTCGTTGACATTTTATTTTGTGATTGCGTGAATTTGGGTAAGTTTTGCAAAAAATCGTTGTTTTTACCTAATATTATAACAATTTTTCATTTAAAATATATAACACATCTTATTTCCAGTGTAATTAACCATAATACATATGTAGAAAGCAAACCCTTCTATGGGATAAGTATTAACATTTACTGGCGAAGGATCTGGTGAGTAAATACTTGTTTTTTTTTTATTTGATTGCATCAATGATAAATCTATTTATTTGCAGGATATCTTTCCCCAGTCAGCGCAGCGGGATATATATAATTATGTATAAATATTTCCGTCGCCGATCGACTTGAGCTTTTGTGTAATCATATCCCACACGACAAGCACACACACGTAAGTAAAATGTAATATAGCAACTGAAACTACTATAAGGAAGTATTCTAATAAATATTTTTGTTTACAGCATTCTTCGTGCGTTTTGTGTTTTCCTGCCCAACTGCAAAGCTACCGTCTTTGAACTTTTTTGCTGCCTCAGACGCAAACACGCACACACACGTAAGTTAAATGTAATAGCAACTGCAACGATTGGCAGAAATTCTAATAATTGAACCTCTTTGTTTACAGGTTCCCTCGAACGTTTGGTGTTTCCCTGCTAATTTACTAACCTTAACGAAAACTATACAAAATCTAGTTTTTGTCGATTAAGTGCAAATAAAAAAAGGTTTTATCTCACAGTTTTCACTATAACCATGTTGTTTTATTTTTATTTTCACTTAAAAAATGTACAGACCTGTTCTGCATTGAACAAATTTGGTCGGAATCGGAATATATAAATCCTTTCTCCTCGATTTGTTGTTAGTTTCTCCATATCCGTCAAGATCAGAGTTTATTCTTTTTTTTTTCGGAGAATCAGAGAATACTTTAAAATCAAAAAATAAATGCAGAACAAACCCATGGCGGAATTATACAGGTGATATTTTTAGAACAGCTGATTCGTTCTATTTTTCGCCGCGGTACTTAAATGCCAAATTGATCAGTTTTCTGATTGGCTTAATTTGTTTGGTAAACTGTTGTCAAAACAATGTTTGATGACATTTTTATATTTGTTTACAAATAAATTTGTTTACAAATAAATTAAAAATAATTAATTTTATATTCTTGTGCGGGTTGTGCGATATTCCGAAGTGGAAAAAATAAAAATAATTAAGAAAAGATGGGCAAATGTGTGTTATGTGAAAAAAGATTGGAAGGGGTAAAAGGGCCCTTTTTTCAAGTGCCGAAAGAGGACGAAAAGAGGATGCAATGGGCCAAAGTGTGTGGTATAAGGCTTAGGTTAAAGGACAGGATATGTGCGGATCACTTTTGCCCTTCCGATATTTAAAATTTAGGACGAAAGAAGAATTTGTTGCCTGACGCTGTTCCAAATCCTTCATCTACACATAATAAAAACATCGATTTAATGACGGCTGTGGAAGACAATTCAGTTAGGAAGCAAACAATGTAAGTAACTAGCCAGGTTCTAAAATTTTAGGAGTTTGAATATAAGCTAATTCCCATACATAGGGCGAATTTCGAGCTTTCAAATGCTGAAGCCCAAAATATCGACGATTCCGGAATAGTTTTACAAACGAAGTAAGTTCGGAGATTGATATTTAAAGTTAAATTGTGAGCTTTATTTTGATTTAGCTTCAGTGTCCCGCGTCCTTTTTGTACATTAGCATACACCCTTGAAGATGTCGTTAAGGAGCTGGTTTTAGATTCCTCCGTTAAGTATGTAGATTGAAATTCATTATAAATAAGTTTTCGCTTTAAATCAATTATCATGTATAGTTTTATGGCTGTGAAACCTTCAGTGCTTGTTGAAGACAGCCAAACACAAACCGAGTAAGTGCATCTGAACATATTCATATGTACATATGTATAGTGAATAAATGCATAATTACTTTTAAACAAACTTTAAGATATGCTATTCTGAAGTCGAATACGCAGTTTGAGATCTCAACCTTAAAAAAAGAGATAAGGGAATTCATTCAACTCGCCTTGATTTTGACAAATATTTACCGAAAGCAAAAACAAAATACACGTTGTTTTTGGTGTTGTCGTGGCGACACCACCTTATAGATTCGCCTTGAACAAACCTGTTAAATATGCAAAAAAAATATATATGTACTTAAGTAGGCAATATCAAAAATTATAATTAAAACTGTGAAAGTTTGTATGTTTGAATGTGTTTCTCGGTAAATACATATGTGCGATGGAGAACTGGAATGATGTTTTTACACACAACGGTTGATTTTTTTTTAAATTAAATTTTTATAATTTGCCAGTTTAAATATAATTAATTCTCTATATGTTTTATTTGTATAAAATAGTGGAGTAAAATCTTGTGGGTAAACGGGTACAAGCTAGTTAAAACATAAATCAAATAATTACTTAAAAACCATCATATTTTAACATGTATTATACTTAGTACTTTTCTAGTACCTTTTCGCAAAAAGGGATCACATTGTTCCCCCTTTCTGCGTACTTCTAAAATACAACTATAGATTAAGGAGTGTCAGAATTTAGCTGTCAGTAAGTACATAACCTTTTATAATTGAATCATGCCCGCATACGTCCAATTGTTTAACATTTCATATTATTGTTGTTTGTATGTTTTTTGTTTACCATTACGGGATTTTAATTTGTTTACCTCCTTATTGTTTATATTTTTTCGTTTTCTCATTTTCGCTAGTTTAAGCTTTAATTATGCACTCCTAATCAGTCGAACAGGCACAAACAAGAGTGTAAGTCGTGTTGTATTCTTATGTTTGTTAATAACCTAAATTTAAATATTTGTTTGGAATATGTTTTCACAAATAATTATAGTCCTGATGATGATCTCAAATTGAGGTCGAAATATCGACAGTCAAATACAAAAATAAACAAACATCGAAGTTTATTTAATTTGGGGGCCTCGAGCTTGAAAAATAAAAATTGTATAAAAAAAAAAAAAAAATTATTTCCGCAAAGTGTAGCAGTCTTCACTTTTGCGAAGGTGGACTTCCAAGTCCTCATGCTGCCTTTATAATGATCGACACAAGTCGATGTTTCGTCATGTGCATTTGGAATCCCGATTCGTGGTCCTTTTTTCAGTAGTTATTTTTTGACAGATTGCACCAGCGCCCATCAAAATGTCATAACATTTTTGTGTCAATATTTTGCATTTTATAATTTGCCAGAAAATATGGACACTTGATATGGATCGATGATTTTTCAAGCCCATTAAACGATGCAATGACAGATCTGAAGCTTTTTCATGGCAGAAATACCCTCGGAGATTTGCCATTGCCTGCATATCGAGTTATAGCACGCACCGCTACCCACTCGACCGAAGTCTACTATTATAAAATATCAAGTAATACTGAACGAAAATTGCTTGAAAGTTTGACGGACGTACTCGTGAAGAAGAGTGACTCAAATTAAATCAACTGATATTTGTTACAATTGCTTAATTTCTTATTTTGATTTTCTTCTGATTTTCCGACAGGGTGGAAATTTGATGTATATTGGATCGATTTTCCAAGCTCTCTCGAACGAAAACGACACCGAAGATGGCACAACGCCGAAACCGGTATGTCACAAAACCAAATTTGACAGGGGATGACGGAAAATCGTTCTAATATACATTAATTTTCGCCCCGATTAATTAGCATACAATTTAATTACCAAAATTTGGATTTTACTGAAGTTCATGGGCAACAGCCGCGCTAAGTTGTGTTTTTTTGAATTATTAAGATAAAATCTCCTCAAGCATTAAATCTGTGCTCTTGAATGTGGGTTTAGTCCCTAGACCCTTTTTTTTAAGAACAAGTAGACCGACTGTGGGCTCTTCTATGAAAGGGTTGAAAGCTGATTCACTTGTTTTTCAAAAGCACTGACGTTCTTTTTTAATAAAAAGTTGCAAGTAGACCAAGGCATCGTTGAAATTTGAAACAATACTTTCAAATTTAAATTTATAAATTTTCCATTCAAAAAAATATTTCGGCATAAAATAATCTACTAAATTTTTTGTCTCCAGTTAGGACCTAACCGAAAGTGTGTGAAATTTTTAAAATTTAAATATTGAAATTTACAATTGATTTTACCATAAGTATGTACTAATGTATTTTCTTGCAGAAATTCGAAAAAATTCAACATGTGCTGCGGTCCCTGTTATGGCTCTTGTTGCGGTCCCTGCGGCCCCTGCTATAGCTCGTGTTGCGGTCCCTGCGGACCATGCTATGGTCCTTGTGGACCCTGTTGCGGCCCATGCGGACCTTGCGGGGGATGCGGTCCTTGCGGATCCTGCTGTGGCCGTTGCTAGACGTCTCTACGCCGCTTTTGTAAGTAAAACGCTTATGGCTAAGTATAATCGAAAGAGCCACTTACATTTCTTTTGAACATTTATACTTTTCACTTTCAGTCTCAATTCAGCTTCTGGGATTTAGAGAGCCACTGTTAAAGCGACTAATTGGCAAAGAGCGTTACTGGCAAAGAATATAATGAATTGATTCCAAGGCAGACAGCACTCGAAGGATGGCCGGCCATTAAGTTCATAAAGCGGACTGGAAAAATTTGTATGCAGCCAAAAACTAATTTTGCTATATTCGAATTTTTTCGGTTACATTTTTATTTTTTTATTTTTAATAAAAGTGTGTTGCTTTTATTAAAATTGATACTTTTATTTATATTGTGAGGTTTGAGGATGCATTTTTGCGAAGGAAATGGTTTAGTTGATCAAAACGGAGGTTTGACAGAATATGTGGATAGGATAAAAGATTCAGAAATTTGTACGCAAATACGATCAGTAATTGGAAAACGGCAAAAATTTACAATTTTTGGCGACTTTAAGAATCAAACTTTCACAAACATAATTCAAAACCGACGAAGCTTTATAGCACTAACTTTCTCACCCAGCAGAAATGAGTTCGGACAGAAAATGCTTAAATTGGTTAGTAGCTGCGCTCACAAAGGAAATGAGGGGAACTGCCCTTCAACCTTCGAACAATGAAAATGAACTACAATTAAGCTCACAAGAGACCCAGGACTTTGCTTATTAGCGTAGCTCTGGCTCTCGTGAGTCGGAGGAAAGTTTGGCTGTATTTTTATCCCTGAGAGGGAAACAAATACAACACGGACAGGAAATTAAAAATTAGAGTAAGACTTTAAGGGGAGTTGTTAACGAAAAAGGAAATTAAGCTTTTAGAGTAAATAATCCTCATGAAGTTGGACTTGGTAGACGCTATGCATATGCATATTAGATATGAGATATTCAGATTCTGATCAACATGATTCAATTATTATTGATCATGACTCCTTCTACAGTCATCAAATTTCCTTTGCAATAACTTTCAACAATTTTCTTTTTCCTTCAATTGTCTAAATTAAAAAAATAAAATTCGTTCATTTAAATAAATTTGGCTGAACTAATGCAACAAAATTTGCTGTCTGACTTTTTCCAAAGGCATAAAAAAGTAAGTTAAATGTACAACACCCAAAGATCCTAATGAACGGTAGTTAATCATAACATTTTCTCTTATTTTTTGGAACACTTTCTAAGTAATCGTATACGAAATGTGTTCTGGCTGTGGGACTTGCTGTAGTCCATGCTGCTCGCCTTGCGTCTGTCCATGCCGATATCTGAAACGCACGGACTTCTGCTGCCGTTGGCCCTGTCCATGCAAAGCTCATTGCTACAATACTCCTCCGAAGTGTTGCTGTTGAGGAGTTACTTGAAAAATATTGCATTGCTGTTCAACTCCAGAACGAACTTTTGACTTTTAAAATGCTTTTGGATTAAGAAGTTTTAAGTAAAAATAAAGTAAACATTTGGAAAAAGCTGGGAGTTAAACTTAATAGACTGCGGTCGTTGTCTGGTGAAGTGGTTTTAAGTTCCACTCACAGCATCGTGGTTTTTTTTTCTGTGGATGTCTTCTGGGGGTCATGAGACTAGTGAATGTTGCTGTCAAAATTCTTTATTAACATTTTGCAATGGGATTTTGTAATCAGCTGTGCCCGGATTCTAAAAAAGAAACCGAATATTAAGTAACATCTCAACCATCGTACAATGATCTCAATTACGTTTTTATTTGCATATTTTTATGCAAATTTTTTTTAAGATGCTTCATATTTTTAGGCGTTCTAGTGAGCCCTTCGTCTGACTACAGAAAAACTCAGTGGATAAAAATTGTACCTAAATACTCTACATTTTTTAAAACTATAAAACAAATCATGACAAATCACCAGCTTTATTTCATTTCTCAAATTGTAATAGACACAAAATTAATACAAAATTCTTCTTCTCAAACTGAAAAAAAAATTAAAAAATTAAGGCCTTCTGAAAAAAGTAAATTGCGAGCTTTCTTTTAACCACAAAAATCTACATACTTACATAATAACTCTTATTTCCGCCAACCGCAGCCCTAATACAACTGAAGATGTGCGATCCCTGCGGCTTTTCCGTTGCACCAGTCGGCCCATATGGACCTGTAGGACCCTATGGACAAATCACCGCTTGTGGAGCGCATGGCATCTGTGGTCCACCGTGCATACCATGTTCACCAACGTGTCAGCCATGCTGCACACCATGTTACACCCAGCCACCATGCGATCCATGTGCCAATTGCTGTCCCAAGCACTGCTGTCCCTGAAAGGATGCAAAACGGACATAATAGAAAGTGAGAAAACGGATGATTAGACACAAGGGTGCATCTTGAGTTGGAATAGGGTAAAAACAAATTTAAGCAGAATATGCAATAGTTAAGTACATATGAATCTGTAAAAATATATGTTTTGCTTGATGCCATCAAATAAATATTATTGCAATAGCTTTGAATAAAGTTTGACTGCATTTTTGTTTGGGTTGAATGGATTTCTGAAAAACGGGGACGTGGCAATAAGTCAATTAAAAGTTTTATGAGATTTGTATTGTTTCAACACAGCCTAGTCAAAAGATGTAATAGCTGTGAGACCATGAGAGATGAAACCAGAAGAAAAATGTCTATCAGCTTTAATAAAAGGATTGTTTTAAAAAGAGTTTGTCATTTTTGCCAATAGGTGTAGAGTAGATAACTGATAGCTGATGATGAAATTAACGTAATTATGGCTCTGAGCCGCATTTAGCGCGTCTTTCTGAAAAGCTTTAAATGATCCCTCGATTATTTCATATTAACCTTCTTGACAATTTACCCACCCATGGAAATCAATCAAGAGCTGTAACAGAAGCATAGTATTTTTCCAAAAGAATTTTCAGCACAGCAGGATATTTTGTCTCTTTTGAGAAGTACATCGGAACTGGGGTTTGTTTCATACAATAAAGAGCGGTTATTTGTTTTTTTATTGTTATCCGACCTTAATTACTTTACTTCCTGAAGTGTTCGAGTTTTTCAGTGAAAGTTGATTTCTGTTTGTCGTTTAAACTAAGTTTAAACTCAGTATGCAGTTTTTTAGTTAACTTTAAGCGGAGTTTAAACGGCCGATTGCGCACGGTTCAACTTAGTTTAACTTACCAGCTGCGTGCTGACTACTTCGTTTTGGTTGCAACAAATTTAATTGAGCGCAAGAAAACTAAGTTAACATTTAAACTGAATTTAACTAAACTTTGTTTATACCTAAGGCAATCATTAGCAGGCGGACATCCAATAAACTAACCGGAAGCAGTCCAGAGTCCTTCGATCGCGGTTATGACGGCAAAGTGTTTTCGACTTTAAAAACTTCAGTAATTTTCAGCAGTTGTCTTTTCATTTAATGTCACAAAATTGATTTTTGTTTTTCAAATTATTCTTAAAACTTTGGGTCAAAAATAACATCAAAATTTCTAAATTTTCGTAAAACAAAACGTAAGTATGTACATATGTATGTACATATGTACGTCTGTTGCAAAAAAAGCACACGCTGGATAAAGTCTAAATACCCAAGCGTTTCTAAATACTAAATTTCACACTTTCCTTTCAGTCCTGTCATTTCGAAAGCTCTCGTTTAAGGATGTGCGATCGCTGTTGCAACAAAAATGGCTGGACTGGCTCTTCTTGTGCGGGTGGCAATTGCGGTACATATTGTCCTAACGGTAATTGCAGTCGCCCATGCGCACCACAAAATCCAACGGCAAGTTCAGCGGGCTGGTCTAGAGCTTATCAATCGTATGCCAGCAATTCGATATCAAGTTGGCCACAACCACAACAACAACAACAACAGCAACAACGTTGGGCATGACTAACGTCAAGACTGCGTCTCAATCAAATCATCTACGAAATGGAGAAGCGAAAACTAACGCCCAACTATGATATAGCACCAGAGGAAATTGATAAGTTGCCGCAAATAATGATCATACCATCAAACGATAATAGTCCATTCATGTACGTGAGTTGCTCTTTGTTGAAAATCAATTGGATTTTTAACATTAATTTTGCCTCACTTACAGACTTAAAAATAATTGCAATAAACCAACAAAACTTATGATTATACCATCGAAGGTGTTAGAGACGAGTGAAACACTTAAATGTGAAATAATCAAAATGGCGGTTGTCTAAAGACAAGATAAAAGCGAACTTCTCTATATTTTTACTTTTAAAGCTCTTATTACACCTTCATGCGAGCTTGATGGCGTTGAGTTTTTGAATGCACGACTATCTGAAGCAATCAGTTGCGCGTGAATTTAAAAATAAAACTGTTTGTCCATCCTTCGACATAAACTTGCGATTGTTTAAATAAACTATACCCCAAAGGCCAAGGAATTTGCATTTTAAATTCTTTCGGGGAGTGGGGGCTCGCCTTCTCAAGTTTGTTTAATATTACTCTGAGTTTTAGTTGTGGGAATAGGAGAAGTGCTCCTCGAGATTAAATGGTGAGTTTTTTGATGAGTTTTGAGCTATCTAACCTTATCAGATTTCGGGCATTCGATTCAGATAAAGTACGCATTCCATCTTTACATGAATGTACTGCAAAAGTAGGAAAAAATATATATGACAAAGAATATCGATAGATGGCAAGTTGATCTGTATGACACAAAAGTACTTGACGTCGTGTCCTTAAGTCGTGTATGTATGTACGTTCTGACAGATCGCACTCGATGATCAGAATAAAGGCCGCGCTTCTAAAAAGAAAGATTTCAACAATTCGAAACAGCGATACCGACATTCGATGCCGTTTTCCAGAAAGACCATTCTCCCAAAACTTGGATGATAGGTCGCATATTGCAGTTAAGGGGATTAGGTACGTTGTTAAGGCAATCCTAAGCCGGCTGTGAACATGTTACTCTAACAACTTCGAACCCACACGCGTACATCGCTAGAAAAACTCTAGTGAAGCCTCAATTACAGCAGGATGACGCGCTCGTCAAACAAGCAGCAACTTGTTTTAAATTTAATCCACTCGAGTGCTCAATGAGCAATGTTTTACTTGTATTATTTGATTTTCAAAAATTTAATCAATTCATTCAAAAACTTTTCGGCTTTTAATACACATCAAAATTGTAATACAATTATTTTCTTCAAACTAACAGGTATGTAAATTACAGCACGCCTTGGGCCTGGACCAGTGTAGTTACTAATTAACTCTTTGACGCTTTCACATTAACAGCCTACTTGGAAAGACCAACTCGAAATGTGTGAACCCTGTTGCGGCTGCTGCGGCTCTTATGGCTGTCCGACTGGTCCTTGCGGCCCCTGCGGTCCGTGTGGGCCCTGTCGGCCTGGCGGGCCATGTCAACCCTGTGGACCATGTGGCCCATCGTGTGGTCCTTGTGCGCCCTGTGGCCCTTGCGGTCCGCCATCATGTGGCCCATGGGGCTCCTGCGGTCCATGCGCACCGTGTAGCCCATGTCCACCGTGTGGTCCTTGCGCGCCGTGCGGTTCCTGTTGTGGTCCCTGCGGTCCTTGCATCTCGCGCGGTCCATGTGGACCTTGCGGTACCTGTGGACCTTGCTGCAGCCCATATCCCACCTGCTGTCCGTTCGGTTGTCCGTGCTCCAAGTGCCCGAACCCATGTCGATATCTAAAGCCCAAGTACTGAGGCAACGCAACATGTGGATATCGGGTAAGATAGGCACAAATTGGATGATGTGTAAGGCGGAAGTGTTTTGCAAAGGAGAAATGCAACATTCGAGTGGTTAAAATTTAATTTCAAATGCGCAACTTTGGGAAACTGCGGGCTGATTGATCATTAATAAGATGAATGGACGCATACAAGAAGACTCTTTGTTCTGCCATGTTTCCTATTGTACATTTGATATTTTGTATGTATGAAGAAAGTCGATTGCCTTTTTATTCAATAAAATTGTATGAAAATATAAACCTTTTTAATTGCCGTCGGCTTATCTAAAACTAAGTATACTTTCTCTAAATGTTTCTATAGTGATTTTATAAACTTGTCAAATATTGTCATATACAGCAGTCAATTTAGTTTTTGAACAAACTTCCAAATTTTCGGACGCGAGCATCATTTGCTCACATAAATTCCGTTTAAAAGTCTCCTTGCACACTAGAATGTGAGTAGTTGGTGTTATTGTTTAAATTTATTGTTGTTTATCTTATGTATGAATGTGTTTTTGCAGAATTTGTTAATCGCCTAATGCAGTGTCCTTGCTGGTGCTACCGACCCGCACCTTGTGGTCCATATGGTCCCTTCGGTTCATGGGGCTATATTGGACCATGTGGCGCGCTGGGTCCATGCACGCCTTATGGCGCACCGTGGGGTTCATGTCAGCCGTGTGGGTCATGTTGTTATGGCCGACGTAGATGTTGCTAGTTAAATAGATTCGAATGTGCATAAGTAGTTTGTAAATTATAAGATAACCATTAGGGCGGGCAATGGATTGGGTTGATTAAAATGGCAAGTGTTTGATGTTAAAAATGGTAAAATGTAAAAAATATTTTAACAAATAAAATTATACAATTTTTTTTTAGTTTTTGAGATTTTGTAAATAAAGTGTGCAAAATTCTCAAAAATATGAATATGCTTTGAAATTATTTCCGGATAACGAATGGAATTACCTAGAGAGAGTTTGTATTTTTCGCTAACGATTGAGTTCGAGTTCGCCTTTTTTTTTTTTTTGGCGGTCTAATCACTTGAACGATTTTTCCAGGGTTTAACAAAGCGCCACAGAGAAAGCATTCCTCTTCCTTCTTCTGCAGCGCTTGTATCAATTCATACCTTTACAATGGATTTGTTGGACTATGTCTTTATTTCAGGGACCCAACCAGTTATGACTTTTATAATAAAAGTCTGATAAAAAAAGTATTTTTTCGACTAAAAAATTTTTTGTTGCAAAATTTCAGTAAACATTTGAGTTTTATTTTTTCAGTCAGTGGGTTAAATTTTTGGTCGATGTTTGGTACCCCCTAGTTGTGTTTTATAAATCATTTTAAGCAACTTTTCCAATGGAAGCATGGTTTTATTTTGAATTCCGAGCCCCTCAATTTTTAAAAATAGGTATTTTTTTTTTCCTTTTCTTAGATCTTCCTCTATCTACGCGCTAAATGAACAAAACCTATTTTTCGCATTTCAAATTTATTATTCTTTACAATTCCAACCTTAAAGGTAAAAACTTATATAAAATATAAATGAAAAAGATTAAATTGAATATTGTAAGAAGCGAGAAGGACTTATTCTTGAAAGTCTTTCTTGCTGTCAAGTTTAGGAAATTTTTTACGGCTTTCTAATGTCACTGCCATCATTTCTTCTCGTTTGTGTTCTAAAACTCGTTTGGACACGCTAGCTAACAATTGAACATGTCTTTCCGTTGCTTGTATGTGTAACGGAATTTTTGGATCAGGTAGCGGTCGATCATCATTTTCCAGATATTGTTGTAGATGTTCATAAGGGATGCTTAGAGTAAACGGTGGTTCGAATATGATTGAATTATCATTCATATCAATCATATTCGTATAATCCGTGCAATTGAAGTTCAAGATAGGTTTTTTATAAGCTCTCAGTTGCATCGGATTATCCACATGGTTGCGGTAGTGTACAATTTTTTTTAGAGCTAAGTCGCGTATGTTTTTTTCATCGTCGAACAACATTGCTAATAAAACGTTTTCTGAGTGAGCATAATACGCGTTTTCTTGAACAACATTATTCACAATTTTTCTTAAATTCGAATCCAAATATTGAGTCCAACGTATGAATTTACAAAGTAATACACTGCCGTAAACGACAGAGTTATAGTACTTAATATTAAAATACATTGGCGTATACACTTTCATTACATAGTTTGCCAGAATTTTTAAATTTTTAGACGGCTTATTCGTTGTCACGTATAACCGTAATAATCTACTGGCTTTGGTGAGCCAGCGAGAATGTGTAATTGGCCCTGGTTTAATGTTAGACAAATCGGCTGAAACCTCACTGCCACGTTTTTTTTAAAAATACGTTATTTTTATGTATTTAGAAATTGAAATATTATATTTATTGCTTCTTGTTTTTTTTAACATATGTTTCCATCTTTAGAGTTGAATTTCTGAAGAAAAAAAACTTTGATAAAAAAATGTTCTGTTCATTTAGCGAGTAGATAGAGGAAGATCTAAATTTCTGTCTTCCAGAGGGTTCCATTTTCTATCTGAAATCTATAGTAGTAGTTGCAGCATCATAACGAGAACTCTTGAATCTCTCTTTTTAACTGAACTTTACAATCTCAGCAAGTTCCAAGTCATTCCGATAGAAAATAAACATATTTTCCATACAAATTTTGAAATTTTTGGCCAGAAAAAGGCTAAAAATCGAAAATCTTGTATGTGAAGTACCCTTAATTTTTATTGTATTGCACTGTAAGTTTCATTATCTTTTTTTTTGTAAAAAAAAACTTTGTGCAAAATTTTAAGTCATCACGATGAAAAATGAGGGAACTCTCCATACAAATATTCCGATTTTTGTGCCATTTTCGTCCATCTTAAGCCTTTTTTGTTCAAATTGAGTATCATAACATAATTTTATCGCCGAGCCAATGTCAAATTCGGTTTTTTCGTACCAAAAAACCCCTTTACACATACATAGCAAAATATTGTAATCCTTTTTTCAATGATGTGTCCAAGTCGAATCTTGAAAAGGACGGAATTCAAAATAAAACCATACTTCCATTAGAAAAGTTGCTTAAAATGATTTATAAAACACAACTAGGGGGTACCAAACATCGACTTTTTTTGACCTATACAATTTGACCCACCCTAATATGTATGTACATACGTACCTACGTATAGGAGTCTAATTTCCGTTTGAATTTATACACATCAAATCAATATTTACATTATTTGCAAGTTGTTATTATCATATACGTCACTCATTCTAATAACATGTGTGTTTTATAGCTTAAAATCGAGCGCGTAAACGATTGAAGCCGTGTTTTTTAGTGAAAAGTTATTCAATTCAAAACGATGGGACGAAAGCGCAATTTTTGCATACGAGAATATTTTGAAGGTGATGGTCAACTAGGAAAATGCAAGGCATGCGGACAAATTATCCAGCTAAATTTTACTACTAATTTAAAGCGGCATTTGCAAACAAAACATCTGGATATATTTCATGAGTATGAAAAGCGTTTTAAACATGAAAATGTACCATGCGACAAAAATGATAAGAAAGTGAAATTTACTTTGGAAATGTCTCCAAATGAGGTAGTGAATGCGTGTATTAATTTTATAACGAAAGACTCTCTTCCTTTATCATTTTTCGACTCCAATTCGTTTAAGACTCTTACGAATCTAATATTCGATGGACTAAAAATTCCGAGAATTACATCGGTGAATATTATCTATGTATAAAAATTAATACCGCAACACGGAGTGACCGTGGTGTTCTTTGTATAAATATTTCTGCATGATAAAATTGAAATAATTACGTTGTCAATGGAAGAAATAAAGGGTAGACATACAGCAGAGAACATAAAATTGAACATAGAAAAAGTAATGCGAGCATATGAAATTAGTAAGGAACAAATGTACGCTGTTACAAGCGATAACGGACGTAATTTGATTAAAACGGTAGAGCTTCTATCAGACACGGTCAGTGACGAAGATTCTGAAGAAAAAACCGTAATCGAATCAACCCCAATTAAATTTTCTGGAGATCCAATGCACATAATAGCTGATCACATTATATCAATAAAATGTGCAGCGCACACGCTCCAGCTTGCTGTGAAGGACTTTTTAGAAGAGTACAGTCTAGGAACAGTAAGCAGCAGTCGTCGACTTGTGAAACTCCTCAGAACTCCTCTAAAACGGTAAGTAATTAGATGATTATCTTTTTCAGTGAAGTTTTGAAAAGCTTTTAGTTATGTACATGTCTACGTGTACTTCCTAGATGTGAGATAAAAGACTTGGTCTTCCAAAACCGCAATTAGATGTTCCAACTCGCTGGAGTTCCACTTTCAATATGATTCGAAGCCTCTGTCAGCTTAAAGAATTCTGTGACAACAATTGTAAATGCTGCCTTGTTTTTGGATCCGAGATTGAGAAGAATGCTTTCGAAAGAAAAGATGCAAAGTGCTAAAAACCATCTCAAGGGACTTGTTCGTCGAATGGAGAATTTGAAAAAGGTTGTTTCAATAAGTTTTATCTATTAAAATGGTATGTTTATTATATATTTTTTTTAAATTAGATTCACAATTCAACCCCTGAGGAGACTCAACACAGGGAAGACACGACATTTTTGATTCATGAGTCCTCAATGCAAAGTTCTTCTTCTCGCTTGCGGAGTTGCATTCGAGAACTTGAGCTTGCTAATTCATCGTCAGATGACGACTCTTACGAGTTCAACGATGAACTAAAAAAAGCTTATTATGAGATTGACTCCTACAAGGAAAAACGAGTGGATTTAGACACGGATATTGTCGAATATTGGAATAGTAAAAAATATACATTTCCATATCTACGAAAACTTGCTTTTGCCGTGCAGTCAGTACCTGCAACACAAGTCAGTGTCGAACGAGCTTTTTCGGCATTAAAACTTATTTTAACCGATTTACGATACAATCTATCCGATCAAAATGTAGAAACAGTATGCCTTTTAAAGCTCAACACCAATATAATGCCTTGATTACAAACTCTACTAAGTTTTTCCCGGGTATATTTCAAACAAAATTTTTTTGCCGCACTGTGTAATATATGCATATACATAAGTGAATATGATTTCTTCGGTTTTTGACCTATATCTTAAGTCAGAGTTGCCCAATCTTAAAGAAAGTATATATATTTAAATTCTAGACACTAAGACCAATCATCTGGTACCTACCTCATTTATTAAAATCGGATTAACGGTTTGTTCGTTATGGGACCAAGCCTTTTATTTTTGACAAAAAAAATATTTGGCTTGGTTTAACTGTTATTTTCTGACTGAAAAAATAAAAGTCTATAATTAACAATTAAATTTGTACTTTTTTTAAATAAGTTAAAAAAATTAAAATTATCCTTGATCCTCGCACAGGACATCATAAGGATGACAAGGACATCAACTATTTTCTTCCACGAAAATTTTTATGCTTTGACTATTTGGTTTTTGGAATATATCATAACAGTTATTTTTGGTCCCTGCTTTATTTGTAAAACCCTGGTACTACTTAGTTTTACACCATCTGTTTTAATCGCCGTCATTAGGACGCAATAGTTTAGCTGAATCGTTCGATATTATCTAGCTCGTATCATGAGTAAAAACGAGAAGGATGAACTTTTTTAAGATATATACATACTCGTATGCATGATTCAATTATAAAAGGTTGGATACTTACTGACGTTTAAGTTTTCCGACTGCCTTGTAAGGTTGCATTTAGGAAGGTCTGATAAAGGGGAAAATATTTTATCCCTTTTCGCGCAAAGGTAGTAGAAAAGTAGGCAACTAGTAGCGAAATGCGGTTTGTACATAGAATGAAACATATTTGCAGAAATTTGATATTTCAATTTAATATAATTTAACCGAATATTCAACAATGTATATACATAGCACCTTAATACAACAAACTATATAATCAAAAAACGCAAGTGTGATTTAGAAGCAATGTTTTTTTAACAAAATGTGTAAAATGTGATATCAACCTTTTTTAAGTTTTTACATGCAGAAAATAGAACTATCACATTTGGAAAAATTTTGATAGTAAAGTTTTCTTTAATTCAATATTAATTTTAGCAATAAAAATAAGAGGTATCTAGTAAAAGCCAAGTAACCAGGATTGTATAAATATTTCATTACAATTTCAAACTTTTTTTTTTAATATAATTACCATTTTTGTAGATCATAAAATTGTAAGATTCAAGTCATTAAAAATGTAACATTAGTTGTTCGGAAAATGTTTTTTTATATGGAAAGCACCACACAATACCTTCGTCAAAAAATTAACCGAATTTTTATTGATATACATACATCTGTTGGAAATCAAGTAAAGACGTTAGTCAAAACTGGTCAAAATACTAATAAATGTTCTTCTATTCGATATTTTGACTGTATAATTTTATGGTTGTTAATATTTATATAAATTCTTTTTTTTTTAATTTTATGTTATTTTATATAAAATATATACAGTAAAAAATTTAAAAACAATAAATGCTTTCTTGGAAAAAAAATATCAAACAAAATGATCTGACCTGGCCGGGAATCGAACCAACGACCAACTATTTCATACATGCAAAGAAAAAAATTTCAATTGCTGTTCGCTGCTAGATAAGCAAGGCTACTGGAAAACATACGAGAATGCCGTCAATTCGATTATTCAATGTCAGGCATTCTGAAATAATTTAAAAACTAAAAAAAGGCAAAAGTGTTGCCTGCCAGGTCATTTCACACGAAAAATACTAATTTCCACGTGTTTGAAAACATTTTTTTCCTTAAATTAAAAGAGAGCAACACAGGCTACCTTAAGGCAGCGTGCAAGAGTGAGACAACTGCCTAGTTAGCCAACCTTGTATAATTAAATCATGCATATATTTAAAATTGAAATGCATATGTAAAAACGAGAAAGATCTATGTATTTATAAGTCTCTCCAAAGCTTCAGAGAGTTATGCTCTCATGGTCTCATTGATTCTTATAAAATTTATCAGACAGAGCAAACAAAAACAAAAATTTTCTCACAATTATCGATAATCGCATTTATGACCAATTTGTTACAAATAGGTTGAGAATTGTGGGAAAGCGTGTCAGCAGAATTTATTAATAATCGAATAACGAAAATGCATATTTTTTCAATTATATTTAAAATTATAGACTTTACTACTAGCCCCTGGAGGATCCCCAAAAGCTTTATCTGCGCGACTACCGAATTTTTGTTTTTTGCATTCAGACAATCACAAACTGTCCTGAAGAAATTTGCTTAAAAAACTGTTGGTCCCTTCATTTGTTGCACACCCTAAATTTGAGGAAAAACTGCTAAATATCCAGCTTGTATGTACATATAGCCCTAACCGCGATATAAGATGTAAGCGACACTACATATTATCGATTTTTAGTTTTAGATAGATATCGATAGCTTACAATCATACGCATCGTTTGTGAAATTTTTGTAGCTCTAGGAAGTACCGTTACGAAATTGCGGCGAAAATCATTTTAATGTAAGCGCCAACTCATTTCGGTTTACATTTTGCTTGACGGAATGTCGCTTACGTTTTTTCTTCTGCTTGATTATAACTTCGTTTGCATGCTGTAAGGGCCAGTTTTTCAGTGCTAATTGATCTCGGTTTGTCGTTTAAACTAATGCCCGAATTCAGTAATTTTGTATCATCTGAAATCTCAAAATGAGCTAGAGGTTATTTCTTTTCCTCGCTTTCACGCTTTGTTCTTTTGTTTTTATTTCAATTTTTTGCGACCTGCTCATCACCAGGTCACAATTTTGAGACTAGAGGATTTATTTTGATTGTTTTGAGTGCCAACTGGTCTAAAATTTTGACTTTTATCTCTATTAGAGACTGAGACTGTTTAAACTAAGTTTAAACGGCCGATCGCGCACGGTTAAACTAAGTTTAACTTTTCCCCTGTTTGCTAACTACTTCGTTGTGGTTGCAACAAATTTAATTGAGCGCAAGTTTTAATTTACACTGAGTTTATAATACCTGAAAAATTTCACAAGGAATATTTGAATTTATAATGTAAAGAGGCTATCAAAGATATTTTATTAAAAACAGATGAAGAAGATAATGTATAATACGAGTAAGTTAAGTTCAATATGTAGTTCCTAGTTTTTCTTAATATTCACCCTTATCGTGAGTTTCGCCCGAAAAAAAAATCACAAGGAATTTTTTCATTCGCCCGGATTAAATCCGCCTATTGTGAGTTTCACCCGGAATAAATTGCGCTTTGAAAATTCAAATATGGAAATTACAACTCTGAAATGTGTATACTTGAAGTGTATTATTCAAATTCAATAGTAATTTTACAAAAATTATAATTTTTCCAGATTTTTAAAATAAAACAGTCAAAAAAGAATCGTTGAAGTATTTAGTAGATCTGTGTTAACCTCTTCAATATCACAATTTGCTATTCCGCCAGTTGGGAGCGTGTCTGCGATTTTTCGCTGAAGGTGGATACTAAAAAGGTGTAGGTAACAGTTTTGAAATTGGGCTGGCGCAATCGTCCTTTAGTCAGATTTTGTAAGAAATATCAAAATAAACGAGTCCATATTATTCCCGAAGTGGAAAAGCGACCTACGCTGGGAGACATACCGCTTTTGGCCTGTCCAAGTCTATTTTGAATAAAAAAAAAAATTATTTCTGCGTACATTTAAATATAAATTGTTTACCCCGTTCTATTTGGACTAATTTTTCATTGCAGGCCCTGAACTATGCAGCTTCATTCTTGGCTGTTTTCATAACTCAGCTATATTTTCCTTGTTCTCTTTGACAAATCCTATTGCAATATCCGGCTTTTCCTGCATTATATTCAACTAATTAAATAAATCGCTCTATAATAACTATATCCATAACATGGAGCTGAGCATTAAATCGAATCCAAAAACCTTTTGGAAATACATAAAATCTAAAAAAAACTGCGCTTCTGTTCCCACGGGTGTCTTTTTTGATAATAATTATGCGCATACCTCAACTGAAGCTTCAAATTTATTTGCTGAGTTTTTTAAATCTAACTATGTGGATAAAGATGATAACCATTATTGTGACTTTTCCTCTGGCTTAGATTCAATTTTGGACTTTGGCGCTCTATACCTCTCAACTAAAGATATTAGCAATGCTCTCATTAAACTGAAGCCTTCTACTCAAACCGATATTGATGGACTTTCAGCAGTTCTAATTAAAAATTGTCCTGCTCTGATATATCCTCTTAAATTAATTTTCAACAAATCATTATCGTCGGGAAATTTCATTGAAGCGTGGAAGCTCACTTCCATAACGCCCGTCTTTAAGAGTGGCAATAAAAACGACATCAGGAATTATAGGCCTATTTCAAAGCTCTCGACTGTTTCGAAAATTTTTGAACACGCAGTCATTGCTAAGTTGAGTTTTGCGGTTAAATCGATAATTTGCCCAAATCAGCATGGGTTTGTCGCCAACAGATCTACAGTATCGAATCTAGCTGTATTTAGTGAATACTGCATCGAGTCATTCTCGGCCGGTTTGCAAGTTGACTGTATTATTTATACGGACTTTTCGAAAGCTTTCGATAAAGTCTCTCACAGTGTCTTAATTAAAAAATTATCCTGTCTTGGCTTTCATTCTGCTTTTCTGCAATGGATAAAATCCTACTTGTGCAATAGGTGCTGTGTTGTGTCCTTTGATGGTATTACATCTACTCCCTTTGTTGCCTCCTCTGGAGTCCCGCAAGGGAGTATTTTGGGGCCACTCCTATTTACATTATTTATTAATGATATCAGAAATTGCTTTTCATATGCTAAATTCTTACTTTATGCTGATGACTTAAAGATCTTCTCAGCGATTAAGTCCCCGGCAGATGCCATTAAGCTTCAGACTGACATTGACAGACTTTACTTGTGGTGCCAGAAATCATGTCTCTCACTTAACTTATCGAAATGCTTTCAAATGACATACTCGAAATTATCTAACATTATACCTTATAAGTACAGTATATCAACTTGTGTCCTTCAGTGTGTTAGTGAGATTAAGGACCTTGGTGTTGTCTTCGATAGTAAATTTACTTTTAATAACCACATACATTTTATCACCTCAAAAGCTTTCTCTATGTTGGGTTTCATTAGGAGAAATGCGTCTAAATTTTATGATCCCTATACTATTAAGCTACTTTATGTTTCATTTGTAAGGTCTCACCTAGAGTATGCTGTTTTTATTTGGAGACCGAGTAGTCAGCAAGCTGTCGCAAGAATTGAACGGGTGCAAAAAATTTTTCTGAAATTTGCACTTCGGTCTCTGCATTTTAGTGATCCCATACCATCATATCCTGCTCGTCTCATGCTCATAAGTCTCAAGTCGTTAGAAAGACGTAGGTCTATACACTGCCTCTCCTTTACTCATAACATCATAACTGGTGTTATTGATTGTCCTTACTTGCTGGAAAGGATTCGATTTAATGTTCCCCAGCGTTCTCTGCGAAATTTCTACCTGTTTTATGGTGACAATTTTAAAACTAATTACGCCAGTAATGCGCCCATTACTCGTGCTACACGTGAATTAAATTCCATTAATAATAATGTTGATCTTGATTTTTCCCTTTCAAGGGCTGCTTTTTTGAATATTTTGAATTCTGTCTTATAGTTAGTATATTATTTTAAGTTACTTTTGTTAATTTAAGTTCCTTTTGTTCGTAGTCTGTAAGAATTTGAATTCAAAGACGAAATAAATAAATAAATAAATACCTGATATTATCCCTCTTTGAATTTTATTTACTGTTTTGTTCCTGGAAAAGGCGATCCTATGTAAATAAATTTTAATTAATTTACTTACATTTTTAATCTGTTTAAATGTTTCACCTCCCAAAAAATAGTGTTGCCAATAAGGCGAAACAATGTTCGAAAGCGAAAAATTTTTGCCCGAAATTTATAATAAGCGAACCATGGTACAATAAACAGGTTATATAATGTTAGCAACTGATTGGAGTTGTTTCCATAACAAGTTCAACTTTGTTTAGAAAAAAAACTTTTTTTTTTTTTAAATAAAACAAAACAACTTTGTATACAAAATAACATTTGTTTACATTTTGTATATTTATAATTTCTAATTTATACAAATTCTCCATTAACGCGATTTGGAAAACATATACATATATGTACATACTTAAAAAGGAGACATTGTGTTCTAAAAGACGGGATAAGGTCGGATCTTGCTTTCATATCCAATTGGAACAGAACATCGGTATGCCGTTTTCTGCAAATGGTTGGGTGCGTTCCGATCATATTTTGCATATTTGCAGGTATACCACGACAGTCTTTTCCAAATGTTGTGACCAGAAGCAATGTTTCCTGAGGATCCGTTGTAGTATGATGCGTCTTGCACTGTAGAATGTAGAATCGCGTACATTTTGTAGTGTGATTTTATTTCGGCTTGTCTGATCTGAGTCTTGAGGTGCGAATAAAACTAAGTTATTCCACTTTTTCAGCCCAACGTTTCGCTAATACTTTTTAGCATCTTTAGGGGCAATTGTTTATTTAATATCTATCACATAAGTATATGAAAACATACAACATTAACAATATAAAAACAACATGATTGGTGTGTGTACAAACATACATATGAAAATATTATAATACTTACATATAAAAACATTACAAACTAACTCACATAACTGTCAAATTTGATAAAACTATTTATATCCATACCATCTTTAATGGTAGCTTTGTCAGTCGTAATTTTAAAAATAAAAGATAATAAATTATAAGCATGAAATGTATACCGCGGCAATGTTGTCTGTATATTCCTTTTGCATAATTCTAAGGCTCTCTAGTGTGTATCTTGTCGGTTCTCTCTTTTCTCTGTCAATAATTTTCGTGTTGGCGAAATCAGCTGTATGTCCGCTTGTTATTATAGGTCTCTACTCGAGAAGTAGTAAGAAAGTAGTAGTAAGAAATATCCAGTAAAGAAATTTCTTAGAATTTGACAGCATTTGCTCTCAGAGCGAAAAATATCCCAAAAAGTACAAGAACGCAAAACCAGTAAAAACTTGCATGTTTCACGAATAGCTGATTGAATTTGTGGCGCGAAAAAAATATAAAATATAAAATAAAAGATATCCATGGAAAACGAAAAAGATTTGACCATTACTTGTTCTCCTGGAGCATTCCGAAAGGTTCAAACGGGTAAGAAGGTGTTAAATTACAATTAATAAATTATGTGCAAAGTGTACAAATACATGTTTTTTGTTTGTATAAAATCCCAGATCTGGACTACCGCCAAACTATCATACAAAATATGACCGGGGAAAAGAAGTATGAAACTATATATTTCTGTGAAAGAAAATCGACGGAAAGCGATGCTGCTGAAGCGTTACCTGAAGAGGTTCAGGGAGCTAGTAGTGGTCAGCAAGAAGATTTCGTTCCTGACAGCGAAGAAACACCCGGTGGCAGAATGGAGAAGCGGGAAGACTTCGCTCCCACAGGCAGCGGCGAAAGCGGAGAAACGCCTGAAGGTAAAAAGCTTGGGTGGTTGGATGCCCCTTCGAAATTGTTGATTTCGGAAGTAAGAGATTTGCGGCCAAAGGTGGGAAAAAGTGCTAAATTAAAAAATAAATAGCAAATGTGGACTAGCATAAGCAATAAACTTTGCGAAATGGGGCACATGTTTACGGCGGCGCAGGTAGAGGCGAAGTTCTACAGCCTTGAGAGGCAATACAAAAGAGTCACTTTAAACAACTCCAAAACGGGAAGATCCAGACTAACTTGTCCATTCCAAGAGTAAGTTTCTAACATGTTTTGCTGTTTTTAAACGAAATATTTACCAATTTTTTTATATATTTTCATTTTATTAGTGAGCTTGACGAAATTTTCAAGGAAAAAAAATCAATTTACCCGGGAGTGGTACTGGATAATGAAACGTCGGTATCCATTGAGACTGTAAGCGATGCAGACGAATTTTTGGACTCTTCGCCAGCTCTATCAGGTGAGTTATTTTTTCCCCTTTAAAATGTGTTTTTTTGTATAAAGATACCAAATTTTTATTTTTTAATAGAAACCCTTCCAAAAGAAGGAAGACCAGCATGGAACGCTACTTGGAGAGAAAGGAGAAGTCTGATGAAAAATTACAAAAAAATTTTCGAAGACTCTTTGAAAAGGAAAGCGGAAATGGCGGAAAGAAAGGAGCAGAGAGAGATAGAGAAGCTCAGCGTTTTAAAATCGTTGGTAGAGCTGCTCAAAAAGTAACAAGTTAGCAGTGTAAATACGGTCACTAACATAGAGACTTAATTTTTTTATTTCTTAAGTTAATTAAATAGAATGTATTGTTGATTTCTTAAGTTAATTAAAGATACTGAATTGTTGATTGCTTTATTTTAAATATGAAAACATTAAACATACATTGGGATTTTAGTGATATTCCTTTTTTTAAAGTTATCTAAAAATTTTGTTTTCATGGTTTAATAATAATAAATATATTTAAAATGTTATATATTTCCCCGACGAATTTGTAACTCTTGGCATATGGGATCTCGCACACAGTTTCCCCTAGAAACTTCGCCGTAGCTTGCTACTTCATCAGTTACATCTGAAGTTTCCTCAGAAATTAATTCCAGATCATATTCATGTGAAATGTTATGCAAAACACAACAAGCTCTAATGAAATGGCATAGTTTATTCATACCTCGCAGCTTGCAGTAATACAACTGTCTAAACCTTTGATTCAAAATGACAAAGGTGTGCTCAATTGCACCACGTCCGCTGCTAAGTTTAATATTAAAATATTTTTGAGCGCTTGTCAAGTGCCCATTATCCCTGTATGGCGTAACTAAATATTTACTGCACGGATACGCGGAATCGCCTAAGAGTTAGTAATCTGAAATACAAATTTTTTGGTATTATATATAATATATACATTTATATTTATTTATTTGTATATTACCTCCGCAATATGAGGATCATATATGGTTGAGTTTTTCAAAATCCCACTGTCATGACAAGATCCAGGATATCCCACAAATATATTTATGAATTTTTTATCTTCGTTGCAGATGGCTTGTAAAGCAATTGATGTTATTCCCTTCCTGTCAATATAGTCATCCTTCCCTCTCCTTGGTGGGTCTATTCTGATGTGGGTTCCATCAATGCAACCTGACATGAAATAGAACACATATTCACATTAATGCATCGTTATATTAACTTATGTATGTATTAAATTACCAATAACTTTTGGAAAATAGCATTTGCCGTAATTCGCTGGTTTTCTGTTTATCCTCATCGGTGGGCCATTTAATTACGTCTGGACTTAAAGACCTTATAAACATTGTAACTCTTTTAATAATGTTACAAATTGCTGACAGAGCAAGATTAAAATGATCAGCTAAATCTTTGTAACTGCAAGCCTCATGCCCAGCAAACCACAGGAAAACCAGCAAATGCACCCTTTCTGAAATTCGTTTGTCTACTCTTAGTTTGCAGTGGTATTCTGAAAGCATGAAACGCTGGCTTAGGCTTTCAAACAAACTTCTGGAAATTCGGAAATGTGTTCGAAACTCTTGCTCGGTGTACGTCGGCACTGTTAGCTCGACGTAATTCTTAACATAATTCCTTGGATTTTTTTCTTTAATCAAAAAACAGATGTCGTTCGATGTAATTTTCTTCAATAATGAAATTTCTTCCTCATCCTCGCTTTCCGATGAACTCGATTCCATCAATATGGCAATGGCATTAGCAATGGTATTTTCCCTTATGTTGGTTGCTTTTCTCCTGCTTGCATCTACTCAATTTAGAAGTTAAAGATTTAAGGTTTAAAAACAGGAAATACCTTCGACGCTCTGAATTTGGGATCTAACTTCCTGAACAGCAACTGTAGCTGCAAGCGACGATTCCGGAAAACTTCCATCACACACAAGTGGAATATTGCCTGATTCCTAATACATACATAAGTATTTATAATAGAATTAACTCAATTTTTTTCCATTGTAAACTACTTTATTTTAAAATTTCACAAATATAAATTTAATTTTTTCGTTGTCTTGTTTGCTTTTGATCAGCTGTTTTCGTACTTGCAAGTTTTTACTGGCAAAAATTTGTCCAGTAAAAATTATCAACTTCCCCTCAAAATGAAATGTCAATTCGCTCTCTCGATTTCCCCTACTTTGCAAGTTTCTTGCAAGGTTTTGCGTACAAGAACGCTTCGAGAACACTACTTACATATATGTTGTGACAATGCTGTGCTAGTTTTTTGTCGTCTAATGTCAGCTTCATGTTCGCCTAGTCGAACACCTAAAGATCGTTTTGTAGTTCCAATGTAAACTTTACCGCATTTGTCATTTTCTTTTTCTTCGCAAGTTATCTAATATATAACGTTGTTTTGTTGTTGAGTATCGATAGGGCTTTTTGTTCTTGTAAATATTGTCGACAAAGTGCAGTTGGATTTGTAGGCAAGTGTTATGTTTGGTGCTTTTGTTATGTTGTGATCAAAGTTCTCTGTTCGTCTAGGAATATATGTTACGCTGAAGAATTTTTTGGTTTCATTCGTTACTTGTGTACTTGTTGTTGTTTTAAGCTGTTTGTTATTTTTCAATATTTGTTGTGATATGAGTTCCCGTATTGATTGGTTTGGGTAATTCTTGTTGCTTAGGATCTGTTTTATTTTCATTATATTAGTGGCGTGGAATTGTTTGTGGCTTATGGTCAATATTTTGTTATCTAGGTTTTTTGCTGTGTTGATTTTGTATTTGGTTGGTTGCGATGAAAGAAAGTTTATCAGGCGTCCAGAAGCGGTTGGTTTAGAGTACCGGTCAAGAAGAATATTATTTTTGTCCCTGTGGATGCAGACATCAAGAAAAGGTAGTTTCGAATTTGCTTCCATTTCCATCGTGAATTGTAGTTTGTTGTGGTATTTTTTAAACATATCAAGAATGGTATCCGCGTCTTTTTGTTTGATTATTGCGAATATGTCATCAACATACTTAGTTATAAATTTAATTTCTATCTTAAAAAGTTTGTACAGCTCAGAGATGGTATAGTCCAGTAGGTCGTCCATAACGATGTCAGCGATTGTAGGGGAAATCGAATTACCCATAGGCTTTCCAAAAGTTTGCGTGTATAGCTTGTTGTCAAACATAAAATAATTATTGGTTTTGATACAAAAATCTAAAATATCATTTTGTTTACATTTAGAATTATCAAACTAGGCAAATTTGAGATATGTATCTTTTTTGAAGGGTGATGGACCAACACAAACCACAAAATATACCCCAGGGTTGCAGTTTCTTCAATGCTGTTAAATGAGCCTTGAAGCGAACACTGAAAAGCAAGGCGAATTTATCAAGGTGGTGGTAAGCGTATATAAGTAAAAGGCGTCCATGTATTTTGTTTTTGCTTTGCTGGACTGAATGTCAAATTTCTGTAGGTGATTTACATCGCCAGCCAATCAGAACGATGCTTTTTACGTTCAGCTCAGCAAAGCGAAAAAAGCGAAAACCACCTTGTTAAATTCGCCTTGATGAAAAGAGAACTATTTCGAACTTTCGGGCGAAAACGAAACTCACAATAAGGCTGATCATATTTACAAACAGAAGTGCAGGTGACAATGCATGAATTAACTTAATTTGCATAATAGATGAAAAACAAATCTCCTTTTATACTTTGTAAATAATTTGAAAAAAAAAATCAATTAAATAAATGCATACTTACAATGGTATTTCAAACGTCATTATTTAAATGTAACCGCCATATTTTTGTGAAGAAGCTTTATATTGTTACTGCGAAAAAGATGTAAGCGAAAAAAAGTCGTACTATGTTACAGATACAAAAATTAAACCTTACGCAATACAAAGATGACTTACTGAATTCTTAGTTTAAAATCTGCTTTGAATGCGAAAATAATTAAAAAAAAACGTTCTCTTTTACAATTTACTTTTTGTCGCTTACATCTTTTTTGCGTTTAGGGCGCGGTATGTGCCAAACAGATATTGGAATGAAAAAAAAAGTTCATTTTTACAAAATACTGTAGTAGAAAAAATTCCAATGCGCCGAAAATTATTTCACTCAAGTCATGATCAATATTTGAATTTTTTTTATTAATACAAAATTATTCATCCTACAATAGGCCCACTCAAAATTTTTGTTTGCACACTTTTTTGTTTAGCCAGCTAATTTTTAAATACGTTGTAAGTAATTCGCTGGCATTATTCGCTGCTGGTTTACTTAAGTGTTTTGTGCTTTTATTGCTTTTCTTTTTCGTACTTTCTATTTTCTTATAGCTACCACAAAAATCGTCCGAAGATGTGTGATCCCTGTCGCTATTCCTGCTGCTATCCATATTTCTCCTGCTGCCAGCCCTGCTGCCGCCCATGTCGGCCATGCAGCCCCTGCGGCCCCTATTGTTGCAAACCATGTGGACCGAGCGGATCATATGGTTCATGTTTGGATTGTCGTAAGCCCTGCGGCGTATCAAATATTTGCTGTCCAACGGGCTGTTTCTATTTTGGGTGAGGCTAACATATCTCGAGAACGAATTTAGAGAAAGTGTGTTTGCGAACACAGAACGTGCTTTAAATATGCTAAGCTAGTTAATGTAAGAATAACACGATTAAATTATGTATGTATATACACAGATAAACATGCATAGTAAAAATGAGAATTGTGCAAGTTTAAGTTTGAGTGTTAACACACACACATATTGGCCAATAAAAACATACTATAGATTACGTTGTGACAAATAAAAGGGAAGTTTCTTCGAATGGTGGATGGGCCTGGCAGTGTGAAGGACTTATCCGTCCGTAATGCGAACCCAAATCACTCGTTTCAAATATTTAAAAAACTAAACAAATTAATGCAAATGAGGTTGCCACACATTAATGTTTATGCGAGTGCTAGGATCCTTAATGGAAATTTCGAATTGAAATCGATCCAATGTCGAATATCGCGATTCGTTCTCTGATTTCTTTCGACGTCATTCTCCATGTAACGGCGGGCTCTGGAATGTTCTTAGATTTTGGTCAGGTTCAAGGAATCCTTCGCAAGTCGCAGATCCTATCCTGTCTCGCAAGTTAACCTGCAGAAACTGGCGCTAAGTCTACCAACTATTGAAATAAAGTATTTCCTATCGAAATTATATACTATAATTTTTTCGAGGCTGACCAGCATAGGCGACAAAAATTGTTTGACCCAATTAGACCGTGGCTAAGAAGTTTTATCGTTTTTAAACAAAAACTACCAATTACCACAATTTTCATTAGCAATCAACGATTTGGAGGTGTCTGCCTCAACTTACTCTACACGAGAAGGGGTTAACTACTTACAATAAGCAGAGATATTGCTAGTTCCTGATGAATACTAAGCCGGATAAAGTAGTTCAAAAATATTATTGGCTGTTAATCTCAATTATCAGTTCTGGTACTTTTATATTCAATATTATGGCTGAACTCTAGACATTTTCAAACCGAACTACTGCATTTTCAAACAGCTGCAAAACTTTAGTGCGCGTTTTTTCGAAAACAGCTGTGAGTGAATTTTTCGGTTATGCCGGGAACCCACAGAAATGCACCAAGATTTAGTAGTGGCACAAGTTTACTATACATATATTGCTATATCAAAATAAGTCTAACGAGCATGCAGTTGTTCTCAAGATTGGAATGTTTCAACCTTTCATTGGTTGGATTTTGGCGTTCATATAGAATATATGTATGTACATACATATATATGTTACATCCGTGTCACGGTCGAGTGTAGTTCTACATACACCTTTCTAGTAACGTTATGGTTTACTCCTGCACAGTCGCTCTCGCTCAATTATACTTTGCTTAGCTTTCGGATACCAAAATTACATTGCGGCTGAGTGTTAGCCGTCTCTTTCTTACCTTTGTCTATCATCATAAAGCCGGCAACTACACCATAGTCTAGCAACAGGCAATTAATCCTTGATTGAAGGTCAAAGCGAATGACGTAGTAATTAAAGACTTATATATGTATGAGATTACCGAATGTCGAACAAAGGAGAAATACAGGTAGAACGAGAATACTGCGCATCAATTTCCACACATATATTTCATTTTTTTGTACTTTGACCCTCAACGCTACAAAGTGGAACTGTTAACACTAATATAAAACATTGCAAATTGAAAAGAGCAAAACCTACGCTATCTTAATCTGTCTTTGGTTATCAGTTCATATGAAAAGCAATAAAATCAAAGTGGAAAACTGATTAACCGCCTAGCTAATAGTCGCAAAGTGCAGTCCGCGCAGTATTACAACGTTCGGTCGTTCAATAAATTGAATAGTTAAAGAGAGATAGAATTTCTTAAAACACAGTGTCACAGGAAAAATCATGTTCAGTGTCGGCTTGGCGCTCAGTCTTATCTGCTTAACAGCCGCTTACCTCTGGCTGCGACAACATTTTCGCTACTGGCAAAAGCTTGGTTTGCCGCACATACCAGCCACGCTCGTGGTGGGTAATGTTTTCGATCTGCTACGTTATCGCTGCTGTTTCGGCGAACTATTCCAAGCGTTCCATAATCATTCAGCCGGCTTTGGACATGACTTTCTAGGCATACATGTGCTACATAATCCTGGGCTCTTGCTGCGGGAACCGGCGCTGATAAAACGTGTGCTGGTGAGTGACTTCAGCGCATTTGCTAGCCGCTTTGAACGCAGTGATTCGGTATGCGATGCAATGGGCACGCTGAATTTGTTTTTTGCGCAATACGAAGTATGGAAGGAGATACATCAAATATTCTCGCCATTATTCGCTTATGGTAAGGCTAAGCAAATGTATCCGCTGCTGCAACAGGTGTGTGTGTGACTTTATTTATGACTCAAGCCACAGATGAATGTCACGAGAAAATTTTGCTTAGGTTGGACACAAACTGGAAGAATATATGGCTGCGTTGAGCTTCGATGAGCAAACGCATTCAACTATAGTGGAAGTAAAAGAAATGTGCGCGCTCTTCACCACCGATGTCATCTCCTCACTCGCTTTCGGCATCGAGGCCAACAGTTTGGCAAATCCACAAGCGCAATTCCGACGCATGTGCATCGAGGTGAATGAGCCACGTCCCAAACGTCTATTACATCTTTTCACTATCTTTTTTATGCCACAACTCGTCGAGCTGGTGGGCACACATCTGTACTCGCCGGAGTATGAGAAGTTCATGCGCTCGTCCATTGAGTATGCAATTGAGGAACGTATGCGTAGCGGCGCTCAACGCAATGATTTGATTGACATTTTTTTAGCGTTGAAACGGCAAGCAGCTCAGAGCGCGAAAGTCAGCGTAGTGCAGAGACGTGATTTCTTTGTGGCGCAAGCGGCCTTTTTGCTCCTAGCCGGCTTCGATACATCTTCTTCGACCATAACTTTTGCGCTCTACGAGCTGGCCAAACGACCGAAGATGCAGACTCGTCTGCGCACTGAACTGCAGGAGGCGTTGGCAAAAGGTGGTGGCACGGTCGGCTACGACGAGCTCAGCGCGTTGCCGTATTTGCGCATGATTGTTGATGAGGTGTTGCGTTTGTATCCGCCTACTTCATTTCTCGATCGTCGCTGCACAGCCGAAGAGGGTTATTTGATTGACCAAGAAAGCGGTTATCGCATGCCAAAAGGTATGCCAGTCTATATTTCAGTGCTCGGTTTGCATCGGGATGAGCGGGTAGGCTAATTGAGCTCTAATAAATATTTGAGTTTTAACTGAAATTTAATATTTCGCTTGTTTACAGTTTTGGCCTAATCCCCTAGAGTTCGATCCGGAGCGCTTTACGCCTGAGAACCGCGACTTACATACACCTATGAGTTATCTACCCTTCGGGGCTGGTCCACGCGCCTGCATTGGCTTTTTGTTGGGCCTGCTAGAAGTTAAAACGGGACTAATACATATATTGAAGAATTATCGCGTGGAAACTTGCTCGCTCACCCCATCCGAAATGAAGTTTGAAGCGAAGGCATTTGTTTTAACGGCAGCTGGTGGCAATTATTTACGCTTTGTTAAGGATAAGATTTCTTAATATAAATAAATGCTTTGTTTGGATTTCGAATGGAAGGAGAAGAGTTATTTATTGTAGATGAGCAAGCTTTCGACTCGTCCCTAAGCACTGAATAGATGGTTATGTTTCGAGCAACGTAGTCGACTATGTGATCTTGGTCTTTGCTGGGTCAGTTGCAGGTCAAGGCACGGCCTGATATTATTTGAAATTTTTTTTTGTAAGAATATTAAGATGGAAGGATGTGTATAAGAAGTTGGTCGGGAAACTAATGGGAGTTTCTAGCCTTCAACTATATAATTTTAGAAAGGAACATAGCGACTTAAGGCCACCTCTAATAGGAAATGTGCGTATAAAACTGAAAACGAGACTTCATCACAATATCTTGCCTTCAAAGACTTCACTATCACACCAATATTAAATACCCATAGTTTTATAGATTTTTTCTTTTAACAATCATTTAACAAACAACTACATATGAACATTTGTATGAGTGTATGTAGACATGTATTTATCAAAGAATTCTTTATTGACTTGATTGCTGTTGCTAAAAATTCTTTATTGTATGCAGTAAAAAATAGTAAAATGTTTATGATAATTGGTTTTAAGGGCAGAGTTGTAAGAAAAATAGTAATAGAAATATCAGGCTCCACCGACTTTAAACAATTCAAACAGTATCCTTTTTTTTTCTTTCGAAATATTTAGGCCGCATCACATCGAAATGTACCGCTCTTATATGTTTATGAAAAAATGCATTGTTTTAAAGGACTTTATTAGAGGAGTACTCTTGCGATTAAAGTGCGATATGGGAAAGAAATATCTACACACAATTTGCACGTGAGATGGCGCTGAAGTCGATATTCGACGGACATTCAGATATATACATAAATACTCAAAAGTAGTTCTTGGGTCGAATAGAAGAAATCAAAAACCCAAACAATTCATTGAGCATTAATATTTTTAATAAATTGTTTAGGGTCATTTATCTAAAACATTTTTAGTACAAACAAAAAATTTTGGTTATAAATAAAAGGAGTAGAACTGTGTAATAAAACGGTGAATAGTAATTGATGAAGAGAGTTGTCTTCAAACAAGATGGCATATGTACACGCCGAGCAAAACCGATTGTATGTTTGCTCTTTTCCGATAAGAGCAATATTTTCATGATACAATATTTTCAATAAGTTTTTATAAAAGGTTTATTCTTTAAAGAATATCATAAAAATTGAAATTTTAAACTTAATACAAAATTTAAGACAATTCATCAAATTTTCGTCCAAATATCAAAGATTTAAAAAAAAAACTACAAAAATAAAAAAAAAAATATCAAAAATCTATGCGAATTGTGAGCCACTTGAAATGTGCACTCTATTACACTAGATTTAAATCTGCATACCCAAAAGTTTTCTGAACGCTCTTATTAAAACTTTGAAATTTGGACGAAAATTTGGTAAATTATCATAAAATTTGTATTAAGTTTAAAACTTTAATTTACATGAGATTTTGTAAAGAATGAGTCATACTTTTATTAAAATGTATCGAAAAAAATGTATCATCAAAAACATTGCTAATATCTGAAAAAACCAAACATTTATTGTGATTGTGTCAAACATTAACTTACTTTTAGCCATATTTGTTTAATTTATAAACAAGCCTGCTGTATGCTATAAATTGAAAAAAAATGTTTTAATTTAAATTATGTTTACTTTATTTCATATTTAATTAATTATTTAATTTTGTATTATATTAATAGTGTAGTAATTATTATTATAATCTATTTAATTTTATGTATTCATGTATGTATTTTAAAAGGCTAACTACTTCTAACAACTAAATATTAATTGATAATTTTAGGCGTAATAATTTGTAGTTAATTTTTTATATAACTTTTGCATGTACGCATTTTATTTATTGAAATTTTTTTTTGTTGAAATTTAACTCGAAGAGCAGAATATCAACTTAAACAATCATAATTTACACAGATAAACACACACAGTTTTTTTCTTTAATTAATTTGTATTTGCTTTTGTTTTTAAGAACTAAGCAGGAATATTTAATATATATGTTTGTATATATACTATATATGTATGTATTTTAATTAGGTAAACATATCAAATACATATTTATGTATAGCAGTATGCACTAGAATATGTACTATAGTAGTAGTAGTAGTAGTAGTAGGTTGATAAAAGTAAATCGCAAAATATAATATTTGGTTGAGGATAAAAGTAGGTGTATGTAAGTGGTATGGGGAAAAGGGAGAAAGGTTGGTGGTTTTGGTAGGCGACTTTTTTTGTTTTTCTTCTCAAGTAACCAGAAAATAAAAAACTAAACGTTGAGGGAAATGCCATCAGCGTTGTGCTTTAAAACATAAAAATGACATTTATTGCCGCCAATGCAATCGAACTTTTAAAATACATACATATGTACATACATATGTATGCAAGTAACTAACAAAGATATTTGTGGAAGCAAGCATACATTTGTGAGAACAACTTAAAGATATAAAGGGAAATATGTAAATCGTACGAAATATATGAAATGCATATGGAATATGAAAAACATATTTTTTGTGGTGGAAAAAAACGTTTGTGCATGCGCGGGCATTCTTATCACTGAAGCAAACAACAAGCGCACATTTTTTTATGGCGAAATTTAATTTTTGCATATTTCTTGCTTTAAAAAATAGTTATTCTTATAGTTGCGTTATTGTTATTTTCACTTTCAGTTTAAAAAAAAAATCGCAGCAGCCTTGTATTTTATGTAAGCAATTTAAACACACGCCTATACGCTTGGTATTTATGTATGTATATTTTCAGCAGCAGCGTCTAAATAAGCCTAGCGATCAAAGCGGAACAAGCACGTTTAAATTCGAAGCAGCCGTAGTTGTACTTTTTTCAATAGCTTTGAACCCAGATATGCTTGAATCGCGAAATATTTTTCACATAGTTTATTTCAATTTTATTTTGTCGTTGAGGTTGTGCAAAAGCACATTTGAAATAATGAAGCTGCAACACTCAAAATGATTTCTGAAGTCAGTACTCCATGTCAATTTAGTACAACAAACAAATATAGTATTCTTTACAACCAATTTAGTACCCAATGAAACCAAAAAAAAAAAAAAAAAAAATACGTAAGTAAACTCATATTTCTTTTACAACAAAAATTTATATTTTTCCCTCAATAGGAAAGATTGCAGCATATCTGGGTTAATTATTTTTTTTTTTTTGTGAAATTTTTAGTTCAAAATTTTGCTAATTTTTTCTAAATTGTTTCGTTTTAGTTCATAAATTGTACTTCTAAATTGTTTGTAATTTTGTTTTTTTTTTCAAGTACCAACCACAAAGTTGCTTATCAAATATCAGTTCGCAAACGCAGCGCACAACCATTCACTAAATTATAATTTTAATTAATTAATTTTTTGGCGCGTACACTATTCAGCTCAGTGTTTGGCCGAGCTTCTCCTACCATTTGTGGTGTGCGTTTTTATATTCTACCACAAATGGAAGGACCTACAGTTTTGTGCCGACTCCGAACGGCAGATGTATTTAATGAGAAGCTTTTTCATGGCAGAAATACCCTCGGAGGTTTGCCATCGCCTGCCGAAGGGTGACCGCTATTAGAAAACAAATTTTTCTATAATTAAGATTTTACTTGCCCTGGTTGAGAATCGAACCCCGAACTCACCGGCATATCAATTTATAGCATGCACCGCTACCTACTCGACCTCAGCGGCCACAAATTATAATTTACCACATAAAAAAATAGTAAAAATAATGAGATAAAAAACAATTAGGGGATTCACAAGGTATCGTAAAGTTATAAAGTCATGAACATTTTCGGTAGCTCAAAATTTCTATTTTTTGTTTTTGTTGTATTGCATAGAAAAAGGATGTTAAATAACACAACTTGGAATTTTTCAAATTTTATGACCTTACGAAAATACGACACGTTGTGAATGTCCTCAATAAATAATATTAAAAGTTGATTTGCTAATTTTGTTGAACTTTTGTCGTCGTGTGCTTTTTTTTTCAAATTGAAAGCAACATTTTCTTCTACTTTCGCTTAATAATTTTCGGGATACTATATTTTATTAAATTCAATTAGAAATATTCCGTGAGCAAGAAATTTTGATACTTCTACTGAAAGTAGACAAACACTCTTTTCCAAATATTAATAATCCCCGTAAATACTCAACCAAATTTGAAAAATTGTTTTGAAATGCGCTCCTTTAGCCAACATACTAATATAATTTCAATGAAATAAATAAACATAACATATAAAAATTATATAAATAAAGTGTAGGCAATCAGCTAGCTAGCTTCTGTTCAAATCACTTGCTAATTTAACTTCGTCAGCAATATAAATACTTCAGATTAAACGAAATGGACCAATTTACTACGAATACAAAAAAAAAAATCAACAAGCTACTTTAGAATATAAAATGCCAACTGATGAAATTTGCGACCGTTGAGAAAACGAGTTGACACGTTGAGCTAGCAATTTTAATGAACGAAAATTCGAAAACAGAGCGGAAGTCGTATTGCTCTCTCAATACAAGCGGAAATTTACTAAGGAATATTACACCGTGTTTTTTTTATATGCTTTATAGTATATAGAAGAAACTAGCTGCGGTTTGGCCTCATATAATTTTAACAAACAACTACTATTTTTCAACTGCTACTTTCCACTTACTCGCTTTTTGATACAACTTGCGGAGTTCAATTAATATAATTTTGCGAATTTGTCTGCCGCTACACTAATACTTTTCAGTAATTCTATGCCTCAACTAGCCAATAAATGTGACCGGTATTCAAGCGTTCGGCAAAATGTTTTCATTTAGTAATGTTGATGATTTGAAAATAGTCTGCTTAGGAATTGCACTACTTTTTTCCTGTATGTGTGTATGCATGAATATTGAAATGATGAGTGTTTTGCTGTTTTTGTTGATTGTTGTTCTTTCGCCTAGTTATAATGTAATGGAACGTAGGAAATGAGTTGGATGTTTGAAGGATTGGTGTTACTTTCAAATACGAGTATGTTATACATATACGACTTAAGTAGCAAGATGTTTGCATGTATTTACGAGTTTATTTATGTAGATGTAAATATATATATACTCGTATATATATAAGTTTGTGGAAAGGTATGCTGATCAGTACGATTTCTATGTATTTTGTGATTTGATTTGTTAGTAGTTGCCTTATAAGGTTTTTTTTGCATTTACTGCTCACACATATTTTTGCTATGTTTTACTGCTGGCTTACGTTTCATTACAGTTAATTTTAATTTAGCTTTAGCATTAAGATTATTTTTATTCTATAAATAATTTTATATTTATTATTAGTTTTGCGTTTCTTAATTATTTATGTATTTCCCCCAGTTTTAGTTACTGCTATTGCTGCTGCTGCGGCTGCTGTTGTAGAATTATAATAATTTTGTCTGCTATGTAGTTGCTGCGATTGCGGTATGTATGTATTTCAATGTTGTATGCTGCATTAGTTGTGTGTAGTTTTGTAGTATTCTTGCTTTGCTTACAATTTTACGATTTACGCTACTATCTCGGATTCTTCATGACCACCTGCTTGAAGGCGCCTGTCGGTACGCGCGCTTTCACCTCATGACTACCCAGCGAGGCGGTGCCGTCACGTGCAATATACAATTGCAGACCGGATGCTGTGGATGGGAAATTTATTTTATAAATTATTTACATAAAATATATTATTGCTACTACTCACTCTCAGCCGACTCAGCTAATTGATCCAATTTAGTATCCTTTAAAATCTCATCAATTAGCGAATTGGGATTGACTCGTGTCTCTTCGACACGATCCGAAACGCGGGGACCATCATCCAGCGGTCCCTTTTTACGTTTCTCAGCTGCATTTTTCATCCGATCTAGAGATCCTGTTTCACTTATAACTAACGAACCGGAACTGGGGTTCCTGAAGCAAATGGCAGAAGTTGGACGTATGTTGTACATGAATTTCGGGTGAAGGCGATGTAGTAAGTTACGAAGGCAGATGGTTGGTTGTTGAAATTGTTGAAAGAAGCATAAAAAATACGAAATTAAATTAGTATACAATTTAATAGAAAATCATCTAATGAATAAAACTAACATCTATGTATGTATGTATGCAAATAGTTTTTGTTGTTTTATTTTCTCATAAAGAAATTAGTGAACACAAAAAAGTGGAGCAGAACTCGAGTGGATTTCTTTTTTCTTACTCATAAGTACTACTTGCCTAGTTATGAAAAAGCTACAAAGAAATGTGTTTGTGAAGACTTGTTACATACGAAAAAAGACTAAGCAGGTGTGTGCATTCTAAAGCCAACGAAGACAAGAATGCTTTCTATGTAAAACAAAAAAAATTGTGAGTATTTTTAAGTTCTACAAATGAGTACTAAAAGTTCTAAAATATGTGTTAGAGGACAAAATGGTGATGTGGCTCAAGACAAAAAGTACGTGGAAAGTTAGAATAGGTGGTGAATTGTGGTAAGTGGTGCTTGGGGTGTCGATTCAAACATTCAATTTAAAAAACTAATGCGGAATATGCAAGACAATACAAGAGACATGTTATATAAAAATGTGTTAAGCTAGCAAAAGGCACGTATAAATAAACAAATATGTATTTAAAGAATATAAATAAAATATAAACCTCTTTAAAAAACTTTACATACATACATTTTCGTCCTAAAAAGTTTCATAAATGCATAGGAGTTTTACTATTATAAAAATTTAAAAAAAAATACCCAAAACACACTGTGTAAAAATGTTTAGAATAAATATTAATAAAAGGTTGAAATATACAAAAACAACGTAAAAAATTAAGCAAACAAACGATTTTTCGAAATCTTGTGAGACTCCAAAAATAACAAAAAATTTTGAATGCATTTCGACAAAAAAAAAAAAAATTTTTTTAATTCCCGTCGTTAAAAATGGAAAAAAATAGATAATCAATTTGAATTTTTAATTTAGTTCCAAAAAAAAAAATTTAATATTTTGAATTAATAATATTTTTTTTAAAACATTTAAAATTTTTTGTTTTCAAACTTATATTAATTCTTAATTTTTTTCTATGCATTTATTTATTTTTTAATCGTAATTTTTTTTTAACACAACGCTTTTGCAGAAAATGTCCTATATGCATGTTTAAAAAAGAGATTTATTATATGAACGAATGACCAAAAGCAATACATAATGAAAAATAAATATGAATATTTGGAGGTTAGGTTGACATTTTAGTGGATGTACAATATGGCTGTGAGTTAGAAAGAGTAAAAAATGTTAATATATTAGTAAAAATAACCAGAAAATAGCTTTTGAATGGTAAAAAATCATTATAAAATGTAGAAAAGCATTTAAGAAGGTATTCATAATTATAAAAATGCCATTTTCTCAAAGTAAAAAAATATTATCAAAAAGACGAAAAACTAGTGCAAACGCACAAATTGTAACTGCATTTTTATTTTATTTTATAATGAAATCCCTTTGAATTTAAGATATTAAATTATTTTGTAAATACTTCAGATCTGCGGATCAAATAAAATATAATAAAAAAATACTTTAAAGAATAATACAGGTATATATGTATATCCAATACATTCATGCACTTTAGCATTGCCATAGAGTTGCAGCAAGTATGTTAGCCAGAAAGAATGCCAAGATTGAAATACATAATTCCAATCATAAAATAACTTATCCCACATTCATGAATGCATTGGAAAAAAAATTTCAAAATTTGTAAATTGTCGCATAATTAAGAGGTTGAAAGTTTTACAGAAAGTGAAGATACTTTTTAATACATAACATTTGTTTTAAAAATCACTAAAACGCTCGTGGCGTTCTAACACTAAATTCAAACAAATTAAATTAAGAAGTTATATTTTCATTTTAAGGAACAAAACAACAAAATAAGAAATCATGCCATCTAACTTGGGAGACAAGAAAAAAAAACTCAAGAACATACAATCCAATTACATGAATAGTGAATCTAAAAAATTCGTGGATGCAATCAGCAAAGAATTACGAGGCAAAAACTGCATTCGAAGAGAAACTAATAGCTCAAAATAAAAACGCAAAGTGCTGGACACTTTCAACGCTACTCAAACGACAGTATACAACTTCAATTACAAAAACGAAAAGATTGTAGCAATGTCAGACATTAAATACTGAATTGTTGTAAAAGAAATGAACATGTCAGCCTTCTCGGAGGCCTCTTCATTCAAGTCACCCAGCGAACGCACATTGTAATGCTGGGCCGCCGTATAATCTGGGTGGTTGCGAGCGGCGACAGTGTCGCGCCCGAAGCGCTCAGACCAGAGTTATTGCCCGCTGCAGCTGCTGCTACCTGCGCCGCTGCCGCCTCAGCAGCAGCCATCGTGGCGGTGGTGAGCAAAAGTGATGCGGCCGAGGGAGTTGAACGTATGCTGCAGGCATCTGTTGGACTGGCCGCTAAAGAACTGAGCGCATCGGTTGTCGCGGAAGTAGAGGTTAGCGCGCCTGGTGCTAGACGCGGACTGTTGGCGCCACTACCACCACCGCCACTGCCACCGCCACCACCAATGCCACAACCGATGCCGTTATTGCTTGGTGAGCCAATCAGCTGATTGGGATGCGTTGTAAAGCCACCGCCGCTGTCGCTATAGCCAATACCGTCCACTGTATCGCTACTACTGCCGATGCCCGATTGACCGCCGGCGCACTGGAAGGTGATGACGGCGCCGCTGCTGCTGCTGCCGCTGGACGAGGATGCTGAGTGGGTGGAATTGATGCTGCCAAGTGTGCCGCAGGGCGAAGCGCTTGCCGCTACTGCCGCAGCCATCGCCGCTGTAGCCGACGCCGAAGGCGAAGTGGTTGCGCCAAGTGCAATTGAGGATATTTGGCGATTGCTACCGTCTAGTAGACGACGCGGTACGCCGCTGAAGTTGCGGCCAGTGCTGCTGGGTGTGGTGTACGAAAGGCGTTTGCGAGTTTAAAACAAAATGACGAAAGCGTTGAGTGGGAGAGTTTGGTTTATTGAATATGGTTATATTTTTTCGTTTTTGGTTTTGGGGCGAAGCGGAAAGCAAAATAGCGTCGAAAAAATAGTAGAAAAAACACACACGTTTAGAGTAAATATACATACATATGTATAGATTGGTAATTAGTATGTATGTATATGGTTTATAGACATTGAGAAGCTATGTAATTAAACAAAAGTCTTTAGCACATACATTAGTTTTCGATAATTATTTGCCACTTATTGGTTATAAAATGTTAAAAAAAGAAGAAATTTGTTCAATAAAAGAGTTGATAGTTTGTATGTTAAATTCGATCTGAATATGTATATGTATGTATATATTTAAATATATGTATGTCTACTTGGGTCAATATGTGCGAGTGGCTGCGTCTATGTTGGCAATGGGTAAAATTTATTAAAAACTAAAAATTCAACACAAAAAAATTAGCACCTACCGCTTAAAAAATAATGAATTCAAAAATAAACAAAATAATTGCGAAGTTTTGCAAAAATTAGCAGAAAGAGAGAAAAATATGTTTGTAACAGAACAAAATGTAATTTATGGCATATTCAATTATTATATTTTTTAAAGAGGCTTTTTGCTTATATTTTACAAATTTAATTATAACCAAAATGCTGACTTTTATAGAAAAAAATGATTGAAATATCAACACTGTTTACCAATTGAATCAAAACAAAAAAAAAATATTTTTTAATAAAAAAAAAATACTTTTTATTCTTATCTGTTAAAAATAAGTTTTGTTAAAAATGTCAAATTACGCTTCCTTTGTATGTTAATTATAATTGGATTGTTCAGATCTTAGAGTTCATAATTTGTAAAATTTTAATTAAAATTTAAATTTTTTATGAAAGAATATCTAAATAAGTTTTTTTTGCGAACATCCGAAAATCATTATTTTAAATATACGACTTTTTTGTTTAATTGCTTTTTCGGAGTTTTTTTTTATACGCTATATATTACTTTATAATTTATTATGAATTTTCTTGAATTCATATTTAAAAAATGGCGGAAAAAATCTGTTATGAGAAAATATTTTTAAACTATATTAATTGATTTTTTTTATCAATTTAAAACAATAAGTTTGAAGAACAATGACTTACTAATTTAAAGAAAATAATTTTTTATTACTTTTTTACGGGTAAATAAATTTGTATATTTTTTTTTACAGGGGAAAAGTCGGCAGTGCGAATTCTTTAAATTTAGCAATTTTCATTTATTGAGAGAAGAAATAAATCATTACCAAAATGTATTTAAATTGTTAGCTATGATTTGCTGAAATATAAAAAGCGGTCGGTGCTTTAGTTTGCAATAACTTTTTGAAGTTAAAAAGAACTACAATATTTCCACTGGTTTAAATGAAATTGGGCACTTGAGTTATTTTAATTTTAGTTTTTCAATTTCGTAACATAATTCACTACTACATACCATAACCACAAATTACATTTAACCTTCAATATACCAACGTCAATATGACAAGAGTGGAGTAGAGTGCCTTTGAACCAATTCACAGCGATTACAACTCAATAAATCACGCAAAATAGAGTTAGCCATCCAACTATGCTGAAGGGACATTTTACAAGAGGCAATAAATCAAGTGAGACCAAAGATTAGCGTCACACACACACACACGCGCAGACACATATACACACACGCAGACATGTGGGCGCGCGTACATAAAACTAAGCCACAAAAATGCGAAAGAAAAAATGTATCGTATAAAGTTGATGGTTGTGCCGAAAATACATGTAACGCAAAAGTGTAGCAAAGCTAAAAACAATAAATTTTTCTCTTTTTTTTAGCCTTAAAATGCAGCAATGCATGAAAACTTATATCTCAATTATTGAATGGAAAACTAGAAGGCGTGTATACTACATATTTTGCAGTGTGTGTATTTTGCTGAGAGTGAACTTGCATGTGTGGTGATTTGCGAATTACCAGCTAGAAAGTTTGACTTGATTTCGTGATTTACAAAAGCTGCGCTTAAATCTACAATTTCTTAACTAGTTAACGAGTTAACCAGTTTAATTGGCGGCTTAACTATTTAATACATACTCAAATTTTGGACTTAAGCTATAAGGTTCGTCAATTGTCTATCCATGCATTCGCATCATACCAGTTGACAAACTAGTTAGGAACTGCAACAGCATCATACATATTATTCGATGAACCAGTTAGAAATCAGAACTTTTACGTTGCTAAACTGACTATTTTACTAGACATTGGAAATACTGCGGACATGCGTAGGTATTTTTTATTTTATTTATTTTTATTTCTACCACATGCAATAACATTTGTTGAAATTTCTTACACGGTGTGCACGACTGTTGTTGCGCAGGGCGTACTACCACTTTGAATTTGTCTTGCGGCAACAAAACCATTGACCTAATACAATACAACTAAGCGCAATGTAAGAAGAGAGCAATTGTGTGCATGTCGCATGTGCCAAAAAGTTTACATGCACATGTATTTGTACCACAATGCCTGATAGCAGACTACCAAACACACGATGTGTGCGTATTTGCGAATGACAGCAGTACAAGTGCAAGTGCAGCGAAATGTTGAGGAGCAAAAGTTTGCGGCATTGTGTAAGTATATAGAATAACCCACACAATGCACATGACATTTCTCAATATTGCCTTGTTGCAAACAGATCTTTGCTCCACTTTCTGCGTTCCTTTATTAGTACACAAAATTTAAAGGGCACAGCAAGTTTTTCCTTTATTAAATTTTAGTTGAACAATTTTATTTACATTTTATGAATCTCTCGCACAGTTGGCAGGCGGAAGCTTGTGGTCACAAAAAAAAAGATACGCTGAAACAAAAGTGTTGGAAAATAGTGTGGAAAATGGGGGAAAACAACGCCTCCCTTTCGCCTTGCCATTGTTGACACACACACACATACACACATACACACATACTTAGCATACATTTAAGGTTAGTTGCAATATTTGCAATGCCACATATGACGGTGGCTAATGAATAGCCATAGACAATTTTTATTACAAAAGTAAATAAAAATTGAATGACAAACTGAAGTGTCCAACAGTCAAGGTAGTTGTATTGGAGAATGCATTTGTACAAAGATACTTATATATTTTTAGTGTTGGTTAGTTGTCATGGTTGCTACCCACAGTAGATGTCATCGATAAGCGATTTTATTTTAATAGAATTGTTGGTGCACATACATACATACATATATACATATGTACTTATGTATATTTCAAGTTTGCAAGTAAGTTTATATGTAAACAAGTAAATTTGCAGTAATTAGAACTGTTGCAAGATTGACATAATTAAAAATAATAATTGATTGTATACGCTGTTTTACATAAATTTGCTACAAGTAATGGACACTCAGCATGAATTCTGTGTAAAAAAGTGCATGCAATTAATTGGATAATCGAGGCAGCGAGGATGACCTTTAGTGTTTTGAAGTTTGAAAATGCACAAATTTTGGAGTCATTTAAAAGGCTTGCATATTCCATTAACTATTTTTCTTTACTGCGATGAATGGATATTACCTGTACGCTTTCCTTAAACAAAGTCATGTGGTCCGAATATTTATGGAAGCCTCTCATTAAGAGCATTTTTTTCGATAATCGTGGGGCTGATTTCTATTATGAAAGTTTCGAAGATATTTATATAATCGAAATAACACTAAAGAAAGAGGATGCCGACCACAATGGATCGGATCGTGACTTAAATCGTAGGTATCCAGGTAAGATGAAATTGGCAAGCAAACGCCGGGCTTAGTGATAGCTTTGCAGTCACAATATAAATAAAAAGGTCATCCAATACTTTCAAATAACCGATGAGAAATCATTTGACTACCCTAAAGAAGTGTTTTGAATCTACCAGCTTCAGACAATAGTAGAAGAATTGTATTCAGGCAACGACAGCTTCGCCAGAAGCCACGGAAGCTTAAAGGGGTATCCTCATTTTTAGTCGCACCATTTTAACATTATCCTTTAAACAATTTTTTAATTCGTTTTAAGTTAAATTTATGATATTTTATGACACATAAAATATGTAGTTTGAATTGCGACTTAGGTAAGTAATATAACACATTAGAATGAAAATACAAAAATCGTATAATTTTAAAACAAATCCCTTCGATTAAAATATGCAAATTAAAATTTGTAAACGTAATTGTATGTAAGTAATTAAAGTAAAAAAATATACACCAGAACACAAATATATGCACTTAAAGATAAAAATAAATGTTCAACCGAAAATAAATATAATTCAAAAAATTTAGATAATAAATTATTAATCAATTATATGTTAGTAGATAAATAATGAACCCAAAATAAATATAAATATGATGTGAGAATGTAACTAAATGAAGGCAAATAAAAAATACCAAATTAGGTATACACTAAGGTACCGAATGGGCTAGCATAGGTACTGATTGAAAAAATGCCCACTTCAAATTGATATTGACAAACCGATGAAACTAGTTTGGTGTTTAACATATGATGGGATTTTCAAATGTCAAATGGTTGAGTGCAAATTGAAGCTGCTTTGCGGGGATAAACAAACTCCAAGTAGAACTATAAAATACACATTTATTTGAAATTGGAGGCTTTAAGCAAACTGAATGATTGCCTCTGAATTCGCGAATTGATTACCTATGGCTTCGATAACGATAAATTATCGATGAAATATTATTCGACTAATAATTTTCCGATAATTTAAGGATATTAATTTTTTCAAAAACAAAGTTGTAATATTAAATAAATAAACTTTTTCGAGGTTTAAACGACTTTCGATAGATAATAATTATCGAAAAGCAGCAGTCGACATGGCAATCGATATTAATCGATATGCGGTATATATCATGTAATTGTAAGTGTACGAATATCGATACCAAATTTTAAGAAGTAAGGTAATTTTGTTATTATCCCTATTTCAGACGTAATGAAGCGAACTACATATGTATGTATTCATGTAAAGTTTGAAATTTTGTTTTAAAATGCATTTTTATGTATTTGTTTTGTTGAACTTTTGCTTGGAGGTGAAAATATGGGAAGTTGTTTAGTGAAGACGTCTCTCCCAAGAAAGCGCATTGGCAGCCGAACGGCGATTGTGAAGTGATGTTCGATTTGCCTCACTAATTTTTTTGTTATCTACGCGTACGAACTACATAGTACATATACGAGTAAAGTTAAAAGAATCCGTGACGTAGTGAATTCATGAAACTAGAATTTTTTGTTTTTCGATTTTGTGCGTTGTGCACACTTCTACAAACCTCATTAACTCGTAGGCGGCGCCTGCGGCGTTTGTTGCATATCGATTCATCATAAGCGTGTCATGCTGACCCAAAGCGTATTGTTGCTGCAGCTGCATTCCCTGCTCTTCCAACGTAGTGTACTGTACATAGCCGAGCGTTTGACGCAATGGCGTAGAACTCTTTAACATGGTGCGTCGATAGGCGCGCTCGAAAGGTGTACGCGACATGAACGACATGCCGGCAGCGTTCTGATCGTTGGACAGCGATTTGCTTACACGATCGTGCGAATAAAGCTCTGTGAGAGAGCCATGCGTATGCCGTTGTTGAAGCGGTTGATTTTGACTATGCGGCGTCCCAGCCGAGGACGATGACGACGGCGAGTCTACGACATCATAGTTAAGCAAACGCGCGATAAACGAAGGTGGCGAGGGTTTCTCAGCCGACTGTGTAACCAGCGGGAAATTCGGCTTGCGACCCGAAGTCGGCGTAAGAAAAGGATCGGGTTCGACGCGCTCGCTCACCACATCCGGTATGGTGCCCATGGAGCGCATCTTCTGTATCGGATAGTGTGGACCACGTTGCAGGAAAGTCGGCGGCTGTTGATTGTGTTGTGGTTGGGGCAGTGGACTATCATCATTGCCAATGAACTTGGCATTACCCACTTTGTTCTTCAAAAACAACTTGCCCGACGATGTTGACGATGTGGAATTCTTGCGCTGCTGCAAACTGAAACGATGCTTCTCCTCCAGTGAGCGTTCGCGCATCCACAATAATTCCTCACGCACTTGCTGCTCGCTGTAGTCATCGAGACATAAATTGTTAAGCGATCTAATTTTTGGTATTTGCGCCCGCTCAGCCAATAACTTGAGGCGGCGCGGTGAATTGCGATCCAACTCCTGAGCTGCGCGATGAAACTCCATTTCGATTATATCGAGATGTTCCATTGACTTAATTTTTGCGACGCGTGGCGTATGGAAATTCTCATCCAAGCCAGAGTCATCGGCGGTCTCCTCTGAACCTGATTCTCCACTGCCACTGGCACTGGCGCTGCCACAGCCACTGCCGCCGCTACCACTGCCACTTTCGTAGATCTGTGAGGCGCGCGAGCCGCTGTGGCTGTTGCTAGCGACGCTGCGATACGTAGGCGAAGGTGTGTTCAACACAAACTTATCATCGTAGATAGATAGAGAGCCAGCAGATGAGGGTGGTGGCATCTCGTTAAGTGGCGTGCGGAATTCCTCATCACGTATGGTGGAATTGGGCGTTTGAAAGAGTAGCTCTTCGCTTTCATACTCGTTGATCGTATCCGTCGGCGGTTGATGATTCAGCGATGGTATATTCAGCTTCATGGCGTTGACGGTTTTCTGATTAAGTCTATTAAGGAGAGAAACGGATTTGCTGAATCGGCTGAACGTGTGTGCATGTGTGAGTGTTTGTTTGTGGGTGAAAGAAGGAGATGGGTGCGGCGAACAAGTAAGCAAGATCGTTCGTGATCGATTTTCACAATTTTGTTGGTCGAGTCGCATACAGAGTGGTGCAGTTCGCAAATTTGGTACGCAATGTAGGTTATTATTACGCAAATTACATTACATTACATTACAATATACATTACGTGGTGGTGATGTAGATGTACCGTTAGCACCGATGATACCAACAGCGTTTTTATTAGTTTTTGTTTTTTAATGTTGGTGCCATCATGGATATCAACAAGTTTTCGGTTTACATTTTTTACATTTTGTAAGGTAAAAAAAACATAAAAGTAGAATACAAAAAAACGAAAAAGTGTAATTAGCGCAAATAACAATTCAAAAGACAAAATAAACTAAAATTCATTAAGCTAAGAGTTAGAGTAACTAAAATAAAATTAAAAAAAAAAACTGTGATTAAGCTAAAATATTTGTATTGATATAAGATCATAGACCAAATTTTTTATAAATTGCAAAATTTTTTATATTTTACAGATAAATTGCTAAAATAATATATTTTGCTAATTTAGTATGTACCCAAAGCCTCAAGCAAATAATAGTAAAAAAAAATATTTTTTTATGAAAAGGTAATTTTCCAAATTAAAGTTGCCTAGCTTTATGCTTGAAATTTTTTAAAGTATACTAAAGCATTGTAGATATGTGCGATTAAGTGAGTAAGAAATAAAGTGTGTAAGGCAATAAACACGTAAGCAACACCGTCTCTTTTTTAAACGCGAATAAGTAGCAGCTACAGCCCACTCCCGAAAATCCACCGAGAACGCCATTAGCTTAAGTTTTTTGTAATTATTTTTTCTAAAATATATTAGAAGACTTAGAAAATAAACCTTTCGACTCTCCGCGGAACGAGGTAATAGAGAAATTTTTTTTGGTAAAGAGTTAATTTACGGCCAGTAGTTTTCATCCGAAACTTAATACATTAAAACAAATTTCGTCAACCGCGAGTCAACTCACGCTGTACAAACCGGTGCTTGATTATAAAATTACAGCTTGACTACTTTTATGAGATTCTTGTGAAAAGTTTCAGTTTTACCTCATATTAAAACTCATGAAATTTAATATATTTCTTGTGAGCTCAAAGAAATTTATTTAAGTAAGAATTATGGTAAAAAATAAAACTCAAAGGCTTTAAAAAGTTCACGCAAGTCCAGAAAAAAATATAATTTAAACGGTAGCGGATATAGTCGTGATAATAGGAAAAAATCTCCCGGACCTAAGAAGAATAAACACGAGCTCCGCGAGAAGAAAAAGGATGAAGAAAACGAAATAAAAAATAAATCGTCATACCAAGAAAAGAAAAAGATTAATACCAAACTCCTACATTTAAAACTTAACTTTATTATTCAAAAATTAAATTTCAAATTCAGATTCGAAGTAAAATACGTCTAAGGATGAATCGAAATTGGGCACAAAATATGACAAGAGTAATGAAAGGGTGTCGAGTTTTGAGAGCCAATGCTGGGCATTAAAAATCTTGAACCTATCCACAATATATTCGGTTTCGACAAAGACCCTTTGGAGCGGTATAATTCTAGCGAAACTCCCGATAAAGAAATGTTTTATTTAAAGCAAACTTTTACACCACCTTCGAAGTTGGTTTAATAAAAAATAAAACACATTTAAAAATAAATGCACGTGCCCAGTCGATGAGCTCATTGCTGTTGACGCTCAAATAAAAAGAGTAAAAAATTAAGGTAAAAACCACAAAAATGCAACAAAAAATTTTAAGGAAAAACAAGAAATAACTTGAGAATTTTCAAATACCCGAATAAAAAAAGTAATAAAATTTATGCACAATCATACGCACAAATGTATTTAGATATGTATATCTGCAGTAAGTTCCTATATTTGTTTGTATTTGCAATAAGTGAGCATTTATAAATAACTAACGCTGCAAGCAAACAAATATTGAATTGTCACCCAGCAAACGTCAAGTTAAATGGTAAAGGTGCAATTTCATTTCCATTGCAATAAAAAATAATTGTTCACCTACATATTTAGGGGGGCCAAAACCGAAGATACAAAATACCTGAAGAATGGCGGCATTTTCGAAAATTCGAACTTTAAAAATACCAGCTTTGAAAATTCGAACTTTAAAAATCCGATTTTCGAAAGCTCGAATTTCAAGTCCCTGGCTTTTTTGAATGTCATAAATAACGCACTTTTCAATCTTGTAAGTATTTTCTAATTTTCGAAATTTCGAACTTCGAAATTAATTTTCTTGTTGTCATAAGTGTTCTAAACAATACTGATGATCCATGCTAATTTGGAAAATTCGAACTTCAAAATATTCAAATTTTTAAGTTTTTGAAATTATTTTTTAATTTACTTTTCGAGTGTGTGTGTTTGTACATATGCATATTGTTACTTAGCGGTTTTTCTAATAACTCTAATGACAGAAAGTAGTATCAGGCACATACACCAAATGGTTTACTTGGCTATATGCAGCCATCAATCTAAACCCATACAAGTTCATACATACAAACATTTGTATATACATACATACATTCAGACATTTATACGCATCTACAAAGATATGCGTTTAGTCATGCCTTCAGCATTGAGGCGACGTCAAAGAGTCGCACACTGGCCTTAAACTTGAACACTGCAAAAATATATTTTCTGGGGTTGCGTTTTTTTTTTGCGTTTTTGTACTAATTTTTATTCTGATTTCATGAGCTTGATAAGACTAAGAATAAATAATGTTTGTTTTTTAATCGCTTTAATCGCTTAGGTAATATAAGTGATTTTTTAATTTTCAGCATTCAATACCGTTTAATTAAATTTTGTTTTCAGAAATACTAAATTACAATTTCTAAGCAACTCAATGCACACCAGTCAAATAACATTTAATTAAAAATTTAAGAACTTTATCTTTTATATGTAGTATGTAGAACAATGAATTTTAGAGCAACTATTTCAACAAAAATGAAAACATCTGCCCACCCAATAGCAATATACTCGAACATATTGTAAACCATGTTCATTGTGCGAAAATTCGATGATTAAAGACGCCGTAAATAATAGCGCTGTTGCTTGGAAATTTATAAGCAATACTTTTTAAGGATGTTTGGAAAATTTTTGTGGTGAAGAGAAGAATTTGTAACTAGCCTTTTTTATTAATATAGATGAGTTTAATATTTAGTGCGTAAAGAAAAATATAGGCAGCTCAATCAGCATTGGGATTTATTAAAAAAAAAAAATCATTTGAAAATGAAAAAGTCGTATTTTAGGCGACGCTCAATTAAATTTTTTAACAATTGAAATACTGATTGAGTTTGATTGGTGTTAATTTGTTATTGTGGTTGTTGTTGAAGATTTTTTTGTCGTTTTTTAGTAGTTTAGTATGAATCTCATGTACAATTTTGTTGTTAAATTAGTTAGTTAGTGTTGCTTGTTGTTGATTTGTTAAGGTAGACGTGGTATACAAAAACAAAAAAATTTGAACAAAAAACTCGTATCTATCTAGTATATTATACAAAAATCTTTAAGATACATAAACTAAATTGCTTGTTTGGACTTTACTTTTGTACTCGAATTAGTTTGATGGCAAATTAGTATGTACAAATATTTATAAAAAAATAATGTAAGTAGTATCAGCAATATATTATGCAAAAAGGTAGTAAATAAATAAATGCCTGCCTAAGGAGCAGCAATGCAACAAAATTGCTTACCTTGCATGCCCCGAATCGCCTTCAGAACTTTGCCTCGAATGTTGACTGTGCGAAAAACTGCTATAACCCGAACCCTTTGACATCTGAATAGGCAAAAAAGAACGTGAAGAAAAATTGAAATAAATCACTTTTACATTGTGTAAGAATATCGCACTCACTTGACTAGTGTTACTGGAATTACGCGAGTGGCCCATTTCCATAATCGCCGACGTTCCAGTAGTGCCTCCCAAGCCCCCACCACCACCACTAACGCTTCCCATCACATTAGCGCTGGTCGTGCCGCAATTGCTGCTGCCCACAATACCCAGTACACCCCCCGTGCCGCTTACACCAGCACTACCACCACCGCCACCGCTGCCGCCGGTGCCACCAATGCCACCGTACGGCGACATCTGTTGTGCATTCGTCAACGTCACGACCGTGGTTGTAGTCGTTGAAACATATGAATTTTGCGGTGGATAGGCGACAAATTGTGGTTGATGTTGCTGCTGTTGTTGTTGCATAAGCAACGCTTCTGTGGTGAGCATGGTGGCCGATTCAGAGGACTCCGACAAGCCAGAATCTGTCACAATCGAAGCGATCACTACTTGGGGATCTAAATCTGCAGTCAAATTAAACAAAACAAAATTATTTAAAAATCGAATACTGACAGTTAACAAACAATTATTTAATATTTGAAAGGCTTTTTTACCATCATCTCGCACAGTGGAAACGGGTCGCGTGCTGGTCGCACTATTTAGTCCACCGCCTAGCGTAACGCCACCACCAACCGGTATGCCTTGACTACCGGCACTCACACTGGACGCGCCACTGCCCACACCGCTGCCAATGGTGGGCATCGCTGTCGCTGTGGGCGTTTGCAGTCCAACGCCAGTCGATGCAGTGGCCAAATCATCGGTCGAAGGTTTTTGTTTACTCTTCAAGTTCGGTGTGGGTCTGAAAGTAGATTAGAGGAGAGCCAAAAAAAAATATAATTACATTTTCTTAACTGCGAACCGATGCTAAGTATATACTTACGCCTTGAAGAGTATATCACCGCTGAGCATGTGCATTTTAATGGAGACCAATAGCATGGAATTGTCTAGTCGATGACGTGAGTCATAACCTTCAAGCAAAAAGCGACGTGACGTTAGTCCGGCGCCGGCAAATTCGGCAAGATTGATATCGATAAAACCTAACTTAAAATAACTACGTCCACCCTTCATCTCCTTGCGTATGGATATGCGCAAGTAGCAGGGATCTAATACGCCAGTAGACGCATTGGCTGACATTTTGCAGGGAAATTCGAAGTTGCGATTCCATACTACACGATGATCGCGTACCTCCTCTCTGTAGAATAGAATTGCAATACGTTATTAAAATTCTTAAAACAAATGTCTTTGTACTAAATAATCTAACAATTTTGTAATTGGCAAAGTAGTTAAATGTAACAAGTCGTCCAATCATCTAGTGATTCAAATTGTTTTTAACCTCCAAGATGATAAAAATATCTCGAAAGCCTTATAAACCTAGAATCTACTTATCAAAGGTTTCTTTTTAGAAGTGTTTAGAGATACTTCCGTTCATTTTAGGGATCATACTTATGTGGAAACGTCGCGGCCCCAGTCTCAAATATGTCAAAATGCATACCTTTTTAGAATAGATTTTACTTTAAATATTCAATTAACTTTTTTAATGTAGCTTTGCGGACGTTACAGCAATAATAAAACCTAAAGATTTGGACGAAAATATACTTTTTTTTTTATCAAGTCGCGCCTATAAGCGTTACTAACTCCAGTGCTAGTTCACCTTCTTTAATTAGGACGGGTATCTTCTTGATCAGATTCTTAAGGTAAAAATGTTATCAACCCAAACGTAAACAGGACAAGTAATGTTTTGATAGTAAAATATATCATCCAAACTGGTGAATATATTCCAAGAGATAAGTTGAATTAATATTTGAGTTTTTCGAAGTGGGCTTGGAACAGGGCCGTGCACAGGACTCAGCCCACGGGGGGTTCTGGATTGACATTTCATTTACGAATAAAATTTGATGAATACGATTCACTTCTTTTCATATACGTTAAATGAGTTAGGAAATAAACAAATTGCAATGTTTTTGAGTATATAAGGATAGTGTGCAGGGATTATATGTAATAAGGGACTGACTTTGTAATTCGTATTTGCCCACGGGGACGTTTTAACTCCCAAAATCCCCAGTGCGCACCACCCTGCCTTGGAGTGACATGCAATTAAAGGCCTTTAGGATCATTCAATACTAATGCAAAAGGCAATTTTCTAACTTATGTCTGTTTTTACGTAAATACGAGGGCGGTTTAATAAATCTGAGACTTTTTGAATAAATCATTGTTTTTCGGAAAAAAAATCGTTTTTTTCTCAACATATTCTTCATTATACTCTATACACTTAGTCCAGCAATTTTCCACCACCACTTGAAGCGAATTCTAGAAAAAAATATATCGTTCGATTGTCCATGTTGAACTACCAAAAATTTTCGTTTGTCCACCAAATTGTTAAAGAGTTATTTTAAAAACAAGTTTTTAGGATAAAACCATAGAGATACAAATTTCGCCTTTTATGAGTTAAATCGTTTCTACAAAGTTTTTCAATGTTTGTCCACCAAAAATTTTCGTGTGTTGTCCACTCTTTGTTCTTTAAAAAACAAATGTTTACCTTTATGGTTTTTTTATAAAAAATTGTTTTTTAAATACGTTTTGAACTCCACTAATTGAATTTTTCACTTTTGGGTTTTTTCATAAAAATTTGATTTTTAAATAACTTTTGAAGAAAATGTGGACAAATGCAAATTTTTGGTGGCCAAACGATGGTCGACCCAGTTAACGTAAAAAAATGCAAATTTCCACATTCGAATTTTTTGTAAAAAAAACTTTTTTTAAACAACTTTTAAGCAAAGGGTGGACAAAGGAAAATTTTTGGAGGACAAACATGGACAAACGGTGGATAAACGAACGATATATTTTTTTCATAAATTCGTAGTTGACACCACCAACTTCACAGAGCTGAGGTGTCTACATAGTATGTACATATTTATCTGGACTTTTCTTGGTTTCGGTAATGGGGTTTTTACGCAAACAATAATAACGTTTTTCCATTTTTTTTAAAAGTCAAGAGGCTATCTGCTTTTAATGGCTGTCAAGCATAATCTAACTGACTCAGCTGGCTCAAAACTTGACAATAGTTTCCTAAAAGATGGCAGGGCAGCAGTGATGAATTTAAAGTTTCAAAAAGTCACTGACTTATCAAACCGCCCTCGTATTTGATTGCAAGATTTTTTTGGAAATTGCTAACTCCAATATGAAAGCAATAATAAATAGTTATTTTCTCACTCACCTGCTGCTGTACACCTGAAACGAACCACCGTCCAGCAGGCGTATCTTGGCGAATAGCACCTCATTCACCAACGCCACCTCGGAGAGCTCTTGCAATTGAACCTCAACATTGAACTTATACTTTTTCTTTTTCATCATAAAGGCCATACCAGGGGCGCTAGGCCCAAGTAATGTCATACAGTTTTAACCAATGTACGCGCAAAAAAGAGTAGCACTGTATGGCCGAGAAAAGTTCCAAATCACGTGGGAGAGGAGCTGCTACCTGGCGGCTGTGTGAAAATTACATCGGCAGCAGCAACGCCAAACAAAGGCGGTGATAAAAAAAAATATCAAAATTCGAATAACAAAAACTTAATAGCTGCTTTTTTGTTTTTGTTGTGGTTTTTGTCTTGATGGGTTCGTGTATTGAATGTAAAATTTTTATTGAAATAAAAAACACAAGAACGTTGTAGTTGCAGTCTTTTTCGCACTATGCTTGGGAAGATGAGACAAAGAATTGTTGGAAAACTTTTGTTGTGCGACGCTGCTATGGATTTATTGATTGTTTTTGCTGGTGTTTTTGTTATTGTCTGTGTTGCTGGATTTTTAATATTTTTTCACTCGTCTGGCTTTCAATTCGGTAGCCACATGTTGCTTTGTTGATGCACGCGGAATTAAAGCACGCGCTGTTGTTGGATTTGAAGTTTATGGATTAGTTTTTGTTGGAGCGGCCGACACTCAAAGCACCACAACTGCAAGTAAGAAGACAGAAAAGTATGAGTAGTTAGAGGAATTTAATTAATATGTAAACAATATAAACCAATTAAAAATATAGGGACATAATTGAAGGGAGCAAAAGCGCCACTGACTCTTTAACGAATTTGGACGCAAGCCTTAAGCTTAAGCCATTCAGTTTTCAATTAAAGCACAAAGTCCATTAAGAGGTACCCGCAATTCGACATCCTTGCAAGTGTTCTTTTGTTACTTAGTGACTGAAGAATACCATTATAATTGGAGTTTTGTTATGATTATGCTGTCTAAGTGCTAATTTAATTAGGCATTTGTTTTGTTCAAGTTAAAATATTTTTTTTTACTTTGCAGGCAAAGTATCGTTTTGCCCTTCAATTCGTATCGGAATGCAGAGTAGGCTTGTCACTTAATTCTACTACGTTTGCCTTTAGCGAATCGAAAGGCTTAAATTGCTGCCAATTTGTTTTGTGTCACATGCCTGGCACTGACCCCAAATTTACACGGACGCGTATGACCTTCATTCATGTCGAAAGGTTGGTCCTCCGGAAACAGCATTGTAAACCGTTTGTTCACCGATATGTTGAACAACTCTAAAAAAAAATCTACGTTCGCAACACATATCCGTTGATTGCCTGCTAACTCAAGATCAAATTTTATTCCGAAACTTCTATTTATACTAACGATCGAAACGTTTTGACCGAAAAACAACTTCGCTTTTTTTCTTTCATTGCGATCTGACCTCAGCAGAATTTAGAAGAATTATATTTTTCTCTGACGAAAACTGTGCCATTTTATTTTTTTACAAATTCCAACTGACAACATTTATCGGTATATTACAATATATATTAATGCCTACACAGGCTTTAAAATTCCCCAAAAATAAGCTCTTAAGAACTAATTATTAAAAGAGCTGTTGCGCACTTTATTAAATTGTTTAAAGTACACTGACCTCATTACCAGCGCTGAGTTTCGTGAAAAATAAACGCTTAACGAGGCGCATCAAATGCGTAGGCGAGAGTGCAATGTGTTAAATCAGTTCACAAGCAAAAGTGGAATGAAAAGAAATGAAAGAAAAATAAAAAAATATTAAATTACGAACACATTAAACTGAAAAACTAAAAAAAAAATATAAGCCGGCAAAAGTACTAGCCAATACTAAAAAGAAGTACAAAGTACGAAAATATGTAATAAAGCTGGTTGCTTTCGTCTAATTGGTACATTTATTTTATTCGGTACTACGAAGGCTTAAAATTTTAACTTTTCCATTGAGATTATGAGCAAGCAGATCAGTATCCTCCTGTGTTTTAAGAAGTTTTTAAAAGGTGAACGCGCTGATAAGTAGGCAATAGTCTACACGACATGCACTAAGCAACACTAACACAAATAACACAAATGAAGAATCACCAAGTAGAGAATTAGCTAATTAGCTTTAGTTGCTATGCAAAACTGCTTTTCGAGTATATAAGTTTTGCAACACAAAGGCAAAATTCATCGCTATTCAATACTAAATGCGCCCAAAATTATGCATCAAAGTAATTTATTATACTTAAAATAATAAGCAATAGCGTGAGCGATATTTTTTTTTGTCTCAGATACCTACGAATTATGCTCAGCTCCTATTATATCTGAAACCAAAGTAATTTTCTTACAGGCTTCATGCATGCGCTATATAAGTAACTAGGTGCGACTAACGCGTCATTGGTGTCATTAGCATACTTTTAGGCGCACAAACGCCACTTCGCAATAAAACAACCATCGACATGCATATTTGCATGTCACAAACAGAGTTGCACGGGAGAGTAATCGGACAAAAACATTTACACTGCTGACTCAATGGCACCGAAATAGAAACGAAAAAAAAAAAAAAAAAAAAATTATTAAATCATTACAAAGTGTGGGCATACATTTGCGTGCAACATCAAACTTGATCTTTTTCAGCATTTTCGTTCGGCCATTCAAATTACGTTCATCCTTTAAATGGAGTTTATTTATATTGAGCTTAGTAAGCGTCAAAAGTTAATGAAGCAGCGTAAGGAAAGGGTAGAGTGATAGGTGTGGAGAAGTGATTAAGTATTTTAAGTGATTCAGAATTACGAATGTAATTAACGATATACAAAAAAGGCAAACGTGCAATTGGGTTTCATGTGAATTTCAGCTGTGGCATATGTACATATGTAAATAGTTAGTTGTAAATAAAAACTTTTGTGTTTGGAATTAATGAAGGCAACATTAAGAGCAGCCAAGAAAATGCAAAACTAGGCGAACAAAAAAACTAAGAATATTTTTGAGTAGGTAAATTTGAAACTTATCCAAATTTAATATAATTTAGTGCAACCGTGTATTTTTCACGATTTTCTTTTTTTTAATATATGAGTTAAATATACGAGCGTGTCAAAAATTGTTAAAAATCAACCGTATTTTGTAGGTATTTTAAACTTGTGTTTTATTATACCAAAAATTATGGGTCAAAAGACAAAATTCGAAATATTTTTTTTTATAAGGCAGATTTTTTAGTTTACATATATTAAGCAATTCGCATTTTCATAATAATCGATTTTATTACCCACAAAATGCATCTAAGTTTCCATCCAGTTAATTTCCTCAACAAACACAAATATTTACAATACAATAAATTTCCGATTTCCAATTTCAAATCTCTTCTTAGTTTTAAGATTAGTTTTAAGCTAAAATGTAATAGGATTTTATAGCGTTAGTGAACTAATTTATAAATCTCTTGGCTTTAAGGTTTAAATAAATATTGTTTGATTTTGTAACGATTTTAATTTTTTATGCAATACTGAAATATAGCCTATGGTTGTTGTATTGTAATTATAATAAATAAAAAAATAAAAAATAACTCGTATGCACATATACATATGTACATATGAGCTTTCACCTCTTTGGAACCTACGTGACCTCTTTACTACCTTCTATCTAGAATTATTTATATTGTATGCGTGTTTCGACAGTTCATTCATGTTAGCCTATAAGCGTATAAGTCTTGAGTGCAGTTGCACTTAACTTCAACTCGACTTTACGTGCATCATACCAACAGATGAGTTCATACTTACAAATATGTATACGAGTATGCACATATGGGTAATACTTATTAGGTACAAACATTTGAAGGCGGCAAATAACGAAGCGTAGCAAACTAATAACCGAAAAAACCAATTGACCCAGTTATGAAAGGATATTTGTTTGCATGTATGTAATGGGCATATCTACACGTGTGTGTATGAGAAGATTATAGTATAAAAGCCTTGACTTTCCAGAGAGGCAGCCGGAACCGTCTTGTTACTAAGGCAAATGCACTTTCATCGTGTGTTGGGTATAACTTGAACTGAATTGTGCATTTGAGATGACTTGAGGAGCTCTTTAGAATTATTTAATGAGAAAGCACACATACATACGAGAGTATACTTATACTACATATATACGTATGTATGCATATACATATTTTATAAATCAATACAACATAATGCACAATTTTTACAGTTGAGACTTAACTCTCTAACCCTCCTTCGGCAGTTAGCTCTAAACTTTCAATACAAAAATGAATCTAAAAAAAGGTGAGAGCATGAGGAAATAAGAAGAAAATAATGTTTGTTTTAAGTCCGTAGAACGAATCGAGTAATGTTTTAAAACTGAAGTTAATCCTATTAAAAATTGTAAAAATCAAAAATTCAAACTTTGTATAAAATTTCGAAAATTTTATATCAAACCTTTTAGTTTAGAATTTTTAGAAAGTTTTAAGGCATGCAATTTTATGATTAAAAAATATAAAACTTACTCATATAAAACTAAATTTTAAAATGCAAATATATTTTAGGGCCGTTCAAAGAGCTTTTCAAATTTATCTGCCCCTTAAAATAAAATTTTATTCTCAAAAGTGTATTCAAAGGGTTACTTATTTTTAGCTGCCACTTTAGAAAAGTGCACGATGTATGGCATTTTTTTATAATCTAATTTAATTGCCTAAAAAAAATACATAGTATGTACGTAAGTTATTCTGTACCAAAATCTCTATAAAAGTTAATTTCAAACTTTATGCAAATTTTCATAAAAAATCAGCAAATATTATTATAAACAGAATATTATTTGATATGAAAAAGCATATTTTGCATAGTTGATTAAATTTTAGTAAAAAAAACATGAAAATCTGAAGAGGCTAAATTAAGCAGAATTTCAATTTTTTTTTTCTGACGGTCCGGCGCTTTGACTACACCGCGTTACACACATTCTGTCCTATGAACCAAATATACTTTTTCGGAAAGGGGAGAAAAAATAAAAATACACGAGTATCAGCGATTTTCATGTACACGTCAGAATTTTTTTTTTTTTTTTAACCCTTTTAACCGATTCGACTCGTGGAAATGTCTGTATCACGTAAAATTTTTTAAAAGATAGATTTTCATCAATTCTCAGATTTTCCTAAATTAAAAAAAAAAAAAAAAAATTTTGATGTGTACATGAAAATCGCAGATACACGTGTATTTTTATTTTTTCTCCCTTTCCCGAAAAAGTATATTTGGTTCATAGGACAGAACTAAAGCTCGTTTTTGTAACGCAGTGTTATTTTTTCATCCACGCTTACTCGCTTATGTAGTATTTTCTAAAAATATTTTTATTTCAAGAAAACTACAAATTTTGATATAAGAATACCCTTAAAAAAATTGCGTTTTATTTTTAACAGATACCATCTTTTTTAATCAAAATTTATACGTTTTATTGTTAAGAAACGTAATTTTTTGTATGCGGTGAGTCACTTCATCGTATGTATGTATCTACATACATATACTCTTAACGATAATTTTACTATTACTTCATTTACACCATCACTTCCTGTCCACAACGATTACAGTTGTTATTGGCCTTCATAAGTGGAAATAAAAATTGTGTTAAGTGCTATATGTGAAGCGAATTTCTATTTCCGAATTGTTAACACGTAAGGGAAATTACTATTGAACATTAAAGCGCGTGCTTAAATCAGAATGAAAATAAAACAAAATATTGGAAAAAATAGCTAAACACATGAAAGTGAAAGTGCGAGGACTATAATTGAGAACGAAATTCAATATTTGATAACATCAATTTTCTAAGTATTTCAACATGCACACCCTGCAATCACAACAATCAATTAATGGAGAATGACGTAGCTGAAATTAGGGCACCCACAAAAGGATAACTGACAGTTGACACACCTTGCGAGTAAGTGGTGACGCTCCTACTTACATATATATATACATACTCGTACATAAGTCAATAAAAAATTTAAACAAATTACTTTGATGTCACTGCTATTAACTAACGTTGGACGAGTGAGAAAACAGAACAAAAATTTTAGTGAATGTTTGGCTAGTCGCGGGGTAATTTAATTTTGGCTGCTATGAATGATATACCATACACTAAAGTCTGATTAACTGAAGGTATAAATCTAAGTAGAAATGTAGAAAAATAATTCCAAATGAAATTACCTAATCACAGAACGGACAAACTGATTCGACTGGAGGTTAATTTATAATCTCGAATTGAATTGATATGTATTCAGGGCATGTGAGGAGCGTGTTTGTGTGCGTAGAGATGAGATTAAAGTGTCGAGTAGTGGAATTTCTAAACCATACATACATAAGTACATACTAACATGTGCATACAGTTGCGTTCAAACTACCAATAACACCGCGTTACACACATTCTGTCCTATGAATCAAATATACTTTTTCAGAAAGGAGAGAAAAAATAAAAATACAGGTGTATCGGCGATTTTCATGTACACGTCAGAATTTTTTATTTTTATTATTAAACCTTTTTACCCTTTTAACCCTTTTAACCGATTTTTAACCCTTTTTCCGTGATCCAATCGAGCTGAATCTTTGCAGGCAGACTCGTGGAAATGTCTGTATCACGCCAAATTAAAAAATAGATTTTTATCAATTCCCAGATTTTCCTGAATTAAAAAAAAAGACCAAAATTCTGACATGTACATACATGAAAATCGCCGAGACACGTGTATTTTTATTTTTTCTCCCCTTTCCGAAAAAGCATAATTCGTTCATAGGACAGAACTTAAGCTCGTTTTTGTAACGCAGTGTAATTGATTATTTTTAAAAATTTCTTTTCTTGCTTTCAATTTTGCCTTATCTTTTGAAGCTTGTCTGAAAGAAATTTACATGTATGTACATATGTTACTTATGTTACTTAAGGCAGAAAACACAAAAAAATTTAAATTAATTTTTAACAACTTGAAACTTGCAACTTTTTGCACAAAAATGTTAAGGGCAACAAAATTGTAAACTCGAAAACTTTTCTAAAATTTCTGAATAATGAAATTTTGACTTGATTTTCTTGAAGTTTGTTTAATACTTACGAACTTTGTTGAAGCCTTAAAAACTTTTTTTAACGGCTTTTGATAGAGTGAATTACATTTAAAAAAAAATGTAAAACTCGAAAGTTTTCTGAAGTTTCTGGATAATGAAATTGTGCGTTGCTTTTCTTGAAGTTTGTTAAATTCTTATGAACATTGTTAAAGCTTTAAAAATTTGTATGAAACAGTTCTTTATAGAGTGAATTATATTTAAATGAAAATCATTACAAATTAATAAGTTGCACACACTTAGAATTTTAGGTTTAGTGCTAATTTGGTGAGCACTACTGTACATACATATGTACATATATGTAAGTGTAAGTTGATTTATAAAAATCTGAAAGTGTAAAAACTTCTAATCGGGACTGATCGCCAAGAAAACTCACTACAGTTCGTGTCTGATCGCAGATAAGAAAAATTGTAATTGAAAATACATTGAACTCTGTCGCACTTCAACGCAAAAGCTTCATGCGGTGATTAAGTAGCCCTATTAACGGTACACTTATATATGTTTGTACTCGTACGTGATTTCGTTAGCTGAGAGACACTTTAGAGGTAGTTTATAGCTTTTAAAACTAAACGTAATTATTATTATTTTTTTTTTTTTTGTAACAAATTTAGGAAATAGAAATTGAAGTAAAATGTACATAAAAAAAAAATATAATTTTCTTTAAACATTTAACTATTTTGTTTTGACGATTTCCATTTTAGAATTAGAATTATTTAACGCCTATAAAGCGAGGGTGTTTAAAAATACTTTTCATCCATACGTACAATTAGCAAAGAAATTTAGAGGAAAATTTTTCCACTGCTGAGAGATTTGCTATTTTCATTATTTAATTTAAGTTTATATAGCTATAAAAGCTTTAAATGTATCGAAAATGTGTATGAATCTTTGAAATAATTTATTTTATTATTTTTACGTATACATATTTCTCAACTGAGCAACTTGACATAATGTAGTGAACATCCCTCCTCCAATTTATGTAGAGTGATATTTAAATTAATTAAATTCAATCAGCTCAATTGGAAATATAAACCTTGCAGCTGTAAAATCAAATAGCAAGTGCAATATACATATCTGCAATTTAAATTAATATAAATCAAATCAGACAAAGGCGAATAAAACAAACTAAAAATTGCAAATAAGTGTTGAATAGGCGGGCGAAAATGCATGCAAACAAATCAAGCGACACGAAAATAAATCGACAAAGAGTGAAAACAGACAAGGCAGACGTGCTAACCAACAATACATACTCGTACATACATATGTACATATAAATAAAGCAGCTGATTGTATTGGCAAATTTAAGCAAGAATTGCGGTAAATTAACAACAATTTGCTATTAAATTAATTGCGACAAGCTACGAAAATGCAAAAAACAAGAAAATAAAGTAAACAAAAACAAAAAATACAAAACAAAAAGCAATAAAATAAAGCAAGAATTAATGATAAAAAAAAATACATATATAAAATATATGCAAGCACTTTTGGGCTATAAAAATACGGCACTTGATTTACATATGAAACAAAAGCAGCGCGAAGAGGAATTCCGTATGCCAAATAGAAAAAATGTATATATTTACATATATCAAAAAAAATATAAAAATGTATGTCTTAGCGCACGTATACGCCTTGTATGCCCCGCCGTCGCGGCTGCTTGTGGCTAAGCAAATTAATGGTAAATTAACAAAGTTGTAAGCGAGCAAGCATTGGCAGGTGGTACATGCAGGATGTTTAAGGATTTGTGTACGTGTGGGGAATTGAAATAGCCTAAGGGAAGGCAAATATTTTGGTAGGAAAAATATTAAGTTACATAAAAGAAAATCGAATGCCTTGTTAGGTTAAATTTACTTTCCTTGCATAACACGAGAACGGATTGTCCGATTTAAGTAGACTTTATTTATTTGTGTTTGCTCAGGGAAAAATGTTGCAGAGAGAAAATCTCGATAGGTGGCGCTGGTATCGAGTTATAACTAAAAATCGTGTTTATATTCTGATTCCAGGTATATTCTATATATGTATGTATTGGTAAGGGAAAGAAAAACATCTTTACGAATAATTTATTAAACAGGTGGCACTGGAGTCGAGTTATTTATAAAAGTCGTATCTCTGAACAGATTTTGATGAAATTCAAGTTAAATGCTACTTGCGTGATGAAAAATAGGTTTGCTAAAAATAGAGTTGTTTGATAGCGATGGAGTCCAGATATACAGAAATTTATACGTCATAACTGGGACGACAAATTATTGTTTGTATATTCATAAAAGCTTTATTTTAAGATTTAAAAATCTGACATAAGTAGTATAAAGAAACTTATTCAGGAGATTACCAAGACAGAGTTAGCAAAGAAGCGCAGGAGCTGAGTTATTACCCAAACCCACATTTACGGCCCATTTTATAATGGTTGGATGATATTCAAAAGTGCAATTGCAAAAACAACACAACGAATAACGTAGTTTATCACAAAGCTAAGTTATTTTCACAATATATTTACATTCCGTTGTCGTTCCACGGTTACTAATCTAGCAGAGTTCAGTGAATATTGCATAACATCTTTTTCACATGGATCCCAAGTTGATTGCATTTATACAGAACTTTCGAAAGCATTCGATAAAGTTCCACACGATACCTTATTGTTTAAACTTGCTAGCTTAGGTTTTCATTCTGTGTTCCTGTGCTTGTTGAAATCGTACCTACGCAATAGACTATGCGTCGCAACAGTAAATGGTGTTTCCTCTGAACCTTTCATTGCCACGTCAGGTGTTCCACAAGAAAGTATCTTAGGGCCGTTGCTCTTCGTTTTATTCATAAATGATATTGGCGAGTGTTTTTCATTTAATAGATATCTGTTATATAAAGATGACTTGAAAATATTTTCAGTAGTAAATAGTGCAACCGATGTGACAAACCGCCCAGCTGATTTGGATAATTTGTCTCTTCGGTGTCAACAGTCACATTTCTCTCTCTTAATAAAAAAAAAATGCTTTCATATGTATGGCTCTTGCTAAAGCTCGTTACATAAGACACACATCTTACTCTATTTCGAATACAATACTCAATACTGTTGAGGAAATTAAAGATCTTGGAGTTAATTTGATTCCAATTTCTCTTTTAATAATCACATCTATTTTATTATAACTAATGCTTACTCAGTTTTAGGCTTTGTACGCCGGCACAGCACAAATTTTACTGAGCCATATATTCTAAAACTAATTTTTTCGTCTTTTGCTAGATCTCGACTGGAATATGCAGCATTTATTTGGATACCTTATTCACAGTTTTTGATAGACAGACTTGAAAGTGTTCAAAAGGTTTTTTGAAATTCGCTCTACGTTCTTTGAAATTTTCGGATCCCTTACCTTCTTACAATTTCCGTTTGCTTCTTATAAGTCTTAAATCGCTTGAGAAGAAAAGAACAGTTCTTTCGCTTTATTTTGTGTATAGTATAATTAAAGGGACTGTTGACTGTCCGTTTTTGCTTCAAAGTATAAATTTCCTTGTGCCATTTAGGACTTAACGTAATTTTAATCCTTTCTATCCGCATAAACTCAAAACCAATTATGCAAGAAATGCCCCTTCTTCGATTTTTCTTTATGTAAAGTTGGGTTATGAAATAAAAGACATTAAATAGGTATAAAACAGATTACAAACCATTTCTCATTTATTTTAAATCAATTTGGGAGGGACGAATTTTCGCATTTCATAGAGTCTTAAGTTTCACTGCGGTCAAAAGCAAACAGCGTTACAAATTCAATGTTAGCGAAAAAGAATTGAAATTGAAATATGCATGCCAAACAAGTTGATAGCAAGTGGAGTTGATTTCGATTTAATAGGTAATTGCACAAAAATAAATGAAAAAATGTTTTTAAAGTAATGCAGTTCAATTTATGTATATAAAAATATTATGTTCACTTAAATGGAATAAAAATGCAACAAAGTTGATATTCGCGCGAGGGACATACAATTCAAATAATTTTTGTTTATCTAGGCAAACAGCTAGAACGAGTTGGCAACAAATCATTCAAGTTGGTAATATACTTGTATACATATATGTATGTAGCTGTTCAAACTTCTTACATTTCTTGCATGGTTGATTAGTGCGCCCATCAATTTGACTACGAGCCATTTGCATATTAAATGCACACAATCATCAGTGCAAATATCTGTATGTGAGTGGTTAGGTTAACACGAATTTCTGTATGGTCTAAATAAAATACGCAATTATTTACTAAGCGCATCGCCTACTCTACCACCTTTTCAATCTCTCTCTCTCTCTCTAACCACACATACTTGTACACCTGTCATTAAACAGCTGTTAGCTATTCTTAGTTGTTTAATCGGCAATTAATAAATTATCAAAACAATATTTAGCGTTGTGATTACGCATTACGAAGAAAAATGTACACATTGTGTTTTGTAGGTGTTTTTGCTATTTATTATTTACACTCATAATTCTTATTTCTCTTTGAGAAGTCGGAAATATTTGCATAGTTGGTGGCCATTGCCAAATGACGTAATGCTTACCAATACACCGAGGTAATATTGCATTTTTTGCTTACATACACATACAAACACACAAATTTGCATGCTCATTGCTAATATACATACGTACATATATGTATGTAAGTATATACAAATACGCATATTTCTAGGCATTATATATGAACATTCCTGAAAGCTTTGAAAGTTGACAATGAATTCTACAAACAAATAAATCAAATTGAATGTGGGTATGTACATACATAGTACATACGTATATATTTCTGTATTTGCACACCATTTCACACCTCATGACTGGCGAAAAGTGCACTATTTTTGGGGGCTTGGAATTTTTACGTTTGTTTCTATGTAAATATGTTATGTATGCAAATACAGAGAATTTTTTAGACCAGAAAAAGGCGTACAGTTTGGCATATTGATTAATTCAGTAGTAGCACATTTGCATACATTTTTAGATTACGAGATTGAAAAGCGGATATGTTGAATAGAGTATTACGAGTTATGAGTTCATGAGAGACAGATAGGAATATAAATTAAAATTACAAAATTTAAAATAGAAATAAGAAAAGTAAGAAATAAATAAAATATTTAAGAAAAATAAGTAAAACTTAATACAAGAATATTTAAGGGCTTTCAAAAATCGATTGGACAAAAATAAAAAAATTGTAGTTAAAAGTATATTAAATTTAATTACTTAAACACAAGGTTATAAACATATATTAAAAAAATTTAATTTAATTGAATAAAAAAACAAATATAATAAAAAAACACGAGCTCACATAGATAAGGGAAAGAAAATACGATAAGTTCTTTCACAAGGTGTCGTAAAATTTCCTAAAGTTGTAAGGTCATACAAATTTTTGGTAGGCAAAAAGGTTCTTTTTTGTTGCATTCTGACGCATAGAAAAAGGGTGTAAAATAACACAACTTTGTATTTTTTAAAATTGTATTACTTTGCGACAATTTGTGAATATACGAATAATAAATAAAATACATTAAAAAAAACAGATAAAGCAAAAAATCAAAACAATAAAATAATTGCCAATTTTATTTGGAAAAAATCATCTGTGAACTGGACTCGAGCTCAATAAAATTGTCAATTATTAAAAAATGTATAAGGCTGAAAACAACAAAAATTCACAAAACAATAAAAACTAAAAAAGCGAAAAAGAATATTTGCCAATAAAAATAAAATAAATTACGGCAAAAGTAAATTACATTCCATAATTAATAAAAAAAAATTTTAATTTATGTATTTAAAAAACTAATAAAAAAATTTAATTTAAAAAGCAAATAAATAAAATTTAAAACAAACATTTTGAATATTTGTTGGAACGATTTTCCGTCATCCCTTGTCAAGTTTGGTTTGGAGACAAACCGGTTTCGGCTTTGTGCCATCTTCAGTGTCAAATTCCGTTCTGTACATTTTATGTCTGTTGTTCCGTATTTATTTCATTTTTTAGGTCAATCAGGTATTGTTGCATAATCGTAAATGTTAACAAATGTTAAGTGTCCTGAATATAGGTACCTAAAGTCTCGCGTGTCTAGAGTCCAAAAATGTATATTTTATCTCGAATCTGCCTTTGCGGTAAGAACAGTTAGATAGTCAGTAATTTTAGTCCGTTTAGGTATTGCAGGTTTGTTTTGTATGTTGGTATCTGTCATTTTACCTACGGCTTTGTTTGGTTTTTTGTAAACAAGCCCTAATGGTGCAAATATCGCATCAGAGTTGCTGTTTATTTGTTCGTTTATTATCCTCCCATCAAATATTTTTTGTTTATATATTTCCATGTTTTCAAGAGCATTTAGGCGCCGTCCTTTTTGTTGTACGTGCAGTACCTTCACGGTTTTCTTTATGTTTGCGGGTGAACATTTTGCGTTTACCACATGGTTTGCAAAATTAGATTAAGGCATTGCCGTGGGGTTTCGTATCCTTTTGTTGTAGTCCCTTATGTGTTCACGGAATCTTGTTCTTACTTTGCGTCCTGTTTGTCCTACATAGCTATATTGACACTCACAGGTCAGTTTATACACGCCTTGTTTGTTCAATGGGCCTTCTTTCTGAACTTTAACTTATCAATTTTATTTTATTAAAAACGAAAATCGAATAAAAATTAAACTTAATAAAAAATGCTAAAATAATATATGTATGTTTGTTAGAATAATATAATAAAAAAGCAATCAACTTAAATATAACAAATTAATTAAGTTGAAATAAAAATCAAACAAAGTAAAATTCAATACAAAATATAATAAAAAAACCATAAATTAAAAAACTATGTATGAATGTACATATATAGAATAAAGAAAAAATAGTAGATATATTTTTTGAAAAAACTTTTAAAAAAAATTAACAAAAAGTAAAAAAAAATGCAATACAATTGTAATTTACATACATAAGTATGTACATATGTATGTATTTAGGCAAGAAAATCAATTAAAAAAATAAATGTCTTACAAAAATAAGCTACAGCAAGAATAATTCAATAATATGCATCGGAATAAATGAAAGTGCTAAAGTTTTTTAACGCGAATTTCTTTAGTATTAAGACAATGATTTAATGAAGTTGCTAATATTAAACGATTAAGATCGCTTACATACATACAGGCATATGCACTCAGGAACGAATCTATATACATACATATGTAATAATAACATCTTTAATTATAGCACACATTACAAAAACAGGTAAGTGGCAGAAACTTTGAACTCAATGAAGCAACATTTTTTTTATGATCTTTGCACTCGTTCGTCACACATCAGTGCACCACTTTGGTGTTGATACGAGTACATAAACATATACAAAAAAAAAAAAAATATACGAAATTTCTCATTGTAATAAATTACAATGACATTAAAATTAAATAAAGCGAAAAATTACAAAATTTGTAGCAGGCCAGTAGAAGCTGCAAAAAAAAAATAGTAGAGGAATGTAACAAATCACAACAGTTTCTTTCTTTCACCATTTGTCTGAGCAAGTTCCCTTCACACTTAAATTGACTTTATCAGCCTACCACAATAGTGAATTTAAAGCTATAAATAACACAAGCGAAAATTCGTTCTTAGAGAAAAACCTTCGCCTCACATCGCCATCTAGTCAGTATTCTAAACACAAACAAACATTACTAGTGTGAAACGCTTATTTGTTGAGCCCACTCATTTTCAAACAATCATTTGATTGTGTTTTGGATTTCTCTCGCCAACCATGCTGGCGTCATTGATCGCCCTTACTGCTTTCTTGCTACTTTTCTACTTAACAATTTCGCTTCCACTTGACTGGTTGGCATTCAGCTATGTTCAATTAGCGTGGCGTTGCAATTTTCACGCTATTGCACTCCTCATGCAAGCCAATACGAAGTCTAAATAGATAACTATGTATGTACATATGTATGTATGTCTGCCTATACATAGCTTTCGAAGAAAACCACGTTTTTGCGCACACACAACGCCTCGACACGTATACGCCGCGTTGCTCCCCGTTCACCACTTTATCAATGCAGTGCGCAAAATTTTACTTGCAAACAATTTAAAATTTTATATTATTAATTTTGATTGCATTGCTTGTTTTTCTCTTTTTTTTTGGTTACAAGTTGCATGCGCTGTCTATTATTGTAGTTGTTGTTTTTGTGTGGTAACTCGCCGGCATATTAAATATTCATTCATTCATCTCACTCGCCAAGGTAAAGGTCAAGTTGTTCATTTAAAATGATAATCAAGCAAATTATCAAACTCATTTGCGAAACGTCTGAAGTCAGCTGGTTGGACGCATACTCGTAAACATATGTATGTATGTATGTAAATATACTCTGTTCAAAAAACATAACAGATTTGTGGACTTTAACTGTTTTCGAATTAATTAAAATTGATTTTCTAGTAAAATATGGTTTGTACTCTAAGAAAAAAATAAACACACACTTTTTAAACTATTTACATAAAATTTAATAAAATTTCGAACTTTTTTAAAAATGTTTTTATAATTTTTTTGAGTTTGCAGTTTTTTTGGCGTTGTCAATTTTAGTGCAAGAAAGTGCAAGTTTTAAGTGTGTACAAGTTATCACTGATTTAAAAAAAAAATTTTACTGGCCATTTCATTCATAAAATCCAAAACAGCGAATTTTTTTATATGAAAGATATTGCCGAAGAGAGTTAGTAAATAAAAATTGTCAAAAATCAGTGGAAATTCGTAGCCACTAGGAACTTGCACTTTGTTGTACTAAAATTAAGTCATCTCCATATCTGCGCACCCCAAAATATTAAAAAAAAAATTTTTTTTAGTTAGAAATTTTTATAAATGTTTTCTATAAAAAATAAATTTAAATAATTGAAGGACAAATAAATTGTCCAAATGTGTCAATATGTATTTGTGCTATGATTTGTAAACAGAGTGTATAGTGTATCCGAGTATTGCATACCTTCATACTTGGGGACTAGGTTTCGCGTTCTAAACTGTCTTAAAATTTTGCCACTGGAAGTTCTGACTTAATTCTAAGATAAGAATATCCGAATGGCTTGTGAAAATCTTCTTATTTGGCTATATAAAACGGCAACTATGGACTAAACTTTATACATCACAACTTATTTCGATTGGCACAATTTTTACGCACCTTTTACAATTTACGAAACATTTGCTGAATTTTCTATGTCAATTACTTAAACATTTGTAGTTAACCTTAGTTGACTTTAACACTGAGATTGAAACGAAAGTACAGAACTGAAAATTTACAAGTCGCACAGCATTTAATATAAAAGAGTCAGAACTCAAATTATTTTTTAAGAATGATACTCTTCTTTTTCTAATTTTTTATGCCTAACTTCTTCAGCTAAAATATCAAATTTTTATATTAACATTTCTACCTAAAAAACTATCGTTGAGCTTGTTAACTTTGTACGATCTGCACCGATTTCCATTTCTTCATCTGATTTTTGAGTTGTGTCGCTTTTGTAGTAAGACCGCGATACATTAAGCGTAAGTTATTGAAGTGTGAGAAGTGTGCTGAGAATTTGCATATTTCTTCAATACGCTTTGACATAGACCGGCTGATTTGCATACATACATACACAATGCGCAGATGTGCTTCGTTTGAAAAAAAAAGATATAAAATGAAATGAAATAAAAAAAAACACAATTGAAAACTGTTGCTACAATTTAGCTTTGACTTTATTTTGATTGATGTGATTTTAATGCGCTGACAAGCGAAATACACGACATTGGTGCGCAAAAGCGTGTGAGTTCAGGTGCGCTGCCTAGACTTGGCATCAGCAGTCGGCGTTGGAGAGGCTCTGCGGAAATTGTGCAACAGCACTAACCAATCAAAATCAACATTTTAATATGGAAATCAGCTAACGTATGTGTGCAATGTTTTGGCTATGACATAGAGCGTAGAAAAGTGAAGTGGTGGTAATTTTAGTATTGTGATGCAGACAGGCCACTCTTATTTACTGAAATTTAGAGCAAAATCCAGGTCAAGTTCTATGGGAAGGATTTGTGTATGCGCATAGCAGATGCCATGAGCCAAAGCTGGGAGAATGTTGGAATAAGTTTTGTAGAAAATCTTAGCAGTAAAAGACGGTTCATGTTGTTGGCCAAAATAGTCTATCGAATTGTCGAAGGTTTCATCATCCAAGGCTCACCTACTCACATGTATGTATGTAACATACAAAGGTCAATATTCGATTTCGAGCTCTCTACTCTGTTTCTGGAATAATTAAATCTGTGTTTTTTTTTTGTGAAGTCAAACGGTGCCTACTTAATTGTTTTCCGTCATAAACACAAGCTGAATTGTATGTGTAGCAAATATTTATAAAAACAAATAAGGAATTCCAATATTTTACAAAGATGAAAATAGTTAAGTTTTTGTGATCCAATTTTAATAGAATTTATGTCATTTAATTTCTGCTTTTTGCTTTAAGAAATTTTCGTTGAGACTCCCATTATAACTTGTCACCATTTACAAGTCGGTTAAAACTCATTAATCTTCCTTCCCTTGCTAGTTGCAGAGTAATGCTAGGCATATTATTTTTTGTCAAGTTACTGACAGGCTTGATTTCTTACTCATCTCTTTTTGGCGAAGTAATGTTAAGCGTTCTCTTCCGAGTTTCAAGGCATTACCGGCCTCTTTTGCTGAATCCATGCAAAAGTAATTTTGAACTAAACGAGCCACTCCATGAGATATTTTAACACTCACTCCGGTTGTTTTAATATTTCAGACTCACTATCACTCAATGCTTTAAATAACTTATACATACATACATATATATTACTATTCGATCAGCTGATGAGCATTTGTTCTGTAGCTGAACAGTTTGAGATCTCGACACTTACCAAAGTCCTGCTTTTCATGACTCGGCAAAAAAAAAAATTTTCTTTTATATATCCGTGCGTTATTCGGATGCGCACCTTATATTTTATTATTAAAACAACTTAATAACACTGTAAATAAATTGTAAAGTAAAAAAGCTGTGTTAGCGTAACGGTCACTACGAAAACTCTTTTTTGAACTTATATTACGAACACGATTCAAATAGTATCCAACCTAAAAACGAGAGTAGATCTTGATAACGTGATGTGATGTGGGGGAGTCACCTCGTTTTTAGGCTGGACAGTATTTAACACTGATTTATACTGGTTTTGGCATCATTTTGAGAGAGTTATGTGTCATATCAAGCGATAAACTATCATTAAAGCTTATCTTTATCAAAATTTTAATATTTTTTTTTTTTTTAAACGGGATCGTAATACTGGTAGTGTAATATAAAAAATTTATTTCACGCATTTGTTCTAACTCATCGCTTGACTAGTGTCAATACTATTGCACCTAAAGCTAAGTAACATAAAGTTGATTTAAACCATAGAGACGAGATCAATGTGTCAAATTCTTGTAGTTGTGTAAAAACAATGTCACAACTACCCATTTCAAGTGTATTACTAATGCGGTGTTCATACAGCGCTTAATAGAGTCAATTAGTAAATTTTGTTCACTCAAAATACACGAAGACAATTTGTTAATTGCACGCCGCTTAAGCTAATATTTTTTCCAGACTAATACCTCCATCTAAGCTACTATATTTAGGAAAGAATCGGCAGACAGTCTCTATACATAAATATACGGAGTTAAATGGGATTACGTCATGTCAAATCCGATTCTATAGAAAAGTAATAAGAATAAATTTGCAACACACAGATATAAAAAGGAAATATTTTTTTTTTATAATAGCAAAACAATTGAAATGCGATACCCGAAAGCTGTTATAAAATTATACCAGCTGCTGAAAACACAACAACCGCAGCAATATCAAAAAAAAAAAGAATGAATAATAAACATAGAGATCGCTGCTCTTTCGTCTCACCTTTTTGTATTAATTTTTTTATGTGCAATTTTCACATTTTTCCTAATATAAATTTTTTTTTCTTGCTACTATCAAGTTAATTATATTTTTTTAATTTGCTTTTTTTTGTTGAATTGCCCTTTTTTATGTTTGGCTTTTACATTTTTCATTTAAACTGAGAAGTTGTTTATTTCTTTGGCTTTGCGAACTTTTTCTATGCAGGCATTGTTGGCTTTTGTGGTCTGCCACGAAACTGGCAAGTGCGGTTGATTTTTGTGAAGCGAAATTTCAAAGTGACAAAGGTGGCAGCAACGAATATGTCGGCGGAGGTATTTGAACTTCTCATTTGCCTGGAACGACCGACATTTCAATGGCCTCAAAATATAATTTAATTTTTTTAATATAAATAAAATGTTGAAAAGTTCATTGGCACATCAAATTAAATAAACTGTGTGTTATTAATCGTTGAAATAAGAGAGATAGAGAAAGAGAAGGAGAGAGTGTGAGTGTATAAGAGTTATGAAGGTTGAAGTAAAAAGATAGTAGTAGAGAGGATTTCAAGATATTGAAAATTGGATTGCTAAGCCAAAAATCAATCGAATGATTTCCTCAATTCACATATCGCTGCCCACAGATTCAGAATCAGTATAAGAAGCTTTGCAAGATAAATAATCTTAAACAAATCGCTTATTATTTCCGAACTCTTCGAACTTGCGCTCGATTGGCAATCAAGTTTTTGTAGCTGCGTCTCAGCACCGCCACATTTTTTTTTGTTCGGTTTTTGATACATCATTAACCCATATGTTACCAGCTGTTGGTTACACTTCATTAGCAATAATAACAAAAATGCAAAGATGAAATGAACACGAAAAAGAGATGAGCACATGCAGATGGCAGACAAAGTGCCTACTCACATAAGAGGCTGATGATATAGAGATTTCAAAGAAGTTGCTTCACAAGGGCACAGCCGGGCACACAAACCGTCTCGTAGTCATATTTGTATGACGTTATGTAGAAATTGAAGCTTTACGTTTGAGTGCGTCTTAAATGCTTGAATGCTCTGTTGTTGCGAGTAGCTTTGTAGATGAATGCTGGCGGCAATAACAATAAAAAATATGAAATCAGCGGCAGTAATCGCAAATGGTGCAAATGTGTACAGAAGAAGCACTTAAGTGGAAAAAAGTAAGAAAAGAAGAAGTGACAAGTAAGGAGAGGGAGTGCAACAGTGACAGTGCGAGACATGTGTGCAACACATGAATGCAGTCAAGTGGGAGGCAATTGACGATCAAAAAAAAAATGTGAAATACATTTTTTGGAATATGACAATTATAAGAAAAATGTTTTAACTGAATTCATTCAAACAACTTAGTTTTTAGAATTTCTTCGATATCAAACAGGCAAATGTTTGTGTATCAGTTGGTGAAATAATATGCTGATATCACTTGATGATATAAGACGATGTCATGTTAGGAGGAGACGAGTATTTCAAGCCAACTTTAAAAACCAAATCTTCCATCGATAAAAAAATAATCATCATCGTTTTCAGCATATAATATTTCCACTGGCAGTTAATAAAGACGTCTACAGGTACTTGGGAGCACATAACATGATCATGTTGACATCCAACAATGGTATTAAATGATTATTATACTGGGCTATGTAAACAATTACAAAAGTTAAGAAAACAGATGAAACGCGTTTTAATGCAGTGTGCGATTGTTGATGTATGTTAATTGAATATTGTACATTATTATGTTAGCTTAATAGTTAACTTAACATTCTGCATTTAAAAAAAACTTATTATAGAAACGTTTTTTATATAATATTTTTTTTAACAAAAAAACTTGTTACATAGACCACTTTAGAATTCTTATTTTTTAAGGAAGGTTGAACTACAATTTGGAAATTATATCAATAAAATAACAAAAAATGTGTGAAAGAAAGTACTTTAATTAAAAAAATAACATACAAGTGTTCGTAAATGATCACCTCTGCATTAAAAGTAACAGTAACCTAGTCTTCTCCACGTCGGGCTGGTAGAAAATCTTCTGGATTGTTTTCTGTTTCACCTCTGCGGTTTACATGTGGAAGGGACAGGTAAAAGAGGTGATGAATCGGTGGTACAAATTTCAACTTTTTTTTTATGTCCTGCAACAGTCACTGAATAGGCTAAGCTTTGATGTTTAATCATGCAGTTTGTTCTTTAAATAATGGTATAAACAAGAGTTTACTTCTTGAGAGCCTCTTGCTCCGGTAGTTTCGTGCCACATGTTCATAAGAACTTTTTATCCGTTATACTGGTAAGCGTGTATACCGAAGTTGAGCATGTTTAGTTGCCTTAAATAATATACTAGGCCCGTATTTAGGTGAGGCAGTGGAAGGGTCCTTTCGAGGTCGAAAGTAATTAATACTTCTGTACTAGCTTGTTTATATGAATTTAGAACTCCTGTTGCTTTCGCAGCTAACTTTGTGTATGTATCCATGTTCCGTCTAATTTCTATACACTTTTCAATATCTGCTTCAGCATCCAAATTAATTTTAAATTTGTCGCAAGTCTTACAAGTGTCTTTCTTTGGAATGTAGAAGTGAATATTAAATTATTTGCGGAACACCTTTTCATATAAAGATTTTTTTAAATATTTCTTTCCCTTCAGCTTGGCATTTTTCCACAAACAATTTGTACATTTTAGTAAGGTCAAATATTGGTGATAAAGTGATATACATATTTATCTTTTGGACACTTTGGTGAAGATATAAGACTTAGACCAATTTTGAACGGATTCATTTATTTTTTTCAAGTTCAAAAATGTACATAGCTCGATTTCTGAAAAAATGTTACATATACCAGTCATAGATAGCCATATATGCTATCAGATGATGTGATCTTGTAATTTTGCAAATTTTAGACGATCTGGATATTTAAAATAATAACATTAGCGATTTCAGTATGTCTCACGTAGTTCCGATGGGTTTAAGAGAGGCGTCTGTAATGTGTTTTTTAACTAGAAATTAATGTCAGATTTACAGTAAGATCCAACCACAATACCTCACGTCATATACTATTTTTATAAGTAGAATATGTATTTATAAATTTATTAAACCTCTCTGCAGTATTTTTTGTATATATTTATACGCCAAAAATGGGCCAAACATAATGACTCAAAAAATATCTAAAATAGTTTCAGACAACATCCATGAAAGTAGAGCAAATATGTGTAAAACATATGAACTGTCCATGCCTCAAAAATTATGAAATTAATACAAAATGAGTTGCGAGTACAGTATTTCATGAAAATATGTGACAAAGTCGTAAAAGAAAACCAAGACCGGCGAGCAGACATGCGAGACAAAAGAAGATAAAAAAAACGACAAGGCAAACCATTCGGAGGGGCAAGGCTGACACAACACAAAAAAATCGTGGCTGTTAAAGCAATCGACAACGCACTCGAAGCAAAACCAGGCAGTGCTGCATAAGAGTTCATACAAGTGGCAAGAAAATGTGGCAAAGCAAGTGTACATGGATTTTAACATTGGAATGAGTGCAACACATGTTGCCACTTATTTGTGCTGACAATACAGTAGCGCCGTCGCGCGCAGTCATAAAACTTTGTGACAGGCGGTCAACGAAAAACAAAAAAAAAAAACCAAGCAAAAAGCCACTTCAAAACATGCACACAACCATACAAGCAATATTTTCATATAATGATGCAGCTGCAAATGATGCGGATATTGTGGCAGTAATCGGCAATGCGAAGTGGCTGGCAGTAAATAGCAAAGATGTGGCTGGCAAACTGCGGGCGTACATATGTCGACTTAGTCGAATCGCATCGCGCGGCAATGAATAAGTGATGAGTATAAAAATATAAATAGCAATAAAAATTAAGGAAATGGCAAATATTTAACGAAAAAGCACTCATTTATTCATTGAGATGCGAAAAGTAGGATGAAATAAGTGCAACATTTAAATTGAAATAATGCATTACGTATGGTTTCGCCGCACAAAAATGTCTAGAGCAAAGAAATTCCAACTCATCATTATAATCACAGCAAATATTATAATTTTAATTTCGGCGTTTCAATTTGCAAAATTTTGCGATTAGAATGCTGTGTAAAGTTATAAGTATATAAGTTTTAAACTTTGTACGCAAAAACATAAAACAAAAATCAAAGAATTGTATCTTTTGGTTTTGTTTTGCACTTTTTCCAGTATCTCGAAAATAAGAATTTGTAATTTAACGGTAATTTGTAGCCACTTTAAAATTGCACTTTATTGTACTGAAATTGAATGGTTTACAAAATTGCATTCTCAAAAAAGTTAAAAACTTTTAATAAAACTGTTGAAAATTTGATGGCAGTTAAATTAATTTTTTTTTTTTTAATTTTCAACAATGTTTAAAATTTGGTTTTATTTAATTTTTGTGAACTGTATTTAAGTTGAAAAATAATTATTATTGAATAAACGAAAGACAAAGTGTCAAAATTTAGTAATAATGTATGTGATGGACTTATAACTTTAGGATGAGTTGTATTTTCACTTAACAAATGAACGAACAGCATTTTATTTTATTTTCGCCTAGAAAAATATCAATAAAATATTCCATGAAATGAGCATTGCGCGCGAAACTGAAATGCCTCAAAAATTGCATATTTTCGCCGAAAATTTTCAGAAGCCATTATATACAATGCTTATTACATTTCCCTCTACTACTTGCAATACAACTTACTGCAAGTACATATGTAAAAATCACAGCTGCAGGCAGCCGCGCTTACTTTGAATGCCCGGAATATCACGTTGTCGAAAAGCAGCGGAGAAAAAAATCCAATTTTGTGAAATGTGCATTCCCGAGCGGTATCATTAAATTGTATAGATATGGCTCACTGGCATACCGACCGACTGGTTGGGCGCAACAAGTTTTTTTTTTCGAATTCATGTGATTGTGGATTCATGGAAGTATGAATTAATTAGTTTGCTTGCGATGGAAATGTAACCTATAAGTTCCAAGCCAGTTGCGCACAAGCGAAATTTTCCTGGAAGAAATGTGTAGAGGAAATGCTGCGATAAGTAAAAATCTAATGAAGCTGTTAAGGTTGTATATCGGAAATTTAAGGAGACACTGGTGGAATTATAAAAAAGTAATATCGATGTTATTAAAATAAGGCAACACAAAGAGCATATTTGACAAACATAAAAGCACTGAGGGCTTTAAAGAGAACCAATCACTGATTGTGTGTGTGATTCTTGAGAAAGATTTAAGAAGATACTCACATAAGTACATAAAAATTCTAAATAAGTTGAAAAGTTAAATGAATCTTTATAAATATTTTTGATAACAAAGGAGGTTTAAACTACATTTACTTGATCGTTAGTCCTCAACTCAACACGATAACCAATGTTTTTATTGCTATGTTATCTTTCTTTTTTTTGCATTGATATTTCTATGATTATTTTTTTAAATGTTTAAAGTTATCGATGGCAGAAGTTTCTTAAAAATTGCAATTTTTAGTTAACTATTTACAACGTACTTCAAAACTGTCTAAAACGTAATAAAGTTTAAGGCGGATATATTGCCCTTTCTTGGCTATCAGTAATATAAAAAGGCATTTATTACTTTCACCGCACTTTTTTAATTTTGCGTTATACGGCGTTTGATAACTATGCCAATAAATTCGATAAGGAGGAAAATATCGGTCTTAATAGTGCTGAAAATCCATAATCCATAACGAAATCATTACCAATAACGATAATGATAACATTACCGATAACGATGATGATAACATTTCCGATAACGAAACTTGTCGATATTGGTAATAATAACATTTCCGATAACGATAACATTATTTACCAATACCGATAACATTTCCGATAACGATAAGGGTAATATTGCTGATATCAATAACATTTCCGATGTCGATAACATTGCCAATATCGATAATGATAATATTACCAATAAATATAACGATAACGATAAAATTGCCGATACAAATTACATTTCTGAAAACGATAACGATAATATTATATTTACCGATAACACTACCATTATTCGATATCTCGCCAAATACGAATTTAATTGCAGACATTTCTGCTGGAAAGTGCTATCAAAGCTCAGCTATTTTTTATATACATATATCTGCGGTCACAAGCGAAAACCGCCTAAGTCCTATGCTTTAATTGAAATTGCAATTGCAGATCTGCCGGAACATCTTTAAACTCCTTGGATATACATAGTTCAATTATTTATTTACATGAAATATATGTTTTTTATAAATATATATTTATACAACATAATTACGGCAACTGCTGAATGTAGTTTAAGGACCCTTTTTAGCTGCATTTTCATCAAAAAATATAATCCTGTTTAAATCCGTCTTAATTCAGGCAAATTCACATTAAATTGTTTGGCAGGCCGCAACGCCCACCAATTAGGTACGAGGCATAACAATTCCTATTCGAAACAATTATTTTTCTGCAAGACTTGCATTACCAACCACATGAATATCTCTAATAAAACAATCAAAAAAGAATTTTACTAATCACTTAGCTGGACTGACCCGTGCGCTTCATAAATCCATGGAAATTTCCCTTGCTGCTGATGTGACTTAATGCACTTGAACTTACTTTCGTATCTACTAATCACTAAGTTAGACATACAAATAATAATAATGAATTAAGCGAATTCAACAAAATCCAGAGGTAATTACAAAAATCATGAGTATGCATTTAATAAAGAATCTGCAAGTCGACAAGAGCCAACTGCGCGAGCGATTTCACAGAAGTTTTTTTTATATTATTTTTGAACGCTTCTTTGCAGAAATCCTTCGCACTCTAAATTCGCAACTTTTCCTTGCCATCCTTCCTGACACTTTCCCCCTCTCTTCGCTCGCAGTCTTATTTTGTCTTAGCATAACCATAATCGTGGCTTGTGAAATTTATTAACGCCTGACTTGTCAAGGTCAACATAATTCACTCATTCATACAGCAGACTATCAAATCAGCAAACCATGGCCAGGGCCAGTTGGTTGGTCGGTTGGTCCCTTGGATGTTTGTTTAGTTGGTTGGTGTTGGCAGCTTCAGTTTAAGCACTGTATAAGTATAAAGGGTGTATGCGCATGTGTTGTAAGAGTTTCACAAGAACTACTGCGTACAGCAACAACAGCAAGACCCACCAACGACGACGTCAGCAACTTAACCACTCAAAATCTTAAACTCAAAATGTGCTTCGAGCGCAATATGCGTTTGGTAAGCGTCACAGCCACCATTGTTGCCTCTGTCGGTTGCTGTTAATTGGCTGCTGGAAAAACCATTGTTTAGTAGAGCAAAAAACAAAATATAAATAAACAAACTTATTACACATTATTTAGGGTGAGTATATATCTAATTGCTTTGGTGACCTTGCGTATAGGCGGCACAAAATTTTCGATTGTCAGTCTGTGATTTTAATTGTTTTATATTAATTAAAATGATTTTTTGTACGATTCATTGTAGACTCGTGCGAATTTCAATCAAGCGAAATAGTCGAATATGCTAAAGAGATATGAGCTTTAAATAATAAGAAATTGTTTTGTAAAAATCATACAACAAAGCAAGGCAGTAGATCAGATCTTGGTGGATTGCCACCCTGGTGACAAGCAATTAGCAAATTGGCCATTTTGATTCCCCATCTCGCGCAACCTACAGCCATTTGGCGGTTTTTTTGAACCTCAGTATATTCTACAGAGAGGCGGTTGACCTCTGAAATACTCTGCAGGAATGGTTTGCTGGTGCCTTTAATCTCATCCTAGCAATGGTTGGGCACTCGCACAGAAAGTGCTCAACTGTTTCTTCTGAGCCAGTGCCCTGTGCCTTCAGCTGTTCAGTTTGTATATATTTTCTATGCGCATTTCTAAAAGAGCTCTTATTTTAAGCGAATCATAGGGCACACAAAACTGCGGGGTAATCCTGTACGATCCTGTAATACTCCATCTGTGCCTGGCTGTCTGGTGGTAAATATCGGAAATTCTGCCCTTTATTTTCCTAAGCGAGGCGCCAGTGTCCACCACGTGGGTCATCCATCATAATCAGTGCAGATCCGCACCTCGCTAGTTCATCCGCTATTTCATTAGTTTTGACCAAACACAAAGAAGAGTGGAACTTTCAGCAAGCTTCCGTATCAGCACAAAAATTACGTTCTGAATATAATTTCTGTGGACGATTGGTTATATCTGGTAGCATTCAAGTAAAAGCTATTGTATTCCACAAAAAAATAATCGCATGTTCCGAAACCTATGGCTTGAACAGAGTGAACCACTTACTTGCCGCTACAGTTGGTGGCCATTAAGATATCAAATAAATGAATAAAACTAATAATGGACAAAATAAAATATAAAATAATTATAACTTCGCAAGCACGTGTCTTTAACTTACCATTTCCGGAATATTGTGGATGTCTGCAAGCAATACAAATGACTGCCTGAAAATAAAGAAAATTGTAAACAATTAGATTGAGGTGAAAAATGTGTAAAAATGTAATAGCAAATTATTTATTTAATAGGTACTATTTTTATTGTTTTATATTATATTATATTAAACCGTATTTCCTAAAAGGGAAAATTGTTTTAAATTCACTTTTACACAACCTTCACCTGAATCCGTGTATCCGCAAACACAAAAACTAAAAAACAAAAAAAAAATGCTACGAACATAAACTCATAAAGCTATTGTACTGTGACGAAAATTAAATGCAAACAATATCGCTGCGTATTCAGAGGATCAACTATGCAACGTAAACGACAAAGCACCGCGTCGAAATTTGTGAATTTTCGTATGAAAATATGTATGTATGTATGTATGTATATTCTTGTAGTATGTGCATAACAGCAATCACCAAAGTGGCAACCAAAGCAAGTTGACTATACATTGTTAGCGCTTGAATGACATAACAAATTGCCGCGAAACTTTTGCCACAAACGAAGCTCTAACCAAGTACCGATAAAACAGCAGGTGGAAGAATGTAAGGGAATTTGCAAGCAATTGTGAACTTTAACATGGAAATAGAGGGGCCAACGTACTAACAAATATACAAACATACATAAATGCATATGATAAATGAAGAAAAGTGTTAAAATAGTTGAGTAAAGCAATTATGAGTGAAAGTGCAAAAGCATTAAAAAAAGGGAAGGAGCAATAGATTTATGTCAAAGAATTAAAATTTTGACATAAAAAAAATGTCTCAAAATATGTGATTTATACACGATGCAATGATTCGATTAAATATTATGTCGTATACTGAAGCGCAGTCTTTCCTTGGTATAAATATGATCAATGGAAATTATGGTTCCAGCGCAAAATTTACAAACTCCGCCAGATAGCGCTGAAGTCGAGATTAGCAACAATTTCGATTTAAGACCTGATTTGGTTCATAAACAAGGATTGATTACGATAAATGACACATTTCTGAAACAATTTATTGCTCGCTAGGTGACGCTGGAGTTGAATAATCACGAAAAAGGAAATATATTTATTAATCGATTTCTAATCACTTACGTTAATTTGAATAATATTTCATGCATCATGTGATAAAAACTTTTAATGACGTCGAAAAGAACAATGCTACAAAGCATTAAAAAAAAATATTGAGAATGTGCAAGAGTGAGAAATATCTCCTCAATTTTCATTGAAAAGCCTATGAAGGCGCATCTTCAAGCACCTTTTTTTTTATAAGTAGATGCTGAAATCTGAAAAAAAAAATCTTTATACAACCTCATCAAATAATCAAAGTGCTTCAGTAAGATTTCTAATATCACAGTTATCAGGTAATTTTTGTCGTCTCTGATGTCTTCGTTGCAAAAAAAAATTTAGTTCTGAAATTTAATTGACTGCATGCACTGACACCACTGTCATCTGCTGCTGCGAATGATAATGGCTTTTTAACAGTAGGCAAGTACGAACAGAAAAATTTCAACACCTACAACTAGAATTTTCGACGACAGCCATTAATGGCGAAATAACGACCTTTGTGGCAATAATTTAACGCCTCGGTATAGTGGGTTCCTCACTGCAACATACAACACACACACACATTGCTAAGTTCCAACATTTGCCATAGGGATCATTAAGTCCTACGCTGATGTACTGCATTAGTCAGAAAAAAGGAAGCGCGTGTTTTTCTAGAAAACAAAAAGCAAAAAAAATGTATATATAGATACTCGTATATAGAAACAGTGGCATAGCAAGTAAAATGAAAATTTGCGTAGGATGAAATGTGCCAACCACAAAGTGACCTACATGAGGCACCAAAGCAAATGTCAGAAGTTCAGAAAATAACGTCATTGTATTTGTATGTATTGGGATTTAAGGAACGCAGTGTGACAAAACAATTTCTTAGTAGTTTTTTTTGTACTTCGTTGACGGCAGAGCGCTTCAAATTACTTGTTTTTTGGTAAATTATGCAAGAAAATAATTTTAGTTTTCATCGCTTCCATTTAAATCGTTTTTTAAAGGTTTCAAATACTGTTGACTTTCTCAAAAGCAACTTGCACGCATTCACAGTTAAGCCCAGGCTGTTAAACATTTTGTTTAGTCTATTTTTAGGCGCAAATGTTCGCGTGGTAAACTTGCGTGCATAAACGCCTAGAAGTAAACTATGAACACTACAGCTTAAACTTTGTGTTTCCGCACTTTTGTTCTTAACACACTCACACCACTTTCACACAGCAATTAAATATACTATTTACCTCGCCTTCGCAAAGAAAAGTTATGTGAATGCAAGCCACCAGTAAAATTTCTTGAAACTTTTATTATTAAATAACTTAAATTTTCGTATGCGCCTGCTGTTATGCTACAACTATTCGCAAGCGCTAAAGAGTCATAATTTTTGACTCGCGCATAATTTAAGGCGCTCAGTTGCATGCATACCACTTAACTGGTACTTGATGTCGCAACAAGTCAGCAAGTTTTGAGCTTTTTTTACAATTCCGCTGCCAGCTTAAATATTTATTTGTGTCAAATAGTTGTTTTCTCTCAGGAATTAAGAGCGGAACAGCGAAAGTGAACCGGAAAGCTAAGCAAATACTGAAGAGTAGGAGCAGTGATGCTCATATACCCGTAGTACGAGTATATAGTTACTTCTGCGGGTAAATAAATATTATTTTAGCTTCTCATATATTCGCCGTTGGAAATTTTTAACTTTCATTGAATAGAGCGTTTTGATTTTGGTCGGAAGATATTATGAAAAGTTGTGCACAACACAAAAATTTTGCCATAATAACATGCAACAAAGAAAAAAGCGAATTTTTTTACAAACACTTAATTAAATAGCCAACTCATCTAGTACACACATACTGGCAAAGTAATAGCAACACAATATTTTGAGAAGTATTGGTATTTTAAAATTTGAGTTTAGTTAACTTTTTGTTTCATTATATAAGGTTAACTAACAAATTTTGTCAATTATTAAAGGGAAAAACTTTACTATTATAAAAAAAATTATCCGCTAAGTCGCAATTTGGCAATTAGGCTGATATTCAGAACATATTGTATGTTAGTGCAAAGGAAATTTGCAAAAACATAGATTCGACATAGTTGTAGAAAAAGCAAAAACTCTGATCGACTGACAATTAAAAAAAAAATACAAAAGTAACAAGTTTAGAGTAACTGTATGCAAATATTTAAACTTAAAGCGCGTTTAAGAGGTTTTAAAAACTTCGAAACAACTACTTTGCGGCACTCAAACTTTAATTATGGAGAGAATATTCTAAAAAGTGGTATTTTTTTTTAAGTAAAAGAAAAAAATACCTTAAATATTTTAATAAGAAAGCCAAACCTCTTGGTACTTTTTTTATACTTAAAATAAACTATTTTTCAAGCTTAATATAAAATTTTTAATTCCAAAAACGATTTAAATTCTTACTCGTATTTTAGAAATGAGGTTCTTAAGGTTTGCTCACAAACAAAAGTCATTCTCAGATAATTATCAAATTAAAATCTCTCACTGTTATTAAAAATTGTTATTCTAATACAATGCAATTTGTATAAACTATTTTGTATAAATAATTTTAAAATTTAAAATCATTAAAGGCATGGACTCCTTGGCTTTTCATCAACGCTGGTGGTCTCAATTTTTTTCGGAACATCTGAATCATCGGATTTCGTATTACGATTTTTAGCATTTTTGCTGCAAATAAAACTATACTCCGTGGAACGCAATTTTGCAGAAAATTCAATACCAGTTTTAAAAACAGCACAGAATTAGCTCAACAATTTCTTCAGGGTTTTAATTGATGATAAAATGGCTTACTGGGAGAAAGTTTTCTAAAAAATTCAATTAGATTAACAAAAATTTAAAATGTTAAAAAGCTCAATTAGATTAACAAAAGTTTAAAAAGTTAAAAACCCATATTCCGTGATGTGCAGGAATTAGGTACATTGTAAACAAAAAATGTACATAATTCCGTGAATGAGAAATATCAGTTTTTAACCAAGGCACATTAAACAGGTAGCAGCATTTAAGAAATGCAACCCCAGTTTGATAATTCTATATGTAAACAAAATGTACGTGATTCTACATTTCGCTTGAAAAACACATTTATTTCAATGCAAACAGTACAAGACGCATCCTACTTGAACGGATCCTTAGGAAGCATTGCTCCTGGTCAAAAAATTCTGGAAAGACTTACGAGGTAAGGCTTCAGGAATGCAAAAAATGGTCGGAAGCAGAAAGCGGCATGCCCAAGCTCAGTTCCAATTGAATATGAAAAGCAAGATCCGACCATTCCCCGTCTTTTATAAAACAATGTCCCTTTTCTGGATATCTGTGTACATATGTACATACCTATGTACATATGTAGATTTCCCAAATCACGTTAACGCAAACTTTGTTTAAATTAGAAATAAACAAAATGTATACAGAGATTGTCTTATAAACAAAATTTTTGTTTGTATGTTTTGAAAATAAAAGTTTGTTTTGTAAACAAAGTTTGACTTATCAAACTCGTCAAATTCGAGATATCTATTTTGAAGGGTGATGGACCACAACAAAACACAAAATATACCCCAGGGTTGCATTTTCTTCAATGCTGCTACCTGTTTAATGAGCCTTGATTTAGATGTATTTAGATAGTACAAAAATCAATAAACAGATGTTTATCGGATGTCAGAATCAAATCATTGTTCCAAAAAGTCCTATGATTTTTAATTCACAGCCTTAATAATATATACGTGAGTGCTTAACATTTTGCTCAGACATCTTCATACGACATGCCTATTATCTGAGATACCACTTGTCAGCTGCTCAATAATTTAAAAATATATCCCATACGTACAATCAGAATTGAAATTATTACCATTGAAAATTTTAAATTTATTCTAGAAGTTTTTATTTTATGAATCATACTCCCAATTCCTTGTTTAAATAAAAAAATCGGAATGCCACGGAATTACGTAGGTACTACCACAGAATTAGGTGCACTTATCTTATAGGAATTTGTGGAGGCGTTAATCCGTAATCTTCTTAGAAGGTAAATGGGATTTTATGCAGCTCGCTATTTATAGAAGTTAAATTAATTGTTTTAACAGATGCGATGCCACTATTAAATGGTTGTCGCTATTTAGATTAAGTATACTCGTAGCGCCAGACGACTTCACAAATGAACATACTTACATACATACATACATAGTTTCAATTTGAATGTAATATCTTGCTTACGCTGAATGCAAATGGAAAATGCAAATATAATTTGTATAAACGGTCATTAGCAAAACCCATTATAACAAGTAACTATTATGAGCGGTCGCTTCGCAATAATTTGCAATGTAATTATAGTAAAGAACATTAGCATGATTTTTATGGCAACTGAACGTGCAAGAAATATCTTAGAGAAAGTTGCTGCATGTGATGAAGGTGGTAAATGGCAATCGAATTTAACGGTAATACTCTTACACACTTGTGTAATAAAAAGATAACAAGAAAAAAAAAAAATAAGTTAAAACTACACGTAAGGACTAGTGGGAAAATGACCGCATATCGATCAAGCAATCAGAGAGTTTGTCATGCAATTCAAACAATTGCTTCGCAGCTGTTGGCAAGGTGACAAGATAGTGGCCACCAAACGTGATAGTTTCCATTTGTTGCCAATTTTAATACAATATTGGCTTTATATAGAAATGTAGGAAAAAATAAACATGATGAAATACATATGTATGTATGTACATGTACTCCTGAGGTGATGAGCAACGGCGCGCCACCAGGTGATGACGTTATCTGTGCAATTTTAGTCGGCACGTAAAACTCTATGCTACAGTCACACCCCACACCATTGTTGACAGCACTACATACATACATACAAGCTAGCTACGACTGTCGTCATAGTAGATAGAGTGTTCGGATGGGGATTTTTTTGTACTTTTCGCATATACTAGTAGATACCTGAATACTATGCATAAAGAAAAACATACAGTGCGCCAAAAAAGTGTGCAGATAATGATGTTACGATATTCACAAATTTTGTTTGCCAAAAACTTTAAATTGCTTGTTTTGATATAAAAATTATATTTATGTTAATATAAGGCACAATTTGTAGCAATATTTATGAAAATTGTGTTTTCTAATTATCTTTAAAAATTAAAAAACCTTTTTCAAAACTTCTCCAGTTTCGCCAAAAAATTGGAAGAAAATATTCTAGTACAAAATCCATTTGAAGTTTAATAAAAAAAAAATTTAAGTAAAACATTGTTAAAATATTTAAAAAATAAATTTAAATAAAAATATATATATAACATTTTAAAACAGTAAAATATATAAAAAATTAATTTAAGAAAAAGATAAATAATTTTATTTTGATATTCTTTTGATTTTCCGACATGGTGGAAATTTAATGTGTGTTGGAACGATTTTCCGTCATCCCTTGTCAAATTTGGTTTTGTGACATACCGGTTTCGGCGTTGGCCATCTTCAGTGGCGTTTTCGTTCTAAGTAACCAGAACAAAATGTTGCACAAAACTAAAATTACCGACTTCTACCTGTATAAAGGAAACCCGAAGTGAACCGAAGAATAAAAAACTCACTCAACAGAATTTTATACAGACGAAAATTCAGGTACCAAAAAGCATTAAACACCAAAATTGCAAACATCTCGAAAAACTGAATCGAATACCTGAAAATCAATGGACAGCAATAAATACAGCACAACCAACACTAATTACTTAGAACGAAAACGACACTGAAGATGGCACAACGCCGAAACCGGTATGTTACAAAACCAAATTTGACAAGGGATGACGTAAAATCGTTCCAACATACATCAGACATAATTTTGTTTATTAAATTTTAACAGAAAAAAGAATATTAAAAAAATATTTAACATATGTTTTTAAGCAAACTTCTTATACGGCAATATAGTCCATTGATTTTTGTAAAGCAATCAACAACTGTACAATGCAAATGCTCTTCAATTATTTTTTTCCTTCGACTATTAGCAAACAAAATTTTCGCCGCTGTTGTTAGCTGTTTCTTCATTGACAAGCCGAAAATTAATATGTACATACAATAAATTGGAATCAGGCATACTTAGGCAAATAAAGAGAAAAACAAAAAAAATTCTGATATAAATGCAAAAAAGCGAAGGCCATTACGAAAAATACGCAGGCAGAAATAGAGCACCGTATAAGCAAAGAACGCTCGTACATTAACAAGAAGGTGCAAGTCCCGTTCCGTTGCGCTAACAATATACATATTTCGCACATTTTTTTCATACTTGATTTGTTGATTGATATCAAACTCAAATTCGATCTAATTGGATTTCGATGAGCCGATAAAACTTGCCAGAGAGAACGAAACGCTATGCAGCTTCTCTAAATAATATACATACGTTCTCTGTCATAAGCAAGGGAGTTTTTGCGAAAATAACAGAGAAAAATTGAAGGGAATGACAAACAGCGGTTGCCAAAATATACAAAATCTAAAGTTTCAATTTAAACATTTGAGTGGTTTTCGTTGTCCAAAAAATTCGAATATAAATGCATAAACAAATAATATAACTTCAACAACAACAAAAAAGAACTTTAATATTAATTGTTAAAAAAAATACTCGCGTACTAAATTCCATAGTGATTTTCAAAAAACTTGGAACTATTCGTGACGCACTCTAATGTAAACAAACTTTCAGGCTAAAATAAGAATATTCGACATAAGCCATACCTAGAGATCAATGTATTTTTTTTTGTATGAATTAAATATTTTATTACTTTTTAGTTTCACTGACGTGAGGACATTATACGAGTAGATAATTAGCGAAAATATTAGTAATTTTTTGGATAATTAGCAAAAAAAAAAATAGTGAAGCCACAAATATAAATTTTTAAGTCAAGACAACAACAAAGTCATTACACATTAGTTTTATGTTTTTACTAAGATAAACAATCTTAATGATAGCTTAAAATGGTATACACAATGCTATTGAACTACGTAAATACTGTCTTCATCAGTAATATTCTCATTGTGGTTAATTGATCATTTTAAACTACTTAATTTTCTATCGAAAAATCTAAGATTTTACATACATTTTTTTGCAAGTTCTGATAGAAAATTTATTTCAATGATGACGCTGATATAAAACAAATATTTTTAAGTGAACTTTATATATTAAAATTCCAGCATCTAATGCTTGCGCTGACGTCAATGAAATTACAAAGTAAATTGCTTCATCATTCACAAATAGTAGAAGCCAGCCCCTGCTTACTAAAATTCTCAATCTGAAAGTGTTTTTAATGAGTTGCGTGTTTAAATCTTATCCTACTTGCAGCATCGCGGATTTTGTGGCATCTCATATGGACTGTGCTACATAAAATTCGAGTAGAAAAAGCAAATATATTTTTTCGTCTACATATGTATACTTTCATTTGCCTTGCATTTAATGCTTCTATCGGTGAGCCACCCATTTGGCATTTGGCCAGGTGACACAGAGTCTCCGCAATTGTTGAGCAAACAAGAAATGTATGAGCTAAAAAAAAAATAACTTCAAGTAAAATAATGGAAATTGCAATGGAAATGTGTAACCAGGCGCTACTACAGCAGATATTCTCTAACGGCTGCCAAAAAAAAAAAATTTGGTTAAATAAAGGAGTGAAAATCTTATTCATACAACAAGTTTATATACATACATACATACTTAGATACAAAATGTGTACAAATTATAGCATTGTTGTGTCTTCCTTCCGCTTCATTTTGTAAAGTAATTTCGCTGCCAAGGATGCTGGCAAAATGTGTGTCGCCGTTAAAGCAACATAGTTTGTAAAAATTTTGCAAAAATTCTTCTTTTCTTATATAAATTCACAAAGTTTAAAGGTCAATGGGCGGCAAGTGTGGCAGTGAGTTCAGCGGCAAGCGATTAAGTGCAGAACTTTAATGTAGTTTACTGTTAAATTCATGCTTTTCGTAAGTTCTTCAAAACTATTCGCAAAATTCTTGAGTGCAAAACATCATGCAGCAGCTAAGGTGCAAATGTGGCTAAGTTTCATTCAAGTTTTTGAATGTGCATAATACTTAAGAAGTGAGGGAGTTTATCACAACAATTTTTAAAATTATTCTCATTACGCTCATTTCCATGGCTTGACTTACTTAGTTTGTCAAGCTAAATGAGCGTTCTTTGCACTTTTTGCTTTTGAAAAATACGTATAAAATATGCTTAGTTAAGTAACTTTGCTCAGGTTCATTAAAAGTGTTTCGTAAAGTTTTAAAATTGTGTTGCTTTAACGGTGATTTTTGCTGAAAGAGAAGACTTGGTTGTGTGAGTGTTTACACTTCGCTGCAACTAAGGGGTATTTCAAGAAGTACTTAAATAACGAAGGTTATAGTTTATATGTTATATTGTTTAAGAATTTTTATATAAAATATAATTATTGAGCGCTAAGCGATAAAATATAATTTCTTTCAGTAGACGTTGCCTTTCATTTCCATATTTTTCTTTTTAACACGATATTTTTAGGGTGTTAAATTTTTTAGAGCTTCCAATCTAAAGTGTATTCAATTATCTTCTTAAATTTATACTCAAATCTTTAAACTTAAGCTGTCTCCAAAAACATCGTTTCAAAAGAAGAATTTATTCAACACTTTCCACACACACACACACACACACAAACTAAACACCCCAACAAATATTTATTTACATAAAAAACACATTTTAATTTCGACATTTCACTTTGAGGCATTTTTATTGTCCAATTGCGCTCGTAAATGTTACAAGTGGCTGAATTTCCAATTCGGAGGATAGCGAGCAAGAAACGGAAATGAAAATTATTTAGATTTTCTTGATGCCAACACAAGAAGAGCAGAGAGTGTGAATCCATTGCCATAGAATATTGATATGTACCCAGCGATCGGTACATTCCGATATTGGCATTGCGGGTTGTAGTCATTTTCATTTCCCTAAAAGCTGACAAAGTAATTTAAGGAATTATTAAAAAAAAGCGAATGGCAAAGTGGTCTGTCCAATCTTCATTAAATGTGTACATACATACGAGTATGTAGATACATACATAAGTGTATATATTTATGCTTAAATAAATGGGCGAAATGGCCTAGAGTGATAGATGTGGTATACATTTTTTTTTATTAAGATAATTTTTGCATTATTTGCGTTGTTCGCCGTCAGTGACATTGACATACTTATATTAATGACTTTTTGCTATTTTCCTGTGTATTCAGTAAACATTAAAGAATTCAATAATTGATATTGATTTTTTGAAATTTTAAACAAAAATTTGTTTGACCTTGTATTATTATTGATCTAGTTTTATTGAAAAAATTTGGTCTAGAAATAAGGTCAAAGTTCTTGGAAAATATTTATAATATTGCTGCAGTATCCGACAGTGTTTTTAAAGTATATTTAGAGGGTGTCGTTTGTCCATATTTTGATGGAGATGATAGTCGCTCCCAAAGGTGTATGAGCCTGAGTTCACTTATACGCGGGCGTTCACCCAGTATATCCTCAGAAGTCTACTCATCCAAGCCACAATAACTGCAGTCCGCAACCTTCGAGAGTCGCATTTTCTGAAGATGATATCTCGGTCGACAATGACCGGCCAAGTAGCCGGTAAGAATTCTGAGACATTTTCTGCTAAGATTGAGTACTCTTTATGAGGATTCATGTAGGACGGGAACACCGAAGCGGACGATTGACATATTACTATTAAATACAATTCTGTCATTCCTGAGAAAACTGACGAATCTACCGAACCCAAAAGTTTGCAAGTTGCAAGTTAAAAAATTTTTTTAAGTGTGCAGTTCAGTTCGCAAAGAGTCACGCGTCCGTACACATCTAATTAACGTTTTGACGATCGGCAATGGACTGAGAGATTCTAGAGTCCTACCACTTGCTTAAAAGCTCCGCCGTGTATATCTTGGAAGGACACATCAGAACAGCTGAGAGCCATACAACTCTGCAAGGCCCCGCTTTCAGCAAGATAATCCGCCCTTTTGTTGCCTTCGAAGCCCTAATGACCCGGAACCCAAGACAGAATAACTCTGTTATCGGATATTAATAAATTCAGTAACATTTTGCAACTGTCTACCAGCCTTAACTCCGTCTTAAAGGAGTCTAGTTGTGCCTTTAGGGCTGCCTGGCTGTCCGACATGATTTTAATTGTCGCACCATTATTTCTTCTGCGAAGACATCCGTAAGCGAACAACTCGAATATCAAGGCTCCGGTTCTGTCTAATTAAGATGCATCTACGCTCGAATTATTTCTGTTAATTTGTTGCCATTTTCCTTTTCGGTATTTCTTTCCATATAAAATAATTCAAGAATGCTTATAGAAAAAAATGGGGAGGAGTGCCATATAAAACTTAAAAAAAAAAACAGTTTACTTTTATTATGTACGAAAATTATGGCTCGAAAATGTTCTAAAAATTCTTCAAAAAAATTTAAATTGTGATACAAGTTTAATAACTTTTTTTTTTAATTTTAGAGAAGGTTTGAAGCTTGGGGTTTTAGGGTTTTTGTTAGAGAGTGAACTGTAATTCGTTTGAAAGTTTACGAAACTTCAATATAATCAAAATTTGTCAATATTTGGTACGGTTTTAATTGTGAAATGGAGTTCATATTTACATAGCTACATATTTGCAATTTAAAAAAAAAAATAGTTATAAAATCTGCCATACAAAAAATATCAAAACGCTTTTGAATATGTGAAACAAATAAACCAGTTATACTTACTCTATTTTCACGAAATTCACAGCAAAATTTTGCAGTTTTGTTTTTGTTTTCTTTCCAAATCAATTAAATCATTCGCGCATTTTTGATATTTAATAAACACTTGTAGTTCTTACAGATTAAAGTCTGATTTATGAATACACATGATCAAGATTTCAAAACACCCGCACTTTACTACACAACAAAAAACCTTCACACGAAACTAAGAAACTAAACACTATGAACCTATGAAAAGTCAAATTCTTATTTGCAGAAAAAAATTGCACTTTGTTTTAACTAAATTTCATTTAACTTTTCCAATTCACGTTTAGTTATCTTGATATGTTCAAAATTGGATATTCAATCAGTCGCTTTCACGCTCTTTCACAGGGCGTGCGAAATCAATAAAGAAGCGTCAGAAATTCACAAAACACGAAAAGTAATTTTCGCGACAGAAAATTTGCAAATCAATTCGTTATTATAAGTTTATTGTTTTTTATTTCCGCTTGGCTTACTCGACTCGCAACGTTGGTAGCCGCCACCGCACGACAACAGATGAAGCAACAAGCAAACAGACAGACAAAGTGCAGGGAGTAGTATTTAGAATATAAATATAAATAGCAGCTGTTTGCAAGCAAAACGGCAAACCGATCCGATCCACTGCCTGTCGTTACGATTTGCGGAATGAATTAATATTGGCAAAATCGCAAGCAGATAAGCGTTGGCGGCGGCTACAGAGCCGATAATAATCGAACGGCAAAACAAAAAAAATTACTAATAAAAACACTGGCTAGAACACAGGCATGAATGTATATATTTATATGTAAACAAGAATACATATGAAAAGCCGTAAATGCCGAAAAACCGCATAGATTCGATTTGATGAATGTTGTGAAAAGGACGGTGAGGTAAGCTGTAAAGGTACGAGTAGGTGGTACAAAACGTCGAAGCTGAGCAATAAGAAAAGTAGCGCAGATACAGAAATAAGTGAAAGCACATTTCATTTAGTTATTTAAAGGCTGAATGCAATGTCTGAAAGTCTGGGGGGAAAAACTTTAGATGACGAGAAAAAAAAAACATTAGATCTTATCTTGGGTATTTATTCATTTGTTAATTTTTTTTTTAAATCGTTATATGTACATATGTATTACGAAATAAGAAAAATCAAATGCCATTTCAAATTTTTCTTCAACACGCAAATTTTTACTTCCACGCGCTGCCACGTGAGCGCTGAAATAACGATCTTTATTATTATTTTTCTGCATTTGAAGTTGGTAACTTTACCAATTTCCAACGGATTTTGAACACTTTTTCTATTCGCAATCTAATTTTTTAGAATGTTTTATTTGTGATAGTGGCGATAGAATTGCATTGAATTTTCAAATATGGAAAACATTAGTAAAAATTCTAGACGTCGGATGAAAAATCTACCTTAATTTTACAGACGCGTTTACAACAATTCATATATTATGGAAACGCAATTATTTAATTTTCTAAAGCGGTTCGAAAATTGAAAATTGGTTCAAAAGGCTCAAAGTGGTCGAAAACATGAAAGCTCAGTTTTAAAATAAAAAAAATAAAAAAATTTTAGGGTGTTCAAATATTTTTTAACACCGTTTTGTGATGCACTCGATCAGACCAATAATCTGCATTATGTCACTTGAAAAGTATAAAATCATTGTAGCACCGAGGTATTTAATTTTTTTTTTGTTTTTTTTTTGATTTTATTAAAAACCATTAAACCCAAATTTGAACGCTTGAGAAAATTAAAGCGAAGCTCAGCAAGCTTTCAAGAAAATTTCATTATTTTCCAGAGTTTTTAAACATTTTGAGTACACAGTTTTTCAGCACATTCAATGTCAGCGGATACGCATAAAATTAATGAAAAACATTTAAAAAAAATTATAATATTTAATATTGTTATGCCAACTACCAAACGCATAATTGTTTTACCTATTTTACAAAGCATACGAAAAAAATGTAAACTTAAAAAACATAAAATAATAGAAAAATTCCATTAGACAACAGTTGAGTATAATTTTTTTTTATAAAGTAAACGTTATCATGTTTTTAAATGTTTATTAGCTCATTTTGTCGCGCTATCTGAGCATAAAAAATAGAGCGTCAACACAAAGAGATTACTAATAAAATACTATAAAATACCGACTAAAAAAGCAAAAGCAAGACCAGAAGAAACAAAAAAAAACAAAAGCAGAAACAGACACACAATACGCCACCAGAAACTTATCAGTGCAGCGTTATCGCATCGCTGATATGGCTTTACTAGTGGCCAAGTATACATTTCGATGTCAGTTATATGTTTAAATGGAAATATGAAAGTTCATAATAATCTACATTAAAAAAAAAAATATTGATTATAATTTTTTATGCTGTTCGAATGGGTTTTTTTTCGCTTATCACAGTAAGTGCTAACGATTAAAATTGTTTCGATTGTCAAAGATAAATTTTATAAGCGAATAAGTAATGTTTGTATTAGAGCTGCAAAGAGGAAATGAGAAAGGCAGAAGTCAGCACAGCTTTGCATTGTTTCATATTTATTAAATGTATTTGAAGTGCTTTATTTATTTATTGAACTTCGATACATGGAACAAAGGCCAGTGGGCGTCAGATAGCACTCAATACGTGTCACATGTGTGCATTCACACAACAACAAGCAAATGCACAACATTACAGCGAAAGCAAAATGTATTATTTGCCTTTACGCGTACGTCACGCAACTGTTGGCTGGAGAGCCGAAGCAAGCTTTGTAACTAAGCGGGGAGTGAAATGAGGCGTACTCAAATATATAAAAAGAGTGCGCTAGCAAGAGTTTATTGTACTGATAATAAACTACTATCTGCTAGTGAAGTGCTCACATAACCCTGCAGTGAAACATCAAACTAGCCAGAAAAACTACTAGTTTACAACTAGAACTTCCTGATAGAAATCTAACTAGTCCGAAATTGACCAGACTTTTGCCAAATACAAAACGATTTAGTCATGTCATATTTTATTTGACAATATTGATTTGTATACGTATACATAAATACATATATTACTTCTTTACTTAAAAATAAATGCTTTTATTTAGTCTTTGGAATGATAACAACTTTAAGGTATTTATGTATTTTTATTTTCTTTCTTTCTTTATCTAGAAAATGTAAAAGTAATATTAGCAAATTTAAACCTGCTAATTAAAAATGTGTAACATTTAAATGATTCAATGAATTTGTTTTACTGAATACACCTTTTTAATCTCAAACTAGTGTTTTGGTTCACAATTTCACTAGTATTTCTTTATCTGTTTTAAACTAGTAAGAGACTAGCAAGTTTGGTCCATAATTTGACTAGTATTTTTTTGTCTATTTTTTACTAGTATGATACTGGTACATTTCTGATACCAGTTGCTTGTGTGAAAAATAGACAGTTGGCTGACTAGTTGGGCTTGCGATGCATACAAGTTATAAAATAGTTTACGACTAGTACATTTTACTACAGGGAAGCTACACGTGTACTTCTTCACACGCATACTTATGCGTGCGTTTAAGTGAGCATCTGTTTAGTAGCCACAAGAGCTAAATATTTATTCACACTTTTTTCGTAGTACTTTACCTACACAAAATTACGCTTATCACTCATACGCCACGTAGGCGGCATTGTAATAGTAAATATTTACCACTGTTGTACAATTACAAAAAACTTTGGCCATAAACTTGGCGCATGAGTTCAAGTTCGCTGCTGTTTTTACCTGATTTCACCGGGTAAACACACTATAATCACCTTATTTTTGGCATTGCCAGCGATATGCACTTAGATACGAGTACACAAATAAATAATATTTTGCTTTTTTTTTTCAAAGATATAAATATGTTGTTTGCTTTATTTTATGTTATGTATCAACAAAAAATTGATTTGAGTACGTTGACGCATGTACTCGTATGTATAATATTAATAAATAGTCTATATGTACCCTGAAAAAAATGAAATTAGTCTAGGATGAGTCCGCGAATAGTCGCAAGGTAACATACGACTAATACAACTTCTGATCTCTTTATATGGAATGAACTGTTCCCTTTTGTTCGAGCATGTCCTATGAAGATACCAATTGTCTCCTTTTATACCCGATTAGGTATACCAGTCTATTTATAAAAATAAAAAAAAAAATAAAAAGCATAGCTCCGAATATCGAACCGGCCACTAGATGCTTGCGTGGAAAATCATGTTTTTTGTTAATAATTTTCGACCTTCTTTGCAAAGTAATCCTTAAAAAAAAAATAATGGGAACGTCCTGCGATTTTATTTACATACTTAAAAAATTAATCAAGAATGGGTAAATTTTCAAATATTTCTACAATTCAGTTTTTTTTTACCACTCAGTGTTGGAATTTTAATTTTTTTCGAATTTTATTTTTAATTGTGTATACATAATAATGGTAATAATTTCATCATTGATATCGAAATGGTTATCGGCATCGAAACAGTTAACGGAAACAAAATTGTTACCGGTATCGAAACCAATATTAATGTCAAACAAAATTTATTTTGATCGCTAAATTGCAATCGATATAATATTTTTGCCCATATCGAAATTAGGTTTTGAACTGTTATCAAATTAGAAATTTTCATCGACTTCAAAATTGTAATAGGTTTCGAAATTAATGCCGGTTGTTGTTATCGTTATCGAATTTGTTAACGCAACATAGTCTTAAGCAATATCGAAATTGTTTTCATTATGAATATCAAAATGATTATTGAGGACAGAGTTTTTATCAAGTTTATATTGATAATATTGATCGATATTTAATTGTTGTAAATTTAGAAATTTTCATCGACATAAAAAATTTATTAGATATCGAAAAAATTGTTATCGATATCGAGTTAGTTAACGATAACAAAGTCCTTACCAATATCGAAATTGTTATCAATTTCGGTATCAAAATGATTACAAGTTGTATAAATTGCTACTGTACATACATATGTATATAAATGTTATCGATATATTAATATCGGGATGGAAATTTTTAACAGGATTCATCACATTTATTGGTAATGAAGCAACATTTGTAAGGAATGATTTTTATTAAAATATTAGATAATTAAAAAAAAAATAATTTCTGATAGTAACCAAACTATTTTAGCGTATGTCAATAAAATTCTAGCAAAATCAAAAGAGTGCAGCGAAATTTCATGACCACTTTTTCCAAAAACGTGGAGATAAATGAATTTGCGTAACAAAATTTAACAACAAAGAAGTGAAGAAATGTGCGCACAGAAACATAACGGTGGGCTTGTAAAATATTGAAAATATGTGAAACAATAAACACCGACAGCAACAGAAAATTATTAATTTATGTGATGCACTTTTCATGCACTCAATAAACGATTTCCCGACTGCCGCTCAGAGCAATGTCAACATTGAAATGGATATAAAAACAAATGAAAAATAACAATTACAAGGCAGTAAAAATAAAAATAACAACCAATTACGATTACGGGCACGCAAATATACAGAGGTTTTTAAGTCAACGCTGCCAATAAATAAAAACCGATACGGGTTAAAGGATGCGGCACGAAATTTGCCAACAAGCCAGTGAAAGAGTGCAAGTAATTCATAACAAACTAATAAAAATGTATGTATCCGTGCAATTGTTACATTGGAAAAGGTGAAAAGTAGAAAACAACACACTGGTGTAAAGCCGAAAGGCTGCAGTAGAAACGGCTAAAGGCTTCTTTTCGCTCTTTTCGCGTTTCCAGCGGCATTGAAAGGACCTCCGACTGTTCACTTTTGTGTGCCTGCATGGCTGATGGATAATGTTTATAAGCCAACAGGGCGCCAATGAAATTGTGCAATTCACTCGATTTTTACATATATTTTCCTTTTTCGCAAAAAAAAATGCATGCATGGCATTTGCGTTTGAGTGATTGGCAGAGAAAGCGAGAAAGCGAGAGTCAAGTCAAAATAAATGAATTAAATAAATTTCGCCCGCAGGAGTTAAAAGCAACGAAAGGAAACTGTACTTAGCATACTTGGAATGATTGAGGAGAGTTGACTTTTGTAATTATCGTAAGTTGTTATTCACAATAAGCAGTCATTTTCAAGGCAAATGCGAGCGCGCAGTGAATGAGACCGAGAGAGTACCCAGAGGTGCCGCTGCAGCACAACTAGTTGAAGGTAGAACAATTACTCATTGAGCGGGGCAAATGTAACACTTGAACAATGAAGTAAGTAATTAAACAGTTAACGTAATTAAGCTAATTTATTATGAAACTGAAGGGCAGACGGAAGATATTAATTATGTGTTGTAAAACAAGTGTTCATAGAATATAATCGATAAATCTTTTGCCCTTGTTGAGAATGGCAGTAACGAATGACAATGGCAATGAAGAAAAATAGCAAAAATTAAAATTTAATACTAGGTCTGTAAGGAAATCAAGCGAATTAAAAATGTCTAATCAATTCGCGAATAAAGTTAAATTTTGAAATAAGTTGAAAATTAAAATCGCGAACGTTAAAAGGAGAAAGGTAATTCAATTTTATATCCCTAAATAAATGTAGCGTCCAAAAATCGCGTCAAATAGTTGTTTTACTGCCCTATTCTGTGCTCTCGATAAATAATCATTTTCTAATAAGTTTTAAGTTATTGAGAAAATATAAACTTTTGAATATTTGTAAATTTTTGATAATTTATTAAGAACACAGAATGGGGCAGTTAAACTCTTTACGATGTTCAGTAAATTTGTTAAAAGTTATGAGTTTGCCATTAATATATTGATATAAATATCATACATCGATCTTTTTACAAACATTAAGGTAAACAAATGCATACATTCAATTACAATCGTTAACACCAAAGCTAAATTTAAACGATTACGCAGTGTATTTTATGTGAGAAACTGAAAATGACCCGAGACAAGCGAGACAAAAGATTTAAAGCGAAAAATGTTGCAAACGAGAACGCTGGCGCCAAAAGCAATGCAATAAAGCACAAAAACGAACTGAAAGAGACATAAATTAAATAAAATAAAACAAACTAGATAAACAAAACAAAAAAGTTAAGAACCGCAAAGCTGCACAGTAGCAAAGCAAAAAAAAACACAAATACATACAAAAAAATCGCAATTTACCAAGAGTTAGTGTGTAAGATTGAAAGACGGGCAAGACATTTTTTTACATAAACCAAAGTCAGCCGATAAACACTTATCAAGTAGTCGAGATAGCAGCGCGATGTTGAGCGACAAGGAAAAGACGTGAGATTCTTTCAAAAAAAAAAAATATATACTCGTAAATATATTCAAAAAGATGCGATCAGCGCGTTTAAGACTTTGGCATAAAGTAAACAGAGAAAGACATGAGCAAAGAAATTAAAAAAAATTTCCGCATTCTTTGTAATGCAAAACCCACATACGAAGCGATGTCGAGCGTTGAATGATGGGCGGCAGTGTGGGTGAGAAAGAAAGAAATGCATTTAAATAAAATTACAAAATCATAAGTGAGCGAGCTTAAGGGGGGTCGGGAAGTGGTGAAGTGGGGCGCGCATTACAGAAATGTAAACACATTGATTGTGAGCGTGTGCGATGATTGCGCAGAAATGAAATGTAAACTAGCAAAATTACGTTGCAACGCCAGAGGGCGCACGCTAGTGCGGATGAGTAACTTATGAATGTTTGAAAGAAATTGCTTAGCGAAAAGCAACAAGCACAATTAAAGAAATGCATACAAATTATTGCAGCAAATCTGTGCACAAATGCAGAACTTCTGTGAATGCAGGAATAGTTAGAGGTGAGCAAGTTGCAGTTATGTTTTTTGTGCCTCAATATCTTTTTTTCGCAGAGAATAAGTAAAGATTAACTCAAAGCAATCACTAACGAAGTATTTATAAAATTTGCTGAGTGCGCTATTTTATAATATAGTCCAAGTTTCAAGTGTCAACAAATTAGTTGTTGTTTTTGCAGAAATTTTTTACTCAAGTCCTTTCGCATTCTCGAGAGATTTTTAAAACGAGACCACCCCAAAAAAAAATAAACACGGTAATTGAAAGCGATTTTGAGTAATTAATTTGAAATTTGAAGCGCTGCAATAAAACATATTCGTATATATTTTCAAAGAATATTAGAAAATAGTTTCAAATTTTGATAAAATTTGTAATTACCTTTTAGAATATTCAAAGTTTCCTTTTATAGTATATGTAGGTTTTCTGAGAGAATGAACTACACCTTAAAAAAAATTTAATAAAATTAAAACAAATCGTCAAAAATTGTCACAAGGTGGTGCGCATATTTGCATTCCATTCTTGCTGTTTTCATTAATTTTATAGGAGATTTCGATTATTTTTCCATGAACTATTTTGCTTATCTGCATGTCAGCTTGAGCGAAGGCGAGCAGCAAGTGGCGTTAGATAAACAATCAAAACATACCAAAGTATATAAATTTGCAAAAGAATCGTTGATGACGAGCACAACAGCTATGTAGTTTAGCCCTTCACTTTTTAAGAATTAACAGGAAAATATTTCTATATTTATCCAAATAGCAACTCTGGGTGGGGTTTGATTGATTAACTAACAAATGCCACAGTTAACAAGTAAGAAATGCTAAATTCGAGCGAAACCGATTTTTATATACCCACGCGATGTATGTTTGTATGGGCGGAGCCCATAACTTCATTAAAACTTTACTCAATTCTTCCTTTATGGAAGTTGGGCGTGGTTAAGGTCCGAATTCAAAAACTATTGACGGTGATGCTAATGCTAGTGATATCAAGGACAATATGTTCACCAAATTTTGTGGCAATAACTTACATCGTTTTTTTAGAAGTGGGCGTGGTAACGCTTATTTTTCAAAATTTCATAAAAATCCAGTTTCTGAGTAAACTATCTCCCTAAATATCAAATTTTAATTAATATGTTACAATAGATAAAGAAAAAAACGAAATTTTTGCATTTTTCACAATTACCGTTATATGGGAGGTGGGCGAGGTTATGGTCCGATTTCAAAACGATTTAACGATGATAACAGCGATATTGAGGAAAATTCGTTCACCAAGTTTTGTGACGATACCTTACACCGTTATTGAGATACAGACATTTTTTCTAAGTGGGCGTGGCAACGCCCATTCTTTAAAATTTCATAAATACCTAATTTCTTAGTTCAAAATGGCCCAAATACCAAACTTCACTCAATTTGCTTTAATGAATACCGAAAAAAAAGGGATTTATGCATTTTTCAAAAACTTCCGTTATATGGGACGTGGGCGTGGTTTTGACCGATCTTGACCATTTTCAATACCAACCTACCCTGTCCAAAGAGCAATCTATGTACCAAATTTCATTGAGATATCACGATTTTTACTCAAGTTATCGTCTGCACGGACGGACGGACAGACAGACATCGCTAAATCGACTTCTCTTTCTATTCTGACCATTTTGGTATATACATACATATATGTCTATATCAATCTTGATTCCGTTATGCTGTTACACGCAACCGTTATGCGAACAAAGTTATAATACCCTTGTGTACAAGTACGCTCGGGTATAAAAAAAAACGCATTGAAGATACACAATGGAAATTTAAGTCCCTTCGCAAGCGTAGAATAGCCACTGGGCATTCTATATAAATAAGTAGAAACTCCACCTACATTGATATTAGCCACAGCTACGAATCATCTTAATCTTAAAGTGAAGAAGCTTTTTTAGCAGCTCATTTGTCGTAACAGAAAGTTAGGTTGAGTATATATTTTTTTTAATATTTGTTAAGAAAATATAAACCAATTTTTAGATAAATACTCCAATTTGCGTCAGCAAAGTATCGAGTAAAATCAGTAGCTAACAACATTCATTAATTACCTCTAGCCGCCTAATGAGTCAACGTTATGTGAGTATAAATGCATAAGTATAAAAATAACAACTTGCACGCGCCAACAACAACTAATTTGTTAATCAAAACATTAAAAATATTACAAAACGCAAACTAAACGCACACCAACTTGCCAAAGACAATTATTTCAGCGATAATCGATGAATCAGCGGCGAATTAGATGCGAGTATGCTGCAACGTTTATTACGGGAATTTTACATATTTAACGGTTAATTTGTTGGCCCCAGTCTAACAAGTTTTCGTACACAATTGAAGATGCGAATGAAGGTAGGCCCATAAAGCGTTAGACGCTTCAGGCTAAATGAAGTGGCGAAAAGTGGACGGTAAAACTATTACAGAGAATTTCATTTTTAAATAAAAATTAAAAATTTTTAACAATTTTTGTAACAACAAAAATATAAAAAATTGTTCAAAACTTTAATAATTTTTTTTTATGAAATAATTTTTTTCAACTATAAAAAATACTGATTCATGGTTTTCGAATAATTATCAGAAAAATCTAAAATTACTTTTTTAATATGGTCTTGGCCTGAGGGTGTTTAAAATGGGTTTTACATCGGAGCACAATTGAATACCTCGATATTTTACTTATTAAAATTATTAATGATAAATGATAGATAGCTAAAAAGTGGCGTGAATATAAATATATTTTTTGTTTGGTTACCAAGAAATCTTATAAACAAAAAAATTTAAATATGTACATATATCAAATATAATAATAAAAAATGTAAAACTATATAATAAAATAAAAAATTTAAATATATAAAAAACAAAAATAATAAACGTTGAAAAAAGTTCAAAAAAATTTTCAATATAAAAAAAAATAAAATAAAAAAAGACACAAAAAATTAAGTAAAAAAAAATTGAAAAAAGTGCTTAAGACAGGAAAAGAACTTAAACAATATAAGAGTTTAAATTCGTAAACTTAGAAATTGTTAGAAAAGTAAGAGAATTAAAACCAAATAGAGTTGAAGAATTATATACTATTAAAATTACGAAAAAATTAAAAAAATGTATACAAGTATGTGTGTATGTATGTACGAGTATGTATAAGAGAAACAGTTGCCACGAAGTGTACTTTTTGATCTCGTCTGGTATTTTGTGGAAAATTAATTTCCTTATCTCAATGTAATAGACTGAAAGTGAAAAATCGTCAGAAATTATTATTCAAATTATTTTGAACCAATTCTTGTTTTTTTATTTTGGTCGCTGGACCATAAACCGATCTCAATGTTGAAATTAAAAAGAAAAATATTGTCCGCCATCTAGAATTTGTGTCACATGTAGGCTTGTAAAACAAACATGCATTAAAATTTCAGATTTCTTCATTTCGGCAAGAAATGTTTTTATCATTCAGTAAGACAAAGCAAATAAATCAAGTAAACATTGAGAGCTTATCGGGAGTGAAACAATAATATAAAAAAATATTTTTTCTGTTAAAAAAAACTCGCCACCTAAACAACCTATTTCATTACCAAAATATAAACTACTCGGCAACACCTAACCATGAAATCATACATAACTACATTTTTTGTGCGGTGAACACATAATACACACAAACACAGCCAAATATATAGTAATGCATTTCAGCTACTAGTTGAAATGCTTAAAAACTCGTAATCAACGTTCATGTCACGTTTTACGATTATTTTTATCTAATACTAGTATGTAGCGTGTATTGGTATTTTGGCCGCTGGCATTCATTAAATGTGTAAATGATTATTTTGTGTGGCCTCGTGGCAATACGGGGAAGTCAAAGTCTCAAGTGTGCCGACATGCATAATACATGCGTATGTATGTATATGTAAACAAAGTTGTTTCACCCATTATCTGTAGCAAGTATAGAAAAATATATGAACATTTTGAGATTAATAAGTCCTTGCTATCAAGCGTCCGTTTGCCGCACATTGTATTTTATGTTTTCCATGCCACTAATTTTTGTTTTTTTATTCCTCTCAAATCTCATTTTGTTCCGTAGATATTTTTTTTAAATTCCAAATCGAAAAATCATTTACTCCTCTACTAAAACTGAATAACGCACACTTTTCTCAATCCTAAACGGAAGTTGACAAATTTACAATTTTAATTTTCTTCTTCGTACAAGTTGCGCTCCCAACTTTATTCTTCGCATTTGCATTTCGAATTCAACGCTTTCAAGTGGGTGTCATCATTGTCTGCTAGTGATGTTTGCGACAGGTAGACACACAAAGATTACAAGTTGATGATTTTTTTTTTTTTTTTTTTGGAAATGGCTTTTATGTAAATGTTTGCACATGATGTGCGTCAAACTATTGTCTGTTGAAAATCGTGCCTGCACATAAAAACTCATTCATGCATTCGTTCGTGCTTATAAAGCAGGAAATTATATTTGGTGTTTGGAGTTTACGAGGTTTATGGATTTCTGAGCGGTGTTTATTGTTTCTTTGCTTTGTCAGTGAAAATGAAAGTATTAAGTTAAAGCAACGCTTATGTTTTGTAAAGACCTACGCAAACCGTGAAAAATCGTTATTAAAGATCAAAATAAACCAGTTATCTTTTTTTTTTATTAAAATAATATTAAAAACATCTAGCAAGAATTTGAGAGTATATGTACATATATTTCTAACTAACTTACGCATTTTTGCCTGTGTATTAGGCCTTGAAGATTTTAAGACAAAAGAATAAATAAATTAACGCAAACTTGATCGTTAAGCTAGCACATAAAGTCACAGAAAGACAATGTTTTTCAGAGGAACCGAAAAAAACCTTGTTAGCGCCAGAAAAAAACTAAGTTAAATATTTATTTATTTTAAATTAAAAATAAAATATTAAAAAATATAATGACCTTTTTTTTTATTAAAAACAAAGCATTAAAAATTTTTAATTTTAATTAAAAAAAAAATAGGTTAAGCATAAAATATTACATACCAAAAAATAACTCAAAAAATTTTTTAAAAAGTAAAAAACTATTTATACAATATTAAAGGAGATATTAAAAAAATAATTAAATTAGAATTTTGAAATATTAAAAAAAAAAAATATTTTAACTAATAATATTAACATTTAAATTATTTTAAATGTAGCGATTTTTATTTTAATTGATTATTTGTTTCTTTTATCGATTTTTTATAATCGATTTTATTAATGGTAAATACTGGTTTTTAATAAATCGATTATATGAATTTTACATTTTTAATCGATTTTTGTAAATAATGCTATCTGTGCGTTGGATGAAAAATGGGCAAGTTTAAGTAAAATGTATTAGGAGTATTCGGGATCTAATGTATTTGCCATTGTACTTTGTATTCTTGGTTTCTGTGGCTTTTATAGCAAATGTAGTAAAAATCCAACAATAAAATATACGTTCCACTTCAAAAACAATAGTGTAAGCAAATACAATGGGTGGACCCTGCTATAAATGTGGTTTGTCTTTTGTTAATTCCTCACAGCCGATCACAACAAAAAAGATGAATCGCCGAATCAAATACTTTAGTCGATTAAATATTTATTTGTGTGCACTAAAGTTTATTGTTTATCTTAGCAATTTGATTTTGACAAATATTAGTAATAAAATCGAATATTTTCGTTTTTTCGCCTTTTCGGCATATTACGCACATTTGTTTATTTGTTGGTGGCACATACATATGAACTCGTAATCAGCCGTTTGGGAAATTTTACAATGACACGAGGACAGGTATTAATACCCCCATTGTGTTTTGATGTAAAGGGATTTGTTTTGTATTTTAGTTTTGAGACCAAACAATTGACGTATGTATGTGTCTTGCTCTTATTGTTTTGTAATGAAAATAATTCAAATCTGTATTTATAATTTAAAAGTCGTCTTTTCGGTTATTTTGTTATATTATTTATCTAACAACGACTTTTATTTGAATTAATTGTTTTACTAATATGTCGAATAAGCATTTTTCGTATAAAAAAAAATCGAAGTATCTACAAAAATCGTTTATTTCTTGCCTTGGCCTTCAAAATAATTTCTCCATAAGTCTGGTGAGAATTGCAGACGTGTATCTTAAGCGAATTTATTTTACACAGAAGTGGCCAACCAAAAGTTCTGCCTCTGGTTACATACCTAGACTAGCTTACAGCACTATGATCGCAAAGATTTTTAAAACTTAAATATATATATCAGATATATATATGAGCGTTAACAATTGAAAATTATTAACAGAACATTTGATAATGTACATATTTATCCAGGTTCTCTTACACAAAAAAATAAAATTAATAACGCATTCGCAAACAGAAATTTTCGCAACAAATATAGCATGCGGTGCGGGCAAAGCAATAAAAAAAAAGGTCTGGAGATAAAAAGTTATAACCGAATAAAAATACTGAAGATTACTCATACGTTCCGTATGAAACAAACACATCTATATGAGTCACTTTTTTGATTTTAGCAACAGTTGCGGTTAAACGCCGCCATACATTGTTAACTGAAGCTCATTAAAAAGTGTAAATTGTGAAAATTTTTTTGCTGACACGTAGAGATTATTAACATTTTAGATACGTAGATATAATTAACGAAAATTTAGAGTTGTTCGAAATATAATTATTAGCGGTTTGAAGTTATAATAAAGACAAGCCAAAAAAAGGCAGAGCCGAAGACTTCAAACCTTTCAGGAATGGAATAATTGGAATAATTGCATGGTAATCAGTGCCGTGCGCACGGGAGGTTTTGAGGGGTTGAAAACCACTCGCCTAACCCTTAATCGGCCACCACCCCACGTGGCCAAATTACCGCATATGAAAAGAAATGAATCGTACTCATAAAATTTTATTCGTAAAAAAATTTCAATCCAGAAATCCCTCCCAGGTGGGCTGAGTCCTGCGCACGGCCATGATTTTGATTGCTGGAATAATCCCAATAATAATTAATATTTGATTTTAAATTTCAAGGCTTTAGCTTATAAAGTGAAAATGTTATAGCCAAAAACGCAATATTTGAACTATCGGTTGTATGGGAGCTATGTATGTATATGTTATAATTTTCCGATCTTCATGATTTCACTGCTTAATTGGTCTAATAATATTTATGCAAAATTTCAAGACTTTAGCTGCTTAAATGGAGTGGGTTTCGTGCTAGATGCGATATATGAGCAATCGGTTGTATTGGATCTATATGTTATATTTCACTGCTTATAATAGCGGACCTTCTTGCAAAATTTCAAACCTCTAACTGCATAAGTGAAGGAGTTATGGAGCAAAATATAATATCTGAATAACCGGCTGCTATATACGTTACACTAGCGTAATCTGGCCGGTTCCAACAAATGTCTAATAAACTATTAAAAGGCACCTGTATACTTTTATCATTCTGGTACAAACAAACATTTCCATGAAAATTGTGACTTTCGACTTTTTGCAGAGAGGAAGCAAACCAACACAGACAGAAGCGCGACACCCATTTGATAGTGAAAATATCTAAAGAATTAGAAAAAAACACTTGAATTGAGGAGAATGTTTGGAATATTTATGACTAATTTCGCTTTAGAAATATTTTAGTTTTAGATATACATAATTTTATCAAATCAAATCAAAGGATAAGCGTTTTCGTTCCATTATATAAAAACACAGTTGGCACATACGTCAGAGCTTACATTAACTTATGCATACAAACAAATGTACTTATAGATACAAACTCATTCACTTTATGGCCATGTTTTTAATAACAAACTCGAAAGGCCTTGAGCGACCTTGCTGGGGCCCAGAGAAACAGACGCCGCGGCAAAAACATTTGTTTATATGATTTAGATGATGAAACGGAACAAATAGCAATAAACTGTGGAGCAAATTTTCCATTAAAAATTTACCTTTATCTCGGTAGCAAGCTAAATTAGATTCGTCTAAGCACATGTAAATAAGTAAGTTAGTAAGGTGCAAACATTATAAAACAACTAAATGAGATTAAAGACATATTAAAAACTGTTTGAGGTATTTAAAAAATGCGTCACACGAAAAAGAGATACATAAGTAAATTAAGCACAAGAGAGCTAGCTGTTTGTAAAAAAAAATATTTTTAAAGTTAATACAAGTTACAAGAGAAATACTAATAAACTTTTCTTTCGCTTTTTTGGAGATTTACGAATACTCGCTCGTTTGTTTTTCAGCAGCAATGACAAAAACAAAGAGAAATATGTTGAGACGTTAAGCCGAAGGTCCTGGCAACTAGTGCTTTTATACTCTAGTGTAATAACTATTAAAAGTTGTTCCTCTATTAAATAAATAAATAAAATAAATATTTTGAGGCGAGTGAGGGATATTTTACTCCTCAAAGATAAGTATTTACGAACTCTGGATATATATCACAAAAAAAAGTGGGAAAATATTAAAAAAAAAATTATTTTTAAATTAAATATATAATTTTAAAAAAAGTAGAAAGACATTTATTTATAGTTAAAATGTATAATTAAGTAAAAATTAATAAATAGTTTAAAAATGTATTTGTTTGAATTTTTTGTTAGTTATTCTTGAAATGAAAAAATTCGAATTAATTAAAAAATAATAACTTTTCTTGCGAATTAGCCAAAAAATAATAATAACTTTAGACGAAGCTATTAAAGAATTATAATTCTTTTTTCAAGCAAACATTTTTCAATACCAACAAATATGCAACAATTTTTTTAATTAATAGATTTAAAACAGCCACATGAAAAATTGAGACTTTTAAAGTAAAATTTTATTATTATACTAGAAGTGAAATATGTAATTGTACGTGGAATTTTTTTAAATACTTGTATTTCTTGTAACAAGGTTTCTTTTTTATATTTTTTGAAAAACTATTTTTAAATTTAATTCCTTTTTTACAATTTTTTTAAAGAAATTCCAATTATGGTTTTATGGTAATAATAAAAACATTTACCTATTTTTGTGGTTGCTACTTTTATTTCCTGTGTCACTTTCGTTATACTTTTCTAAACATGTGCCACCGATTTCACCATTTAGCATAATTTTTTTTATTTGAATGATTCTGTGACGTAAGAAATTGCATGCAGCTCGATTTAAGTTTTTAAGAAAATAATCACTAGAACTGGCTTGTTGAGCTAAACACTGTTCGAGCTATTCAAAAGTGTTTATTTTTGCGCACAACAGTTTATTTACAAAAAGCTATGATAGCAGCGAATTATTTGGCATGTAATATGAAAGAATAAATATTATTTTATAAACACAGGCGTATATAAATACCTGTGGCATGCGTAAACCGAAGTAAATATAACAAACGTAGGCTGCTGTAATTATTTGCGTTTCGCATATTTATTCGAAATACCTGGAAGCAAAAAGAAAAATATAAATAAATATTTGTTGAAATTAATGATACAATAATTTTTAAAGGTAGTTTCACTCTCATTTCAGACGCCATATTAACCATTCGACAGAAACAATGTTCCGGATATTTTTTGACAATAAATAAATGTCGTATGCGAAAATTGGGCCAAACTTAGTAAAGAATGAAGTTATACTAAACTAATTAAGATCTTTTAAATGGAGTTATGTGTTTTTGGATTTCTCTTTTAGTTTCCTCGATATTGAGCAAAATTTTGTCGCATGCGCAAGGTCGAAGCGATTTCGTTAATTTTTTTTCATATACATTTCTTGCTTTGAGCTCTCGGAAAAATATTATCAAATGCTTAAATAACCTTGGATAAAATTTAAAAATCTGTAAAACTTTGTCATAAAATCTTTAAATTTTGTTCGTATTGTGACACGGAAAATTAAATGTTGTACATATGTGAAAATATTGCAAATAAAGTTAAAAATGCAGTTATTTTCTATCTTTCAAGCCATTTCAAATGGGGTTATTCGTTTTTTGATATATTTTTTATTTTTCGATTAAGTATCACATTTGTCGTATGTCTTGCATATTACTCCAAAACTGTTGCCAAATGCAACATATGAAAAAATTTTACTAAAGAAAACTTCAATTGCGATTTCTCAAAAGTTTTCAAATATACCATACGGACATTAAAAAACTTTCCTCATGTTAATGTAACTTTAAGGCTTAAAAGATCTTATAAGCCTTGATTTTAACACAAGTTTCCTGGTTTTTTTTTTCAATTCTATTAGAACTTATAGTACAGTATTAAATACACGTAACTCTGACGAACTATCGTTAGCTAGGTTTATGGTACAGAATATACCATATATTGTACACTAACATTCATCAATAAAATTCCACTGCATCCAAAAAAATACTACATCCAATAAATGAAACATAAGAACATATAGAAAGTTCACACGTTTTGTGTTTAAAATACAATAAAATTAATATAAAAATAGCCAATGTCTATGGGCGTCTGCCGTCGAACAATGTTTCTGTCAAACAATTCAAAGTGAAACTAAGTAGCTCTAAAAATATTTGTATCATGTTGAAATAGAAATATTTTCAATAAATAAATAAATTTAACTAAGATTTTTACATTGTATTTTATTTTTATTTTTTCAATACAGCGATAAAAGCATATGAAACATGAACATATCTTTGCATTAAATAAACAAAAGTTTTTTTACTATAAAAACAAATCTGACATCAATTAATGCAAAAAAAGAAAAGCCAAAAGGCATTGTGATGTCCGAAGAATGAAACGCATTGCGGTGTTTGTAATAATTTTTTTATAGCATTTTGGATTAACTTTCTTTCGTTGGTTTTAACCGCTTTATAAAAAAACAAATCTAGCTTAAAAAAACCAAAAAAAGTGCATAAACTTTTTTTACAGCAACGACTGTGCAAAAATACTGTAAAAAAATTCAACATTGCTTACAATAAAGATATTTATTACTAAATAATTAATGGTAGTTCGTGGAAAAATACAGTGAAAAACAAATTATATTGCCACTGATGTACTGTATCTGTGTTTTCTGTATTTCTATTTAAGTTTAAGAACAAAATGATAAAGCAACAGTAATAATAATAATAATTTTGGCGCTTACACTATATACATAGCTACAGTTTTGTGCCGACTCCGAATGGCAGATGTATTTTCTAAGAAGTTTTTTCATGGCAGAAATACCCTCGAAGGTTTGCTATTACCAGCCGAGGGTGACCGCTATTAGAAAAAAAACTTTTCGAACCCAGCGGCATATCGAGTAATAGCACGCACCGCTACCCACTCGACCACAGCGACCATAGCAACAATAGTACATTTAAAATTTGATAGAAACATTATGGTGATGTCCATTTTGCGGGACTAAAATGTCGACCAAAATAAATGCGGCTTAAAAAGACCTGTCAACCTACAAAACAAAAAACCCTTCATTAAAATTTTTTTTGAAGATACTTTTATATTGGCAACCTTGCCCACTTGTTTGCTACCGTTTTTGGAATTAATAACCTAACTCCATTTTTTTTTTAAATTTATTAATTATTATATAAAAAATTTATTTGTTTTTATCTTTTCAATACGTTTTCATATGCAGACAGAACACTGTTAAGAGAGAGACTATAAAATAATAAATGACTAAAATTAGCAACCCTGTATGGAGGGTAATAAAACAAAACAATAATCACTTTTTGAAGCATTTTTTTAATAGTGAGTATATTTTATAATTTTTAACAACACACATTTTTTTTGAAGTACCAAAATTTTGAGAAAGGGAAAGCAGTACGTGATTCACACAGCATATTATCTTATTCATTGCCGACTTGATGGTCAAAATTGCAATTCTTTACGACTTTCTTTTCAAATATTAATCATTGCTCGTTCCAACCGATTGCCGCTCGATTAGTGACTGTCTTACTCTCTCCCTTACTGCATCCGAATGTCTGCGGAACTCGTTATCCTTTCGAATAATACTGAGTAAACGTTTTTCAATGTTTTGCAAATCTTTTGGCGTGTACAGCAATTGGCTTTTGACTTGGGCACTGCGGTTGCGTGTCTTTCTGGTCGATTGCACTCTTTTAGTTCGCTCTCCTTCGGGTATATCTTCTAAAATTGTTAACAACGAAGGCAGACGTTTTACATCATATCCTAAACCTTGCAGTCTCTCTTCCATTTCTTTAAGCATCGGCTTCGACCAAGTCGTTTTCTTAGAACCCACCTGTTCCGTTGGCAGCATATGAGATGGGTCAATCGTTTTATGACGCTTTTCGTGGACTGCTTGCAACAAACTTTGGACATCGTCTTTTATGGTTTTGGTTAGACGTGCTCTTGGGCGATCTTCGTTGGCATCTGTAAAATTTTTGAAAGCTCCAATAGAAGCAAACGCGGCGAGCCCCAACGAACTTAGTTCGTCTAGTGTGGGTCCCATATTACCGAGACCTGTGATAAGGTGACCAGGCATGGATTTCTTTTTGCTATTACGTTGTAAATTTCCTTCAAATTCACTTGACTTGCTGCTGATCCGCTTAGCCAGCTGGCCTTTGTCCGCCTTCAAGTCGTTTAAATCCCTCTCCATTCCTGTGACCTTTTCGTCAGCTTTTAAGCCATTCACTCTTTTACCAATGTCTCTATTTTTATCACTTTTATCTGCGTTTAATTTATTTGTAGACTGTTTACCATTTAATGCAACATATCCCTTCAAGCTGCTAGCGGAGTCTGAGGCAGCTGGGTCTCTGTTCGATCCATTCTCTGTAGATCCATCCAAGCCGCTTCCTATTTCTTTCGGCTCATAATAAAGCGTATAATTCTTCAATAAGCTGCTGCTGGAAACGGTGTCTTCAATTTTTCCCGATCTTTCAAATTGATTTAACACATCGTTATCACCTAATCCGCTTTCATCTGCGTTGTTAAATCCTGTGAGGCAAGCTTTTCGATAAAAGTCGCTATATTCTTTCAGCCAGTAGGGATTATTTGGCAGTGCACTCGCTGATACTTGCTCAACGGCTTCGCCAAACATTGTTGCTTCGCTCAAACTAGCACTCATGCCATTGCTGAAAATCCATTTGTCTCGCAATTCAGTAAATGGTATACGTGGTCCGGCCCAAGTATCCCAAGCTTCACCGCATTGACACACACTAAAACCAGGATCTAATTTCATGAGTATGTCATACATGGTGCGACCTGTGATACCAGGTACCAGGCATAGCTTGTGCAGTAAGCCACGATTTTTGCAAGTTATACGGCCGCAGCAGTGACAGCGCGGTCCATCTTCAGGCCAAAATTTCTCGACCACAAAACGCTTCCACTCTTTTAAATTTTGAGCCTCGAAGAAGAAGGGTACGATATCTATAGAAACGCCTTTGCAGTTGTAGTTGTTGGGGGAGCGATAGCACATATTTGAGTTGAAATAAAATTATAATTTTGTCTAAAGTCCGCACAAAATTTTTTGTTTTTTAAAAGCTTTATTAGGAAATTCGTAATGAATATATGTAAATCGATTGAAGTTTGCACTTGAAAGATGCTGATGTTTAGAAAACAAAAACGGGAAAAAGTGTTTTCTTTTATTCTTAGGTATCTCTCAGGGTTGCATTCAGGGTATGTACATACATATATGGTACTAAAATCATAAAATTTCCAAAAATCAAAGCTGTAATGTGCTATTAATAAGAAATGAAATAAATTAAGGTTAAAAACAACCACTTTTTGTTCTGTGCATATTTTTCTTCTTATGGCGATAAAAAAAATTAACTATTCTGCGATTGATATTCAGAATATACAACGGAATATAATGAAAGAAAATAATTCTGAAAATATGCAGTACGTATTTAGGTTCGTTAATTTATTAAAAAAAAAAAAGCTTTTAAAGCATTTACTATTTTTCAAGCAAAAGTAGAAATATACAAATAAGTTTAGATAGATTTAACCGCTGGCGGCGTTAAATTTACGATAATCCCCATATATGCATGAAAATATGTTCATTTGTCCACGGTACCTTGTATAAAAAAAATATAACATTTTCATGTCTCCCTTTTTTCCATAGAACGCGTTGAAGTAAGAAAATCCCACCGGGTTTTTGGGTTTAGAAACGACACTGCACTCTATTATTGTGTGTAGAAACGGAAATATAAACATTTTTTCTATGATCTGGACAAGTTTTCCGGGAAGAACTTACGTCTTCCAAAACATTCAGATTTTTAACTTAAATGTTAATTGGGATGCACGGCGTCATTGAGATACAAACGCAGGTAAATATTTATTTCACATAATACACAGTAGGTACTTTTTATTATCAAATATTTTCAGATGATATTATACTAATATAGAAAAAAATTTTGGAAGAAAAATCAACAATCCACACCAGTGCAAATTTTATTCGCACACAAATATAATGTTTTTTTTTGTCTCTCCTTAATGGCAATTCACACTCGGCAAAAGACGTATTGCACGGAGTTTCAATTCCCTTTTCAACCTATCCAATTGTTTTGTGCGTCTGCGCAATTCCACCTTAAGTGACTCACACCAATCATAATTTGTCCAATCGTATTCGTAATACGTGCGACTATTAATCCTCGTGTTTCTTTGACACGAACCACCGCAGCGACAATACTTGCCATAAATGCCACCACCAAATTGGCGATTCCAGCAAATATCGTTGCTGCGACTTAGGTTCTGTGCATAGGGTTTCGGTTTGGATTGAGTCGTAAACCGGGAGATGAGAGTACGTGCGCTGTTTTCTAGCTCCCACTTATCAATTCGTTTGTAGAAATTTCTAAGGCTATTTTCTTCCAACAGCTCGCGGCACATCATATGATCATCGTCGACAAAGAGAATTCTACGTAGTTCATCCAAGTATTTTGCAAACAATTTCTCATCATCTTTAGAATTTGGTGCTTGGGGACTTCTGGCGCTTTTTAGGTAATTCGCATAAGTGGGCAGTGCGAATGCTGGGGCTTTACCATCCGCTACAGATTTCTTGCTTATAGTAACATCTATAACCTTTCGTTCTGCTTTAGATCGCGGAGACACGTACTTTGTAGCTTTCGGTGATGGCGATGGAGCGCTTAGAAAGGGCAACGGTTCAGTGAGTGTAGCTGTATCTTTGCATGGCGCTTTCACGGGTTTGCTTGTGAGTAGCGTACGCAAATTTTCATTCGCTCGCTCCAAACTACTCATGCACCAATTCATAAGCTGTTCGGGTAGCATTTTAACGTTACGGAATCCATCCATAATTGAGCTATTGTATGTTGAAGTTGTCTTGCAAAGGTGCGGATTGTCCATTTCGTTTTATCAGCAAATTATCGCTTTCCGAAACTGAAAAATTAATTTCTTTTAAAAATATTCAATTTTACATGTGAAGGCATTGATTTTGATTTTTTAAGCTTTGGATTTGTTTTTTTTTCTTCCTTATTTAATTTGTGCAAGTATAACGTTTCTAGCAATTGATTATTGGTGCTTTTGTTTGGTCAAATTTTTTGACACAAAATGTCAGCTGATTTCTACGCAATGTCATTATATGTTTTGAAATTTCGCATAAATATTGGCTAGGATTTAGTTTAGCATCCCCGGAATTGGAAAACAAGGGGGTGATGGGGGGGTAGAGGGGGACCTCCTGATCACAAATATATAGTTTTTAGCTGCCGCTGACTTATAGTTTTCGAGATATTTATACTTAAAGTTGAAAAAATGCCCCCTTTTATATTGGTTATTTCATTGAATATTACACTAAATACACATAACTTCCGTTTGTATAATGAAAATAATTAACATTTCCGAGCCCGCACAATTAAGAAAGTTAATATTTAATCGTTTTATTAATAAATATTAAGTAAATAAAAATAACCTAATTGCATTCACGCAAAATGGTCGGCACAAACATTAGATGAGTGTGTTGCCATATTTGTGATGTGCATAAAATACGAAAAATATGTCTTCTAAATATGTTATTTTATACTGACTTTTTGTGAAAATTTTTAATAAAAAATCGCGCGATTTTTCCTCAATTACAATTTAACTTACAGAATTCGCTTGGAATGCAATCAAAGGCGACTATGACTATTTTTCTTATTCTTTTATGCACATCACCGATATGGCAACACACTCATCTAATGTTATTGTCAACCATTTTGCGTGTATGCAAGTGCGCGATTATTTTCATTTTATTTATATAATATTTATTAATATAACGTTTAAATATTAATTTTCTTACTTGTGCGCGCTCGGAAATGTTAATTATTTGCCTTTTACGAACGGAAGTTATGTGTATTTAGTGTAATATTCAATGAAATAACCAATATAAAAGGGGGCATTTTTTCAACTTTAAGTATAAATATCTCGAAAACTATAAGTCAGCGGCAGCTAAAAACTATATATTTGTGATCAGGAGGTCCCCCTCTACCCCCCCAATCACCCCCTTGTTCTCCAATTCCGGGGATGCTAAACTAAAATTTTCCCTAAATATTAGGTGCGAGGAATGCCAAACTTTGATATTAGTGAAAATCTACTAGAATCGGAGTTACCTGACCATTTGAATTTTTCGGCCGAAAACGAAACTCACGATGAGGGTGATTCACTGCAATTGACGGATCAAAGTTGAATTAGATTGCAGGTGCTAGAATATCAAACTGTCCATTTCGATGGACAAGTGAACTACTGTTTTTTAGAAATCTCCACCTGCAACCCACTATTATGGTCATATTTGAGAGGCAATTAAGGTGAAGTTGGTTAGGCAGTGTTGTGGTAATCCCGTTGCTAGCACCGGGGCTGGCTCCAAAAATAAGAACATCGCCAAATAATGGAAAAGAGAAGGATCGCTTTGCGTCTTAAAAGCATGAAAGTTTTTTTTTTAATTTTATACGTTTAGCACAGTTGAAAGTCTTAATAACTGACTGTTTAAAGGTAAATATTGGAGTTACTCTTGCGGGGGTGTGAATGGTGTTACATCACTAGGTAGGGGTTGGCATCTGCCTTCTCGCTAGAAACCTATCCATTAAGAATCCTCTACGCTTGCCTACTGTGAGTAAGTGCACATTGAGGATGTTTGAGACATCTAAACTTACGCTTTACGCGAAATATATGAATGAAGCTAAAATCTACGAACCGCCAGGTTTAGGAATACTGTACACATAAGCATAATTCGTAAAGTTATTAAATTTATTCAGTTCCAATTAAATTAGATGTGTATCTAAATAAGATATGTTGTTTCGGCCTATTAATTGTTATCATCATCCTCAAAATTAATTGTTATCATCATCCTCAAAATAAATACAATCGCCACCAAAGAGCTCAACGTGGCTAGCCCGAAAGTCGCACCTTCTTGGGCTTTTTACGATTTAACACTATTGGGGGTGGGGGACAACATTTTCCCATTTCCGCCGTATACCATTGATCCATGCGCTTTAGCAGTTCATTCATTTCACGTTTCTTCGGATCGCATATTCCGTTTTTATGTGCGCCTTTCTTTGAGCTTTTCATCCTTGGATAAGTGCCCTGGTACATTTGATATTGACACACATCATTCTCTGGCTTGTACTGTTGCAAAGGAATTTCCGCATTGGCTGCTGTGTACATTACGTTCAAGGAGGCGATAGCTTGTCTCAGAGTTTTTGCAGTGGGCGATTGGCGTATGGACGCTGGTTGCTTCATTTGCATGCGTTGTTTGTAACGGTTGGCTGCAGCTAGCCAATGTTTGTAGCCTTTGTAAAATTGTCTATCGTCGGAAAACTCACTGCTACAAAACGGATAAATTTGACGTTGATTTTGGGGCAGTTTGTAAGATTTATACATTTTAGTTTATTATTTTTGTTTTTTTGTTTTCCGAAATATTTTTTTTTTTTAATTTTGTTTAAACGAAAATTATAACAAAAAAACCGAAAAATACGAATTTCAATTACAACTGCCTGGCTTACTTAAGAAACTATTCAAAAATATACTAAAAAATAAAGTAAAGCCTCGAAACATTAAACTGATTTAAACTTAAGATACATTTGAGTGAAAAATGTAAAGAAAAAATGTGAGAAAATATTTAGAAATTAGTCGAAATATTTTTTTTTATCTTAAGCAATCGTTTGCGAATTCATACTTAATTTTTTTGAAAATTTTAGAAGAGTTCAATTATCAAGTGCATTTCAGAATGATACGTCCATAAGTTAAAAAAAACATACAAAATTTTAGCTTTAAAGCTCAAAAAGTATGATTTAAAATTAAGTGGTTGTTCATAGTATCTACGATACAAATATTTATCATTATAGTATCGTATGAGGAACTAAGTTGAGAGTGAATATGAACATCTTTAAAATAAAGTCGAGAAAAAAATATAAAAAATAAAGCGTAGCTTTGAAGTGCTGATCAGGATTTAGACAAAGTAGAATGATATATAAATGGAAAAAAAGGAAAAAAAATTGGGCGCTCGCTCGCATGTTCATGACTTGGGCAGAGCTCATGAGCGAACATTTTTCATGAACTGAGTTGAAACGCTCCTGTCTTTTTTTTTCATTAACGAATACTTTCTAGGCAACAGAGAAGTAGTCGGAAAAGATAATTTTTTCTTTATGAATATGTGTCGGCTTTAACCTTTGCCCGACTTAAAAGCCAATGCCGATAAAAAATTGTGTACATTTGCTAATGAGTGCAAACTCAAATGAGTGGAAGTAACAAATAAGGAAAGGAAATGTGCAATTCTCAACAGCATAAATTATGCTGAAATACTTTTGCTTGGATTCATAATCTAAAAGTTTAAATTAAGCTATCATTAAAGGGAAAATAGTTTGAAGGCTTCATTTCAATAGTTGACGCTTTATGCAACAATTCCTATAAGGTTAACAGCAAATACGATAGATAAGGTTGGAGCTTGTCTTTAAACTCTTTTTATTGTACATTGTAAAATTTCTAACATTTCGCTTTTTACAGGCTAACCTAATATTAACGCAAATTTTTTAAAACACGTCCATCCGAAATTGATTTGCGTGCGTTTACTTTACAGAGTTGCATGGCTGTCAAATTCTTTTGAAAACTTTTGTTTTTGTTGCTTCCGATAGGGTGTGAAATGATTGGTTTTGAAAAGAATTTTCGTCAAAAAATTACACTGAAGGTGGCACAACGCCGAAACCGGTTTGTCTTAAAACCAAACTTGACAAGGGATGACGAAAATTCGTTCCAAAACCAATCATTTAAAATAATCTTGAATTATACGCAGAGCATCAACACAGGAACTTATTAACAAGTTTGGCAAAATGAATTGTTTCCTCTTTTATATTATAGAAGCAAAAATAATCATAAAAATCATAATCCCAAATTTCAAACAATACACAAATTCACAAAAAGTTTTCATTCAAAGCTTTTTGAAGATTTTTTTTCTAATAAGAAAAATCTGTATTCGTTATATTGCAGACAATCAGCATCACCCTCAACGGTGGAATAAAGAACAAATCGAAATGTCACGCAAAATGAAAATTGGAAGTTGAGTTAGCTTTCAATTTCGGTTGCTCGCTTATAAATTGAATGAGCATGAGAAACTTTTGACAGAAAATTGGCGGAGTGCGTTTATATTAGGCTAGGCCGTTAGTTTGTTTCTTTCAATAGCAATTTCAGTTTGCCAAATTTAAATTCAGTGCGATTTCTATTTCATATTTAAAATTTTTTTGGAAATAATAAAAAACGAAGACATTTCACGCTTAATACAATTAGCTTTATTTACTATAAATTTTATTTTATTTTTAGCAAACAGCAACAAATTGTACTAAGAAGAAAATAAAAATTTTGAAATAAACAATTCGCATTACAATCATCACCATCATCATTGCAATTTCTGTAATATAGCAACTCATACCGCTTCTACTTCTAGATTTGGCACTGTTGACGTCTTTAATCGGTTGCATTTTCGAATGAAATCAACAACAACAGCTTACCCTAACCCCTATGACTGTGCATTCGTCGATGATGGTGCCTTCGAGTAACCTCCCTTATCTCCGGCACTTTGGCTTGCAACTCTCTTCGTCGTTTTATTTCAGTTGCCAATTGATTCACAACCTTCCGTAGTTCGATATTCGTTTTTATTTCATTATCTGTTACAGGATTTTCTGTAATCAAGTTTTGTGCAACATTCATAGTCCATGAAGTATATTCTGAGGAGTGGTCATTTTTGAGCTGGTTCTTCAGAGAAGTTGGTATGTCTGTTAAAGGATCGTAATTGCGCCAAGTCCACACCATATCTTTATTGAATGGTGAGTGAAAGAGTATTGGCCGCGCAGGTTTATTCTGAACTTGTTTTAGCAGCTCGCGTATATCCTCGTAAGTATCCTCCTCGGCAACTTCTTCGTGATCGGATGGTTGTTCGGTGTTGACCTCAATAATGCTAACTTCATTTGATATACTCGTATCAGAACCCACCGCTGTTTCAAATTCCTCTTTCGTTAAACCTAAATTTGACATCAGCGTCCATTTTCTGAGGTTTGTAACTGATAAACTCAAGAAAGTTTTACTCGCCGACATTTGACTTTTGTATTTCCTTGGTGCACCTGGAATATAATATACGCCAGTGTCGCGTTCGCGTGGTGTTTGCTTTATTTCTTTTGCATACCATTTAGTCATTTCCTGCACCAAACCATTGAGTGTCTTCTTTTTTGTCGGTTTACTATGCGGTTCTGTAGTGAGCTTTTTAAGCAAACGCTCTGCTAGTGTTCCTTCGATCACCTTTTCAGCACTGGTGCTTTCCAAATCCCAATCTGTCTCGATTGATTTCTGTAATGGTAAATATATCGGTTGCGGCACTGCGATAGGATATTTGCAACACTTCTTTTTTGGGGGGCAATCCAGGAGCGCTTGCTTCATTGTCTCACCACGAATGCCCGGCACTGCACACAAGTGATGCAATAGATCATTAGTTTTGCACGCAACACGCTGACAACAGGCGCATCTTTTCGGGTTTTCAACGTTCTGAGAACAGTGACGCTCGAACCTGCGACATTTGGCTACACCACATGAACCATTGCAATTCCGGCTTGTTGGTGAGGTACAGCAACAATTTTGACAATTATTAAACGAATTGCACATTTTGTTTTTGGATTTTTTTTTGTTTTTTTGGCTTACTTATAACGGCATGTGAAAATATATCTAAACAAAAATAAATTTTGAAAACTTAAGTTAAGAATTTTTTTGAATTTTCAACGGTTGTCTTTGAAGCGAAGAGTTGCATTTGGGAAGGCCGAAAGTCTAGGGTTGCCAGGTTACCTATCAAAGAAGAAAGCTTGAAAATGTGGTCTAACGTTTTTAGGCTTACGCTATTTCTCAATAAACTATAGCGCAGAAAGCCTTAATTTACGAAGTGTTAGTCCAGCGTCAATAGGCTATGACTTGCGCTTGGAAGTTTTTCGCCACTATAATAGCTGGTACAAAAACTTTCTTTCGAAATAGAGTTAATGGCTGTATTCGCGTCAACATTTAAAACGACATTGCGACGTGGTGCTACTCGCTCGCATTTGATCGTCTTGGGTGCCCACAGTTTATACTTATTGATTGCAGCTGCGATTTGCTTGCCAGAAAAACGTATCCTCTCCGGCATTGTCTCCATTGAATCGTGTGCCAAGTGCGTGAAGAATCTAGATTTCACTTTCGACAATGTACGTCTTGAAAATTCATCACCACTCGAGCTAACGATTAAGGATTCATCACTGTCACTGTCGTTCCGATTTACTTCAGTTGCATTGCTCCACTCTTCAGCTCTTACCCGCCTTTGTCGTCGGCGCCGCTTGGATTTGGATCTGCGTCGCTTGCAGTACCTAATCGGTTTGAGCGGCTCGCGTTCGAGTACCATTAGCGAGCGTTTTCGTTTACATTTACACCCATTAAATGTATCGTCGTCAAAGCAAGAGTACCAGTAGCCAGCAGGATGTGCCCTAAGCAGCGTTTGCATCAATTCCATATATTTTGTAGGCTTCGTTTTGCGGCTCTGTTCCAGTTGTTTTGCATAACGATTTGGCGATTTCTTCGCCTGTGGCTCGGGCCAACAGCAGTTGAGATAGTTTTCGCAAAACGGTACTTTCGTCGTTTCGTTTAATTTTGGCACTGATCGACACTTGCACCGCGCGCCACTCTGGTCGTTGTTGAGTATGCGCCCAAGTATTTTTTCGCTGCAACCATAAATGCCAGTAAGCACGTCGAGTCCGCTGAGACTTTGACATTTAGTTGTTGGTTTAGTAAACACACGCTCACTTAATCTTACTTCACGTTTCCAGGCATTCCTATCGGGGATATAGCGACTGAAACTGTTGTGGTACGAGCAACGCATAATTTTGGAAATTATTCCAACGTGTCTTCAGCAAAATTTAGGTTTAAAAAATAATAATTGAAATTTAAGGAAAAACTTTTACAATCACGTTTGATTATTCAAAATGAAATGAAATCGTTAGATACAGGATTAATTTTTGCTGACAACATATTCGGATCATCTAAAAAAATTAAGCGGCAGTGATATTAAGCGCTGGCATTTATATGGCAATAAGTATGTATGTATATAAAAGAAAATAGTTCTTACTTAAAAAAAGAAAATCATTTATTATTTAGAATTTACATATATGTAGCATTTCTATTAAATGGGTAAGGATTTGAGGAGAATGTTTGCTCGAAAGGAGAACAGACAATTTAAGGTGTTTATGTTTTAATCTGTTTCCAATTATTTTCCTAACTGTATTGCTGACATGTTAAGAGACGTTGATATTTGGGTAATATTGAAGAATCGATTTTGAAAGCAAGAATAAGTAAAAAAATAGGCTTGTCTCTTAATTAACTCAATCCGTTCAGATACGGCTTTAATTACGGGAAAATAAGTTAAATATGAAAATTAATAAAGCCTGCCAAGTTAAAAAATAATTGTTTATGTAGTTCAAAAAATGTCGGCTTTAAGAGATTAACAAACGAAATAAAAAATAAATCTCAAAATCATATTCAGGATTTTAAATGAATATGTATGTACATATATACACTAACGAGCGGAAAAATTAAAATTCACCAGTGACAAAATAAAATTCCCGATTGAAAATATTTAATTTACGAGCAAAAAAATAACTCACGACTAAAAAATTTAAGATCACGAGTTAATGATACAAAATTCACGAGGTAAAAAACTAAGATTCAAGAGCTTTAAACATAAACACTTTACAGTTTCACCGAGCTGTAAATTAGAAGTGTGCTATTTAAAACTTTACATTGCCTACAAATTGTATGTAGTACATCAAACATCCAGTATATTGTTATATTTAATACATATACATAAATTTAATATGACTTATTAAATTTTAAACTCACTACAAAATTCAGAATTTAACATGTAATTTTAATCCGACCAAATAAATTAAAAAAAAAAAACTTACACAACTGATGAATTCTATGCGATTCGGAAATAAACTTTCCAAGAGCACTTCACACACAGTCACACAGAATTCAAAAGGTGTGCGAAATTTTCGAACTTAGCAAATAATTTCGAACGAAACCATCAATCCCCCCTAAGCGACGTTTCATGCGCGCACTTTGTTGGCCAAGCACTTTAAAGTTTTCCTCTTCGACAGCACATTACATTTCGATTTCGTGGTCTTTTTAGAAAGCGTCGCAATCGTCGGCCTTGAAATGCGTGCCTTTGGCGCTTTTTTGATTCTCTTACAACCGTCACTGCCACTAGTGGTCTGTTGCTCAGATTTTTTACAAGGGCCATCTTGTGGCGTTTTAGCGCCCCCGCGGTTGTTTTTCAGCTGCGTTCGTGTTTTCGTCGATCCCGCACTAGCTTGTTTAAGGATTACCGTGCGGTAGCTTTCGGATGTTTGACTGCTGCGGCTATTCGGTTTGCAGCCACTCATACGCAATTTGGATGCTTTTGTGTGAGAGATTCTGATTTTGCCATTTGCTGCCTTATTATTATTAACATAGCAATCGTTCTGCTGCTTATCAGCGGCAGCTGAAATCTTGCGTATCTTCTTGATATCGGCAAAGCGGAGACTTTTCGCTAGCTTGATGCTGCAGCCGTTTGAGTCGGAAGACTCGGAGGTTTTCGTTTCATTGGCGCTCTTGTAGATATCACTACTTGTTCTGTTTTTGTTAGAGTTGTTACTTTTACTCGACTCATCGCTGTTGCTAGTTTTATTGCTCTTGTTTTCCTTACTACTTTTGCTCGAACTGCTGTCCTTCGTCGAGTTACTTGACTTGCTTGATTTGCTGCTTTTTTTGCTACTGCTTTTGCTGCCAAAGCTGCTCGTTTTACTCGAAGGATTTCTACTGCTGCTGCTTGTGCTTGTGTTACCAGTCATGCGTGCTCCGCTGTACTTGTAGGACCTTGGCTTCGGCTTGATCTTACCAGCATTCCTTTTGGAATATGCCAAACGGCATAGACTTGCGCTCATGTGTTTAAGCCGTGACTGGCTGACGCTCAGATTGCGTAGCTGCTTCTCAATAGTGTAATACAACTCGGAAGAGCTGCAATCTTCCAGTGACAGCTCCTTCATCTTCTTGCCGTCCTTCGTCGCCCATTTGCCCTTTGCACCGTAGCTGGCAATCGAACTGCCATTGGCGGCAACTTTCACCCGGCTAGTACCGCCTCTCTTGCTCTTTTTTTGGCCCATTTGGTATGTTGGAATTTTGTACTGAATCTTCAGTTGTCCTAACTTCGTCAGATCCAAAGTGTCATTCGTGTCGGCGGTGCAACGCGTATTATACCAATCATTGAGGGTACGCAGCACCCCTTTCAGCCGTGGCTGTTCGGCGTGCGCGTGTGAAATAATGCCACGTATCTTCTCTTCGGTGTTGGCTGGCTGCTTTTTGCATAGCCCAAAAAATGGGCAGCGTGTTGTGCAATTCTGTTGCGAGCAGTAGCAGCAGGAGCGACGTGGCGGCATTTTCTGGCACGTTTTCTCGCCCAAACGCCTGCGTTGGCCACGCACCTCCCTCGGCCATCGATTGAAGATCTTCCAAGCGGCGTCATACGACAAAGGAATACCCAGATCTTGCTCAATATTTACGTCGTGGAATATTTGATTATACATAGTCTAACTAACATAAGAGACTATTAAAATAAATTTTGTACAAATGTTTATAAAAAAAAAATTAAAGCTCTTTGATATTAAAACATTAAAAAGTTTATAAAACACGTCAAGTATTTGTTTTTTTTTTTTTGTTTCTATCCTATTTAAAAATTTTCACTTGATTGACATGTAGGATTTTGGTGTCAAGCATACTTTTCGGATAAACGAGTGTTGCGTTTTTCGGTACTGTATCGAGAAGATCGCGTCGCCTAATTGCATACAAACACTATTTTCAATACCTTAGTAGTTTGACACTCAACGTGCTACTTGAAAATCTATCAAAATGCGTACGCACATGTGCACATTTTTGGAATTCTAATATTGCTTTAATGAAAGTAAAATCAAAGCCAATAAAATCTGCGCGCATTGCAAACACAAGGGACGACAATTCACAAATTGACTTAATTACTAATTAGCATACAGTTCTTGGAGAAAAGTGGGCGGCGGAATGCAGCTATAGCCAGACATTGGCTGACTTTGAAAACAATGTCAGGCACTCGTGTTTAATTAAATTGATAAACAGGCAGCTGTAATCACAACTTGAATGAAAACTAACTTATGTTGCGCAACTGTCTGATTAGATGCATGTTTGTATGTCCAAATGTAAAAGTACATACATACATAAAAACATATAAAAATAGTATCTTCATAAGGCTCATTTTGAGGTTATACAACTCCCATAGTACAAAGCAACATAATTGTCAAAACAAGACACTGTGTGTACTTTGAGAATTCGATTTGTTGCTCTTTTACTTCTAAATTTTCAGCAACAAAAAAGTAATCAACCGCTTTTTTCATGCAACGTAACAGTTTAAAAGCAGGAAAAGTTTTTTCACGCAAATGTATTACGTTGCCAATAGGAAAAATCCCAATTTCCTTCTAGTGCCTTTGGTCAATTTTCCGACAATGACATAAAATCAGCACTGTTTCATTTCACTTTAGAGTTTAAAGCCAAAAACAATATACATATGTAGCGTGACAGTCATTTTTCTTTCATAAACAAATTTTAAAACAATGGCGATTTTTTATCCTCAAAAACATGTTTTGTGTTTAGGAAAAGCTGAGTAAAGCTCAAAGGAGCGAGAACTATATCCAAACATTTTATGATTTCAAAAAAAAAAAAGAGCAGCTTCACAGAAGGAGCGGCGAAAGAAAATTAATGAGGCAGAATACGAAATGCCGTTAACAAAAATGAAAAATATTGACTCTATTTACTACTGCCTTTTAAACGAAAAATTGTAATCAAAAGTTTTGGTGTCGAACAGCTTATCACACACAAAAGAAAAAAAAATCATCCCTTACATGTTTGTACGCTCTCACAACTGCCGGAAACAGTAAAAATATTAAAAACTTGGAGCGATGGTCCATCATCGCAACTTCTCACGGAAAAGGTTGCATTGATGGCATAGGCGCAACTGCCAAGATGATTGTGAGAAAGCAAATTTTTTCGCGTAAGTGCGTTACAAATTGTGCTTCAGATTTCGTTTCTGCATTTAATTTAACAAAATCTAAAATCGCTATCGAAAAAGTTACTGAACGTGATTTTCTTGACATAAATTACATTTTAGACACACCTGCTTTGTTTAATAGTGCAAAAAGTATCCGCGACATAGCGTCGGCTCACTAAATTCAAGTAATTGATGGATCAATTGTCACTTTCTACACGTCGCAACAAGGATGCAAATTAAAATTTCAATTGTTTTTTTGATATTATAAGTTGATTTCAACAGCTTAAGATTGGGTGCATCGAATAATTCAAGTATTGTTTGTTTTTTTTCCGTAATCCATGTCAGTTATTCAACATTATTGATTGTACAATGTTAAAAAATTTTAAATAATATTTTCCATTGTGAAATAAAAAACCTATTTCAAAGCTCAATTCCTCTTTTTATGCAGACCTCGATCGCACATGTAAAGTAACAATCTTTTTGCGTAACGCAACAGTCCAAACATTTTTGTTTATAAGAAATGCAAACATTTCTTTTTCAGCGCCATTGATAGTTAATGTATTACGAGTACTTTCATTATAAAGCTCTAAAATAATGCACTTGAGAGGAGCAGACTCTTTTGATGATTTAAGTCAACTGAAAAACCTCCTAGCAAATTATGTAACGTAACAGTCCATGTTTAAACACATAGAAATTTGAAATAACGATGCGTACAACAATTTTCATAACAATATAAATTATCACTAAGAAGGCATCCTTTCAGATGCATGTATATAAATATAATATTCGTTATACGAGTTTTCAAACATTATATTGAAAAAATACCTACGAATGTAACGTAACAGTCGGCGAAACGGGCCATATGAACGAAATTAACACAAAAAGCCAGTGTGAATAATCAACAGCAGTTACTAAGTGCAAAGAAGCAGTGGAGAGCAACAAAACTAATTTGTGACAAATTAAAATATTATAATATAAAATTAAAAAAAGAAAAGGAAAATAAGTTACGAATAAATTTAAAAAGGAATATATGAACAAACATATGTAGACAAACAATATCAGAAAACATAAAAAAATTCAAACAAACATCTATGTAAATAGATTTGGAAAATAATTTAAAAAAATTGCAGAGACTAAGTAATACAAGAAAAAAAGAAAACAAAAAACGGAAAATGCATACCAGAAAATATAATTTAACGCGTTTTATTTTTAACGTGAAGTTTTCCACAATCCTCCTTGTCTGTTTTTATACGCTTTTACTTTTTAACGCAGATTTTTTGATCACAAATTATTCTGCAACCCCCCCTTGCTTTTTTTTAAAGTGTTTTACTTTTTTAACGCGGTTTGCGATTCATTCTGATTTTGTTCTTTTGTTTTATTTTAAACGCGTTTTACAAGCGCTAATGAAGATGAGAGTTTAAAAAAGCTATGGAATGCTACCGGGGTTTATATATCAACATGCAGAATAAGAAACCTCAACGCTTTTAAGCAAATTATTTCAAGAACTGAAGTATAGATTTAATTGTCGTTTAATATAATTTAAGTTATTATCACTAGAATTATTTTTCAAAATCCCGTAAAACAGAGGGTTTTTAATATGAATCAAAGCGTAGCGAAAATGTAAATATGTAATAAATTTGTATACTTCCCCAAATTCGGGTTTCGGGTGGAAACTTGATTATTTTAAGGCGGAATTCTTTTTTTGGGACGAATCAAGAATTTTGAACTGAAATGTAGTTATTTTTACGCGGTTGTTTTTAGGCTACCAAATTTCTGTGCCGGTCAACCACGTTAAAAAGAGATGGACTGTATAAGAGAGAAAGCCTGTACCGCGCAATAAAAGTGAAATTTGTTGCCTTGACTCATTTCTCAATCGTTCCATTATCCTAATTCAAAACTTTAGGCTAGGATATATTGAACTTAACATAAAATAACACAATAACGTAACTTAACAAAACATGACACACATAAGTTTAGATATGGGGAGTTCAGGTGTACAGAAGTAGCAATTTTGCTGTCCCCAACAACCCCGTACACAACATTTTCGTCCAGTGCGCTGTTTTATTTTGATTTTTAAATTTACCACCAATTCAAAAATATATTTAAAATATTAAAAACTGACATATAAATCAGAAGAATTGATTTTAACTTAATAAAACAAATTGTAACTAAATAAAAATAATTATAATAATAAAGTAAAAGAGAAATCCATTACAATTTAATAAATATAAAATAAAAATTTTGTAAAAAAAAATAAAATAAAAATTATGAATATTAAAAAATGTCAATTAATATAAATTTAAAAAAAAATATAAAAAAAAATGCATGTGAAAAAAAAAATTAAATGAAAAAATATATAAAAATTATGGATCATAGCTTGCTATAGCACAATCCACTTATAAAAAAAACTTAAAAAGTACTTACACTTATTAAATTTTTTCACAAAACTGCACGAGGGAAAACAAAATTTATTTATTTTATTTAAAATTTCATTGCAAACTTGATAAATTTTTATAAGTTTTTTTTTTTTTTAAATGAGATATATCTATTTGTATGCTATTGAATGCAAAAGAAAAATATCTACAATTTTCACAATATTGCTTTTCTATTAGATAAATCAAAGCAGTTTAAATAAAAATTGAGTAAAATCGATTCAAAACAAAATATACAAAAAGTAAAAATCAAATGAAGTAAAACTTAACAATGTAGAAAATAAAAGAAATATAAAATGATTTAATTGAATCTTTGTCCATATCGACTATTTTTAGTTACATTGATTAAGTAAATTGATTAAATAAAAATCTATAAGAAAATCAAATAAATCTTATTTAAAAGTTAAAAAACAGGAGAGAAGAACAAAATTCTAAATAACATATACTCGTACATATAAGAAATTGAGAAATGAATAAAATATCTATGCAAATTAACTAAAAAGGCAGCAGACCAATGCATTAATGAATTTCGTACATGTTTCTAGTTTTTCTAGAACAAACAAACTGCATTTGCATAACGGAAACAATGTAATAATATCAATTTATTTTACGATTATTTCCAACCATATCAAAATACCGGCAATGGACGAACGAACACACAAAAAAAAATTTTCTATTCGTCGCTATGAAATTCACGCCAATAAAAAATCGCGCCAAAAGTTATGTAATATTAATATGTATTCCTCTGCTCGCATTTTATTTCTTTTATAATCTAAACGAATTTGTGCAATTCAGCGTACTCTCTACCCAGCAACAACAACACGCAGGCAATACTCTGTCGTCAGTTGCCAAGCGCATTTGCAATAGTTTGCGGTTAGACAGCAACTAGAATAAAACGCAAAATAACAACAATGACAACGCTTAACAATTTACAAAAAATTAATAGCAATCAAATATTCAATTCAACGTTTCCTCAGCACACCAACAATAACTTCATAGAATTGCTCCCCTTTAGTGGCCAGATTGTATGTGTACGCAGCTTCAGCAGCAATGTGAGGCATCGTATCGAAGCCAGTGTGTGGAAAACGTTGTTGCCTGATGCCATCAACAACACTAACGACAACACTGACAATAACAAAAGCAAAAGCGAATTATTGTCAACGCTTGAATAAGTTCTATGTCGACCACAAAGAGCACAACAGCTGCAGGGGGGCCGATCGAACTAATATGGGTGACCAACGGCGGCAAAGATTGGGAGCGCACTGGCAAGCAGGCGACCGCCGGCCAGTCGGTTGATATTTGTAATTCGAGATGCCTTAATAAAAAAAAACTCGTTTTTTTATCATTTCCAAGTATCGGAATTCATGTGCACACATGTTGGAAATCTTGCATATGTGCATACATATGTGAGTATGGGTGTGTATTTTCGTTTCCATAACTCGCCAATGGGTGCTTAATTTCACTCAGCATTTGAAATTGAAATTGAGCAAAGTTATTGGTGTGACAATTGTTGGCGGCAAATAGAGTAAAAAGTAAAAGTATTTGGAATTTGTTGCAATTGAATGAATCCGTTACAATTTCGTTTTGACATTAGTAAAATTGTGTATGAGAATTGCGTTTCAAAGTAGCGTGCGAAGATTTTTGTTATCGCATTATCTTATGGGTTTAGTGATAGCCCCATAAAAAGTGAGGTAACAAAGCCAACGAGTTCAATTGAATTTAATACAATTTTAAATTTTATTTAAAAATATTCATTTCAATACAATCGAACTAATTCTATTGAATTCAGTTCAGTTAATAAAAATAAAATTAATTTAACTCAATGCAATGAATTTAACTCAATATTGCACTTCAATTGTAGTATATTTAATTCAAATTAAATCAATCTAATTCAAATTAATTGAATTCACTACATTTTAATTGAATTCAGTCCAGTCCAATTATATTTTTTATTTAATACAATTAATCAGTTGCTCTTGTTTGTAGTTGGTTTGTTTAAGGAAGATGAAATAAACACAACAGCCAACTCGGCTAGCGTAGCACAATAGGTTCGGTGACCATCCGTACTGTTTTTTGCAGGACCGTACTGTTTTTCAAACCTCTGTCCTGCGTAATTTTTCGAAACAGAAAAACCTGAAAATGTACTGTTTTTTCCCAAGTGTCCTGCCTTTGTCCCGCATTTTATTCGATACTTAAAAATGTACGGTGGCAGCCCTTTACTAATCAAAATGTAGGCAGTTATCGATAATAACTACCATTTCTAATGAACATATGTTTCTTGCAATGCAATTTTCGTGAATGCTGCGCAACGATTGACCATCGAACAAGAAATAGCAAACAAAATTGGTAAGTCTTCAGAAAATTGTTTGAACACTTCAATTAAATACTTTTTTTATTGTAGCGTTATGGCTCCACATAGAAAATGCACTTTCAACAATAATTTGAAAGAGAAGTACGCGTTTATAAAAAAGGCTGCACATGAGAATGAAGTGAAATGTTTGAAATGCAGTGCTGTTTTTTCCATTGCTAATGGTGGTAAATGTGATATTGAACGCCATTTGATATCGCAAAAACATCGTAAGGCTGATTTTGAAGCTTCAACCAGTCAATCCGTTCTCAGTTTTGTGCGACCACGTACAATGGATGACCAGGGAATGAAGACCAGCATCAAAGAAGGTACTTGGGCGTACCACACCGTAAACCACAACTTTTCGTTTCGTTCTAATGATTGCACATCAAAATTAATTAAAAGATGTTTTGACGAAAACTATTCATCCGCTCGCACTAAAAGTGAAGCTATTGTATGTAATGTATTAGTACCACACGTATTGCAGCAAATCGAAGCTGATTTGCGGGAAGTTAATTTTATTTCCATTTTCTCCGATTGTTCAAATCATGGCAGCATTAAGATTTGTCCGGTGCTTGTCAGATACTTCTTGCCGCAAAAGGGGATACAAAAAAAATATTGGATGTAAAGGAACTGTCAGGTGAATCGTCAGATATTTTAACAGCTCTAATTTCCAATGTAGTGTCTAAATTTGATGTGAACCGAAAATTACTCGCTTTATGCGCGGATAACACCAACTGCAATTTGCAACGTGTGGTTAGTGAAAATTTGTTAATTTTGTATCACTTTTGTATAAGGTTTGAAATGTGGATTTATATGGTTGTAGTTATAAAATTAACAAAACCTTATACAAAATTTATGAACATTAAAGAACTGTAGGGAATATGGTTTAAATATCAAGGTGCTATTATTTTGACAAGCACTTTATCATTTACAATAAGTTTTTGTACTCTCATATGAAAAAATATGCATACCAATGAAGAAAATGTGATTTATGTTTCAAATTAAAATTGGATTGAAAAATATTTATATATATTTTTTTTATTATTTTAATGTTGCGTAAATAAACATATGTACATACATATATCATTTGAAAAATTGTCCTGCATTTTCGATTCATATTTATGGTCACCGTAACAATAGGTAGCGTATTGGCTCTGCAACTCCGAGCTCCCGGGTTCAAAGCCTGAGAGAAGTGGTTATGAAAAATTAAATTAAAAATAATTTAATTTAATAATCAAAAAGAAGTCTGATGAGGAAATGTGGTGATTTCCGAAATAGTACTATAACTTCAACCATTAAAAACTGTTGTTGTTTTTTTCACAAACAAATCTTCCATAAACTGGCCTTGTGCTCAATAAAATTATAAAATATTAAGACAATTAAATTTTATTCGATTCAATTTGATTTAATACAATTCAATTAAATTCATTGCGATTGCTGTTTAATTCAGTTTAACTTATTCAATTTTAATTAATTTAACTCAATTCAAATCAACACAATATTTCAATTCAATTGAATTATATTTATTTAAAATCAAATCATTTCAATTTGATTCAGATTAATTGAAATCACTACATTTAAATATAATTCAGTTCACTTCAATTATATTTTATTCAATGCAATTAAATTTTATTCGATTAAATTAATTTAATTCAATTGAACTTAACTCAATATTTAATTCAGTTAAATTCAATACGATTCAGCTCAATTCATTTTAGTTCAGCTCATTCAATTAAATTGAATTCAATTTAATTTATTTTAATTCAATTAAAATTCACTATAATAATCAATTCAATTCAATTTAACTTATTTTAATTAAATTTAGTGAAATTTAATTTAACTCGTTTTAATTCAATTTAATTTAAGTTATTTTAATTCAGTGCAAATCAAAAAATTTCATTTAATTGAATCCACTCAATATTTAATTTAAATTCAATTCAATTTAACTTAATTTAATAAAGTTGATTTTAATTTAGTTTATCTTAATTTAATTCAATTTTTGTTATTGTTTTTCCATATAACAATTTTATTTAATTATTTTTGAGCTTAAGGCCGATCAACCGATTGGGAAAAAATATTAGGAAACAACAACAATACTCAATACTGGGTTCGACCCCCGCAGAAGAAAATGAGAAAGAAGTCTGATGATAAAATGTTTTGATTTCCGAAATAGTACTATAACTTCCACCGTTTCGAGTATTGGTGTTTTTTCCTAATAATTTTTTTTACCTAACCGTTCGGCCGTGAGCTCAAAAATAATTAAATAAATTTTAACTCAATTGAATTTAACTCACTTCAATTCAATTCAATTCAACTCAATTATGAGCTTTTTAAGTTGTTACAAAAAGTTTAATAACCATCAAGAAGTAAATAAACCTACGCGCATATTTTGCTAAATTTAGTTCATTTTTTTTTTAATTCGCAATATTTTTTAAAGCATCATTCAACATATACAAACTCAGACCATTATTATATGTATTTTCTTTTCTTTTTTTTCTTATCAACTCGAAAACCAAAGAAATCATATTGTGGTTTCTTTTTTTTAATAAGCAGTTTGCCCAGGTCTTCTCGAAGTTCTCTTATCAATTTTGTATTATAGAGGTTATAAGGTATTGGGTCGCCCTTAATAATGTACTCAATCGCTGTCATGCTCCACTCACTGAAATCAGGATGAAAACCCAGTTCATTCAGCTTGTCTTTGAAGCCGTCGGCACCGAGTTCAGCATTAAAACTTTTCCAAATCTTCTCATTGTCTCTAACGTATGGCTGATGATAGAGTAGTGTTTGAAGCGTTTGTTTATTACGTGATCTTCTGAAGCTGGTTAAACGAAAGCGTATTTGTTTTACGTCATCTTTCATGTCCTCGGGCAATTCTTCGGGTTCACTTTTTGCCTTTTTATTTTTCCTCCTCCGGTGTTTTAACTGATCTTCTTCACTCTCCCTTTTCGGTATAACTGGTCCTTCTGGTCCACCCACACCATCGGGCCAATCATATTTTAAAACTGAGTAATCCAAGTAGTTTAAGTCATCTTTAATTGGACGCCTTCCGCCCTTGCCATGTTTCAAATCGTTATCATTGCAATGATTATAAATCCTATTTAACTCATCCAGCCAATCACGCATCATTTCCTGATCGGAAAGTTTGGTGTCATCGTCGAAAAATCCTAACCTCTTCATAAGCTGCTGCAGTAGCAAATCTTTATCTGTAATTTGCGATTGTTCCGTAAGATCTGTGCTAAACGGAATGGATTCCAGGAGATCTTTATTGTTCCAGGCAGCACCGCACTTGCATATCTCCTCGAGACATTCCGATAAAAGTACAGATTTGATCGTTTGCTCCGAGATGCCGGGTAGATCGGACAGCTCTTGCAGTATAGTACCTCTCGCACCTTTTTTACACCTCTCAAATGGCTCGCGTTTGCCATATCTTTGCTGTCCGTTAGGTGTAGAAGAGCAACTAGAATATTTCATTGTCTTGATTAATATTTGATATATCGAAAGGGCCGACCATAAAGCGTAGTTAAGTTAATTCAAGCTTTGCTCGAATGCATATATTGGACTTGGAAACCAGAACCAAAATAAAATGCCGAAATATAAATGATGGAAGAAATTTTGAAATAAATTTTGTTAATAAATTTCAATAAATAGACAAACGTCGAAAATAAATAAACAGTAAGCCATAAACATTTGAAGGGGTGCAAGTTTTATCTTGGAAAAATTCATTCGGTTTTTATTTCGAATCATTTATTAGGTAAACAAACTGAGATCCATGTTCTATATTTTAATTGAATAATTGCGGTTCCAACGCTGGTACTGACATAGAACCGACATCGGCGAAACAACGAGTTCAGGGAGGAGAAATCTATTTCTCTTGCGCTCAGATCAGTTTTGAGAAAATCCAAAAGAAAACCTGCCAATTCCACCTACTTCTGGTAAGAAAGTACACGAAAGGCAGATATTAAATATGGAAGTTTAATAAAAAGGATTCATGCTTTTCCAAGAGCAGCACTGGCATCATATGTAACTTACAATATGTAGGTTAATACATTAAATAAACGGAATGAGAAATCCAAGACGAAACCCGTTTAAGTCCGAACTTCACGGATATCCGATTTACAATATTCATAATAACATTGAGTGAAAAAAATATAAAAGATATCATATCAACGAATTTATTGGATGTCTTTCAAAAAGTCTCCAAAGCAAATGTCTTAGTATTTTGCTTAAAGATTATAGATCGATTACAGTGAGGCGCGTACAGTAGATGACTTGGAAGGTCTATAAAGAAAAAATATTAAACATGTTTTTTTATTGACTTTCACTAGCGACTTTTGCTACGAATGCACATACACACATACTCTGCTTCGTATTGCAATTCAAGCTGGCAAAAGCACTCAAGCAAAAAGTACAAGTACAAATAGCAATTGTTGCTACGTATTTACAAACATATAATTTCTAAAAAAAAAGTGGAAAATAATAATAAAAATCACAGAAAAAATCATAATGTATACAAGCAAAGCGCACGAAAAATTGAAAATTGAGGAACTAACATACAAACAAAAAGTGTTGTGACAAAATTTTAATTCTTTCCTCGCTAAAAATCGACAAACATTTTTAACCACTTGCACTTTTTTGTACTAAAATTGAGTGGGCTACATAACTGCATCTCACCTGTTATGAAATCTAAGCTCGTCTGGGACTGCATTGAGAAATTAAACACACTTGGCAGTAATAATAAACTATCACTATTGTTGGGATTGAGCTGGTGGATTGTCTTGGTAGGAAAGCTGCTACCCCAACATTCAATGGACCGGAGCCCTTCTGTGTTCCGCAATCTAACACAGTTGGAGGTTTTTCTACAAAACTGTAAAAACTATACTAAAATAAGTCAAATAAGAAAATCTCTTCCAGACTTAAGACAGTTGAAGGCTTTTTTGGGAGATTTGAATACCGGAAGACTAAAGAAACTTAAAGGCATGCGAAACAGAGGTTTCTCACTTGGCTTTTGAATGGTCATTGCCTGCTTATTTACATGGGTCAACACGAAATTTTACCTACACTCAGAAGTATTAAATTTCGATTCTTTAGTTCGTAATTAGATGAAAAAAAAATATATAGCATGAAAAAGTTTGCTTTTGTATTTATCATGTTTTCATTGTATTGGCATTGATAACGTTGTTCGAAACTCAAAATGACCAGATGAAAACGTTCTCCTTGTCATCTAGAAGCAAACTTTATACGGAAAAAAGGTACATATTTTCTGTTCGTTTTTGTTCATAATTAACCAGAAAATCATAAAATAAACTTTAGGACGAAGAACGAACATTTTTTTGTAGAGCCGTGATAATTATCACTTGCATAACATTGGAGTTGCCACGAAGTCAATCTACAGAATGTGACGAAATTTCAATGCATTTGATCGCGGAGTTAGATTCAAATGTTTTGGAGCATATACATTATTTGAAAATTCCCTGTATGTCAAATCTTCTTTAAGATCTTCAGGGGAGATTACCCTCGCCTTTAAAACAAAGGAACAAAGGAAAGTTCTTTTAGATGTAAACCAACCTTCGAAATTAATCTAATCTAGTTACATACAAATTTGCTAAACTATTATAAATGTTGTATAAAGTTTGAAATGTTGGGTTTTGTCAGAGAATAAACAGCATTTTAATTTAAAAATATTAGAAACTCCTCAATATGCAGATATGCCATAGATTTTAAATACTACTGCAAAATACATAATTTTAGCAAATAATAACGAAGCTTTTGAGTTGATATGCGCATAAATAAGTACTTTGGCAACAGCGAGGGATCATTATACAAACACAGGTCATAAAACAATTTCGAAAGCAGCTGCCCACCGCCTCGCACTCATTCGCCGCCTTCGAAGTCTTTGCTTGCTGCTTAGCATTGACGGCTTTTACTTTAAATTTCGGCAGTAATTATGATATAGTAATTTTTAAAACAAGCTACATACGCTCTTGTTTTAATGGACAGAACGTGAATGATGTGAATATGCCGTGCTGTGCATTTATCGCAGTGCAGGCAAATAAACATTTAAGCTTAAAAATGAAAGGAAAACAATGGTCATATAATTAGCTAGTGATATCATTCACAGCTATGAGTACATGCCGCAGATGGCGTGTCTAAATGGAGTGAACAAAATAAAAATAGTAAAAAGTAAAATAAAGAAAGTGAAATTAACGCCTGCCGATTAGTGGCTGACTTCGCAAGTGCTTTCTGAAGCACTTTTACTTCATAATGTGGCGAAAATTTGGCATTTTTAAGAAGAAAACTTAAAAACTGGCTTAATGATCATAATTTCAAGTTCTTAGAAACAAGCTGAACGCTTTTAAAGAAATTAAAATTATTCATTTCAATTTTCATATAAACAAATTATCAGAATTTTCGTATCACAAATAAACAAAATGTGATAAATCTGCCACCACATTTACACCGCCTTGCTTCGTGCGTGCTTTTGTTCATTCTTACTTTATTATTGCCCTACGCCCGAGCATACGCTTCACTACGAAGAATTTTATTTTTAAAACCTTCAGCGATGAAAAGTACACAAAGCGGAAGTTTGTTTGCCGGAATTTGGTTTTTTTTTTCAAATATATTTTTTTTTATATTTATGATATACATATTTACTGTAAATTTCGACCTTGCGTGAAAGAAATGCCAAATGTGATTGGCATACAAACCTACATAGTACATACATCAGTAACTTGCAAAATATAGTTTTATTTAAATCTTTAAACAGACAAGTTCCGGTTATAAAAAATTTTATGTACATACATACATATGTACATATATCATACACATTTTTTGAATACATTTGAAAAAAAAATTATAACCAATAATGTTAGCAAACCTCAAGTTTTTAATAAAAAAGTTTATAAATTTAAATTTTTTTTTCGAAATTGTGGCGATTTCAAATTTTCGAATCTCGAAACAGGCCGTTTAATGTTTGCAATGTATTGCATATTAAATACATACACAACAATTTAGTTCATTCTAAAACAAAACATTTATAAATTAAAGTTTTAAATAAGTATTATACAAAATTTAGAATAATTCAAAAAGATATAATCAAAACTCCAATATTTTCTTAAATCAAAATTGCTTTTTTTTTAGCTTTTTTGTGACTTAGTTCATCTTGCAATGCCGTTTCGAGAAGTGACTAAAAATTTGAAGTAATTTTAAAAATTTGTTTTTTTTTCTTCAGTTCTTAGCAATTTGTTTTTATACATGTGCATACATACGTACATATAACGCATACACAAACAATTTTATTCAGGATGAAAATTACAAGAAATACATATCTACATATGTATTTACATATGTAGCTATTTCCGAAAAAAAACGTTACTTTTTTTAAACTATTCATGTATGTAAGTGCCACTTTGTTAATTTTTCCTATTGTCACACGAATTTTCATAAAATTTAGAGAAGTTAAAACTAAAAATTTAACAGCGTCTTTTTATATAATTTAAGTAAAATTTTTGGAAATCCACTTTTATAGCTCAATTAATTTTATTGTGACAGATTATTATTTTAAGGTGCGCGAAGAGAATTAAGTTAGTTACTAAATTTTTTTAAAATTTTTTTTTTAATTTCAATCGCTTTGGTCAAAAATAAAATCAAAGAGAAACAGAAAAGTTTGCAAGCGAATTTGCAGTTTGTAACAAATTTTCAAGAAACAAGAGGCATTTGAATAATCAGTTTTTTAATAGAAATTTATTTATTTCAACTAAAAACTACAAAACCCATAAAAATTTCTAAAAAAATATGTATATGCAGTTCAAACTTGAAATTTTAAAGTAAATTTGTGTACAACGTTTACAACTTTCATCAAAGCGACTTGTGTTTTTAAATTAAATTAAAAAAAAAAACACATTCTGAACGTTATAAGAAAATACCTTCTTTCAATGGTTTACTACAACTTTTTTGTGAAGCAATCGAAAACGTGAAGGAGCCCAAGTTCAGCATGATGACAATAGCAGTTAAAATGGTTGCAATTAAAAATTTCATCAGAATGACAAGAAGAAATTCGAAAGTGTCAGTACGAGGGGACTTTGTGCACGCAGATGTACATACATACATACATTCACACATATGCGTATATATTTGTATGACTAAATACAGATGGACTGACTCGTAAGATTGGCAAACAATCTTTCGTTCCTCACTCAATCAGTCAGATACTTGGGAGTAACGAGCGTAACAGATATATGAACATACAAAAACCAAAACAACAAAATGTATATAGTATGCAAGTTTGTATGTATGTACATATGTACATATGCAACGCATGAAAGCTGTGGAATGTTGCTGCAAGCGTTGTGCAAACAAAGTTAACAAGTTGAAAGAAAAAAAGTTTGTTAAATATTAATAAAGAAGTTATTGACCGTGAGCGTTAAGGAGGCACGCAGAAGGAGAAAAAAAAAACTAAAATAAACTGCATGTGTGTGTGTAGGTATGCATGTTTGTATGAATTTGTGTATGTTGAGTGTATATTTGCACTTAAATGAAGATGTACAAAAATTGCGATTAAACAAAGATTTACTTTTTATCTGCTGCAGACACGGCTACTGATTGCTTGGTAGTGAAGTATATTTTTTACTTGATTTTATCTTATTTTTTTTTTTATTTGTAACGCATTACTGTAAGTTTTGCGCAGTCAGTCTGTCAATCCGTCTAGATTTTGTGCACATGTGGAAATACATATTTACAAACGTGTATATGCAGTATGGGTGGCTACATACGATCAGATTTTTGGCTTTAACTGATATGAGCAAATTAATAATATTTACTTTAAATGACTGCTGGCTGCTGAGCGGTACAACTTCGTAAGTAAATGCTGCGTTGCTGGCGTACATTTGTGTTCGATGTATGTACGTACATACATATTTACATATGTACATATATGTACATTTGTATGTAGACAAACTCATGTGTCATTGCACTGAAAGGTGAGAAGTGGCGTATTTTATGTGTAGTGAAGAATTGTTTTGTTAAATAAAATTTTGGTTTTTTAGAAAAATATGAATGTGAATGTAGAACTTTGAAAAAAAATAAACAATATTTACACAATTAATTATTTAATATATTGACCGCTCTGATTTTATAGTTAATTTTTATTATATTTAAATGTACTGCGCAGAGCTGTTCTGTGCTAAATATTAAAAGTCGTAAACCCCCTTAAAGCTCAGTAGACATGGCACTCAAATATATGTATGTATAGTACATACATACATACAAAGCGATCAAAAGAAGTGAAGGTACAGAGAATTTCGAATTCACATACATATATTTCGTAAATTTTTACAAAACAAAAAACAATAAAAATTATGTTTCCATACAAATTAAATAAAATGACGAAGTGTTCTACTTTTTAATAATAATTTTCAAAAATTTCGTAAATTTTTTAAAACAAAAACTATTTTAAAAAAATATGTATACATACAAACTAAATAAAATGACGAATATTTATAAAAGTATCATACTTTTTAATAATAATTTTTAAAAATTTCACGTGGAGGAAGTTTCGTTGGTGCAAGATTTCTATGCAAAAACAAACAAATAATCTTGTTCTTGCTTGCTATTTTTTTGTTTTAATTTTTACGCTATTATTTTTCAAGCTTTAGACATTTTACGAGAATTGAGTTGGGGTAAAATTTCGAATTTCAAACAACCAAACAATTTTATAAAAATAAATTTTAAAATTCTGCAAAAACATCGAAAATGTCTCGAAAACGTATTAGGAAAGTGATGAAAATGTGTTGAAAAATATTTCTAACAAAATTATACCGGCAATGTTCCGGAAACGTATTCAAAAAGTTTGGGTATGCACCAAAATGTTTTGAAAATTTACCGAGGAGTTCCGGCAAAGTATGAGAAATTGCTGAAAGTTTACATAAAAAGAACTGAAGATCTTTAGATCTAAACTTAAGACAAAATCCACGTCGAAATTTTGAAGTAATACCGAAAATATATCGAAAAGTACATCTAACAATACTCTTCCAGCAAAAGTACCGAAAATGTATCAAAAAATATATCTAGAAGTAATTTACCGACAATGTTGTGGTAACGTACTAAAAGTTACGAAAACGTTTCGATGAATTCCGTTATATGGAAGCTGGGCGTGGTTTTGGTCCGATTTCAGAAATGTTTGACTTTGATACTAGTTATATCAAGGACAATATGTTTACCAAATTTAGTAACCATACCTAGCACTGTTATTTAGATACAGATATTTTATCAAAAGTGGGCGTGGTAACGCCCATTTTTTTAAATTTCATAAAAATAAAGTTTCTTTATTTACAATCGCTATAAATATTAAATTTTTACTAATTTGTTCCAATAGATAACGAAAAAACGAAATTTGTGCATTTTTCAAAAATCCCGTATATTGAAGGTAGGCGTGGCTGTCGTCCGATTTCAAATTTGATGATAATAACAGTGGTATCAAGGAAAATATGTTTCCCACATTTTTTGACGATACCTAACACAGTTGTTTAGATACGGAATTTTTTCCATAAGTGGGCGTGGCAATGCCTAATTTTCAAAATTCTCAAATATACAATTTCTTTACTTAAAATAATCCGAAATACCAAATTTCACTCAATTTGGTGTAATAGATACCGAAACAACGGGGTTTTTGCATTTTTTAAAACTTCCGTTATATGGGAAGTGGGCGTGGTTATTGACCGCTCTCGACCATTTTTATTACCAACCTACCCTGACCTAAGAACAATATATGTATGTACCAATTAAGATATCTCAGTTTTTACTCAAGTTATCGTAGCCATGGACAGACGGACGAATGAACGGACAGATAGTCAGGGGTAAATCGATGTGTTCAAGTACGCTCGGGTATAAAAATCAGCAAAACTTTTTTAAAATATGTTTAACAGTTTGTTTGAGTAAGCAGTTTTGTAACCCACACAATTTTTGTCTTAAGTAGCTAAAATTTATCGCTTTCCGACAATGTCTGCACAATGTACATACTCGTAAATATGTACTAGGGATGTCAATTTTGGGCATTTCGTTGATCCCCGGATTTTCGAGATCTGAAAACGAAATCCCAGGACAATCCCGGGATCCCGAATTTAACGAAGTGTTGATTCGTATTTTCTAATTTGCTAAAAAATAACATTAATATAACTAAGAAGAACGATTTGTTGTAATTCATGTATGTATTTATTGCTATTTTCAAGAAAAAAAGGCAAAACACGTAAAATTTGACACACTTACAAAATAATTTATACTTACTTTAAGTACAAATATACATATTTGGTACAGAAGAAAATTCAACTGCATAAGTTAAAATTATTTTTAATCACTGTTTGAGATCAATATTTTATATTAATATGTTACCATTCAGTAAAACAAGAAATACATCATGTAAAAATTAAATACATCACCCTTTCCATTTTGACGTAGGCCAAACAAAGTCTTAAGGGAGTTAACAAGCTGTGTTATTTGTTGATTTCGAACTCTCTAAAGGCTTTGTTTTGTCCTTGATAGGGGAATTTTTAAGAATGAAACAAAATTTCAAAAATAAATAGCTATTAGTTTCTTTATTTTCTACAATTCCGGGATTTGAATAGACTTATCTCGGGAAATTCGGGGGTAAAAAAAGACGGGATCCCGAAATTCGCAATTCCGGGATTGACATGCCTAATATGTACATACATACATATAAATCATAAATAATTTTTTGTTGTATTTTATCATATTTAGTCTAATTAAAGCCAATAAAATTATCAGCTTTTATCAACAACAAACACAATTTCTGCAATAAAATTGCGTGCTAGCCAAATTAAAAAAAATATAGCAAAATACAATTTAGGCACTTAACTTTAAAGTGATTAAATTGTCCATAAATTAATATAGTCGTACACACTCCCTCCTGAAAAATTGCTAGACAGGCAGTGTGGAAATGTTTTGCAAACTAAGTACTAAGACGAAAAGCTGTAAATCATGCTGATGTTGAAGAACTGGAAAAACGCGCTTATCGCGCACAAATTGTGCAAAGTTTTGGGAATAAAATATGGGGCGCAAATACAAAGAAGGAGATCTAAACTATTTTTTTTTTATAATTTCAACATTTTTGTTTGCAGAAAAGTTCGTAACTGGGTGATTACAAAGCAAAAAAACGAAAAAAAAAAAATTAATTGAGAAAAACGCACTCGTTTAGCCGCCCAACTTGCTAGCGACCGAATGATGGAAGTAATTGAACAGCGAGTCGCTTAACTTAAAGCCGTTTGATGAATAGCTTAATGCGATTGAAAAAAAGAAGATAAAATGAGGCCAGCGCAGAGGCTAGCACAGATTATGCATTAGAAAAAGGCTACTTTTTTATTAAATGAAAATTAATCAAAAATGCAGGCACTTTCCCGTTATTATCGAAGCATTACACTTAAAATTATCGATAAAAATAAAAACTTGACAAGGGATGACGGGAAATCGTTCCAACAAATATCGATAAAAATAACATTAAAATTTCCTTCAATAAATCTTTTTTATGCTGTTCTATAGCACATTTATGTACATAAATCCAAACCTAAAAAAAAAGAAATTCCAAATCTACAAAAAAATTGTTGAATTTTTTTCTTTTAAAACTTTTATGAAGTTTTTAAATGTTTTTTTTTTACATTATCGCTTCTTTCGAGATTGAGGCCTGGTTTACATGTTTCTATTAAAAAAAAAATCAAAAACAGAAAAATGTAAACATTTTCTAAAAAAATTTTTTGCATTTTAAGTTTTACTATTAAAGCATTTTAAATTCAAATTTACTAACCGAGCTTTGTGTTAAGAAATATCAGAAGAAAATTTGAATGCGGTGTAAATTGTTTTTACAAACAATTCAAAAAATAAGAAAAGCGTTAAGCAAAAATTCACAATATGTAGTATTTCTAATAATTTTTTTCAGTAGTATTTAAGGCAAAAAGCAAAAGTCTGATAAATATTTTTTAGTGAGTTAGAAGTGCGTTTAAAAGTTTGCAACATGACATGTTTAAGCAAAAATTTAACTGTTATTTCAATCAATGCAGTGGAAATACTTCCTTCAGCACACGCGTCTTCAACAATGACAGTAGAACTCAGTTTTATTTAATCAAATTTTTCCATCATAATTTCAAACTTAGTCGTATCAGTTTCCTGAGAAAACATATGAGAATATAAGTTAGCAAAAATGTTTGTCCTTAACGACCTCGCCTCAAATTAATATGTATTATTTTTCATCCGCACTCAACTTTAAATACTAGCTTTGCATGAAATAATTATTTACTTGTAGCGGGTCGTCCTCATGTGCGGGCAGTTGATCATCATTTATTATTAAAAAAAGGCAGGCAGCCGGCAGCCTCTGTGACCACATGCAAGTTAACAGAACACGTGTATACAATAACAAAAAGTATTAGGAAAGGCAGTGAATGAATTTGTGGCGAAGAAGAAGAAATGGAAGTGAAGAGAAGAATACAAGAAATACCGCCGACATTCAGACGTAAAACATGAAAAAATTAAATGTTAGCAATTTATTTAATACGCCACGTTTGCGGCGACGCGAAAAAAGCCAAGCAAACTAAAAATAGGAGCTTACATGTAGGCGCTAGAATATCATGAGAGTTTATATTAAACGTAAGTTTGAGGAGAAACCTTATTTTAAAAAATTATTGTAATAAACGCATATTCCTTACCGGCCTCTCTCACTTCCTTTCACACTGAAGGTGTATTAACGCCCTGATGACATTATGTTTCCTAACTCAACTTTTTATATGTTTACACCGATTCAAAGGCGTTGGCAACACACCCTATAAACATTTTAGTATACAGTATATACACATGTATGTAAGTATGCTTGTATATGTCTCAGCTGGGAAAATTGCAGCCAACTTAAAGCAGCACACAAACACGCGATTATTTATGCTTTCAGCTTTCAGCTTTCGTGTCTGCACTGCCACACCCTCACGAAAAAAGGATGAGCGCACTGCTGAACTACTTCGCAGTGCTCCTTATTCGGTTAGCATTTCATTTCATTCCTTTTCAACCTTTTGCGCCTCTAAATAACATTGTTTCTGTAACACTATTTCAATATTTCAAAACTTTTTTATGCACACCATGTACGTATTTTTGGGCTACTCTTTTATCTGACTTTTTACGTTTGGCAAGTGTTTTAAAAAAAACAAAAACACTAAAAAAATCCTGACGCATCCTTGAAGTAGTTCAGTAGTGGCTGGCTGGCAGTCAGCATGGGGAATAATTGGCGTGCATGAGAATTGATACAACTGCCAGGATGTCGGGAAGGAAATATGTTGAAAGCGGAATATTTACAGTGCTTTTTGATTTTTTTTTTACAAAGTTCATTCAACTTTGCGTCTACTTTTTCGGGAGAGTTGTTAATTTTTTTTTTATATACATCATATATCTTTGCTTTTTTTTGTATGCCGCACTTACCCTTGTGGCGCCAGAAAATCTGAAACGCTAATTTGTGTAACGAAATGAGTTGGCGCTTACCTAGAAGAAAAGGAAAGAGAAGAAAGCAATTATTAGATATGAGCACAGTTTGAAATTAGAAAGCGTTGGTTATCTATGTTTATTGTTATAAAATATATAAATATAAAGGTTTACATTTTTCATTAATGTATCGCAGATTATTGAGAAATTTGGAAATAGCATTAGATAATCAGAAGAGACAAGATTTATTCATTCCGATTCCGACCAAATTTGTCGAAAGCAAACTTCAGAACAGGCCTGAACATCTGTAAAGATTGTAGAAAAATGTACTTAAGTTCATATCAAACTAATTTGTATGCCTTCAGATGTTAAAAATTAAAAAAAAAACAAGACTGGGTTCGAGGATCGAATCTCCGTCAGGGCAAGTACTAAATACTAAATCTACAGTCTGTCTAGTAGAAGCGTGATCGACAAAATTTGCACATAGAGTGCCGTTATCAAAATAATTTGAATGCACCTTGGTAGCGACATCATTTTTGTAGTACGCATTGCAAAAACTGTCAGTTTCGTGAAACTATTACAAAGTGCACGTTGTTTTAAAAAATGAGTTCCGCGTACGAGAAGCGATTTGAAGCTGTATTTCTTTGTCTACACCCTAGAGGGCCGAAAATGTCAAGTTTAGCAGCAGCAAAATATATGAAGAAGTCGAAATCATTCGTAACGAAGTGGACGAATCGGTATTTAGAAGTAAAAAATGTCGACGATTTGCCTGGGCGGGGCCCTGAAAAAAAGACCTCACCAAAGCAGGACAAGAAGATCCTTGATTTGTTTGCGACGAAGCCGGGCTTATCGTTGCGTAAAGCTAAAGAAGTTGTAGAGAAAAGTGTTGTTAAAATATCGGTAGAGACGATTCGAAAACGTTTAGACGCTAACGACGTCAAGTACCGCAGCTCTCTTAAAAAACCGTTGCTCTCATCATCACACGTTGAAAAAAGACTCGAATGGGCCTGCGCCAATTCAGAGCGGAATTTTAATAATGTAATCTTCATTTTGGGCAAATAATAACATAAATCGATCTTGGTGTACCGCTAACAATCGATTGCTCCAACGAACTGTTAAACACCCAGTGAAGGTCCATGTTTGGGGATGTTTCTCAGAAAAAGGATTTGGACGCCTTTTCGTGTTTACCAGCAACTTGAATGCGGTTTTGATGAACAAAATTTATCAAACAGCTTTATTACCATCAGCTGCGAATATGTTTGGGAGAAGAGGACACTCTTGGATTTTGCAAGAAGACAATGACCCCAAACATCGCAGTCGAATGTGTGCAGAGTGGAAACAGCAAAATGGTGTTGAGGTGTTAGATTGGCCTTCACAGTCGCCTGATGCCAATCCGATAGAAAATGTGTGGGCAATAGTAAAGCAGAAACTCAGAGGAAAAACGATATAGACAGCAAAACAGTTGTCAAGACAAATTCGGCTGATTTGGAAACGATTGCCTCGGCAACTTGCTCAGAACTTAGTGCAAAGTATGAGTCGGAGGTGTGAGGCCATAATAGCGAATGGCGGTGACTCTACATGTTATTAAAAGTATTGCGTACAATCAATATTATAAACGTGTAAAATGTTGTTTATTTGAAACGAATCGGACAAATAGTTTCCAAGTTATGGCGATCACGCTTCTACTAGACAGACTGTAAATAATATAAACGTTTTTTCTAATAGCGGCCACTCCTCGGCAGGCAATGGCAAACCTCCGAGGGTATTTTTGTCATGAAATAGCTTCTCATAAATACATCTTCCGTTCAGAGTTCGCCCAAACCAGAAAGACCCTCCATATAAAGACGCACATCACAAATTGTAGGAGAAGCTCGGCCAAACACTGAGCACTATAGTGTAAGTGCCAAATTATTATTATATTCATATAAGTTTCCAGCGCATAAAGTGACTGCTTTTCATATCCGAGCCAGGCCCTTAAATACTATAAAATTCAATCTAAAACTGTTTAGAAGCACTCTTTTAAGGGGTAAGCAGTACCTCAAAAATTATCAGCGCACTGGGATAGCAAATTTTGCTTTGCTGTCCAATTAAAACAATATTTACTGAGTTCTCAGGCAAGTTAACAACTTTTTGTAAGAAACCAAAGGTTTTCATACTCAAATTCAGTGCAAGAAGAAAAAAAGTTTTAATTAATACTAGAATATGCGCTGAGTATACAATCCAAGAGATGGCATACAATACATACATACATACCTTTATACATATTTACGCATAACTGTAATTACCATTTTACTAGGCAAATTTTCAATGTTTGTCAGGCAAATTTTCCTTTTAATTAAGTGCAACTTTGCAAAGTGAAATGGAAACGCTGCTGCTCTTGTCGAGCAGAAGATCACGAAGATGGCAAACTAGCTTGCGAATGAAATTTGAAGAGCAATGTGCCAGCTGATCATGCCGCTACGGCAGCAAAATGAAAATCACAGCAAAATAGAGTTCTTAGTAACGTCGATGTGGCGTTGAATAACTTTTCGCTTTGCTACGAAAGCATTATTTCAATTCTTCGTAAATCGTATTAAGACAATGATGAGTTGGAAATGAAATAATGCCTGTTACCTTCTCAATGCCGCATTGCTTTCTATGGCATTCCATGGAAAAATAAACACGGAGCTGGAGCGCAGAGTGGAAAATTAAGTTCTCTAGTGCAGTGGAGGAGTATGAGAAGACGGATCTGGGGTTGGAACCTGTTCCATATTTACGCTTCGGTATTCGTGGTGACAGCTGTGCGGCTGGCTGAAGTGGAATATTTGTGTGAAAGTAGTGTAACAATGCAAAGAATTAGTGCACACAAGTGTTTGAGTTTATTAAATGTGTGTGTGTTTGGGTGTTTGTATGCGTATCGGCTTGCGTTACATTCAATGTCAAAGAAAAAACCGCAACGGCTGATGAACGCAGCAAAGAGCCACGCGTTATCACACTTCGAGTTGGTGATAAATTCTACGCACAAACAGGAAAACTTGCATAAACAAGTAAGTATTTTTGTATGAATCTATGTTTTAATATACATACATTTGTAAGCGTGTCCTCTAAAAAGCAAAATAAAATAAAACTCAGACATTTTTAGAGTTTTTTTTTATAGTGACTGAGTGACAAATATGCGTTTCGTAAGCCCCTTTGAAGCATATTTTAAACACAACTGATATAAAAAAAATTACATATAAACTAGTTGGTTGCATACCAGTTTTAAGTAAGCTTTTTTTTATTTAGCTTTATACATAAATGTAGCCACTATTGTTTTTCAAAGTAGGATAAAATAGGTTTACAGGTTTTAAGACTCCTCTTGAATTTGTTTCTCTAACTAAGATAATTTTTTTTGTAAAAATATATTTAATTCCTTAACTAAAACAATAACAATTAAAGTTTTTTAACATTTTACAATTTTTTAAAAAAATTTCCAATCTTAAAAAGTTAGCAAAAAAAATAAATTTTTTTTTTTAGAAATTATTCCTTATATCCAGTTTTGAAGCCCACTATGTGAAAGTTTCAGCTGGCTAAATACACCACTGATTTTTTGAGTTTTTTTTCCGAGTTGCTCATTTTCTTCGTTTGCCTTAGGTTAGCAAAATATTTTAACAAAATTTCTTTTGAAAGTTGTAAATTACTACTTACATATACATACATAGCTAAAAATACAACTAACAAGAAAAATTGCAAAAAATTGTTTCATTACTTCTGTTGCTTGAAAAAATTCCTTGCCGTTGGTGTAAATTTTATTGAAGAAATAAAAGGACGAGAATTGAGAAGAATTTTTTTTTTAATTTCTTGAGTGTCATTTTGAATGAATTTTTCGATTTTCTTGAGAGCTGTATACTAAGCTAATACTGGAATGGACTAAGGTAAAAATAATTTGAATTCCAAAAATTAAAAAAAAATGTAATTCCGAGAAAAAGTTAAAAAAAACTTTGTGGACCATTTTGTGTGATTACTGTATGTACAATGTTTGAAAAAATATATCTGACAGACTCTTCAATTATAAAAAAAAAATCCGGTAAGAAAAAAATTGCAAGATATATTTCGCCTTTTTATCAAAAAAATTGCTTAATTTTGTTTTAAAAACTCTATAAAATTCTATTTTTTTCAAATAAAATTTTCAAACTTGGAAATTTTTAGAATACTTTTCGCTGGTAAGTATGTAGTTTTATTTATCTGCACAAAGTTGCTGAATCTACTTAATAAACAGCCTGTTGCTAAGTTCCTGCGGTGTTAGCAAATATTTACTTAAGGTAGACAAAACAAAACTTACTTTAGATATATTTGAAAATCAAAAAGTGGAAGCACCAACAGCGTTTTGTTTTTTTTTATCATAAAACCACACTCACACACATGCATTACTGGCTTTGAGTTTGCTTGTTTGCAACCAAAAATTTTGCAATTCTTGACACGTTCAGCCACCAGTCGCTGGGTTGGATACGCATAGAAAATACCAAATTAGGTAACTCGACAGTCTGTAAGATATGTGCTAAACTTATACTACTAGCGTGGCAATGCGTTAAAGAACATGGCAATATGATGGCGGTTGCATAATACTATTTATTTAAAAGAGAAAACAAAATAAATCAACCAAAATTAAACCATGAAGTTAGGGAATTTTTTTTGTTGTTTAATTGTCCATGACTTCGTTTACTCAAACAAATTTGTGATAATTTAAACTAGTATGTACATATATAACCCCCGGTAATCGGGGGTGCTTAACTCAACGATTTTAGGTTTTCTTTAATAACTAACGTACAGGTTCTCAATTTGATAACTTTGTGCAAATGTACACATTACGACTTATCATTTAATATATGTTTCGTCGCTGTAGATATTGGATTTTAGTCAAGCTAAGCGTCGCTTTTTAGAATATTCATATTTATCGACTAGAATATAACCTCCAATAATGGGGTGTGCTTTACTCAACGATTTTACTTTCTTCTTAAGAACAATTATAATCTTTCTTTTAATATATTAAAAAATACTTATTATGGCTATTTGTATATCTTTCCACGCAAATATAACGCAGGTACTAACAAATCAAGGTTGAATTTGATAATTTTGTGCAAATGTACACGTCACGACTTTTTATTTGATATTTTTTTCAGCGCATTTATTCTTACATTTAACCACAAAGAATTTTCCTCAGCTTAGCTCGTAGCTCGTTGGCAATTTATATGGAACATATGTAAATAAAGATATTATACGTGTCTTTAAGAGCCAACCTAGCTTTTAAAAAGGAGGTTTAACGTATCTTTTTGAATCTCAAATGATCACTCTACACTTTTTTTGACACAGACCATCAAATGTTGTTATTGACCACATTTAAGATCAACATTTTCTGTATCAATAAGTTGAATACAATGTTTTCCAGTGTTTACCACTAACAATTCGATAATTACGTGCTTTGCGAAAGTTACTCATATCCAGACATTACTGAACAACTGTACAAGATAATATCGCTCAAAATCACGATGTGCCTAGACGTGTTGAGCGAACGTGTTTTTCAATTTGTTTTCCTTATTAAAATAACTTTTTCTTAGTTATTACTATATTATACAATAAGCGAGCAGTTTTCTTATAAAAAATATAATGCGGAAAAATATGTGCAATAAACACAAAATATCGTGACAATCTTTTATTGTTAACAAAAAAATATCACAATAAAATTAGTTACAGTTAAAAGAAATAAATATTGTTTAAAATATGAACTCATAATGAGTTCAAACGAAACAATTTACAACACAGCCACTTTATTTGATTTGTTTTTCTTTATTTGCGATTCAAAGCAGAGAAGAGGCAGTGACAAAGTTTGACGCGGTAAACCAGTTTCAAATCGAATTCAACAGTTTTTTGGTGATGTATTAAGCATTTTTAGATGTTTATTGCGGTATTGTATTTTGTGAGTGCTCTTTTAAGTTTTTTTTTACACGTTTTTGTGCAACAGTGTTTTGCTGGCTTACTAATTTATTTTACTCGTTTTAATTATTTGCCTTGTTTTTTCTTTCAATTGTAGCTGTACTCAAAGCAAAACTTGCTAGTCATACAAAAAATCCGCTTTATTTTGATATAAAATCCTTCTCTAGAATACTCTTTCCAAATTTTTACTTTTAAGGTCTGTCCAATTATTCGCCACCAACCACACGCACGCATTGCGAGTTTTATAAACAAAACAAAAAACAAAAATATTAATAGTACTTCAACTATGATCAGGAGATATTAATAGCGTACTCGAATTTCTTCATCGCTCAACAATCGCTAATAAAAAAAAATAATATTTAAGCCTCATCGTAGTATGCAATTTTGTAATCAAATCATAAAACGATTTGTATCCACTTAACTTCTCTGAATTATTTATAACTCAAATCAGCAAATCAATAAAGCAAACATAAACGTAACTCAGTCCAAATGGCTAAAGTGTAAAATTTCAATTAGATGATGTTGTGAAGTATTTCGTAAATCCGGGCTTGACCAGACAAAGATGTGCTGTACTATTCACTAAATGGCCAAGTCGTCGCGGACGAAGAAGGAAATCACTGAAGCGGTCAATAAACGCCAAACGCGGAAGAAGTGGAGGAAGAAGCAGCGAAAGCGTTAAGAAATATTGGCTGTTCAAATGCAAACATGTGGAGGAAGTCGTGTTTTCGGCAGCAGCGGTTATTGGTGGTTGCCAGGGCTTGTTTGATTAAACATTGTGTTAAGTGGCAAAGCAGCAGCAGTCACTAGCCGGCAGGCAGACGCAGTCATCAATTCCTTTGATAATTATTATTGTAAGAGCCAACGCGTAACTGCTCGAACGCAACTACTTGATTGGCGAGTGTGTTCACGATATATATTTATACATATGTACATATGTATATACCCTGCAAAAAATTCGATAAGTCAAGGATGAGTCCGGGAATAATCGCAAGGGAACATACGACTAATAACACATCTGATCCCATTATATGGAATGAACTGTTCCCTTTTGTTCGAACATGTCCTATAAAGAGACTAATCGTCTCCTTTTATACCCGAATCGGACCAGTCTACTTATAAAAACAAAAATAAAAATCACCGCTTCGAGGGAGAATCGATCCGGCTAGTGTGTGTATATACCAATGCATCGTTTATCATACCCGAAAGAGACGAGTACAGGACTAATCTAGAATTATACCCGTTTGAGACTTGTTGCGACTAATTAATGCCCAATTGTACCCGATAGAGACTAATCCCGGAATACTCCCTTTAGAGATTAGTTGCTCAATTTTTTAAAAATAATAATATAAAAATAAAAATTGTATTTCTAACAAAATTTGTTGTAAACTTACATACTTAAAATTAAAAAACAAAGCCTTTTTCAAGTTCTAAAATATTAGAAATTGTACCAAAGTTTAAAATTTTTAAAAAATCAAATGAAAAATTAATTTTTAAATTTTGAATATAAAAAAATTTTTGAATATAAAAAAGAATTTCAAGGAATTTTGAATTAAAAAGTAAAATTTTTAAAATATTTTGATTTGAAGAGTAAAACTTGAAAATTATTATTTTTTAAAGTTAAGGTTAAAATGCATATTTGTACTTTTAAAAAATTAAAAATTTTGAATATTTAAAAAGTTGAGGTTAAATTATTTGTATTTTTAAAAAATTGCATTTAAAAAAATTGGATATTATGAAAACTTCTATTATTTCGAAGTTTAAATTATAAAATGGTAACGAAATATAATTTACGTGAAGAAGATTGAAATAGTGTTAAAAGTGATAGATTTTTTTAATTAAAAAACAAATTAATAATAATATATTTTAAAATTTGTAATACAAAAATTTGGACTTTAAAAATAATTTCAAAAGATTTACATCTTAAAAAAATGTAAATAAAAATATTTTGCTTTTCGGGAAAACGTTTTTTTTTTAACAAATACTCAGCCTAACCGGTTTCATCAGATTTATATTTTGCAAATTTATCCATATTTCTATATATTTATAAAAATCCCAATATACACTTTTCACATTACATTCTAAAGCGTCAAGTGTCTGAATTGTCCCCTCTCTCGCTCTCAGTCAGCAAGCAAGCTCACACTTCAAATACAGATTCCAATTTGCACTCTCAACAAGCGACTGCAGCTGACTGGTAATTTAATATACTGCATAGTTGGTGTTGGTAGGCATTAAATAAAGTGTTTCTGTGGTAACTTATTTTGAGCTACATAAGTTTTTGTTTTTGATGGCATTGTTGTTGTTGTTTTTTGTTATTGTAGTTGGTTGAAAACAGCAGGTAACAACGAAACAGCCAAGACAAGCAAAAAAAAACATAAACAGTTTGTAACTAAAACAAAAGGGTAGAAGATAGATAATGCAAAAAAAAACTAAAAACACCGACCGTCTGTCTGTCACTGATGTGTGAAGCTCAACTGTTTTCCCCTTCGCCGCTCAAGGACGTTCAATCACACACTCACACGCAAATAGTTGGTTGCCGCTGTTGTTCATTCGATTACTTTATAAGCCATTGAAAAATAAACTTTTGGTGCAAAAATAAACAAAATTTGCCTGATTATGGTCGAAAATGAAAACCTGTTGCAAAATGTTCGCCTTTCGTTGCCACTGTCGCTTTGGCTTTGTTTTTGCTGTTGCAAGTTGTTTTTATTTTTATTTTTATTTTCAGTGTCTTGCTTACCGCTGCCGGTTATGCCTTTGCTTGGTAATTCAATGCACAAATGCACAGCGTGTTTGTTGTGTGTTTCGGCGCATGCAATCCTCTTTTGTTTATTTTTACACATTTTTTTTGGTTTCTCGTATTTGAGACTCACAAGTTTTTATACCATATAAAATGTGTTTCACAAACATAGCACAACCACACATTGACCACATTTGCGAACTTATTTTTTACTTTGAAAAACTTTATAACACAAGTTTTGGGGTTTTTTTTAGCTTTTTAGAATATAATTGAAGTGTGGCAAAATACACTTTCGAAGTGGCTAGAAATTGTCTTTGACTTTTATAGCATTTTTCTGTATTTTTTATTTTCTATAGATGCACAGGCGAGAGCAGTTTTTTTTTCAAATTCGAGGGTAAACAATTTTAAGACACTTGAAACTAGTTAGAAGCCTGGAAACACACTTTCTCTACGCCAAAGACGTTGGGGCTTATCCGGTGGTCAAGCCTCAATAAGAAAACAAGACTATTGCCAGTCCAAAGTGTGCAAAGGGTACAAAGGCCGGCCCTGATACGCACAACCCCCTAGAAAGCATTAGATACCATACTAATTATCTTACCATATAATATCACAGGTAAACGGTTCGCTTTAAGGCTAAGGGAGTTGCCCGGATGGAAGTCTATGTAGTCAAGAAGGCCATGCAACAATTGTAAACAATCTAGCACACGATACGGATTACTAAGCCCCAAATAAAAGATTCACAAAGAAGTTTAAAATACTGATTCCTCATATAGATTGGTGGCCCAATCGAGTCCCTGGGGCAACAGGATCACTTCACTTCTAAACCGATGGCTCAAAACTTGAGAACAGGGTGGGAGGGGATGTCTTCTTAGCCCAATTAGGTCTAGAAAAGTCTTTCAGTCTTCCAGACCGCACCTCTCTGAAGTTGGCAAGCCAACTTTTACTAAAGGAAAAATTATCTATTGAATAATTTGCCGTAAATTATCCGTAAATTATCCGTGAAAATAAAAATTTTGCCGCGGTCATATTCCAAGAACTGTCGCATGCACTGCTAACTTCAGCTGAAGTTAGCGTGCCACCTTCAAACAAAGCATGAAGGAGATCAGCTAGAAAAATTTTTCTTGCACAGTAATTTGCCGCTTTTTTGCCGTAATTAAGCGGCCTAATTAAAAAATTCTAAAAAAAATTTTTTAAATTTTCCGTACACATTGCCAACTTCAGGTGAAGTTAGCGTGCCACCTTTAAAAAAAAGTATGAAGGAGATAAGCTGAGGAATTTTTTCTTGCACAGTAATTTGCCGCTTTTTTGCCGTAATTAAACGGCATAAATCAAAAATTCGAATAAATTTTTTTAAAATTTTCCATATGCACTGCCAACTTCAGGTGAAGTTAGCGTGCCACATTAAGGAAAAGTATGAAAGAGATCAGCTAGGGAATTTTTTCTTGCACAGTAATTCGCCGTATTTTTGCCGTAATAACCCGGCATAAATCAAAAATTCTAAAAAAATCTCTAGTTAGATGATGCGACTTAAAATTAAAACCATGTTTTAATTTCGAATGGTTCCAAATAGCTCGTGAGATCTCATCACTCCAAAAATTAGGTTTAAGCACTGTTCTCGTTCTTCGCCTTTTTTTGCCATTTATAATAATATAGTAAGATGCCTCTGTTATAAAACTTGAAAAAATTTCGTTACTGATAGTAAACGAAAAATTCTGAGATTGATCTGTAGATTCAACCGTTGAATTCAAACTTGGTCTATTTCCAATCACACTCACTTCACTTTCTAAACTTTGATTGACACCGTTTTTAATTAATATGTCTTTTAAATTATATCTATTATTCACTACATAAGAATGTACAGTAGATGGGGCTAATTTTAAGTCTATGGCAAGGCGACCCCATATTTCTTTCGAAGCACAAACTACACTTCCATTTTCTAAAATTTGATCCTTATAAGTAATTATTTGTTTTACCACTGAAATTGAATCCACGATACTCGGTTTTCCGCGACGACGTGCACTCATTTTTAAATATTTGAAAATTATCTATTTGTCATACACTCTACCAGTCACAAAAAAGCAGCGCGCACCACGAATTTTAAGGCAGAAATGAACGCTGAAGAGCTGCACAACTTTTAAGAAGCTAACTTTCCTGTAAACATAATTTTAAGCAAACAAATTTTGACCACTGCGGTTTTATATGCAGCAGAAGGTAAAACGAGATGGACTCAAATACTTACCGGCTAATCATAAAAAGAGAACCGCGCAGTGATGCCAAAATGAAAAATTTGTTCATAACAGAGGTATTTTTTTGTTTACTAATTAAAACTTTCATATGTACTAATGCCATTAATGGAGGTCTGTTAAGATAGCGTAACCACATTAAGCAACCAAAGTCTAACGCATTAAATGAGCTCTTAATTCCTGCATACTCTTTTTTTATTTTTTTAAGATAGTTTTTAGTTGTGGATACGCCAGCTTAACGTTAATATAGCGTAATCACAAGTTTTTTCAAAAAATAATTTTTTTTAAAAAAAGTCTGTAGGCTATTTTGAGAGCATTAAATGAGCTCTTAATTCCTGCATAGTCATTTTTTATTTAGAGGTAATTTTTAAGTTGTAGATCCGTCAACTTAACGTTAATTTAACGTAATGGAAAGTTTAAAGAAAAAAATTGGGCTTCAAGAACATAAAAAAAAAAAAACTTTTAACTATTTTGAGAGCACTAAATGAGCTCTTAATTCCTGCATATTTGTTTTTTATTTTCTTCAGTTAGTTTTTAGTTGTGGATACGCCAGCTTAACGTTAAGATAGCGTAACCACAAGTTTTTTCAATAAATAATTTTTTTTTTTTAAATCCTGTAGGCTATTTTGAGAGCACTTAATGAGCTCTTAATTCCTGCATATTTGTTTTTTTTCATAAGTTAGTTTTGGAGATGTGGATACGCCAGCTTAACGTTAAGCTGGCGTAACCACAAGTTTTTTGGGAAAAAATTAGAGCATTAAATTTAGGGTTGCGGCATTAAATTAGCATTAAATGAGCTCTTAATTTTGATATACGTTACACTTTGGTTGCTTAATGTGGTTACGCTATCTTAACAGACCTCATTAATGGCAGTATTTATGATAATACATATTTGAATTTATGAATTTTTGATTTATGCCGGTTAATTACGGCAAAAAAAAGGCAAATTACTGTGCAAGAAAAAATTCCCTAGCTGATCTCTTTCATACTTTTCTTAAATGTGGCACGCTAACTTCTCCTGAAGTTGGCAGTGCATATGGAAAATTAAAAAAAAATTTATTCGAATTTTTGATTTATGCCGGTTAATTACGGCAAAAAAACGGCAAATTACTGTGCAAGAAAAAATTCCCTAGCTGAGCTGTTTCATACTTTTCCTTAATGTGGCACGCTAACTTCACCTGAAGTTGGCAGTGCATATGGAAAATTTTAAAAAAATTTATTCGAATTTTTGATTTATGCCGGTTAATTACGGCAAAAAAACGGCAAATTACTGTGCAAGAAAAAATTCCCTAGCTGATCTCCTTCATACTTTTTTTTAAAGGTGGCACGCTAACTTCACCTGAAGTTGGCAATGTATACGGAAAATCAAAAAAAAAATTATTTTTAGAATTTTTGAATTAGGCCGTTTAATTACGGCAAAAAAGCGGCAAATTACTGTGCAAGAAAAATTTTTCCAGCTGATCTCCATGCTTTGTTTGAAGGTGGCACGCTAACTTCAGCTAAAGTTAGCAGTGCATGCGACAGTTCTTGGAATATGACCGCGGCAAAATTTTTATTTTCACGGATAATTTGCGGATAATTTACGGCAAATTATCCAATAGATTATTTTTCCTTAAGTAAAAGTTGGCTTGCCAACTTCAGGGAGGTCCTGACCGCTGCAGTATCTTTCAGGCTGAGGTCGCTGCAATACAGAAGGTGGTAGACTACTTAACTACTACAAGAGAAGTTGGATGCAAAGAAATCTTAATTTTTTTCGACATTCAAGCTTTACTAAAGGCACTTGATTTGGTCAAACGTAACTCTAAAACATTGGCTACCTACCGCAAATCTCTCAATAAGATGGCGCAGCAGTTTGCAATAAAACGGATGAGCTTGCAAGAGAAGCTACATTGATACCGCTTTCATCATGCTGGAAGGGTTTAGGTATACCGCTCGCTACCTGCAAGCTCTTTCTACGGGATTTATCACTTAAAGAAGCAGGATACCGTTGGAAAAACGGTAGCAGGTGTATTAAGTGCAAGCTCATGTGGCTGAAGTGGGGCGTCAAACGGTCGCAAGTTATCCTCTTGCTGAGCAGAGCAGACGTTCCCTTAGTTTTGGAAATTATAACAGGTCTCATACTGATTGGTAGGCATGCAGAGGAATGTGTGCCCCCGCAAAGACTTTTGCAGAGCTGAAGAAAAGAGTAAGAGCTTGAAACCGTGAGGCACGTTCTATGAAATGTCCTATGGAAAATAATAAGAAGATTCTTAGGATCAGAGTTCTTCATCTTTATTTTCAAGAATTTTGGTTGGCCTACCGGTCTAGTGCAGTTATAACATTTCCATGATAACTCATCGAAAAAGTTATCTTCCAAGCAAATGAAGGTTCACTTTCTGTCCATCTAAGCGTTTTAGCACAACAAGCAAACATTGTTTCGCCATTATTCTGATAACTTACGAAACCCCGCTGTGTATTTTTATACGCGCAATCTATACAAATAAAACCCATTAACTTTTCAGGGTGACGTTAAACGGCCAATAAAAATATGATAACTTTATCATTTTCGCATAAAATTTGCTCGATGAGTTTGCCTATTTCGTACATACTCGTACATACATAGTTGAACATTTGTACATAAATAGTAACAATGTATATGTGCCATACAATGACAGCGCATTAAGTCAAATGGCATTTAACCCAGTTTAGTTAAGTTGACTTTCAACCATTTGGCTGGCTTTTGTTTTCATATCATTTGATGGCTGTAATGAAAAAGCACACAATCTTTATTAGGTAACTAAAGTCAACAGCAAAAAAAGATAGTGAACGGCCTGTCCTGGCAGCGACAAGCAATATATTTTGCAAAAGCATGGAATTTGCTATTACACACATACTATCGCACAAAAATATATATTTTGTATGTAAGTAAGTGTATAAAATTTCTGCATTTCCTGGTGATCTGTGTGTTAAACAGGCACATGACACGTCAATGCAACCGGCGCGTGTGTAGGCGTGTTGGGTGGAGCACAGAACAGCAGCATACTCGTACATACATATACACTTATGTACATAGTTGCAGATTTTATGTGCGCTAATGTAAAGGCTTTTAACGCCTGCCTCGAATACCGCCTTAAATAGCAAGCTGACACACATACGGCTACACACATAAAAGTATGCAAACCTTGGTGGCGAAGAGGTACGACGTTTTCACCATTTTGTATGCGAAGCAAATGAATGGATAGATGAATATCCATATGATATCAACATTTTGTTACAATTCATTAAACATAATTTCATTCGATAATTCAGATATATGTATGTACATACTTATGTTAGTTTTATACGATAATGTGGCATGTAAATAAATTTTATCCCATTTTGGCTCAACGATTTTAGTTAGTAGGGCGTTAAAACAAAAAGTCACGTAGCAAGATAAATACTAAAAGGGGTTTAAGAGAAATTTAAAACAAAATTAATTAAATTAATGCAAAATTAATGCAACCGGCGCGTGTGTAGGCGTGTTGGGTGGAGCACAGAACAGCAGCATACTCGTACATACATATACACTTATGTACATAGTTGCAGATTTTATGTGCGCTAATGTAAAGGCTTTTAACGCCTGCCTCGAATACCGCCTTAAATAGCAAGCTGACACACATACGGCTACACACATAAAAGTATGCAAACCTTGGTGGCGAAGAGGTACGACGTTTTCACCATTTTGTATGCGAAGCAAATGAATGGATAGATGAATATCCATATGATATCAACATTTTGTTACAATTCATTAAACATAATTTCATTCGATAATTCAGATATATGTATGTACATACTTATGTTAGTTTTATACGATAATGTGGCATGTAAATAAATTTTATCCCATTTTGGCTCAACGATTTTAGTTAGTAGGGCGTTAAAACAAAAAGTCACGTAGCAAGATAAATACTAAAAGGGGTTTAAGAGAAATTTAAAACAAAATTAATTAAATCCGAATCAAGAATGCAGGTTTAAGGATAAAAATTAATAAAGAAAATATGTGCATGTTCTTTGTTTTAATAAGGTCTTTATTAGTAGCTTGCTGCTTTTTTATAAATGGAAAGTGGAAGAATGATTGGGCGGCACATACATACATACATACATACATACATATGTACGAATGTATGTATTTACATATGTAGTAGATCTTTTAACATTGCATCATTACATTATTTTTATACCGATATCATTTCTTTTATCGATAATTTTACGGATATTCATTTTATTCTTTTTGGTTGTTGTGGTTTCCGACAGGGTAATTATACGCTGTATTTTGGAACGAATTTCCGTCATCCCTTGTCAAGTTGGGTTTGGAGACAAACCGGTTTCGGCGTTGTGCCATCTTCAGTGTAAATTTTCGATATTCATTTTGTTATCTTATTCTCATCGTATCATAATCGATTTTATTATCGTTCTTAAATTTGTTATCGCTGTCGATAAATTATCGTATTATTTCCTTTATCGATAGCAAATTTTTGTCGTTATTAATTTTGTACGCTTATTGCTTTTTTAATTGTCTGCTATTGCTATACATTTTTTTAGATTTTATTTTGGTGTGACAATTTTTGGAAATCAATTTTATTATCGTCATCGATTTTTTCGCTTTTTTACGGATATCTATGTATTTCGTTATCTTTTGCTCAGCGTTTTAATTATTAACCGTTCTTAGTTATAAATCAATAACAATTTTGCCTACGTTATCGAATATTTCATCGTTTTCAATTTTGTTTCCGTCATCGATTTGTTGTCGTTTTCAATTTTGTTATCGTCACCGATTCTATCGGTTATCTTTATCGATTTCTATATCTATATCGATTTAACTGTCGTTCTTTATTTAGTTATTGTTATCGATTTATGGCCGTAATATATTTCTATTTATTTTCGATTTATTATCGGTATACATTTTTTCAGTAATTATTTATCGTTATTTAATTTTTAATTTTATTTGCCTTTTTTGTTATAAATATTTGATAGTGTTCATTTTGCCGTTAACAATTTTTGAAAATCAATTTTACTATCGTCATCGATTTTTTAATTATCTCTATAACGCACATTGTCAATTGCTTTGATAACTAATTTGAATTTGGTACTACTGAATTTGAGAGCTTAAGAAGAGTTAATAAAAGTAATCATAAACTTGCAATTATTTCTTGATATTTTTTCTCCATTTCAGTTTCATTCAAGTTGAATCAAATGCGCAGTTCTTGAAGACTAGAAGCGAGCCTGGACCTACAGGCATTTGATATATAAAAGGTTCAAGAACCTTGACCACAAATGGTTGTGTGCATCGCTTCTACGAATAATTGCCGCATTAGCAATCAGCACCTTGACAACAGCAACCATTTTGGTTTTGTAGTTTTTTTTTTTGTAAACATTTTAAGCTTATTCAGCCCTGTGAAGTTGACACCACCTTATGCGAATTTTAGAAAATAATATATATCGTTCGTTTGTCCATCGTTTGTCCACGTTTGTCCAGCAAAAATTTTCGTTTGTCCACCCTTTGTTCAAAAGTTATTTAAAAAACAAATTTTTATGAAAAAAACCCAAAAGTGAAAAATTAAACTTTTTTCAAGCTAAATCGTTTGTCCACGTTTGTCCACGTTTGTCCAGCAAAAATTTTCGTTTGTCCACCCTTTGTTCAAAAGTTATTTAAAAAACAAATTTTTATGGAACGATATATATTTTTTTCTAAAATTCGAATAAGGTGGTGCCAACTTCACAAAAAAAATTTTGTTTTATACATAACTTTTTAACAAAGGGTGGACAAACGAAAATTTTTGCTGGACAAACGTGGACAAACGATGGACAAACGAACGATATATATTTTTTTTTAAATTCGAATAAGGTGGTGCCAACTTCACAAAAAAATTTTTTTTTTTAAATAACTTTTAAACTATGGGTGGACAAACGAAAATTTTTGCTGGACAAACGTGGACAAACGATGGACAAACGAACGATATATATTATTTTCTAAAATTCGCATAAGGTGGTGTCAACTTCACAGGGCTAGCTTATTCACAATAATTGTTGTGGTGCACGCGAACAAGCAACTAAGCAAAGAGGAAAGACAAAGGATAGTGCATGTGTAATGTCTGCATGAAATTATGAACAATTGTGCAGTTAAAACCATATCTTGGTAGCCACCCACAACTATGAACACATATGTATGTGTGTATGTACATACATATGTATCAGCAATCAAGATTTTCACCCCAACAGTTTGCGGCTCAAACACATCACAGCCAACAGCATAGACCTTCCAACTTATTTTGTACCACCTTCTACTTACTCATATCTAGTCTACCTACGTGCCTGCCTACCTGCCTACCCCAACCAACATCGTTCTTTAACAACATTTTATTGATTTTCTGCAAGTACACTCGCACTTGCCGCCAGCACCAGGCTAGTCCATGCTTCGTTCACGTTTCTCATATTTATGTTTTTGACAAGCAAATTACAGTAATAACAACGTGTATTCACGATATGATTTTAAGCGGCATTTTGGGTGGGGTTTTTCTTCAAAGCTGCCCGACTCCCGCCATCAAGGCAACTGTCGACTCTGTCGCTGAGCATGAATGAATGAAAAGCTTGCGCGTGCGCATTATACATACGCCGAACAAATCACCAGCACGCGTCTAACAATGTACTAAACATTCGGTTTGCATATACATAAATACATACATACATACAGAGTGACATGAAATGTTGCATACCCAGTAAACAATGCAAAAAAAATCTTAAACGATTGGGATTATACTATTTCTCAATAAAATGTTACGTATTGATAATTATTTAAAGCTAAGCAATTTCTCAAATTTCGCTATACAAATTTTTTTCAACTTGAGAACAGATTGAGAAGCACTTGAGATAAAGCTTTTAGCCTGAAATTCTGTAAATGAAAACATTCAATTAAATGGATAACATTTTGTTCTACTCTTCTCACGTCTAAAAACAAGTTGAGAATTCAATATTTCTCAATTTGAAAATAAAGGAAAATTTCATATTAAAAAAATGTCTTTCAATTTGAGAACGCTATCAACGTTTATTTGAGATGTATTTGAGAATTAACATTTGAGGTTTGAGAAAAGGACTATTTTTAAATGCATCTCAAATTGAGATTTAAGAAAAATGTTTATTGGGTGTCTATTGAAGCATATTAGGTTGGTTGCCTCACAGTGTCAGTACACGACAGCACGCTGGCTAGCAAGTGTTGGCCAAGTTTGCAGCGAGCCGGTTTTTTACATTGAAAATGTCAACTATGTTTTGTAAATTTTCCAGTTAAGTTGGCTAGTCGATTGATTGTCTAGATATGTGAAGGTAGCGGCTGAAAAAACTCGTGAAAAGAGCGGAGTTCATATAAGAACTTACATTGATTTACGTTCTCAATTTCGACACTCAAAACTAATGATTAATTATGACTAACTTGAACTTTCTGATAACACGGATTTGTGTATTAGCGAAAAGCTGTGCAGCTCACTATCACGAATTTAACGTATACTAATTAGCAAGACTCAACTTTCATTTTATAAGGTAGGACTCCCTACGAATTAAACGAACACTTTTCTTTTATAAAATGTAAAAATTTTGTTTAAGTCCAGGAAAATCTCAAGTTTCACGTTACTTATTTAAGCCACTGTGAAAAGAAAATATTGAAAGTCATTTTAAATAGTCGATCTGTAAATACAGACCTTTTCTTTTGAAAGTAGTTATGGAATTGGATAAATAAATGCAACAAACACTTCCAATATTATTTGCGCATTTTATTCCGATCTAAACATATTGTTGTTTATTGTAGAACAAACCGATTGGAGACAAAACCCGGGGAAACTGATTTAGGAAGATTAAATACAAAAATAAATGCACTGAAAAAAATTCCAACTTTATACAGATATACCAAAAAAACTGTGAAGCTTAAAGGAGTTCGGACAGTGACGACTTTAATTTTAATCCTAAAGAAAGAAAAAGTTGACATCATACAAAAATCTACTGTATTACACCTAATAAGAAAAAAAAACCCCGCCATGATAATGTAATCAAACAAGCATCTGTCAGCGTGTATCTTTGAAATAAAATAATAAATTATTTCTACACTTTTAACAGATTTTTCTCTTGCGTTATCAAAGCAAAACGTATAATTCAAATTTTGAACACTCCAAAGATTGCATACTCTCAAGAAAGCACACAAATCTAAAATGCAAATCTCCTATCACAATAAGTACTTACTCATAAATCCTTTAAAAGTAAGTACAAAATAATAATTTACGTCAACTTAAAATTTTGTTTTGGCATACCCTTGTCATCGAGAGTGCCAAAATCGCTTGAGTGGTAAATAATTACAGCAGCAGCAGTAGCTTACTTAGTAGGTACTTGCATTACGTTAGCAAACGACCTTGAGCAAGGCCGTCATTTCAATCAACCCAAAAATTAGCTGAATTAATTTATAAAGTGAAAAGGAATGACAAAAGCAGAAAGCTCAGTAGCCGCGCGGCCATCATCCATCAAAAGTAAACATTTCAAATGATTGAGAAAATATTTTCGTTCATGGCATTCGTGAGAAGGGTGTGTCAGCAGGCGAACGAATGCACACTCAGTGCAGAAAACATCATCAACTTTTGCTGCAACAAGAGCAACAAAAACAACCTCTTGCCGCTATTCTGTGCGCCAGTTGTTTAAGCTGTCAGTTGTAGCTCAAACTGCATTTTTGGAGTAAAACAACTCTGGAAATGCATTGCTTACAAAACAAAAATAAAAAACGTATGTTTCCCACGAATTTCAACAATTTTTGTGGCACTCAATGTTTTTATTATTTTTTTTTTGTGCGAGTTGTACGGCAGATGAGCTATGCACAGAAGTACTTGTGCGTTACAAAACCACAATTCATTTGTGACTCCGCACTTCCTCGCTGTTTATGCTGAATTCTCATGTTTTTCGATTGCCTTCGTGCACATTTTATTTTATATACTCGTATTTTTTTAATATTTTTATTTATTGCTATCAACTCGCACAAAATACATACTTATCTATTTCAAACAAAAATGGCAACTTTTTACAGAGCATTTATGGTTTTAGAGGGAAGTGAAGGAAAAGCCGAGTTTATTTGTATTCAATTTATACGTGCTAATTGACCATCAAATATTGGGAACGTTTATACATTTAAAGCTTTTTGAGCTAGTGGAAAAGTGTATGATGACAAATCTTGTGTTGACTCTGAATGCACATAGTAGGTATGTAAGTGTGACTTGAAAGTGAGTTATTTTGAACAATGAAATTGAATCAGAATGCACCTAGTAAGAAAAATTGGCGTTTAGTGTTACTGAAATATTTCCTTTTTTTGCCATGAAATATTAATTGCTTTTAATGTAGCGTTGGCCCGTTTGTAGATGGTGCTGTGGGCGCCTAAAGCATTAATTTATAATATCAATCACGTCCATTGGGATTTATTCTCTAACCAAAAGCTCTTACTTAAGCAATATTTATTGAAAATGTACGATTAATGCAACCCAGCAATGGGTTGTGCGCAGGGCTTGGAACCCGCCACGTAAAAAACAAATCCCAATGAAAAGCAAAGCAAAGCCTCGGACAGGACCCCCCTTTTTAGATGACGACCACGGCAAACGTTTTAAGGACCATGATTTGAGGGCATGCACCTGGAATGTCCGAACCCTTAATTGGGAAGGTGCCTCTGCCCGGCTGGTAGATGTCCTCGGTAGAGCGAAGGCTGACATCACCGCCATCCAAGAAATGCGATGGACGGGGCAAGGGAGGAAAACGGTAGGCCCTTGCGACGTATACTACAGCTGCCATGTAAAGGAGCGCAAATTTGGTGTCGGATTTGTGGTGGGAGAGAGACTTCGCCGTAAAGTACTGTCGTTCACTCCGGTGGACGAACGTCTCGCCACAATCCGCATAAAGGGGAGATTCTTCAACATCTCCCTGATTTGCGCCCATGCCCCGACGGAAGAGAAGGACGATGGGACCAAAGATTGCTTCTACGAACTCCTGGAGCGCACGTTCGAACGCTGCCCCCAACACGATATAAAAATCGTGCTAGGCGATTTTAATGCCAAGGTGGGTAAGGAGGGCATCTTTGGTTCCACAGTCGGAAAATTCAGTCTCCACGAAGAAACGTCTGATAACGGATTGAGACTGATCGACTTCGCCGGGGCCCGAAACATGGTAGTTTGTAGTACCAGGTTCCAGCATAGGAGGATACATCAGGCTACGTGGCTGTCTCCAGATGGTAAGACACGAAACCAAATCGACCATGTTGTGATAGACGGAAGGCACGCTTCCAGTGTCCTAGATGTGCGCACGATCCGAGGAGCCAACATCGACTCGGACCATTATCTTGTCGCAGCCAAGATACGCACGCGCCTCTGTACGTCAAAAAGCGTGCGGAAAGGCACACAAGGAAAGCTCGACGTCGGAAAGTTGCAATCACAACAGACAGCCACGCACTTCGCTACTCGACTCGCACTCCTGCTCTCTGAGAGCTCTAATCAACACAGCGATATTTCAGAGCAATGGAACCACATCTCTTGCTCTTTACGTACCGCCGCTGAACAATCTATTGGTTTCCAGCGAGCCCGGAAAAATGACTGGTACGATGAGGAATGTCGCGTTGCCATGGAACGGAAAGATGCTGCCTACAGGGCCACGTTGCGATCGGGCGCAACGCGAGCCTTGCGGGAGAGATATCGTGAGTTGAAAAAGGAAGCGAGACGCATTTTTCGAGAGAAGAAGAGAAAGGCCGAAATGCGTGAGTGCGAAGAGCTTGAAATGTTGGCCGACAGGAAAAGCGCCCGAAAATTCTTTCAGAAAGTACGACGGCTAACAGAAGGTTTTAAGACCGGGGCGAATTCCTGTAAGAACGACAACGGCGACCTGGTAACTGACGTTCAGAATATACTTAGTTTATGGAGGGAGCACTTCTCCACACTACTTAGTGGTAGTGACAGAGACCACCTTGGAGAAGATGATGATCCCGAAACCCCAATCAATGACGACGGAATTCATGTTCCGCTACCCGACTGCGATGAAATCCGTATAGCAATAGCACGGCTCAAGAACAACAAAGCGCCCGGAGTTGACGGGCTGCCAGCTGAGTTATTCAAATACGGTGGAGAAGAGTTGGTAAAGCGCATGCACCAGCTTATCTGTAGAGTATGGTCGGACGAATGCATGCCTACTGATTGGAATCTAAGTGTACTTTGCCCAATCCATAAGAAGGGTGATACTGCAATTCGCGCCAACTATCGTGGTATCAGCCTTCTTAACATTGCATATAAGGTTCTGTCAAGTGTATTGTGTGAAAGACTAAAGCCCACCGTCAATGAACTGATTGGACCTTATCAGTGTGGCTTTAGACCTGGTAAATCTACTATCGACCAGATATTCACAGTGCGCCAGATCTTGGAAAAGACCCAAGAAAGAAGAATCGACACGCACCACCTTTTTGTCGACTTCAAAGCCGCTTTCGACAGCACAAAAAGAAGTTGCCTTTATGCCGCAATGTCTGAATTTGGTATTCCCGCAAAACTTATACGGCTATGTAAAATGACGTTGAGCAACACCACCAGCTCCGTCAGGATTGGGAAGGACCTCTCCGAGCCGTTTGATACCAAACGAGGTTTCAGACAGGGTGACTCTTTGTCGTGTGACTTTTTTAACCTTATGCTGGAGAAGATAATTCGAGCCGCAGAACTAAATCGGTCAGGAACTATCTTTTATAAGAGTGTGCAGCTGCTGGCGTACGCCGATGACATTGACATCATCGGCCTTAACAACCGCGCAGTTAGTTCTGCCTTCTCCAAACTGGATAGAGAAGCAAAGCGAATGGGTCTGGAGGTGAACGAGGGCAAGACGAAGTATCTCCTGTCATCAAATAAACAGTCGGCACATTCACGACTGGGATCAAACATCACTGTTGACAGTTATAACTTTGAAAAAGTAGAAGACTTCGTTTACTTAGGAACCAGCATTAACATCAATAATAATGTCAGCCTCGAAATCCAAAGGAGGATCACTCTTGCCAACAAGTGCTACTTCGGACTGAGTAGGCAACTGAGCAGTAAAGTCCTCTCTCGACGGACAAAAATTACGCTCTATAAGTCTCTCATTATGCCCGTCCTGATGTATGGCGCAGAAGCATGGACGATGAAGATATCTGATGAGAAGGCTCTGGGAGTGTTCGAGAGAAAGATTCTCCGAAAGATTTATGGGCCTTTACGCCTTTGCGATGGCGAATACCGGAGAAGATGGAACGATGAGCTGTACGAGCTTTATAACGACATAGATATAGTGCAGCGAATTAAGATTCAGCGGCTTCGCTGGCTTGGTCATGTCGTTCGAATGGATGAAAGCGTCCCAGCTCTGAAAGTATTCGACGCGGTACCCGCCGGTGGTAGCAGAGGAAAAGGGAGGCCTCCTCTGCGTTGGAAAGACCAGGCGGTAAAGGACTTGGGTACGCTTGGTATTTCCAACTGGCGCCAGTTAGCGAAAGAGAGAAATAACTGGCGTGCTGTGCTAAGCTCGGCCAAAATCGCATAGGCGGTTATCGAGCCAATGAAAGAAGAAGAATTAATAATTTAACAATTACAAAAAAAATTTCGTGTGATTTAAACTCAAATTTGTTTTTATTTTTTCTTGGGATAAAGGTAAAATATCAGATTTAACAAAATTAACTTCGAATATCTGGTATTTTTTCAAAATTTTTTTTTTAGTTTAAAAGAAAATTTGAAATCAAAAATAATGAGTTTATGTACATCTTTTTATTTTTTATTTTTTAATTTTCTAATTTTTTTTCTGTTTTAAAATTTTTAAATTGTCTAACATTTTTTTTTTAAATTTTTAATTTATTTTAATTTGTGTACATATGTATGTATGTCTGTATGTCTTTATATTTTCTTTTGTTTTATATTATTAATAGATACCCTGCTCTTTTTTAATTTTTTATCCTTTTTGTAGTTATTAATAATAATAATAATTTGGCGCTTACACTATACATATATGTAGCTCAGTGTTTGGCCGAGCTTCTCCTTCCATTTGTGGTGTGCGTCTTTTTATATTCTACCACAAATGGAGGGACCTACAGTTTTGTGCCGACTCCGAACGGCAGATGTACATATTTAATGAGAACCTTTTTTCATGGCAGCAATACCTTCGAAGTTTGCCATTGACTGCCGAGGGGAGGTCGCAATTAGAAAAATATTTGTCTATGATTAAGATTTTACTTGCCCTGGCTGAGAATCGAACCACGAACTTAGCGGCATATCGAGTTTTAGCACGCACCGCTACCCACTCGACAGCGGCCACTTTTGTATTTACCTTTGTTTTATTCACTGTTTGCACTTAAAATTTTCAAGCAAAGTTAATATAAAAGCCACATACGAGTATAAATATTTTGTTTTAGCAATTTTATACATTTTTTGTAGTTGGTAAATGTGTTTAATATTTTTCAACTTTATCTTTTTTGATTTGATTTTGTTATATTTTTTTACGATTAAAAATTTCCTTACTGACTATTTTATAAGTTTCATATATAAAAAATTAATTTAATTTATAATTTTTTTTCTCAAATTTATCTTAAATTGGTATAAATATTTTAGGTTTGTCTAATTGCCATTTATAATAAATAATTGTAAATAAATATAAACTATGTTCTATTTGATTAAAATGTGGAAATAATCACACTGCGAATCCATAAAAATATTAATACGAGTAAAAAAAATACTATACGCTATTTCTACTGATAGTTTTATTTATTTAATTGTTAAAAAATGTGTTGCTGTTAATCGCAGGAAATACTAATAAATGATTCAATATTATATTTCCTCATATTTCAAGTTTGCTCGCTAAGTGCTTGAGCACTCGCCGAAATAAAAATTAATAGTTAGGCATACATACATACCTTGACTTATACAAACAAACACACATGAATAGACACATAAATACACACTAAGGCTTTATACTAGTACTTAATAATAATAAAACCAGTTTTCGGCGCGTCGTTGCGTTGCTACTACTTCAGTTTATTAGCCGCTTCACGTGTGTTCTGTGCCTTTTCAGTCGGCTGCTAAGCCGACGCTTTCTGGTTTGCTGCTCCTAACGCAACTGATTCTTTGTAAGAAATAGCGTTTGGTTTCTTGCATTCAAATTGGAAACTTTTTTATAACCGTCACAAGCGAATATTAAATTTTCTGAGCTAGCTGCTCTGTTAGCGATTTGGGCATCCCGTGCTTTGTTAGGCTTAACTTTTGCATACTCCTCGCTAGCCGCATACATTCGTATAATCGGTGATTATAATTTTTTTTCTTGCTGGCACTGCTTTACAAGCTTTATTTTTTTTGCGGTTCAACGTTATATGGTTTTGCACATATTCGTCTGCATATTTTTTTGTGCTTGCACAATTTTTTGTCAAGGTCGTCTATTTGTGTTTTTTTTTTTTGATTTTTTTATTTTCTTTGTGTTGTATTGCTAATTTTTTAACATTTGAAATATCTTGATTTGTCCTGAATATGTTTGGAATGATTCAATATGCTAATATACATACATATACATACAATTTCATGTATCAGAAAAAATTTAGGTTCATATTCTTCTTTTATACTCGTACGTATAGTAAACAAATTTAATATAATTTTGTATCGACTTCAATTGCTTATTTTAGTCTGTCACATCTAAAAGTTGTTCTTATTGTTTGCTCTTAAGCGATCTTACCATCGTTGTTATGGATGTTAGCTTCCTTATCTTGCTCACTCACTAATTTCTAGCCAGTCTATTTAAACCTCCCACACTCAAGGTTTCTGTTATATAATATAAGTTTGGCACTTACACTATATTGCTCAGTGTTTGGCCGACCTTCTCCTACCATTTGTGGTGTGCGTTTTTACATTCTACCACAAATGTAGGGACCTACAATTTTGTGCCGACTCCGAACGGCAGATGTATTTTATGAGAAGCTTTTTCATGGCAGGAATACCCTCGGAGGTTTGCCATTGCCTGCCGAGAGATGACCGCTGCCGAGGGGTGATTGCTTTTAGAAGAAATCTTTTTATATGATTAAGATTTTACTTGCCTTGGTTAAGATTCGAACTCCAATCTCAGTGGCATAAAGAGTTATAGCACGCACCGCTACACACTCGACCACAGCGGCCACAAGGTTGCTGTTGGCTTATGCATAATCCTCTTCCAAATGCGCATAAGCACTCGTAGATATGCACGAAAATTATGTGCATAAGTACTGAATATCGTGATTTCAGTATGGCAATGCTGTCACTTTTGACATAAAATTACCATTGTGAACAGGCAAAATTGCTACAGCTGTTGTCAATAGGTGTTTATTATTAAAAAAAACAGATGCAAATTAAACCAAATTTTTTAATTAAAATGCGATTTTTTAGATTTCTTGGGGGTTTGTAGGATAGGAATTCTTGCAGTTCAACAATTTCACCAACAGTACTGCATCCTATAGACTTGCAAAAGTTCTATATTCCAAGCGAACCTTTTCAATGACCACAATTTTTCCACGAATTTTACGAAATGCATTTGTCTTGAAATTAAAATTTTCTTTGAAACGATTTTCGTCCTTTGAAGGCTCGTCTCGTTCCCAAAAGTAGCTATAGCGATCATTCATGTATATAAATTACATCTGCTCAATTTCCTTTCTCTAATGTCGGGAAGTGTAACCACACAAGGCTTTGGCATCCTGCTAAGGATTACGTGTATGGCAATGTATATATTGGTTATTTGTATTTTATTAAGCAAATTCGTTCCAATCGTTCCAACAAATATCAACTTTAAGATAATAATTTTAAGCTTTTTTTTAATTCGTAATGATTTTTTGCCATTTAATCTTTTTTCCCCTACTTTTCATTTTGTTCGTCAAATCAGAAGTAATCGAAATGCAGATAAGTGTCATCTGTCAGGCATAAAATATAATGCAGAATTATGAGCCCGTCTGTCAGTAGTTTTAGTAAATTAATCAACGAACAATAATCGTGGACTCGAATTAGGCTCTGCAAATGTTTTCTTGGAGCCAAATTGCCCTATGAGGATCATGTCAGTTGGAGTATAATATATTATTTTAGTAGCATTGCCAAAATTAATGAGCGTGAAGTTAGCTAAGCACCCATCGCAAATCGAAACGGTATACTATTGTAATAAGTAAAACGCGATATAAAATTTAAAAACTAGTGCCAATTTTGCCGCTAATTTGTTGCTCATTAATTACGCAAAAATTATTTTTTTTCGATTCAAATTTTTTTTAAATTTAATTTCATATGGAGTTGGCATACTTGGGCCAAAAATCTGAAAAAGTTCAAAACGTGCTTGAAACGATTTTAACCAAGTTTGTAATTTGTTGCTAAATGATTACATTAAAATTTATTTTGTTGCTCTTTTTGTTTTTGTTTTTTTGGGGTGCTTTGCTAAGTTGACTTGAAGTTAGCTAAGCACCCCAAAAAATTAAGAACAAATAGAGCGACAAAATTAATTTTTGCGCAACTAATTAGCGTTGGTTGCTTAGCTAACTTCACGCTCATCCAAAATTATGCTCAGACAGAAACTTGTATATCTTGAAAATTTCGCCGCAGTTAATCAAACTCGGGTTTTATTTCAACAGATACTGATGGATCATTAGTCATCAGTTTATCTAAAATATGTACTTGAATTCATAAAATCTTTATATTTTTATCAAAACATTACATCATGTGTTGACAAGAAAATTTAACACACTCGAAAGCAAAGAAAAAGCTCTCAAAATTAAATGCAAACAACTCTACAGCAAATAAAAAAACGCGCATGGTTGGGAGTAAGGGCAAACAACGCAAACAATGAACTAAACCATAGCAAATGCATGCAAATTTAAGACCAGTTGTCTTGAGTAGTTTTTTGGGAAATGCATGTTGAGATCAAAGCGAGCACCAAAACAAACATAAAAAGAGGCAAACAGCATGTAATTCAAGAAAAACTCTTTAAATAGCAAACTGTAACAACCAAATCGGAAAGTACGAGTACAAGGAAGACGCAAAAATAAAATCAGTAGCGTGATCAACACACACAAAACGAAATACACGCTCTCGAACAAAGTTGTAACAAGCAAGAACAGGAAAATAGAAAGATACAAAACTTTGAAGACAACCAAGTAGTAATGTATATAAATTAAATTGAGGGAAGCACACACTTGTCACGTCTTGTGTAACTCGAACCAGAAGTGTGAACGCGCGCTAGCTAGCTTGAGCCATAAGAAGAGGTCATGACGACGCTGGCGCGCATCAACTGACTGCCCTCCCAAGCTCTACAAACGAGGGCAGCTATTATCAGCTTTTATTGTAATTTCTTGCTTTCCGTCGGTCAGGGTTCTCGCAGCTTGTTTAGAAATTTTGTGACGAGACGGGTGCTGTTTACTGCTGGAGTTGCCCGTTCGCGGAGAGCGCAGAGCGCAGACCTTGCTGCGCATAGTGTTCTAGCACGCCTCCTCTCGCTTCGAACCTAAACTAAAGCAATGTGGCAAGTTTTTCAACTTTTTATATTCAACAACATTTTCATAGTAACATCCATTAATTTTGTGTTTGGCTTTCAACTCCGCTACCACTTACTTTTTAGTGTGTGGGTTGCTGCTGGCATCGTTCCAAACGTGAACCGGTACATAGTGTTGTTGCTCAATTTTTATTAAGTAAGTAAGTATGTGGGTCTTGATGTGCAGCTGTTATGTAAAACAGTTAATCATGGTTTACGTTTGGTCGGTGCTCTTTTGTCTATTGTCTTTTTACACGTCACCAGGTGAGCGCGGCACTAAGCTGAGCTTATCCGCGTGAATGTTAACTTTTACAAGCGTTACGTTATACATTAAAATTGTGACTTTTGTAGCCGGCTTTTTATTGCGATATTTTCACCTTAGTTCTTCTTCTTTTTCATTACTTAAGTTACTCGAAATTGGCACGTGGAAACTCACGGCAGTGACCGGAGAAGACATTGAGAGTGTTGACTGAAGTGAGGAAATAAGCCCAATACAACTTGGTGCAGAAAATTAAGCGGAAAGACTTGTAGAAAGCAAGTTGATGTGTGTCGCAAAGAAAAAGGCTAACACACCTCTAAGTAAGAAACTTGAAAAACAAGTACAGATGTTTTCGTGCAACAAAAACTAAGGGAAATGGGCACTTATGGCATTACTGTTTCGGAAGATTAAAGATCGTTATGAGTATTGTCAAGCCATCGAGAAAATTTAAGAGATCATGCTTACTCTTTGACCAACTCTATTTCTAATAATTTTACATTCAATACCTAATTCTGTTATGTCAATCTTTACATATTTTAAAATATTCAAATATTTAATAAAATTTAAAAAAATTGCGCTTTTACAAACTAAATCGCTAGATTAGAAAAGCATTGTAACCTTTATAAATTTTAAAATTTTTAAAAATTTCGTTTAAAAGTTTATGCACATATTCTTTAATGAAAAAACAATAGGGATGGGATCAGTTTTGCCGTTTGCGTTGAAGCATTGCCGAAATTATCGGAAAAAAATTTTATTAACTCTTAGTGATTTGCTGTGTGATAAGTTTTGAATAGATATTGCTAAACAAATTCGAAGTATCACAGAATATTAATCTTTAAAGGGAAAGGAAATCCATAAAAAAACTAAAAAAAAAAGGGAAAATCCATTCGCGAAATAGCGGGTATAAATAAATGCTCCAAAAATTTGGTATTTAACATGCTCCAGCCATGCTGGAAAAAGAAAAAGATAGGAAGAAAGCGTAAAACATCAGAGCAATTTGACAATTTGGTGGCCAATGAGTCCAATAAGGATCAGTGTTTGCCCTTCAACGATATCAAGGAACTATTAAATGCTCCAGTTACTAGCCAAAACAGACTACGAGAAGCATGGTTCAATGGCAGAAGTGCCATAAAATGACCGTATTTGAGCAAAAAGGACGTGAATCAACGGTTGGAGTTCGCGCAGAGGCACATTGTAGAATGTTCGTTCGACGTCCACAGAACGTTAAATTTAATCTCTTTTATACCCTAAAGGCAATTAAACTTGACGGCGGTTCAATAATGGTTGAGGCTGTTCTTTTTCGGGTACGGGAGTAGATGTGCTCCCCAGACTACCTCAATATACTTTATAGTGTAATGTTGCCTTATTCAGAGCATCACATCCTGCTTAGAGGGGACCTTATGCACGACAACGACCTGGTCATGCGTTAAATCTTGGTTTGAACGAAATCAAGTTGGACTTCAACCCCATAGAACAGCTATGGGGAGAGTAAAAAAAGTCGATAGGTGGACAACGATGGAAGAATAAGCAAGGGCTGTGGGGAAAATACAGAAATCTTGGTACTCAACACCGGTCAGAATTTTTGCTGATTTGGTCATTTCCATGCCGCGAAGATGTCAGGAAGTCATTAAAACTAAAGGAGCTTAATTAAATATTAAATAAGACAAACCGAAATAAAACCTATAAAATTTATGGTGTGTCCCTATTATTTTTTCAAACACTGTACAATATTTAAAATTGAAAAAAGAATACAGAAAAGTTAACATTTGCCAACATGAAAATTTTACCTTTGAAATATTTTATGACCAAAAAATTTAAAGGGCCAACGATTTTGTTTAAAAATACAATTTACAAAATTTATAAAAAAAAAATTATATATGTGAAAATTTTTAAACAAAGGAAATTAACTTAATTCTTCGTTTATTTTTTTTTATATATATTTGAAATTATAAACTAGAAATTTTACATGAAAATTTTACTTTTGAAATCTACATACATATATCTACATAAATCAATTGCTGTTCGTTTGTCTCGCTAAAACTCGAGAAAGGCAGGACCGATTTCGCTGATTTGGGTTTTAAAATGTTTGTCGTAGTCCAGGGAAGACTTAAACGTTGTGAAAATTGGGAAAAATTCCGAGGAAGATAGTAAACACCACAATTTAATTTCCCCATATAAACTGTTCTACCCACTTTCCTGTCAAACATTTTATGCTCCCGGAGGAACAGGAAAAACGTTCCTTATTTCATTGCTATTGGCAAAGAACAGATCGCAATATGAAGTAGCCCTAGCGTTGGCTCCATCTCGAATAGCTGCAAGATTATTAGAAGGTGTACGAACTGCACATTATTCCTTGAAATTACCACTAAACATGCAAATCAACGAAGCTAAAGTTTGGAACATCGCCAAAAACAGCGCAATGATGAAGATTCAACAAATATGCAAACTGATCGTTTGGGATGACTGCGCGATGGCCCACAAGAGGTCACTGGAGGCACTGAACAGAACGTTAAAAGATTTTCGTAACAACCAAAACATTTTTGTTGGAACCATTATTCCATTAGGAGGTGATTTTCGTCAGCCTCTTCGATTTTAAGCGGCTACAATTTCCCGATAACCATAAATAAATCGCAAGGTCAGTCGGTGCAAGTTTGCGGAATCAATTTGGAGTTTTCCTGTTTCTCGAATGGACAACTATACGCCGCGTGTTCACGTGTCGAAAAACCTTCGTCTTTATATATTTATGCACCGCAAAACAAAAACAAAAATATATACTTTATAAGAGAGCTTTAAATTGATTACGTGTATTACTCTGTTTTTCCATCCAAAATAAAATTCAACTCAATATAATTCAAGTAATTTTATTGTAGGCAAACTTTATTTTGTAAGTTCCGAGAGTTCTGAAAATTTTGATCGGTTGGCGACTTATCGATCAATCAGACGGCGAAGGCAAACTCTGCTCGGCAGGATGCGACGGCGGCGTGTCGGTAGGTCCCGGTGACTCCGGAGACAAACCAAACTTGAGAAGGGATGACGGAAAATCGTTCCAACAAATATCAACATTTGATGACATTTTTGTTGCCTGTTTTTTTGTTATGAAAAATAGTAATGTGACGTAACTGGTACAAACCAAAAAAATAGAAATGTAGGTAACATACTCATAAAAACCTCTTCTATTTCATCTATGTACGAGTATATTTCCATTGGAGCTTTGTTGTTGAGAATACCATTTTAAGTTAGTACTTCAACGAAAGTAATACTACCTTAATAAACTTAACCTTACCTACCAAATAAAATAGAAGGTCACTTTTTGTTTGTATTGTAAAAGAAATAAATGTCCAAAGAGGGGTTAAATAGACAACATAAAAACACATTCGCTCAATTTTGGTTATAGAAATGTTCAGTGTTAAAGGGTAAAACCACAAAGTAACACAAAATAGAAGATAAACCATATACAACTGAAGGGAATCATAATAAAAAAAGGGTTCAAATTGAAAACCAGCCTATATACTACACTATAAAAAAAAGAACAGAAAAAAAAACGATTTCACAAGGGTGTCCAAAAAAGCATGTAACCACCTTACAGACAATTGAGCGCTCTGCACTCAGCAGCAAAGCGAAAAAGGCAAGGAAATTTAGTAATGCAGCAATAAAAGGAGTAAAAACCAAGCAAATCAGCAACCAAAGACCGTTGGGTAAAAAACAAAAGAAAGAGAGAATAAAATCAAAGTTACAGTGGCAGCAAAGTGTTAAAGGCAAATAGGCTATAAAAAACGAAGGAGTTGGTATAAAAAGTTGGTCGAAAAAGTTATTTAAAACGCATACTCGTATATATGCATAACACATAAGCATCGTTGGGTTGAGAAGAGGGTGAAAATATTTAATTGACATGTGGTATTAGCTAGCTGTGAGGGGTTGGAAGGCATGCTGAAAACCCAAAACAATTGTGTTGAGGGTGGAAAATGGTGATAAAGACTTCAAAAGCTGCAAGGCAACGCATTGGGGTAATTGTTTGGCTGATTGGTAAAAGCAATTTATTTTACATAATAACGGGTGGGGCTGAGGGACAAAGCAAAATAATTTTAAATGACTTTGAAAACGCTCTTTTATTTTATTTATGATTTAAACATTTTAAGAATATATATTAAATACGTTATCAGTGAGAGAGAAATTAGTGTTATTTAAAACAATCTAGTTTTTAATTCATATTTGATTTAGTGAAATATCGTAAATTTTTAATTTCCATTAAAATAATTTCCTTTTTTTTTGGTAGATTTCGTTTTTCGGTATTCGCATACATTTTTTTTAAGGGAGGATATTTAAAATTATGTTTTATCTTAGTTTTTTCTTTTTCTCAAATTTTTTTAAAATTTGTTGTTTCTTAATTTGGTTTTTTTTTTTTGTTAACTTCGTGGTTTTGTATTATTTTTTTTTACTTTTTGCATTCTATATTTTTAATTTTTTTTTTTTTTTTTTAATGAATTAATTTAATACATATGTAGGAACTTCGATAAAATATAATTTTTTTTAAATAATTTTTTAAATGGCACAAATATGTATTACTTTAATTGTAACACATGTTGTTTTTTTTTTACTGATTTTTTTTAATTTACTTACGTTTTTATGCGTCACTTCATTATCACATTATTTCGTAGTTTTTTATGTTTATTTTTCTTTATTTCGTCGCTTTTATGATTTTTGAGATATTCTTAGTCTGGCTTATTTTATGTATAAGTCGATATTTCAAATTTAAATTTAACAAAGCATTTTTTGCATGCCCTGTTTTAAGCATATGTAACGTTTTTTTGGTATATTCCACACATTATTTTATATGTATGTATGTATATTTAAATTAAATTTTTTATTTAGTTAAATTTTAATTTAATTTTACTTTTATTTTAATTGAAACTCGTTATTTTTTTCATTAATTCGCTTCTTTTATTTTTTATTTTTTAGTTTTATTTTTTTTTGTTTTATATTTTTGTTTATTTTTAATTTACTTTATTTAGTGTCTACACACATACATACATACATATTTTATTTTTTTTATTTCAATGTGTTAATTTATGTAATATTTTACTGCAAGCATAATTTTTAAAAAAATTTACAAAGTATACCAAACGCGTAATCAGGAGCTACATACATACATACATATCTCTGACTTTATACATACATACATATACTCATACATGCATACATACATATGTACATAGAAGCACACTAACTTGAATTTAAATAATGACTTACATTTTCTTATAAAAGGGCCAAAAAACGAAAAAAAAACCCGAAGAATTTTTGACAATCAAATCTGCTACGCGACAGTTTTGAAGACGGCACAGATAAGACGGCAAGTAGACATACAGCCATCAAAAAAAAGTAAGCTCCAATCGAATCGTGCCCTGTCAAATACTTGATCAAAGCAAAGCAAAGAATTGTCCAGAATTCATTGAACAAAAAAAATGAAAAAAGCCGCAGAAAAAAATCAAATAAAAGAAGGAAAAAGAGCATGCGAGGCAAGCGCTAATGCACTACACCCACACAGCGTTAGAGAGCGGTTAAAGCTATCAGTAAACGCCTTGGCTGGGGAATAATTTCCAAATTTTTCCACTTTTTGGTTATTGGCATCGCCGCCGCCGCCGCCGCCGCCACAGGCTGCCAACATCGCGCGCCGCATCCGACACATACACTAGTACGAGTACGAACACACACAGATGTATGTACATCTTTAAATAATTATGTATGTATGTATGTTTGTATGCGCGTGTGTGCATTCACGTCATGCCACCCAAAGCAGCGTTGGCAAAGTGAAAAATATGAATTTAATTGAATGCATCCTCATTAATTTCGTACGCGCCCCATTTTTGTGAGCAACGCTGGGCAAAACGTCGTCGCTGGTCGACATCAGCTGGAAGCCGCATGTTCAGATGTCGAAGAAAGAAGAAGCATACAAATCATAGGCATGTGCAAACGGCAGCGCTGCCTAATCCCAAGCTAGCAATTGTAGCGCAAATAGCTGCATCGCTGGGTGTGCGCGCTGCTTAGTTTTCATGGGGCAATTTTTCGTTGCGTTCGCTGTAAATCGCATTAAATGTGATTTAGTTATTTCCCCTTTTTTTTTTAATTTTTTCCGCTTCAATTGAAATTGAATATTTCTACTTCAAATTGAATTGAATCACAGAAAATTTTTTAATTTTTGCCTCTAGCAGCAATTTTTGTAAAGTACAAATTGGTTTTATAAAATTTTGTATAACAAAATGTGAGTCTACATAGTTTTTGGTTGTGGGCGACATAATTGTATTTGCCGTTTCTGAAAGCTCACTGGCAGGCTGTGAATGCTGAAATAGGGGTGAGTCGAAGGTACACCGCGGTCAAAATAATAGCAATGACACATATTCAGAAATTTTGACAAATAATATTTTCTTTCATTTAGTTAAGTTCTAATATTTTCCAATTAAAGTACAGTTAATTTCCAAGTTTCAAACTTTGCAAAATAAAAAAATAAAAATTCTTTTAAAATATATCCTTTTAGTTTATATTAGTATTAAATTGTACAGATTTGATGTGCAGCTTTTAGATATGAAATTTTTTTTTGCAAATATTTGGCATGTTTTAAGGCCCATTTTTGTATTGAAAATTGTAATATGTACGAATATGGAAAAAAATTATCACTACCCTCGAAATTTTTTTTTTAAATCAGCGGCAATAATAAGGAGATTGCTAAGTGCACCAATTGGTATAAAATTTTAAGGTCAAAAAATTTTTTAAATATGTACTAGGAAAAAAAGTTAAAATATAGTTGAAAACTTTTGCATTCCAGTTTGGGTTCATATAGTTTTTGCTAGAGTAAAATCTGCATACATTTAAAATTTAAAAATAAAATAAATAAAAAATTTTAATTTTAATTTATAAACAGAGTATGCTGAACTAACAGCACTCTACGCAGTAATTTTAAAGAAATATGCTGTTTCTAATAAGACTGTTTACTTGAGTATGAAATTGGTTACTCAATCCAACTTCATAACTATATAAAAAGTAAAGCATAACCAAAAGCAACACCCATTATTTACATTGAGTACAAATTACTAAGCAGACCTTTTCAATGCCGAAGGTAAATAATTTTTGTTTTGATTTATTGTCGGCGTCATTGAGATATTAGCTGATATCATTTAAATTCTGAACACCAATTTTTTGTTTGGCATCTTTTTGTTTCCCAAAAATACATGAAAACATCAATATAAACAAAAGAAAATATATACAAAGCAAAAATGATGCTTGCGAACCCAAAAAGTAGGTAAAGCGAACAGCGTAGCTACGCAGTAACTACAAAAACAAAAAGTTAGGAATGTTGAAAAAACAATGTGTACTTAAAAAAATACATTAAAATTTGAAAATAAAATTAAATTAAAAAAGTTGACCAAAGCATGACTAAATTCTAAATGAGCTACTGGGAAAATTCGAATATTTGCGAATATTTAAAAATGAAGAGATATATGTATGTACGTATTGTATGCTTGTACATTAGAGCGGATCGGAAAAATTACAAAAGAAATATGTACCAATAAAGTTATACTTATTAAAAATAATGCGTAGGGTCTCGAAAAAAAAAAAATAGCCGAAATTAAATACAGCAATCATTGAACACTTTGTTCATAAAAATCGAACTTAAAAATGTAGCTACTGCTCGAGTAAATTGTATCTACGAGTATATAACGTATGTAGGTACATATGTATGTATGTATGTATGAGCATATTTTGTAACGGCAGAAGTCACTCCAGCATCGACAGCTCGCGCAATAGTTGTTCGTGTGTCGTCTAAGCTGTTCAAGTATCTGTTCGTTTGTCGATATTGCTTTTGTAGCTGCGTTGTCTACTGCAAAGAATGTTAGCAGCGGCTAGTTGAAGCACACTTTCTTTCTTTGTATTTCACAAAGGGGGTTCCAGCTTTTTCTCTTTATTTGTTCTATTTATATTTTTTGGTCCAATCATACATATCTCTAACGCTTTGGTTGCTAGTTTTTCAAGTTCTTTGCTTTGCTTTCTCTTCATTGCTTTTTACTGTTTATAGCTTTTTAATTATGTTTTGATTTTTTTTTTTATGTTCTTTTCATGCGAACTTGTAACGAAAGCGCCCATTGGAAGAAGAACCCAAGCAAACTGGCAAAACTTGTTCCTCAACAAATTCAAGCAAAAGGAAAAACAAAAATAAAAACAGTGCAGAACCTTTAGAGTGTACAAAAGGCTACTAAAATAATGTGTACAGTTACGGTCAATATAATAGTAGTAATTTATAGGTACGGTTTTTGAAAAGTAGTTATTCCCTTATTAAATTGGGTAATTTTGTATTAAAAGTTCAGTTAATTCTCTAAAAAAAAAATTAAAACCAAGCTAGAAACTTTGTTCAGATTTCGCAAAAAATAAACTAGATAAACTGCTGAGTTTTTATTTTGATCCAATAGTTTGAAATTTTGATGGCGCTGTTTTAAACATTGCTAATTTTTTTAAGAATGTAAAAACCTTGAAACTTGGGTTTGTGCGGTTTTTGTCAGATATTTATATGAACTTTAATAATAAAGTAATCAAAAGTTGATCAAGAAAAAACTGATTTTCAAAGTTTGTAAATTAAAATCACTGCATTTATTTTGATCGCCAATATGTATACCTACAGACATACATAACTACATTGAAACAAATATGTATAGGTAACATCAAAGAGAAATAAAATAATGCAAAAGTTTCGGTTGCTGTAAAGCTGATTAAGTTCATTTAAGAAAAATGACACGGCAAACACAGAACATAATTTAACTGCTTGTGAGACTGCTGCAGCAGAATGAAGAATTAATAAGGAAACAGGTATTTAGTAGGTGAATTAATATAAGCAATAAAGACAATGGTTCGGGATAAATCAAAGTTTTTAGCTTTCGCATTTTAAACCACTTTTCATTATTGACACTTTGATGATAAGCAAGCTAATTTGTATTACGAATATACATTTTGGGCTTATTTCCTTTTTCAGTACAATTTTTTTTCTTGAAAGTCGCATGTAACTAATTTTGCAATTGTTACAAAAATCTCGGCAGATTTTGCTTTCAAAGCGATATCATATTGCTAGCAAAGAAATTTTCGTTAATAATAAACGAGCAGTAATCTAAAAAGTAAAAAAAAATCATAAATTATAAATACGTAAAACTAATAAATAAAACTCACCTTTTGTGCTCCCGGAGTTAGAATATCGCCGTTGTTTGCTCAATAACTATGTATATATGTTAGGTGATTACTGCAGAAACACTCGCACCTTTCAACAATTGCGTTATTTTTTGGATGCACTTTTGCATCTAGCGAGATTCTTATGGTTTTTTAAACATTGTTTGTACATATATTTAAATTTTGTTGCACTCGACTAATTAGAAACACTTATTACAGCTGAAAACTGGAAGGCTGAGTGAAGATAAAATTTATAGTTTTTATAAATGTTAACTAAATATTTCACATGCATACAAAATTCCTGGTCAAAACACTTCGAATTCACGGAACTTTAGTACACACAATTTGTTTGATTATTTCTCCTGCTGTTTTTTTGTTCAAATTATTTAATAAGCATTCGTAGAATTGGCAATGAAATTGCAAATAAAGCGATACGATTTTTCCGCAGTCGACTAGCGAAATATACTCATACAACCGACTAAACAACAATTGGATGCCAAGGAGAAAACCGAGCAAAACAACTCGGAAAGTGGGAATGAGCAAACGAAAAGAATTATGAATGAACAACAAGAAGACGCAACACAAAAGGTGTGCAAATAAGTGGAGAAACAGAGTGGAAGGCGACAAATTATATTTACTTTTTTCACTAGTAATGTAAGTAGGTAAATTTATTTAAACCAAATTTTTCAAAAGATCTGAAAACTATCTAGCCACACCTTGGTGGAAAAATCACTTGGATTAACAATCTGTCTAAAGTGCGTCCGCCTGCTTGCCTCTTTGACCAATAATTAGCAGAGTAATCTTCACCATACTGGGTTTCATGAAATTGTTAAATAAGCCAAGGTATTTACCACAATTGCCTGGTAAGCCCCACAAACTATGGGAGACCCCCCACTGACTAACCTCCAGCACGCTTTGCATAAATTCTATTACACACAATAGTTCCGTCATCCACACTTTTTCACATAACATTTCTCATTTCCCGTTCGCAGTTTATGCAATTTTTTACACACTTCTACATTTTTTTCAACGATTTCATACAGCTTGCGAAAATTTTCACTGCTCGCTGTTGCGTTTTCATTGCAATTTGAGGCTACAAAAACACTGTTAAATGATACTCACTTAATTTTTTGCTACTGTAATTATAGTTTAAAGAATTTTCACACTATTATTATATATTTTTTTGCACTGCCCGTAAAGTTTGTACTAAAATACGTATTCACTTTAACCGCTCTACTAACAATCGATTCGCCATTTGTTTCTCAACTGACAACTGACATTTGACGTTTTATTTCCAACAGAGCAAGAATATCGTACGGTGATGGTCTGATTTGCAGCTATCGAATACATAGCCTCACATCGGTACCCTCTATCGGTTTCAAGAAACTCTCTTAGGTGATATGAGAAAATGAAATTTCAAATAAATCAAAATGAAATTTCAAATTAATTTTTGTCCAGAGCTACTGCTATCATCTTCATTTAATTCACATTAAATTTCAATTTGAGTTCAAAGAGTTAAATCGATGTAAAGTCGGTACTGAACAATATGCAAATGTATCAACTTATAGAAAATATCTAATTTAAGATCGTAATTTTTTACGGTCTTAATAAATTTTTAAAGTTTGGCAACAATCTTATTCACAGTTTCGATGCCACTCCCGGTGTCAATAAATCTAAAAAGAATAGAAATTTCATTAAAGAATTTAAACAAATGGAAAATTATGTACAATTATTGTATCAATAATTTATTTGCTCTACATATATAATATATGTATGCATATATTTATTTGTAATCCCGCTGGTTTATTTAAAATTAATTTTATATATATTACGATGCCTCTCAAACCGTCACGTCAACAGTTTGACGTTTGCTGGACTTTCTGGTTTGTAGCTTGACTATTTACAAATCTTTGAGTGTCAAATAAGAAAACCATAAAGTCGCATGGACATAGTCCATGATTTGTTGAGCTTCTGAATTTCAGTAGAAAGTTTAACTATGTGATAAGCTTTTAGAAATCGTGTAGGAAAACTCATACCTTTTATTAATATTATTGTGGAAGTTTCCGACAAGTTAGGAATGTGTTGTAGATATTATCCATTATCTTGTGTAGAGTTTGATTCGGAAACGGTTTTTTTTGTTCCATTTAAAAATTTAGATGTGCTCGCAAAAATAGCCATTTTCTATGAAATGAAACTATCCGCAGTTTATTTTTTAAATCAAATATTAAACATTAAATCTTTTAAGAATACAGTTTTGAAAGCCAATAAATTTTAGTATCATAAAGTGTACTTTGGAAGTAGCTACGGATTACCATTGTTTTTTAATTTTTTTTACTGACAGTGTTTTGCAGTTTTAGTGACCGCTGTGGTCGAGTGGGTAGCGATGCGTGCTATAACTCGATATGCCGCTAAGTTCGAGGTTCGAATCTCAGCCAGGGAAAGTGAAATCTAAATCATAGTAAATGTTTTCCTAATAGCGGCCACCCCTCGGCAAGTGAAGGCAAACATCTGCCGTTCGAAATCGGCGTAAAACAGTAGGTCCCTCCATTTGTGGTAGAATATAAAGACGCACACCACAAATGGTAGGAGAAGCTCGGCCAAACACTGAGCTATATAGCGTAAGCGCCAAAATATTATAATAATAATATTTGTTTTGCAGTTTTTCTTAAAAAAAATTTGACAAGTCATTACAGGACAGCGCCAGTTAATATATTTTCAATGATCATACTTGTACTTTTAATATGTATTTAATTTTTTACAAAAAAGTAGTGTCAAAATGTGTTTCATGTTAATTCTAATTTTTAAGAGCGCTAACTGAAAAATTAAGGATGAGTGCTGTAATAACCGACAATAAAATTGTCAGAGAAAGGACCAGTTTTTCAGTGCTGGTTTAAACTCAGTTTAAGCTAAGTTAAGTAAGACTCAGTTAAACTCAGTTAAAATTTAAACTTAGTTTCCCTGCGCTCAATTAAATTTGTTGCAATCAGAACGAAGTAGTCAGCAAAGTGCTGATAAGTTAAACTAAGTTTAAACGGGCCGTTCGCGCGTTGACTGAAAAACGGCATACGGAGTTTTATCTTAGTTTAAACGACAAAGAAAGTTCAACTTGCACTGAAAAACTGGCTCTAACGGCCGTATTATTGACAAGTTTGAAAACTAGTTTAACGTGAAAACTAGTTTAATAGGCTATTTAAAAACTAGTTTTGAGAAGTTTGGTATTATTCACTGTAGTTTTGGGGAATAAAACTCGGATTTTGAAAACTAGTTTCAGTGAAAACTAGTTTGCGTCAAAACCAGAAAAAGCTGGCTTTGGCGTCGATAAAACTAGTTTTGCCTCTGAATCACATTATTGATTTGAAGAAATGGCACATCGAGCAGCACTGTATGAAATGGGAATGGCCGATTTCTTAGCGGATGAGGACGATAACACCAATTCTAACTCTGACGAAGAATATGAAGCCGTTCGCCCTCGTCGACCATATACACTACGAGCCCACGCAGTAGTTAATGAATGGGACGATGTGGCCTTTCATCAGCGATTCCGAATGAAAAAGACCACTTTTCGGCGCGTGGTAGCATTGGTGGAACCGAACATGGTAACGGAGCCAGGGAGGTAAGTGTCTTTATTTGGGTGCTCGCTATTAAGTACAAATAATTCGTGTTTCAATAGATGCCGTTCTCTCACCACTGAGCAGAGAGTTTTGATTCTGCTGCGCTTTCTGGCGGCTGGCAGCTTTGAGCAGAATGCTGCAGATTTAGTGCGTGTGTCTCAGCCAACTGTCAGTCTGAATTTGCCAATTGTGTGCGATGCGTTGCTCAATCATTTTACCGAATTTATTCGGATGCCACAGACATCGTCGGAGCGACAAGCGGCAGCACTCGCATTTCATTCTCTCGCTGGTTTTCCGCGGACTATCGGAGCGATAGACTGCACCCACATCAAAATATTATCGCCAGGAGGTTTGCAGGTTAATATTGATAACAGTGTTGATTATCTCTTCGCTTTTACAAGGAAACATATATTATATATGTATTACTTTTTCAGGCCGAAACGTTCCGCAACAGAAAAGGGTACTTTTCTCTCAATGTTCAAACGGTTTCTTCTGCCGATTTGAAGATTTTGGATATTGTTGAAAGATGGCCGGGTGCAAGCCATGATCAAACCATTTTTTCTGCCTCCAATTTGCCCACTGAGTATCTTTTTTTGCGATTGTTGATTTATTGGTCTCCTTTGATAATATGCCACTTCGACCATGTGAAACACAGAGAGACACTAATGTTTCCATTTCGCCTTGGCTCCACTTTTCACCTTTGCTGCGAATACCATCAGACGACGCGGATGTTATTTTTTTCGAAATGGTTTTAGAATGGCGCTGCATATTTTTATCAACACTTTAGTCGTTGAAATAGAACTAAAACAAAATAAATAAAATTTAACACACATTGCAAGCAATATTTATTTAAATCAAACTCACGAAAAATATACAAAACAATATTTTGTTTCAAGCAATGAAATTATAAAGCAGTCCTTTCGCACTCAAAATGTAAACACTGACTGCGAAAGCATGTGTTTTGATGCACAAAACTAGTTTTGACAACAAAACCAGCCATGCGTTTGAAAACTGAAACTAGTTTTATTTTCAAACGTGAATAATACCAACTTTTTTTTAAAACTAGCTTTGAACGATTTTCAGATTTTTTCCACCAGAACTAGTTTTCACGAAAACTAGTTTTCAGGCTGGTTTTATCGAAAGTGAATAATACGGCCGTAAGTGAATACCCATAATTATTTGTAGTTTTTAATGTTTAATTAGTTAAATAAAAGTGCATGACAAAGACTACAAATCGTAACAAATATAATCAAAATTGATCAACTACAAAAAAGCAAAAGGAAAGGAGTTAAATTTAGACTTATGTAAGTCTACTCTAAAGTTGAAAAATAATCAAAGTATTATAAAATTAAAATCAAACTTACAAATACTTTTATTCAGATGTACTTGTTGCTTGTGTTTGAAAACCCGAAATTTAATTGAATGTTTTAACATTTTTTTAGGTTATCTCTGCGCTGCTTATTTTCTAAAATAATAACATTAACAGAGTTGCCATCTGTCCCAAAATTATTTTAACATAATGTATAAATAAATAAAAAAAAATGTACTATACGAGAACAAACAATTCAAAAGTATTTAAAATTAGAAATAGTTTAAACAGAGTTGTCATCTTCTAAGAAAATTAAAAACACAAAAATTTTAAGTAAATGTATACAGTTAAATAAAAATAATACATAAGTATGCATATCTCTTTTTATGAATGTAAGTCAAGTTAAATTTGAATATCCAACGAAACGTTCTTGGCAATGCTGTAATTCAAAAATATTTTTTAAAAGGCTTGCTAACTTTTTTATAACTGAAAATAAGTTAAAGACGATGGGAAATGGGAAATGAAAAGCTTAAAACGCATATACGTTCTTAAAACTAGTTGCCAGCTTCTAAAATACAAATAAATAAAAACAATAAACAAAATTCAACTAAAGAAAGAAAATCACTCGAATCCAATTACTAGTCCACCTCAGTAGCATAGCTCTCCATTTTCTTGCATTGGCAACTCTAAGCGCGCACACATTGTCGGCGCAGTCAATGAAATTGGAACTTTGGAACTTTCACACCTGCTGGAAAGGCGCCAGAATATGGAACTTTGGAAGTGCGTGAACTGTCTGTGTGCCTTCACGAGAGCGGCGTAAGTGTACAAGCGCGCACACACAGTTACATCAAACAAAAAGAGCTTTTTCGAAGAACTTTACGTCACAGCTGGCACAGTCGGCTGCAGGAACCGTGCGAGTACGCGCGGAAAACGAAAGGATGGAGACGTAAACGAGAGCCGTGGCGTCGCTGCCAACGACAATTACGATGTGTGCAGCAAAGCTTGGAATCGTTTGGTTGTGCTTTTCGACAGCAGGCTGCAGCTGCAGTTGGCATTGACGTCGGCGTCAGCGTTGACAGCAGCGTTGTTGTGCTTCCGCCCGATCCGATTTGGCTGGTGGCTGGCTGGCTGGCTGGCTAGCTGGTTAGGTATGAAATTGTTTCGATGTCAAACGTCAGTCATGGAGTTCCAGTCGTCGGGTCAATTTGGAACGCGAACAATTACGCGCGCGTGCTTACAACGGCACACATTTTAAGATTAAAGAAGTAGTTTGTAAATCGCATTGCAGCAACGAAAGCGTAATACATGTTTTGAAAATATTTGCAAAAAAAAATTCTTATAATAAAAATTGTGAAAAATACGGCCTAGTAAAATTTTGTGCAAATCAGTGATAAAATTGCTGGGCAAATTGTTGGTAAGCCGATATCTGAACCACGAGAAAAATTCTGCAGCGCATTTTCGAAAGAAAAGTGTAAAAAATAGAAGCGAAACACAAATACAAAAAAAAAAAAAATAGCAGCAACAACACAAACCAAGAGAGTTTTTGTGAAAGTCAAGCCGCGTCCTGCGCCGCTTTGCGTTTGCGTACTGCTTACTCCCTCACCCGCACGTGTCGTTCCACGAACAACGCTGTCACCGTCACCGACGCGCTCGCTGATAGTAACCGCATCCACACCCGCGTACGCGTCTGCCGCTGGAGAGACAACGCGCTTGTGTCTCTGTGTGTCTGTGTGTGTGTAGCACCCGCCGCAGTTATTCTCGTGCGAAGCGACGGCATGTTGTTGCGAAAAGAAAAATTCGTCTACACCAAACACTTGTAGGCCAATATTCGTTTGTGTTGGTATGTGTGTGTGCGTGTGCGTTTTATTTAAATTACAAATCAATTACAAAAACAACGTTTTAACAAATTGTATTCCACAAAGTAATACAAGGCGAGCACGGTGGTCTTCTCAGCAAGCGCAAAAGGTAGGCAGTCCGTCCATCCACGAAGGGTCAGTCAATTGCCATGGTTTTACTAGACTTAAGCTCAATTGGGGCGGTTGATGGCCGACTAGGGGGAGGGGGGTGCGTTGGTGGTGCCATTGCTGGCGGCATCATGGCTAAGCGACCACCTTCTCTAACAAGTCTGTCCTTCGCTGCTATGTAATGTTGCCGTCGTTGTTGGGCGCGCATTCGCAACGCTTTGGCGGCAAAGTTAAGAATACAAAATAAGTGAAAAATTGTAAAAATGTATGTATGTGCGCATATTGTTTGGGGCTGAATAAAAATTAAATTTTTATCCAATAAAGTGGAATAATATGTTTTTAAGTTAAAAAAATATTTTGGACAAGCGGAAGAGAACACCGCTGAATTCGAAGTTGTGGTATTTTTTGAAAGATACACACTTTTTAATGTTAAACTATAGTTTTCCTTTAAATTATTGCAATACTCTCTCAGAGAAAATAAGTATGGGAGCAGAGTCAACAGTCTCTAGCGACCTCTCAAAGATGAAAGAAGAAATTTTTAATAGTCTCTACTCAAGTCACTTGCAGGTGATAACAGCAACGATCAAACAATTGCGAAAGATTAAAAGAAAAAAATTCTGCTATAGAGAAAGCGGTTTTCAAGTTTTCAAAAAAAAAATTTCCAAACAATTATCAACTCTGATTTGTAATCTAAATATGTAGAAAATAAATATACAAATGATAAGCCGAAGATCAAACAAACCAAAAGCAATCATTGTTGGGCCTCATTTTCAAACAGGCTAAGAGAAAAAGGAAAAACGCTTTAAAATTAAGAAAATTTAAGCGGCAAGAAGGAAACCAATGTCGTCACCATTTTATAAGTCATAGCCCCCGTCAAAGCGATTCACGAAGAGCTGATGTTTTAAAGAAAAAAAGAAAAGGTTAATATTCTGATCTTTAATATTATACTTTATAAGGCTCTTAATAACCCAATTTATCTAGGAAAACAACATAGTTTACTTTATTTATTGTTCTTCTAATTGGAAATCGTAATGTTTACTTATTTTGTTTAAACTCAAACAATATCTTTGCGCCGTCTATGACGAAAATCACGCTTTTGATGTTATTTAAAAAATAAAAGTGCCGGATTTTAATTGTAATAAGCATTTTTCAATGATAAACTGCAGACAACCGATTTGGCTTTGCGTGTCATATCTATGTTAGTATTTTTAGACATACTGTAAATGCATTATCTCAAAAAAATTCAATACAATTCTACAATAAAAATCCAACTTTTTGCGGCATAGTTGCCATTCGTTGCCTTTTTTTCAAGAGCATGGGAAAAGAACCATGTGTCTTTTTTTCGCTTCTTGAAAATTAAAAAAAAAGCCTCAATGTGTGTTTTCTTTTTCTTTGCCGAGCTGTCTCAGACATTTTGGTAATTTTTGTTAAAGACTTTTTAAAGGATTAAACTATGCATGTTAGTTTTAAATAAAAGTTTAGAAAAGTCACTAAATAGGTGCCTCCAATAACTTTGGAGAATCTACTACATTCTTTCCTTGCTTTAGTTACGACAGAGAATTACGTATTTTAAAATTGCGATTTTGTTGAAATTTTGAGACTAACTGCCTATTCTGTGCTCTTGGTAAATTAGCAAACATTAACAAATATTTAATATTGCAAGTTTATCAAGTTTTTTGTATTATTTTCAAAAATAAAAAGATTTTGTCTTTGCTTAATTATAAATATGATAAATAATATTGACAAATTATATACTTTTGAACATTTGTAAATATTTACACATTTTTTAATAAATGTTCATTTGTAAAATATTTTTCTTCTCAATACTGCAGTAGATCAAGATTCTTTGATAAATTAAATCAAAGTTCAGCATATTTTGTAAAAACTTTACGATTCCGTTCACAAACTATAGCACATATTGACCGATTTGGACACTTTATTTTTCTTCTAATTAATTAAAATAATATTTTTAGTAAAATATGGTTAATTCTCAAAAACACAAAAAAACCATAAACAAAGTTTCATCAAAATTTCGAACTTTTTAAAGAAGTTTTAAGAAATTTTTTTCAGCATGCAATTTTTGGGCTTATTCAATTTTAGTGTGGGAAAGTGCAAGTTTCAAGTGTCTACAAGTTATCGCTGATTTTTGAAAATTTTTATTATCATACAACGCGAGGCCACGTTTATTTTTTTTTTATTTGGAAGGAATTGCGAAAGAGCGTCGCTTAAAAAATTATCAACAATAAGTGGTACTATGTAGCCACTAGAAACTTGCACTTTGTTATACTAAAATTTATTGAGCTACAAAACTACGTACTCAGAATAAATTCGAAATATATTTTTTTAAGTTTGTTGAATTTTTTAAAAATTATTGTTGATTTTAAATTATATTAAAGAAATGTGTTTTGATGGGTTTTGTTAGAGTACTAAATGTAAATGAAAAATGGTTTAAAATTATTGGAGGATAAATAAATAATCCAAATGTCTCAATACAATGTGTTTGTGCTATAATTTGTGAACAGCGTGGTCGTGCTTTGCCTACTATTTGTGGTGTGCGTCTTCAATGTTGTACCATAAGTGGAGAAACCTACAATTTTGTGCCAACTCGAGGCGGCAGATGCATTTTATGAGAAGATTTTTCATGACAGAAATGGCCTCGGAGGCTTGTCTTTGCCTACCTCTGTTTGAAATAACTTTCACTGTAAATTAAGATTTGACTTGCTCTGGCTGATATTCGATACCCAAATTTAAAGGCACCGCTATCCAATCAAGTAGTGCGGCCGAAGCACTTCTTAGCAACACTTATTCTTCGTTTGATCTCCACTCTGACTTTATTGCTGACTTTTCGCTGCTTTAAAGTTGTAACTGCGACAAGATCTTTTTGCGTGTCGCCTGAAGTTATTTTGTTTAGAGATAAATACGCAGCATAGAAAAAACTTGCATGTATAAACATCCTCCATTCGATGGCAAAGATTTTTTCTCTGCACTCTGTCTGTAAATTAAGTGTGTATATTTATCATTAAAAATAATTTTTCCATGCGACTTTATATCAAAAGAAGATGCTACAACTTTATTTATTTACAAAGGCTGACAACACATTCACCCTCTAACCGAAAACACATCGTCCACTCTGACCTCTCCACAACCAGCGACCAGCAGCACGCTTCAAGGAGTGCTGCGTTAGCATAAAGGCGAGCGACCATCTTCTTTTTGCTTGACATTTTTCACACTTACCGAACGTCAATTGCTGTCCTACAAGATGGTGTTTTTTCTTGTATTTTTAATTTTCTTCACATTGCTTTGCTGCAACAGTTTTCAAATGTAGCATATATTCAAGTATGTATGTATGTATATGTACAGTGTTGTGAAAGACAAAAAAAAAAATGTTTGTTTAAATCAACGCTAATGCCTAGCCGCTTGAAATTTTCACATTGTTATAAAGCGTGTGTTTGTTAGACATGTGGTTTTTAGGAAAAAATAAAACGCATATAATTTAATGCTATGACCAATAATTTAGGTTTATTATAAAGATATGGGTTTGCCATTATGTTTTAAAAATGATTCCAGTCGAGAAGCCGAATTTTCGACCACTTTTTGCAGCAACTGGGGCCGTTTGTCAGCAATAACGTGCCAAATACTCTCTTCCAAGGCGTCTTGAAGTGGCAAACCAAACTAAAATTGAATGGGCTACAAAACTGTATACTCAAAAAAATTCTAACACATCTGAGAAAAAAGTTCACAATCTATATACAAATTATGTTAAGTTTTTATTGGCCTTGAATGATAAGTAATTGAAAATTTTATTGAGCGCGATGCCAGCTTGGAAATATTTTACTTCAAAAAAAAAAACAACAACAGTTGTAGTGGTAGAAGTTATAGCCGCTATTTCGGAGATCACAATATCTCAGACTGAAGAGACTTTTTTTAAATTTAATTTTATTTATTCTTCATCAACGCTTCCAACACGCTGCACGCTGTGCTACGCTTGCCGAGTGGACTGTTGTGTGTTTTACATCTCCCCTAAACAAACCAACCAATAAAAATAATTTGTTAAATTTTTTTTTAGTTTTCTTAGTTTTAATTGAAAATTCGTAAAACTAAAGAAATAAATATAAAAGGGTAAGCTACGCTATTTTGAATGCTGTTGCTTTTGATATGCACAACACTGTATGTATGTATGTTGTTGCTTTAGCAGACTTCGCCTTTTACTGTTAGCACAACACTCGGCCGGATGATGGCAGTTATTATTATCGTCATCAACATTCATCTTGCAATGTTGCTGCTGCTGCTGCCATAGCTGTTGTTGTTAATGTTGTTGCAGCTACTGCTCCTGTTTTGCTGTCATTATTATTATGCTTAACTGAAAAACGCTCGACATTTGTTCTATTGTTGTTGTTGTTTTTGTGTCCATTGTGCACACTTGCGTCAGTTTTTGACATTGCTGTTACTTTGGCCATTCACTGTTGCTCATAGCGTTCATGCTGTTGTTGTTGTTGTGCGCATACGCATAACATCCTGTTACCCTTGAGAACCGCTCGCAACCCGACTACCCTCATTTACCTCGTTAGTATCTACAACAAAAAAAAAAAATTGAGATTGTATATTTGCTATAATGAGGGCGGCTCGTTGCGTGTGACAGACAGTGAAGGTGCAGGGAGGGTAGGGTGGTATAATGGCGCTAGCGGTGGATAAAATTAAGGTTTGCCATGAAAAGAAACGTGCTAGGCATTTCTCATTATTCTTTATGCTCAACACAAATGTCTTTTGAAAAAGAAATATGTTTTTGCGACTTTTTTTATCTCTTTCTTTTTTTTTTTTTGTAGTCTGCACAATATTTTTTTTTTGTTTTTTTGTTGTGTAAAGATATAAATATAATAATAACGCTCATAAAATGGTGAAAGGCTCATAATTTAGGCGAAAATATGTATTTGAGGGTCTTTTGACACCTGCCGGACTTTGTCAACTATCACCATTTGCAGACTGGCAGTCAAGTTGGTAAGCAAAGAGTGTAGCATGTGTTTGTTTCAGAGGGGAAGAAAAGGCGGCGAGGCACAGAAAACGTGCCAGAGCAGTGGCATAAGAAATTTATGATTTCTTGAAGACTACTCAGCAGTCACAATCATTTTCATATCCGTTTGATTTAATGTCTTTTTTTTTGCACAACTCATCTGTGTAACCTTTTGTGCGTAGCTCTTTATGAACTGCTCTTCCTCTTCTTTTCTACTTATGATTTAGATGCTTTTAATTCAGTGACATATACAAGCACCTAACTGTTACATTTGAGGATATTACAATTTTGTAAAAGCAATAATAAGGAAAACGGCAGATGAATGAGTGACACGTAATATCTGCATTATTGAATTTATGTTTCTTTTTAATACATGTTTCCAAATTTTTTTTTACATTTTTCTCCTTTTCCAAAAAGCATACATAAGTGTGTAATTGATGTTGTTTTTTTTTTTGCTTTTGAAGTTCTCAATTAAAATTTATTTTAACGCCATTAACACGGCAGCATCTGTAAATCTCATATAACCGTAATCAATTTTGGCTTAAGAAGAGTACAGATAGAAAGGGAACGGGAGTTATTTTTGTTATTTCAGTTGTTTTTGTTTATTTTTACTTATATTTCTGTAGCTAAAATAACGTGGAAAGGTCTTTTGATGTTGAGCACAACATTCGAATTTAAAGTACAACGGTAAGGTTTATAAAAAATATTTCATGCGCCGGTTGAGAATTTCAGATGTACATAAGTTGAATACGAAAAAAAAAAATAATAACAGAGGACAGCTTTTTCAAACTGGTTTATTTTTATTGATTTTCATTCAAAAGCTGAGTGACTGTTGTAGTACTAACAGTTTCGGTTAAAGGAAACGTTTTTTTTTAACGCTAAACGCCATTTTGGAATTAGTTTTGATACTAGTTTATCAGCCGTGCTCCCAGTTTCACATTCACAAATTTCCCTGTGGATTCGGTTTGAAATCAAATGTTTGGTGTTCCCAATTTCACATTCACATCCATTTTTGTGAATTGAATCCGATTGCTTGGTTGTATGTGAAATGAAAAGTAAAAAGTGTGTGAATGTTTAATTATTTTCGATTGGAATAATTTTTTAAATATTCTTTGATGTTTGTAAAAGCCATTTAAAAGACATTTCTGTATTACCTCTTCATTGAAATATGAGTATATTAGTGTTTTGCTGATGACTCCTCCAAAAAGCATACATAGCTGAATCCGAAATGGAACTTTCAACAACTGCTGTTTGTGAATTGCCACAACGATAACCGATATGTGTGATGGGATGACCTAATATGCGAAGAAATTTGTGAAATTGGGCGCACACTAATTAACTTTCACGGGAATTTTTTAAAATCACATTGTGGAATTGAAATGTGAAACTGGGAGCACGGCTGTATATTTGAGTTAAAGATCCTAGTTCGTACTCTGATTCTGCTTCTCATTTAAATGGTGACTCTGGTCATGGCTCTTATCTAAATTTAGTTTTGCTTCGAATTATATATCTATCATATATTAATCGAGTTTCTTATTTCGATTTGGTTAAAAATTTACGGCGCTGATTTTAGCTCTTGTTCTTGTTGTACAACTCTAGTTCTACGAGTATATTGACTAATTAAAGTGGGGAACAAAATGAAAAAAATTTTATACACCTTTATAAGTGGCATTAGCTTTTCGATCTGGTATCGTTTGTACATAGATCGTAAAAATCATATTGGCTTGCCAAAGTTGGTGCGAATTTTTTTTAATGCGATTTTTTGATATTTTCCACTTTTTCAGATCGACACTTGGGTTTTGGTCCTATAACACAAATCTTTGATATTCTTAAAATACTTATTTATTCGTTTCTTTGTTAAATTTGAAAGTTTTGACAAACGAAAAAAAATAGAAAAACAGAAACAATTATTAATACTATTTTTTTGCTTTATAAAGAATATATTAATGCGATTTTGATAAATTTGGAAATTCTATTGCTGGTCGCCTTTGCTGTTGGCACCAATTTAACCCAAAATACTGAAAATCACAGATTTCATAAACATTTTATTTACTACCCGTTTAGTAGTTTTCAAGATAAACGTGTTCAAAAAATCACGACTTCGCTTTATATTATATAAAGATATTGTTCTAAAACAATGCAAAGAGTTTTTATATATTTGTATGGAATTAATTTTCTTAAAAGTTTTATAATTGAATGCATTTTTTTTTTGTATACTCGTTAATTCTGAAACTTACACTAAAATCACTTTCTTCAGCAATCGTTTATCCCCACACACATATGCCAGCCGCCAATTGCTTTACTTGTGGCCTCTTTGCCATCACTGCTGGCCACTTTTACATTTCATTCGATGGCTTTAAATGTCAATTTCGTTGCCACAACGAGTGTCCTTCATTTGCTCCCTTCGCCTACTTCATAATCTGCTTTTCTTCTGCCACTCGCTTTCTCGTCTTCTTTCTCTACACAGTGCATCTTCGACCGGCCGAGCAGAGCACAACATTGGCGTCACACTTGTCATTTGTTGGCGAAAAAAAAACTCTCACACTGTGGGCTTTTGTTATATATTCTTATTGTTCCTGTTGTTACTATTGTAATTTTGCCGGCATTATTATTTTGCCGCTATCATTGATGGGTTCATCTATATTCATTCCATCAGCTTATTTTGGCTTACTCATACATGGACGAGTCGGACAAACTTGCTGGAAATGTGGAAAATACGGCGTAAGCAGAAAGGAAGTTAAAAAATTATAATGAAAAAAACAAGAAGAAACTTATTTTAGAGTATTTGAGAAACTTTGTCGAGCGGACAAGAAAAATATATACACGAACAAAAATATATGAATATATAAATATTTTTACTGACAAAAAATAAAGTCTTTATGTACAACGTTTCGTTGCTGGCTTTTATTAAACATAAAACTAATTTTCTTTTGATTTTTTTCTTTGTATCTTAAAATAGTTTTTATTTTTGGCTTTTATAGTCTTGTTGACTTTCCTTGCTTTGAATTTGGTGCTTTCTTTTTTCCATCTTACAATTTATATTCTGGTCAACCACAAATATGATATAATTCATTCATTGACTCACTAAGTAACAAAGTTATCAAAATATTAAACTTTGAAAGCAAGCATTTAAACAAAGTTATTTATTAAAACTGGTTCCAATTTTCTTCGTAATAGTTTTCTATCTGTATGGATTATTTAAAAATAAATAAAAATACTTTCAAATTGATTAAATAAGTTAATATAGGTCTCTTTTTGTAAAAAAAATATCTGCTAAAATTTTATCATTTTTTTTTTACAAAAAATTGCTACATTTTCGGCAAAGAAAATGTTGCTTAAATTATAAAAATTGTTGGAAAAAGAAAGAAAGTTGCTAAAATGTTAGTTTGGCGTAATAGATTTAAATGTAATAACTTTATGCATACAAAATAATATTTTCTATTGATTGAATTACTTTTATCCATAGTTTAAATAATACTTATAGTTATCGATAGCTTATCATTAATTATTTCGTTAAAACTTTCGCTGAATCGATAAGCATTGTAAAGCGATAGCGAACATTTTTCCGAGAGACGTAATAGTGTGCAAACTGGTGAAATACTATTTGAATCGATTTACTTTTTCACGAATTACTTCACAAAATATACCCTCAGGTCGGAGTAAGTTTTTCTGACCGCAGACAGATTATTTTAAATTTTTGACTAAGAAATGAATGATGAGCACAAAACGTTCTCCCAAAAAAGTATTTGGAGGCAATCTATTACATTTATCAAGGGCTTGAGCTCTTAGCACTGAATTACCTTGGCTAACGTTGCCCAACTGGAACAGGAGATCAACACCATTTTCTATGGGCTGTAACTCAGCAGAAGAGAGAATGGATATTAATAATTTTTTATGCCGTTACTGGTAAATGTATAATAATAAATTAGTTTTACGAATCTATCTGATATAACATATAGATTTCTACTCGGATTTTATACCAATATATTTGCCCCATTTTGTTTTCCTCAAGTTTCGGTAAAATTTCTATTAAGTGTAATATAATGGAAAACAAATTCTGGGGTCTAATAATGCGACTTTACACTTCTCGGAGTTTTTTTTTTTAATTCTAAGGACACAACAATGTATGTGGTTGGTAATCGAATTGTAGCTACAAAATGTTCAGAGCATTGGCGCGACTTTGTAATCTTTACACAATAGTATGTAAGGGAACAGACACATGAGACTTTCTTCTATACATTTTATCTCTATATATATAAGAGTAAGTTGCGTACGTATAAATGCCTATAACTCGAGATTGGATTGTCCGATTTAAGTATACTTTTTTTTGAGTTGTATTTGTTTTTGCCCAAGAACAAATTTTACGGAGAGAAAAGGTGGCGCTGGTGTCGAGTTATAACAAATAGTTCGATTTCAGTTATATTCTAAACATGTATTGGTAAGGGAAAGAAAAACATCTCTGCGTTGTGGCGCTAAAGTCGAGCTATTTATAAAAGTCGTGTTTCTAACTCAATTTTGGTGAAATTCATGTTGTATTCTACTTGCATGTTGGAAAATGGGTTTGCGAAAAATTATGTTGCATGGTAACACTGGAGTCGACATATATAGAAAACGGTAAATCTTAAGTGGGACAACGAAATATTATATTCATCAAATCTGCATTTCTAACTTGGAAAGTCTGCCGTAAATATACAGAAAAGTAAGAAGCTACGAAAAAAACGGATGCGAAATTTTGGTGGCAGTTTCAGTTTGATTTACTTAAAATAAATTTTGAGCGGGACGAAGTTCGCGGGTTTTTAAGTTTTATATAAATTCAATTTGTTACTTTAGGTTTATTCCTTACCGCCCTGCTTGGTATTCTCGTACAAGTAACATAATATCTTCACTAATGCACCTTCGCAAAAAACCTTTATGCGCTACTGCTTGTGTTATCCACTATCACAGCACAACAAGAAGAGTTTAAAGCGGCTGGGTGGTCCTTTCACTACACCGAGGAATTCAAAACCACAGCAGGAGTCGACTAAGCTGTTATAAATGACAAACTAGACATCGTACAATTGACCCAACCAAGCGAAAGCGATGTACTAAAACGATGCGAGTACCAAAAAGGAAAACTTGTTATCTGTTTCGAGTCTCCATCTTCCATTAAAAATGTTATGAACAATCTGTGAAATAAGAAACCTACTTATACGCCGTGAAAACAAGATTAAATTAATGTGGATTTTCGCCCATATCGTTAGCCAAGGAAATACGTATAGTCTAGCAGATGAAGCAGCTAAATTCACCACACTGGCAACAATTATAAAAAAATCAACACAACACAAAACCGATATTTTAAGAACCATAAGCGAACTCCATTCACTCAATACACAACTATACTGGAACCACTACCAACAACATTACAAAAACTTCAAACCATCTAGAAACACGGCTATCTACTTCCAAATGTCTCAAGAGCTCACTTGCAACGATCTATACGTTTTCGAACAGTACATACACGTCTACCTCCGTTCATATGTTCAGCTACAGAACAAATGCTCATCAGCTGATCGAATATTAATATATATGTATGTACTATATGTATCAATTATTGAGAGCATTGAGTATAGTGAGTCTGAAATATTAAAACAACCGGAGTGAGTGTTAAAATCCTGACACAAACTACGGAGTGGCTCGTTTGCACGTAATTCAAAATTACTTTTACATGGCTTCAGAAAAAGAGGCCGGAAATGTCTTGAAACTCGGGAGGTAACGTTTAGTTTTATTTCGCCAATAAGAGATGGGCTAGAAATCAAGCCTGTCAGTAACTTGACCAAAAATACTATGCCTAGCATTTCTCTGTGTAGGAAGATTAATGAGTTTTAAACGACTTATATATGGCGGCGGGTTGTACTGAGAATTCCAACGAAAATTTCTTAAAGCAAAAAGCAGAAATTGTTTTTGAAATGACTCTGTTCGGTCAGAATGAACTTGATAGCGCGGGTTCCAAACAACAGATCCATATTCCAGTATTGGCCTCACTAACGTTGTGAAAAGAGCCTTTACAATGATATCTTGTACACTTTATTAAAAACCAGTAATCGCAATAATTCTGAACATAGGCTGAAGATCTTAGTTAGTAGTACCTAAGTACTTTTAAACTTTTTATGTAAATAAAGCTAAATAATAATAATAATAATACTTAAGCTTTAACTTTAGGTCTCGCCCAAACCGACAAACTGCTGTAGCGCCATAAAAGAGGAATAATCCATGTTATTGTGAGGCAATAATATTGTATCAGTTTTTAATTACCAAGATATAAACACTAAGATATGAAAACTACGACGGAAAATGCATAAAAGAAAAGGAACAGATGAAATAAAAAATCCCAATCAAACTTGTTGCAAAGGCTTAAACTAATTGTATGTATTCCTCTTCAGTACAGGTCTAAGGGCTTCGGAGATAATTTTCCAAAGTATCGCAGCGCAATTTTTTATATGCTTATTAAAAACTAAAAAGATGCTGAGATTAAGAGTGCGAATTGTGTAATGTTTTTTTTTTTTTTTTTGAAAATAAGAAAATGTTGACGTAAACTTTAAAGTCTTGTCAACGTTTCCTGCTTCAGAAAATATTGCTATAGGTACTTGAATATGTTTACGAGTATGATTAAATATGTAAGTGTGTAAAAAAGCATTGTGGAAACACAAATGTTCATAGTAAGTACATAAAACAAATATACTGACGCACCAACACATTTATACGAGTAAATAAGAAAAAGAAAAAAAACAAACACGCAAAGTCAGTTGCACTATTCAAGCGCCCACGCATGTCATGTAAAGCGTGTGCTCACAACGTTTTGTAAATATATATTTATATTCACATACAAACATATGCACATAAGTAACTAAATATTTATGTGCGCCACGCCCAAAAATATGCCTCGCTTGCATGATTTTCATGTTTTGCTCTGTTAATTTTAACCATCGACTTTTATGCGTTTACGCTACTTCTGCACACTTGCATAACTCGGCTATAAACACATACACATACACACACACACGCACACATTTTGTGCAGGCATTTATTTATGCCTTTCGGCTTACTTTTTTATGACCATTTTGTTGGGTTAAATGGTTAAATCGTGTATATTTAACCGGATTCTTTCGTGGCGAATGTGCTTGAATCGAATTCAACTCTGCTATAATAATTTCGAATTTGGTTAATTTATGGTTAAATTATGTGCCACTGGCTGTATTTATTGAATGCCATCTGCGTGTGCATGTACATATATGTGCCAAACATTTGTTGACCTTGACATGCTGATCCACGTAAAAGCATTTGTGGTATTTGAAATAAAACTTTACTTTCTACTAGCGTTGGTTGTTGTTTGTAGGGTTAGTGCATATGCCTTTTGGGTTTTATTAGCCATTTTTGGTTTATGATTTGTGAATTGTAGATATTAGATGCATAAATATGTCAAGTAATGAGCGTAAGCCAAACTGTTTGGGTTATGTTCAAATACGGTACCAAGCATGATACAATCATTTTTAAAGGTAGTTTCACTCTCTCATTTCAGACGCCATATTAACCATTTGACAGAACCAGTGTTCCGGATTTTCGTGCTACCAATTTCTTGTTAAGAAAATCCTCTATTTTTCGCATTAAGAAAAACGAAGACAACAGAAACAAAATTTTAATATGCGCAATGCTGCATTTATATTGATTTGAAAAATCGGTTACCTCAAAGCACATACATAATGTATTTGTTATTGTTTGGCCATATAACTATTTATTTTAAATATTTTTGAGCTTTAAGGACGATCGGTTTATGGGAAAAATTATTAGAAAAAAACAACCATACTCAAAGCGGTAGAAGTTATAGTACTATTTCGGAAATCACCACATTTCCTAATCAGACTTCTTTCTTCTTGGCTTCTGCGGGAGTTGAAATAATGTAGTTATACTTAACTAATTAAGATCTTTTAATTGACACTATCCTTTTTTGGATTTCTCCTTTAGAGTCGGAGATATTGAGTCAAATTTTGTCGTAAGTCCCAAATTTTTTTATATATGAAAATTCTACATATAACTTCCGTGCTTTGAACATTTGGAAAAATATTGTCAATTACCTTGGACAAAATCTTAAAATCTATAAAATTTAGTCGTTAAATTTCTTTAAATTTTTTCGTATTGTCGCACGGATATTTAAAAGTTGTATGAGAAAATATTGCAAATAAAGTTAATAATGCAGTTATTCTTCATCTATCAAGCCAATCGGTTATTCTTTTTTTGATATCTTATTTAGTTTTCGATATATTGAGTATAATTTGTATCACATTTAGTCGTTTGTAATATAAATTCCTGCAAATGTAACATACGACAAAATTTTACTGAAAAAAGTTCTTCATAAATTCAAAAGTAATTAAGAATAAACAATACAAATAAAACAATTTAAGATTTTTGTGAACTAATAATATTCTCCAAGACTATTTGCAAAATTGAATTTCAAACTTCAATTACGATTTCCTAAAAGTCTTCAAATGTAACATACTACATTAATTTATCTGGGCGACTGCAAGTCATTTTTGCCAGGCAATTAAAGCCTGTCAAAAAAATTCCTCTTGTAAAGGCAACTTTAAGGCTTAAAAAATCGTAAAGGCGTTGATTTTACCCGCACTATACTGTTTTTATTTTATTTTTCCAATTCTAGTAGAGCATATCGTTTGCTCGGTTTAAAGAATATGCCACAAATTGTACATTTATGTAAATTCATAAATAAAATTCCATTGCGTTGGTGAAAAAATATCCATACATCCAATAAATGAAACATATGTACATACATTTACAAAATTTACACGATTTGTTTTTTAAATACAATAAAATTAAAATGTAAATCCCCAATGTCTACTTTAAAGTAGTGGCAATATTGAGCGTCTGCTGTCGAACACTGTTTCTGTCAAAAAATTAAAAGTGAAATTACCTCTAAAAATATTTGTATCAGGGTACCAAGTATATCATAAATGAATGGTGGATAGAGAGCTGAGCCCATTTACATGAAATCCATGATAATATTTACATATATTCCAGGTGGAGTTTTTTTTTGATAGCGTTTTCAGTACAGTAGTTAATAGTCAGTTTAAGGCCTCTCAGCTGCCCCTTTTTATTCAGAATTTTTCCTTTAATCGTTATATTTTGAAAACTTTCCAATATAAGATTGCAAAATTGTTAACCTCAAGTGATATTTTATGATATTCACAACAGTTTTCTAAGCTGAATCGAGACATTCTTCCCCAAGTCAGTTGGTCACAAACAAAATAACATCTAAAAATTAGAAAGACGCAGCATTCAGGAGCTTACTTTCATAACATATTTGAGATGCCGAATAAGTGAAAAAAATAATGAATAGAGCTACAATGCTTCCCTCACAATTTTCTGAATTTTTTTAAGCCTTTAAAAGCCATTTCAAACCCTTTCAATTGATCAAAAAAATGTCTGTAAACGCAAAATAAAGAAAAAAAAATATGTTTTTCAAAAGATGTTAGATTTCTCGGCATAAGCCAATTTTATCACTTCATTAAAATAAGATTAATCAAAAAAAATATTAAAAACTTGTTTAGAGATTGATAAAAAAAAAATTTATTTAAAAATAGTAAAATCTTTCAAAGATTTGTTAAAAAAAAAATTTGAATAACCGACAGAAATGCTCAAATAAAAACTAAATTAAAATTAAACCTTGGCCCAAAAAAATATATAATTAAAAACAAAAATTTGCTGAAAACCCATATTTGCATGTTTTTATAAATTTGAAAAAAAGTTATATGTGACAGAAAGTATATCAAAGAATAAAGGACTAATTTTCAAAAAGTGTCTCTTTATAGAGCCTGAGATATTAACTTTTAACTTTTCTAACATCTTTGATGTGGCTTTCGAAAAAAAAAAATACCTTCAAATCCGCGCTATTTGTCATACCTTACATACTTAATTTATATGAAAATTGAAAAAAAATCTCGATATCTCATTCAAGTAGCAAGAAATTCCTCTCAAGCAATTTATTCCAGAATTTATAAGAAGTGAAACGCAAAATTACAGTCTTCTTTAGCCATTCGAGTTGATTTGTTTTTGAATTCAACATGCTAAGCTATACAACAAAATTAATCTCTTTAATCGAGAACTTAAATGCATAATTCTATGAAATATTTATATGAATTGAAAAGTCGCTAGCAATTGACTGTATCGAGAGTCTTTTTAAAAGACCGATGTATTTCTTTTCAATATTGTATTATTTATTATTCTTGTACTTGATTAATGAATTCGATTAATGTCAATATTGATTTTTTTTCTTTTAAATTTTGCAAACAATCTGTAAACGCCCTTGAATTGCGCCTAAAAACAGACTACATGCCAATTTAATGACACAAATCTACATACATGTAAGTGTGTGCCTGCTAGTATTTGATATCGATAAATTAGCCACGCTTTGTACGACAACTTCCGGTACAGCAATCAACAACATACAACAACAATAAATCAAATAAAGCCTATACCAACAACTACAAATATATGTAGTGCAACGGAGTTATGCGCAAAAGCAACAATTTAATGGAAGTTTAAGCACTCTGTTTACAAATACTTACCTTAAATGTGTGTACGTGCGTGTGAGCAACATTCTAACATGTTTGGCTTTGTGTGTACATATGTATTGGGTGAATAGCTCACAAACATTAATGTTGAGCAACAATTCTGCGAATATTGATTGACTGACAAACTGACGAAGATTAATATGCTCCAAGTGGAATAAGACGAGTTGTGAGAAATGCAGATAGGAGGGAGGGGGGGCGAGATAGAGGGCGTAAGTGTGTGTTAAGTACCCGCTCGTATAGTGGAAGTGATCATTATGTTGAGCCATTAGTTTTAAGTGACGAAGTACAAAGAAATTACTAAGGCGGTTGTATGCACATACATACATACATATGTAGATGTGTGTGCTCATGTTTGACACATTTAAATAATTTATTTATCCTCCGATTATTAAAATTGTTATTTTTGATTAAAACATTCTTAACTCTTTTACAAACGCCATTAAAAACAATATTTTAAATTTTATAAAAAAAAAAAAATTTCATCAACATTTTTACTCTTAAAAAAATTTTTAGAATTTTTTGGGGGTATGCAGTTGGGTAGCTCATTAAATTTTAGTGCAACAAAATGCAAGTTTCTAGTTGTTACGAATTACCACGAGTTCTTGAAAATTTTCTTCCAAATGCTCTTTCGCAATTCTTTCCATATAAAAAATAATCACGGCTTTGCATTGTATGGAGCAAACTGCCAGTAAAAAAATTTTCAAAAATCAATGATACTTGTAGCCACTTGAAACTTGCATACTCAAATATATATACAATTTTTTTTTAAGTTCAAAATTTTGATGTAATTTTGTTATATCATTGCACATATTGTAAATAGTGGAATTAATAGCAACTGCAAGATTTAAAAACTCGCACAAAGTTAACTATTTAAATGATAAAAATGAGATGCCACTAGAAACTTCGCTTAAGCAAACTCAAACTCTACCTTTAATGTTGAGTGCCATCAACAATTGAACCCATTGAATAGACCTTTACAACCATTGCTTTCTAGAAAACTGAATTAACTGCCAGTACATATGGGTATACATATAATGCAATAAAATTTAAGTGGCACAATAATGCAAATCATTTACCACGAAATTAATGATTTATAGTATAAGTCACAGCTATTTATTTTACCTTTCAAGCATTTTAATGTAAGTTAGTTGAAATATGATTTTCAGAATAAAATACCTATCAATGTTCATATTTCCAACTGGCGCTGTGGGAAAAACGATATCTTTACTGACAATGGCAAGAAGATATCGGTTACTTGATCGATGAAAATAATGTGATTGACATTTATTGCCATACAAATAACCATACGACTTCGATCGAAATAACGAAAAATTGAACGATGTAAAAATATCAAAAAGTCAAAATGTATATTAAAAACTAAACGAATATTGATACCAATGTAAGTAAGCAGTGAAAATGAGCATGAAAAATTGTAGAAACAATGTCTGAGGTTACTTAAAAAAGGTTTTTCATCAATAGAGAACACACACAATCTCATCTTATGACTATATTTGCCCACAGTCCCAAGGAAATAATCTCGACTTTGCAGAGGTGATATTGCTGAGCTGTTCGAGACTTTATTAAACGAAGAAAAAATCGCATTGTGGAAAAAAGAAAAAATAAAAATTGTATCTTACTTATACTAAGTAAATATTGCAAATGAAATAGAATAGAAATATTTTTTTTTCCAGATATTTTTCCCATTCATCTTTTTTACTTATTTAAAATTATTTTTTGTCGTATAAGTGGAATTAAATTATCGAATTCACACAACTCTATGTGTCTATGATAAAATAGTCCCTCCAGCAAGGAGTTTTTCCGTCAATATGGAAACAGTCTTTCACAATACCCCTTCATAAAAGTGGAAGCAGGTATTCTATTGACAGCTATCGTGGTATAGCTAAGCTCTCTTCTATCCCGAAATTGTTTGAAGCTATTGTTACTAATCAATTGACTTATCCGATTTCCTCAATAATAGCAAATTGCCAACATGGCTTCTGTAAGGGCAAATCAACCACTACAAATTTACTTGACCACCCATGTTTCAAATGGGTTTAAGGAAAACATTGATACTGTGTATTAATACCGATTTCAGTAAAGCATTTGACAAAGTATGTCACTCTTTACTCAACCGTAAACTAGATCTGCTTAGTTTTCAACCTGGTATCCTCTGTTGGATGTCTTCTTATCTCTTCGGTAGGACGCAAAAGGTAGTTTTTAAAAATTTTCATTCCGAGATCATTGATGTTTCCTCGGGAGTTCCTCAGGGCAGTCACCTCGGACCGATTCTGTTCCTGCTATTCCTAAACGACACTTCTACAGTAGTAAAGTATTCTAAAATATTGATGTACGCGGCTGATGTTAAACTCTTTAAGACTTATGCCTCGGCTGAAGAAAGATCCTTGCTATAGCGAGATTTGGACAGCATAGTCAATTGGTGCAGCATGAATTGTATGCCGCTTAACCTTAACAAATGTAAATTCATGTGCTTTTCTCGACGAACCATTCAGCCGACCCGTATATAACTAAAACACTTTTTACTTCATTGGTAAGATCAATACTGGAGTATGGTTCCATAGTTTGGAGTCCTCGTTATCAGGTCCATTCAGACCAACTAGAGTCAATACAAAAACAATTCTTACTTTTTGCTTTGAGAAATCTTCGACGGGATTCGCCATACAATCTGCCCCCTTACACTAGTCGTTTAAAACTTATTAATCTTCCTCCTCTTTCGAGTCGCAGAGAAATGTTAGGTATAATATTTCTGGTAAAATTAGTCAATGGATGGATCTGAAGTCCATTTCTTCTAGAGCAAATTAATTTTAATGTACTCTCCCGTGCAACGAGAAACTTTAAACCACTTTTCTTGAAACTATGCAGAACTAACCGTTTCGTGGTTTATGTCGAGACTTTAACAATCATTCCAGCACCTTTGATGTATCGGACTCACTTTTTATAATTAAAAGAACTGTTCTATCCTCTCTTAATAACAGCTAACGATCGAATTTTTTTACTTTGCATTTCTCTAACTTTGTATTCGGCTGATGAATTCTAATTCTGTAGCTGAGCAGCTTGGGATCTCGACGCGTAACAAACTTTCTTCTGTCACGACTCGGCACAAAACATTTGTATATATAAAAAACATCCGTAAGTTTTTCGGATTGAGCCCCTCGTGTCGGTTGGGCGGGAAAGTGGGTTTCCGTTGGGTTATAATAATAAAAAAAAAAAATTGTCCACACCTTTTGTGTGTCTTTCGTCACAAACTAACTCATTAGTTCGAAAAGACAAAAACTGTAATTCAATAAAAAGTAGAATATATAAATCTATCCAGTTTTTTAATTGTATTTATATCATTCGCTTTGTCTTTTGTATTTTTACAGGATCAGCAAAACAAAAATTTTTAATATTTCTCAAATAATTATCAACAGTTTGAAATGAACTCAAAAATTTGTATTTATTGTTTTAGCGTTACCAACACTAACAACTTCGACGCCAACGCAACGCTGTGTGAATATCAACATTATCTGTGAATAATAAATTCAATGAAAAATACTTAGAATCAAGAAATCTAATAATTCCTGAATATTTATTCACATACGTAATACCAAGTTTACGAAAAACAAAAAAAAATGTATAACGATCTAGTGAAGTGGAGGAAAACTTGATAAGTAAACAAATGGAAAAATAAAACGAAATTATAATGGAAAGAAGTTAAAGTAAGCTTTTAGTTGAGAAAACTAAAAAGAGCAATAAAAACAAAAGCATAAAAATAAATGACAAAACAAAGAAGATGAAATAAAACCGCTCAATTACGCTATACATATGTATATGTATGTAGTCATATGTACATGTGTGTACATACCGGCAGTCAGTCCAACGCCACACGCTCCAAGTTCCTATATCACTCATATGTCCCCGTCGTGCGCCGAGTAGCGCACATACTACAGCTTTCATTTCCATTTATGACGAGCAAATGCCAAGCGAATAAATCTGTCGGGTAGCTAACCAACCTCGTAAGCTGGCGCTCTAGTTAACAAAATTCTGCTTTAACCTTTTAAAGCTGCCTCACCAACCAATTGGCTGTTGGCAGTTGAGAGATGAGACACACACGCATACGCACATGACTTGTTATGTTGTTTGTATGTGCAAACAACAATGTGTGTTCGAACTTTAAGGCGGAAATAGCGAGTGAATATATGTGGTTGGATTATAAAGAATATTTTGAAGTAAAAAAAAAAATCAAATAAATACAAGAATAATAAAAAAAATTCAGAAACAAAGAAAATTTTAGAAACAACAAAAATATTAAGGTGAATAGAATAAAATAACAACGCGAAAAACAAAAAAAAAACGAAGAAATAAATATAAAGCAGCGAAAAAGTGTATCAACGGAAAAGTTACAAAAAGTTTCCCAATTTAAAGCAAAAATTAAATAAAAAATAAAAATTAAACTATGACAACAACAAAGTATGCAACAAGCATGTCCGCTTCAAGTTGCGCAGCCTAGCAGTCTCCGCAAGCCATAGCGACCATTCTGTTCGATTGAAAGTTCATAGAGCAACCAGCAAACTTCCGCCACCAGCAGCTGCCTTCTTCAAAAGTATCGAAAAAAAGTAATAATAATATAGAAATAAATCAAACAAAAAAAAATCACTCCATCCTGCAACATTACTCGCTGCGTTAGTTAACGTACATTTATAAAAAAGAAAGGCGTTAACAACAACAACAACGGCAATAACAAAAACATCAATAAAATTGTAAAGACAAGCAAGCAAGCAACGAAAAAGTTTTTCAACTTTTAAAAAGTTTCAGCATACGTTCCAACGTTTTACGAAAAGTGAGTACAATCTCTATAAATACTGTTATATATTTATATGGTTAACACATACATATAAACGTGCGCATCTATGAATATATTTATATATAAATGTATGTATGTTAGTATGTACATAATTGCACATCAATAGCTCAATTCAGCTTAGCTAAAGTTTTTCTACTTGCTAAGTGTTATCGAATACCATTTTTTGGATACAGACACTTACATACATATGTATGTATGTATATTTGTATGTACATACATATATGTATAGGTGAGCGTATATCACTAATACATACATACATTCGTATGTACATACCCAAAGTGATTTGTTTTGCTATTTTTCTTAAGTTAACTTATCTTTTATGTTATCGATTCATACATCAGCGGCGTGTGTAAACCCATTAAAATTCAATTAGAAGCAATAAGGGAAGAGGATGAGAGAATTAAGCAGAATTTAAAAAAGGAAAAAAATTAAAAAACAAAAAAAAAGCTTTAAAATGGTTACTCACAGCAGAAGTTAATTAATGTAATTTTATCTTGCATCGCATAACGAAAACAAAAAAATGCTGCTTGGTAACGAGTTTTTTATAAAATTTTTTCAATGTTTTTATGTAAAATTATTAACGATTTCTTATAACAACTACGTAAAGATGAAGCCTACTCTATTTGAGAATAAAATACTAAAGAAACATGAAAGTATGAATATAGAAAGTAAAAATTAATATATTTTTTGTCGACTTTATGGCAAAAGGACCTAAGTGATATTATATTAAAAGATTTAACTTCAAATGCACACAAATAAAAAAGAAATTTCATAATATATCTTACCGTGCAATACACCTCATTAATCTTTACGCGTTCCTTAAATAAGGATACACAAAAAACATTATAAAAACATGACTTTACAAATATCGAAAAATAAAAGAAATCGCACAAAATGTTGCGGTGTGAAAAGTACAAATGAATTGCTATAATTAGAGTTTTGAATGCGGCCTGAAAGGATAAATGATTTGTCATTCGTGAAAAATATATAAAACAAGGAAAGAAGAACAACAAAAAATAAAAAACTTCAGTTAAAATTTTTCCGAAAACCCACACACACACCAACAATATTAGATTATGCCCAAAATAAAAATTATAAAAATAAAACTCATAACAATAATTGCCAGCACAACAATACACACGCTTTCAATTCATTTGCCTTAAGAAGGCTTGAGTGCGCCGCCACAAAACAACGCCGACATTATCTCTAAATGTAAAAATAGCAAAAATAAAAATAAAAAAATTGTTGGCAAAGCAAAGTGAAAGAGAAAAACTGCCAGCAAGCATAAAGCAAAAATGGTTACCAAGTGGCACACTTTTAGGTTGGCCATCAACAATAAACATGGTAAACTCATACATACATACAAATGTATGTATGTGTGCCAATGGCGTGCATCAAATATGCTGATGCAGCAGCTGTTAGACAGCCTGAAAGTATGCCAAACAAAATTTAACAGTGCTTACACGTAGTCAAGCCTTTTTTTTATTAAGTGCAAGATGAAGATGAAAGTGCAGGATTTCTTTTAGATGAATAGACATTTTGAAGTGAGAAAGGTGGTAAAAGAGAAAAGCAATCAAATTGAGTATTAAAAGCTAATATGCACCGCGAAAATAAAATGGAGTTAAGTTTAGCCGTTGCAAAGTGAAAATAAATACAATTTTCGTAACTTTGCTGCAGTGAAATTTAAAAGGTCGTCGACTGCTATAATTTAAACTCAATTTAATAAATCATCGCCTGAAGAAATGATTGTCGTATGTTACATTTGACGACTTTTGGGAAATCGCGATTGAAGTTTAGAGCCTGCTTTCTTGAAAACGCCACGGTTGATTTTTTTCAAAATTTCACATCTTGTTTCTAGCTTAAGGAAATATTGGAATTAACTATACAAAAAAATGTTACACAAACTATGGAACATTTATTGCAAATTTTATTTACTCACACTTTGTCGCATCCCTGTCGGAAAAAAGCAGATAGTCTGAAAAATTAACCAATTTTAAAGTAGTTGGAAATTAACTGCTTTGAAACAAATGCAGCGCGCAAGTCTTTAATTCTTCGTACTCGTATATTTATATGAGCGTAATACAAAATAATTTAACAACATTTGTAGTGAATAGAAACTTATGTGTATAGTATATATGTACATACATACATACACTGTGCTCATAAAAACTCTCATCCGACAGCAGAAGGCTGTGTTGTCATTCACTTACAATTTCCAATAAAAACAGATGACGAATTGACAGCCGTTGTCGAAAATATTTACGAAGAAAATAAAACAATTTACGTGAGAAGCTAATATATTCATAAAATTCTAAATATCTATCTAAAACTTTTTCCCATATACTCCATAGCTTATTGGAATGAAGTGCCTAATAAAAGGAAAACCTAAAGAGATGGTTTTCGCTCTTTTGTCCAATGACGTTGTAATGAATTTCAACCTTAAACTCACGGAAAATAAAGATTAAAAGCTTTTGCTAATTAGCTAATTTCTATCCGCTTTTGAAAGGTAAGAGAGTGGGCGAGCCCATAAAATGCGTGAATCTTAAAATATTTCATTTTTAAGATACATAGATGGCTTTTGTATCGAAATTCGTGACCCAGAGGAAGTTACTCGCAAGGCCATTCAGGCGGTAAAAAAAACAATGTTTTTACGAAGTATGTAAATTCAATTTTATTTAAAACGTGTAAACTTACGTTAAAAATGAACTGAATTCCTTGCTTAGTTTAAACAAAAATACATATGTTAATATATTTAATAAAAACTTAACTAAAATGCGTTTTTAAAAAGTTAGAAAAGAGTAGGTATAATATAAAGAAGTTTAAATACAAATCGAGTTAAAAATAGTTGTAAAAAAAGCAGTTTTAAAGTAGCTGGAAATAAATACATTTTATTGCAGTTGCAAAAAAAGTAATTTTAATGTTCTTTCTTTCAAATATATTTGAAACTGGTTGAAATCAAATGCAGAGTCGGATAATTGACTTGCTCCTAGAACATCGCCATATTAAAAAAGTTAGTTGATGACAAGAAAATATAATGAATTTAAACCACTTGTGGTTAGAAAAAAGGTACTTTTTAAATTGCTTTTAAAGTACTTTGATTTCCGACAGGGTAGTTACGGTCAACTAATACACATGCGACAAATTACTACCAAAATAGATAGCAAATTATATGAGGAACTTTAGTTTCAGTTTTATTTGAACTTCGAAATATACATGCAAAAAACAACAATATTAAAGTGAACACAACAAAATGGCTCTAAAAAATCCAGTTTATAAAAGAATTCAATTCTGATTAAGAAAAAACAATATGCTAAACAAAAAATTTAGGGTTAAAAAGATATGAGTATATTAGATCGTATTTTAATTACATTTTTAATATGGCACTATAAACGCATTTGTCTTCTTCTTTCTCCAAAAATGGAATGCAACTTTTTTGGTCCTTCTTCTTATTTGGAACAAATCGAAATTCTTGTTTCCACATATTAAAAATATTTGAATATCTACTTTTATGTTCTCTTAAGTCTAAAATACTGTAGGTGGCATATTTAAATGATAACTGAACACTTACTTTAAACAAATCAGATTTGGAATACATCAAAGATTTGCATTTAAAAAACTGAGTAACTTTGGCATTCAAGCTGTCTGATTTGATAGAATAACATTTAATGTCTTGTTCAGTCATTTGTAATATGCTTAATTTAACATTTGAGAACTTCATATTCTTAAGCAGTCGAATTAAAGAAACTAGGCAAGGAATTTCCAAGTTCCGCAAATATTTCTCAATCGCACAATGGACGCAGTCAACTTGCTGTAAATTGGAATGCCGTGGTCCTTGTGGAACGCAGAATCACTCCAGAGTGTAATAGTATTCAAACTAGGGTGATTAAGGCACTGGAAATATCATTTCCATTGCGTCCACTTAAAGTTTCGTTCCATAATGCACAGTACGTAACTATATCTTAATTTGTTATTATAAGAGTACCAGTAAGATTGTAGACGGACAGTTTACGTTTATAATAAAAACTGGAGGCAAACATTTTTGGAAAAGTAAACACATTTTCTAAATCATTTACATATTAAAACTGCGGAATTATTATCAATATTCTGAAGATCAGCATCGCGCTCCGCTTTTGTAAAACTTTTTTTCTTCCAAATGTTTTTGATGCAGTTGGATCTCAGCTTCAGATTGTTTGCCTGCATTGACTTTAAAAATGTGACATCTATCGCAAATATCCTTTTTTGGTGCGTAAAAAGACAAATTAAATCTAGAATTAAACACTTTTCTGTCTTTCGTCTTCAGATACTTTAGTTGTATATGTATAAAAACATGATTGGGAGCAAACCGGACCAAGAGCTCTTCCAGGCCTTTCGACGCCCTTGCTATAAACTAATGGCAACAAACCCCGGTCATGAAGGTTCTTTCGTATATTTTGTTTTCACAATTCATTATTTCGCTTTCTTTTTCGAGACAGAGAGGATTCTGAATACGCTGAAAACATTAATATAAATTAGAAAATTTAAGCTTGAAATAGTTTAAGAATAAGAGCTGTCGTAAAACGTGAAATTGCTTACAGGAACTGCTAATGTCCGACGGCAATTCACGCAGTACACTTCCACTTATTTCTGGCGAAGAAATTAAAACGTTGCAAGCAGTTTCGTAGTAGTTTAGTAACGAGAATTTCTTTTTTGTAACATAACTCGGATCATTTCCCAGATTATCTGAAGAGAAATCGGTTTCGCTGCAAGTTCCAAGAATCTGATTTTGCATGCTAATTCATAGATTCTAGTTGGCACATTTGATTGCAAATCAAATACTCACTCGTAAATTTCTTGCAGCACATCGGGCGCAGACTCCTCCGCACGCTTCGACATCGCGAATGACACTGACATTGTTATGCTCAATGCTTTTCGAATAATACATATTTTTACAGAGCAAGATTCAAATTTTGTCGTATGTGTTAGCTGATATGCTACATACAACATTTTTTTGTTGACACTTGGAAATACTTAATTTGTATGAAAAAATGTCGTACGTGCAAAACTTTTAAATTATACGACAAAATGCGACTAAACTGCTTGTGACCTGCACATACGACAAAATTAGACAAGTTATCTCGGAATACAAAGGAGATATCTAAAAACTGATAACGCCGCTCGTAAGATCTGTTTTGGTATAGCTGCATTATTATCTCAAAACAGCTCGATTTTCACACACGACAATCATTTGTTCAGGCGACGAAATGTTGATAAAATTATATATTTAAATTTTAAGAAAACACTTTATTCAATGAAATTTGGAGTTTTTTGTGCAAATAAGTTTAGAGATTCTGTATTTACTTTTTGAACTATTTTTCATTGGAATAGTAATTGTAACACGTTTGAATGAAAATTTGTGTTTAACTTTTTTTTTAAATAATAATAATAATAATATAATAAACTTTCTAATTAAAAAAATAACTACATATAACATATATTAAAATTGAATATTTCATTTTCTTCCTCTTTTTCCAAATATTTTAGTACAATTATGTCTACATGTACATATAACTTGTACACATTATTTGTAGCTTAGAACATACATAAAACAATTTAATTCAACATTATATGTATGTATATATGTATAAAATATTAGGGGCACTTTTTTTTAACTAATATGGGCAATACCAAATTTTTATTAAAAAAATTTACTACTGAATTTTAGTACTGAATTTTGGCACTGAATTTTAGTACTAAATTTTGGTACTAAATAAAATGTTAAAACGAATTTTAAATACAAACTTTAGTACCAAACTTTTAAAACAAAAAAATATTTAGGGTTTTACAATATTTTTCGAAAAAGCTAATAAAAAAAATTCGGTCAATATTATGGTGTTTTTTTGCTGGCAGGTTAACATTGCATGAATTAAGGAGAATGGTGCTAAAAATCTTGTTAACTACTATATATTTAATTTTAAGTGAGATATATAAACATTTTGAGGTACAGTTTGTTTAATGTTTTATGATTATCAATTTAATGATCACACACCCTATAATACATTTCATTCTAACTTTTTTTATTTTAGCACCAACCTTGGTGATATTCCCATATTTATTCCTTTTATTTAACAAAAAATAAAAGTTAAACTTAAACATCTTACAAACTTTTCGAAAATAAGCTACTTTACTTAGTTCCAAATAAGAAATACAAAATTTTTGCGAAAAAAAATCGTCCGAAAATAATCCATAAAAGGCATATGTACATACATACCTTTGGGAGCGGTCACACCATATACTCGCTCTCCTTTCGCCTTAGACTGCATAAAATATAAAAACACACATCACAGTATGAATATATTTCATACACATAAATGCTAATTAATATGTAACGCAAGTGAAATTTTAGATTTCTGTGACCGTAGCCGAAATAAATAAGTAACTAACAAACATAAAAGTGAAAAATCTAATTAATTTGCAAATACAATGGTATTCGACGGTATATTTTTACTGCGTAAATAAGCTAATCGGATTAGTTTTCTTAAGTTAGCGACAAATTTCAATAGTTTCATAATTTGTATGCGAAAGCGAACTTACTTTATGAGTGTTCATTGTTAAGGTCTACGAAGCGATGAAATAATGGGCTGTAGAAGGCGGGAAAAAATTCACTTGTAACGCCTGCTGCTGACTTACGAGTACATATGCGGGTGTGGGAAAGTGTTTTAAAATTCGTGCACAGTATTCATGTAAATTACTTATGTATATGTAAGTACTATTATTGAGTATGGTAATCACGCACGCAGCCTTTAATAGCTTATGTTCAACAAAAAAAAAAAAAACGCTGCATATTTTTAGGCGCATTAACGCACACATATAAGTATAAACATTTGTTATTAACAAATGTGCCAAACAAAATGAACGATGGTCGCTGAGTGGTATTAAGTTGTCAAGTCGACGACGTTAGAGCGCCCAAAAGTGTGCTATGTATGAAAAGAAATTGCGTCACGTAAACAAAGAAACTTCAAATAACAAAGTAAACGAAGAGAAAAAGTAAAAAAAAATTAATAATAATGTCAAAACAAAGCGTAGGTAATTCAAGGCTACTTTTTTTTACATTCAACTCGGAAATGAATTTTTTGTTATACTACATGCTTTTGCTTTGTTATTGTTATTTGCATTCTGCTTTCGTTATTATTTTTATGCATTTATTGCGGTTTTGAAATTTCCGGCACGCACAGCTTTTTTGCACGTGGTCGCTAATAATGAATGCATTGATGTATGTGTGTTCGTATACTACCAAATGTCTACATATACAATATATGTATGTAGGATGTTTGGATGTGTATATACATACATACATACATATGTATCTATGGAAGTGTAAGCATGCTTCGTTAGTTCTCCTCTTTGTGAGTGTTTTAAGGAAATTTTGTTTATTTTTTTGCAATGCTATCGCGTAATACAAGTAAGTTCTCATGCTTCATTTAAATGCCGAGATGGCTTTGTCAACGATAGGAAGGTCAACTGAAATTGGTATTAGTCAAATGAACAGGAATAGTAGCAAGAGAGTAAACTAATGATTAACACTGACTTAAGTATATAAAGGGGAGAAAAAAAAGTTATTTGGGTGTGATACCGTAGTACGGTGAGATCAGCTTAAATTAGTTGGTAAGAAAATTGAGTAAAATATAATATAGACAACATTTTTAGTACAAGCGCATTTTTAGTACACATTTTAGCACAAGTTTTTTTGTTGGGTTTTAGTAAAAAGTTTTGCTTGCTTTTTAAAACCTTAGTACGTTAATATGTATTTACTTAAATGTACATATGCACATATATTTTTCTTGAAAAAAAAAAACAATTGTTTAAAACTAAAAATATTTTGTTTTTAATAGTAAGCTTTAATTTTTTGTACAAAATAAGTATAAAAACTTCACTGATGTTAAATATTTATCATTTTACTAAATATATATTTTTATAATTCAACAAAATGGATTAAAAATGGTAAAAATATAAAATAAATTAATTTTTAGTACTACATAGGTTAAAATTTTGTACTAAAAGTGTGTACTAAAATATGCCGTTATTTCAACTAATACTCTGTAGGATAATAACACACACGCAATGTACTCGGTTATGGTGATAATTTTTTTTAGCACACATATAATATCTATTTGAATATTAAGTACTAGGTACTTTGTACTAAAATCGCAAAAGTTTTTTTGCATTCAATTTAAAATCCACAGAACTAAACTAAATTTTTTAATCTCTTTAAAACTCAAAAAAGTTAGACCATTGACGCACACGTGGTTATCGGGTTATCTATGTACATATACGTACGTATGTATGTATGTTATTAATTTTTTATCATTCTCCACCAACAAAGCTATCTTTAATTCTTTTAAATTAAATTGGTTGTTGTATACTGAAGGAAAAATGAAAATCACATTTCCATCGATTACGGGAACACTCGAATGTAAAAAATAAAAAAATTCCAGAACATCATTTTTGTACTAGAATCGATCGAGATTGGAACAGCAAGCAGTATAGAATTATAATCGGAAAATTACTTCATTTTTATGCTTCAACATAAAGTAGATATACAAGTATGCATGAGTAATAATAGTCTTCTAACCCACGAAGCCTTACTATATTGCCTTCCACCTTCTGCATTTGAAAGATTTTTCCGATTTACCATAATTAGGCCATTATGTTAAATTAATTCATAAACCTTAGCCACTTTGTTGTGCGTTATAGACAGCTTGGGCTTGCTGCTGTGATATATTAATGCTTAATGAGAATGAAAATATATATTACTCCATATTTGTTGTAGTTTATTTAAGTTGCCAGTATCCTTAATCTCTTTGACTAATTGTTGTTTTTGTCATGAAATGAATAATGATTTGTTTTTTGGATTGCGCGAGTGAAAGTTCTTTTTTAAATGAGAAAATTATGAATATTTAATGAGCTAATAGGAAGTGGGCGTGACGCCTGCTTGTCTTGATGGCTTACATACACGCAAGATATGCACGCGCGTGTAAATAGAGGATGCTTTAAAAGCTGTCAATCAAAATTTTCCACAAGAACAATTAAATGAAATTTCGAGCACAAATATTTTTTTGTGGCTTCCTTAATTGCAATAAATTTTTTTAACTAAACACAATTAAAAATTTAGTACATTTAATTACTTTATTAAGTACTAAATTACATTACACTATATTTAAGGCATAATTGATGGTATATAATTCTTAAGTAAAATTGTACGTATAACACCTTTTATACTAAAATAGTGTGAACTTTGAAAATCTAAGCGAAAAATATTTTTGTTCTTGGGTTATGAATAATTTATGTTGCGTGATAAGCTATAATTGTAAGATTATATGAAATTTATGTCTTAATATAGATATTGTTGAAATTTTTTAGTTGTGCAGCCACTATAGTTTACAATACTTTTTGGTGGTAGAAGTGATTTAAATGAAATTTATGCGAGCTTTAAAAGAAGTAGTTTCTGTAAAATCCATTCCATGGGGATAAAAGATTTATAACAATTTTGTAATTTAGTTTTAGTACGGATATTTTCGTTTTGACCTTGTCTGTTTAGTTTTATGAAAACATACACTTACTTACTTAATTGGCGCATCAATTAAGCGATTTGGCCGAGGTCAAAAAAGCACGCCAGCTGTCTCTATCTCTTGCTAACTGGCGCCAATTCGAAATTCCAGGTATAGCCAAGTCTTTCCAACGCAGTGCAGGTTTTCTTTTTCCTCTACTACTCTACAAAACCTTCAGGGCTGGATCTATTTCATCCATTGTTACGACGTGACCTAGCCAGCAGAACCGTTGGTTCTTAATCCGATGCACCATGTCTACGACTTTGTAGAGCTCGTACAGCTCATCGTTCCATCGAACGCGGTATTTGCCGTCGCAAAGACGTAAAGGTCCATAATTCTTTCGAAGAATCTTTCTCTCGAACACTCCAAGAGCCCTCTCCTCTGATGTTATCATCGTCCATGCCTCTGCGCCATACAATAGGACGGGCATGATGAGAGACTTAAAAAAATTAAAAAAAAAAAAATTGTGTTTGTAGTAGTAAGCTTAATTTAAGTACTAAAATTGTTTACTAAAATCAAATATGAAAACATAAATTGGATATGTTCCACTGAAGCAAACTTAGTTGTAGTGAACAATTTTGGCGAAAATTTGTAGAATTAAGCTTTGAATTGAATAATTGATTTACAATTTAGGTGATTTTTGAAGAACTCGAATAGAAATAAATGTGCAAATCACTTTTTCATTTGAAAAGCAGTTTCTTTTTATTTTTAAATATTAAACAAATTTATTCCAAATAGTTTTTGTGTGTGTATATACATATGTGTGTTTGTGTGTGTGAATTTCTTGCTGTAGCCTTTTCTTCTTCATCGTAAAAGAAATCAATCAGAACGGCTGAATATCTTCATCAATCAAATAATGTTATGAATGTTGACATTGAACGTCATGCAGCGTAATATGAAATATGAGAAGTTAAGCAAAACTTGTACAAAAACTATTTTCATACTGTATGTATGCAGATATTTATTTAGTTAGCTAAATTATGTGAATTGTATAGACGCCCAACCGTATATGTAGTTTGTTCAGAAGTTTTGCTAAACTTTTTTTGTTGGAAGTGTTCCGCAAACTTTGTTACAAAATACATTTATACACTCGAAGAATATATATTTATGCTTAGTTTTATATGTTATTTTAGGCTGCGTAACTTGAATTGGCATTGAAGATATTGCAAGAATATTTGTTAGTGAAACTGTAAGGCAATAATAATCCATATTACCTTCCAGTGTGAGGCAAATTCTTTTTCACTTGATGAATAAGTGAAAGTTGGCAACTGAACGGGGGGTGTCTAGATTTAAAATGTTCCACGGCTTATGAACTCTGGAGCTTCTCTGACCATAGTAAATATTTTTCGGATATTCCTTTGAAATTTAGTTGAATGGTCGTGAATTCGGCAATGGCGGTATTACTAGTCGGAAAACCAACTCATTCAAGAGAATAAGGCTGTGAAACGCAATGAAATGACATCGGGGTTAACACAATACCGAAACCGGTTTGTATTTAATCAAATTTCATAAATGAAGCCAAATCATTCTAAAAGGGCCGACAGATGGGGGCCACTTATACAAATAAACGAGCTCATATATCTGCATAATATTTCAGGGCAGACAGACGCCACTTATCTGCATTTCGGCATCAGCTGATTTGACAAACGAAATTAAGCTGAAAATGGAAATTAAGAAAATAAGATTGGCAGCTAATTCAATGGCACAAAATCATTACGAAATAAAAAAAGCTTGAAATTATTATTTTAAAGTTGCTTACTAAAATCAAAATATGCAATACTTGTACATTGGCACATAAGTAATTCCTAGCAGGATGCTAAAGCCTTGTGTGTTTACAGTTCTCGACATTAGAGAAAGGACGTTGTGCAAATATGTGAGTTTATTTAATTTGCTGCAACGATATAAATAATTTATACACATGCGTGATCGCTATAGCTACTTTTGGGAACGAGACGAACCTTCAAAGGACGAAAATTTTAATTTCAAAACAAATGCATTTCGCAAAATTTGTGGAAAAGCTGTCGACATTGAAAGGTGAACAGCAATATGAGGCAATGTATTTCACTTCATAAAATAGTGGCTATCTCATTGCTCCCTTTGGAATATAGAACTTCTGCAAGTCTACAGGATGTAGTACTGTTGATGAAATTATTGTGGATTTTTGCTAAGCAGTATGCGAAAATCTTTCGGATTGCATGAATTCCTATCCTCCAAACCCACAAGAAATCGCATTTTAATTAAAATTTGATTTAATTTGCTAATATTTGCAGCTATTTTTTAATAATAAAAACTTTTGACAACAGCTGTACCAATTTTGCTCGTTTACAATAGTACTTTACTGTCAAAAGTGCAGTATTGCTATATTGAAATCACGATATTCGTGCATATCTCCGAGTGCTTATGCGCGTTTGGAAGAAGATAATGCATGAGTTAATGCAGATCAAGGCTACTTATCTAGATAACATTGCCCGTCTGTCAGCCCATTAATGCTAACTCGAACAAAAATATCTCGATCCTTAATGTACTGGTGGGTAAAAAAGTATAGTACACTTTTTTTAAGGCTGAGAACACAGTGAAGCGAAAATACGAAAGTAACGATGAACGAAAACAAATGCTGTAAAATCTTGTATTTTTTTTCGATTAAAGCCTTAGTACGATACGTCCACTTAGATGGCTTTGTTCACTTTACTACGCATCCAGCTTAAGAGGGTTAAGTTGACGTGTGGACCAGATGCATTTCAATCTACGTTTTTACGCTATGGTTCGTAGTAGTGGTTTCCTGATATGATACCTTTATCAGATTAGTATCAAATTTTAGAAACTTTGGCGTTCTTTGAACTAAATGAAACCTAACACTGTCGAGAAGAACTAATCTTTTCAGAAAGCTGAGTTTCAAATAAAGTATTGAATAGAAGCTTGACTATACAATTTTTTTTAAGTTAATAAAATATTCTGTAAGAAAATAATAAAAACAAGGAAAGGAGATTTTGAAAGATTTACAAAACTTGCACAAGTAATAATTAATTTGCTTGCTGTATCCATCCTTAGTAGCAATTTTGGTTAATTAATTTTAATTTTTTAATAATTAAAACTGAAATTTTTTTTTTTTTTAACAAATTATTTATAATATCAATAATGTTGATGTTGGTTGGAACGATTTTCCGTCATCCCTTGTCAAGTTTGGTTTGGAGACAAACCGGTTTCGGCGTTGTGCCATCTTCAGTGTGAATTTTCGTTCTGTCAGTTTATGTCTCTTGTTCCGTATTTATTTTGTTTTTTTGGTCAATCAGGTATTCATGCGTAATCGTAAATGTTAACAAATGTTAGGTGTCCTGAGTATAGGTACCTAAAGCCTCGCACGGTTTGATTCCAAAAGGGGTATTTTTTATCTCAAAACTGCCTTTGCGGTAAGAACAGGTAGATAGTCAGTAATTTTAGTCCGTTTAGGTATTGCAGTTTGTTTTGTATGTTGGCATCTGTCATTTTACCTACGTTTTTCGTATCCTTTTGTTGTAGTCCCTTATGTGTTCACGGAATCTTGTTCTTACTTTACGTCCTGTTTGTCCTTTATAGCTATATTGACACTCACAGGTTAGTTTATACACGCCTTGTTTGTTCAATGGGTCTTCTTCATTCGTGCTGCTTTTAAGTATCCTTCCCAAGTTGTTTCCAGTTTTAAACGCCGTGTGGATATTATACTTTCTGAAAAAAATTGCAAGTTTGTATGTTATTTTTCTTGTATAAGTCATTACTGTCCAAGTTTTTTCGTCTAGCTCTCTGTCGCTTCTATTTTGAACTGCATACTTACATTTTTGTGAATTTATCCACAAGCTCCTTTTTATATCCGTTGTTTGTTGCTATGTTGTATATTGTGTTTAGTTCCTTTCCGTATGCCTCTCGCGATAGAGGTATTCGTTCAAGTTGTCTTACAGCGGCGTATTTGTGTTTTTGAGGATGATTTGATGTGTTATGTATTATGGTGTCTGTAGCTGTCGGTTTTCTATAAATTTCGTAGACAAGTTTTCAGGCAATTTTGTCTATCTTAATCGTCAGAGCCAGGTAATTTATTGTTCCCTTCTTTTCCATTTCCATCGTAAACATTATACATCCATGTACCTTGCATAGAATGCTACGCCTAACTCGGCTTTTAGTTCTTCCATATACTGTCCTCCAGTTCTTGCATAAATACCTCCATGAGGATGGCCGAGGTTGGATTTCCCATTCCGAGTCCGTTTGTTTGTCGGTATATTTTATAATTAAACTTGAAATAATTTTGTCGCTGTTAGTTAGTAATGTATTTGTGATTTGGGTTGTTTTTATATGGTCCTTCGTTTTTTCGAGTAATGTATTCCGGACCATATCTATTATTTCTGTTTGTGGAATCGATGGGTATAAGTCCTTAATATCAAAAGACACTAGCCTGCTTTGCTGTGTAATTTTCACGTTTGCCAGTTTATGGATGAGTTCCGTCGTGTTTGCTACAATGTGCTCGTTACGAAGTTCCAAGTTATCATTTAACAGCATTTTCAGATGCTTGGAGCCGACTTATAGTTAATTATGGGTCTCATTGGAGTGTCCGGTTTGTGGATTTTTAGAAGCGCTATCAGTGGTGTTGCTGCCGGATTCATCTGGCTTAATAAGTGTGCTATGTGGGGGGTTATAATAATGCTCGCTTCTTTATCTCTATTTGGTACCTGTCCGTGGGGTCTTCTCTAATTTCCCTACACTTCATTTCCCCTATTACTGTTTTAGTTTTTCGTATATATTCCTGTATCTTCATGAGTACCGTTGTTAGTAACATTAAAATTATTGCTGGTAACAGCTCTCATGAATGTATTTATCTACTAACGTAACTTTACAGTCCTGCCTGTATGTTTGTAAATTACAGCGAGTCTCAATGGCTTTGAACATTTCATTGCATACTTTTCGGCGCCGAAACGATGCGTTCTTTTCATTGAAAATAATTATTTTGCATATCTTTTAATTAAAAATGTTTTATAGGCAACGCTTTTGGGGAGCAGCTTGTAAATAACATGCATAAAAAGTTTTTAATTTACAAAATTTATGATAGAAGAAATATAAAGCATACTTCTTGGTGAAAAGCCATAATTTCAAGAGAGTAGAGAATGAAGCCAAAAATGTTAAACGGGTTGAACAAACATTTATGCACACTTTTAATGTGACTTGTAAAAAGTTGTGACAACACCATTTACGAAAGCTCACATACATATATAATATACTGTGTGTATGTACATATGTATATGTAGGTATGTGTGATATTTAGTTTGTGTATAACTTGAATGAACATACAAATTTTAAGCAATGCAAAAGCGAACATATGTAAGCATGTGCATACACAAGGGAGCCAACCGAAATTCATGCGAATGTGTGTACGCCATCACACAGCCAGACAAACGCACACACACACACACACACACTTGGTAATTGACCTCATTAGGCAACATCTTGACTTTTATTGCCGCACAGACTTCTAACGAAATATCGCAGGGAAGATTTTTTTCTAACAATAGCACACATACCAACTAATACATATATATATTTGAAGTTAGGTGCTAATTTTTAATGCGTAAACAATAAAAACAAAGTGGGGGAAAAAATGTGTGGCAAACAAAGTAAAACCGCGCAAAGTCATAGGGGAGGATGCATTAGTAAGCGGACATGCAAATTTTTCATCACCTCAACAGCTGGCTAGTGGCTGCGGGCTACAAAAGTAAAAGGCAACGCAAAAAAATGTTTCGCGAAGAAGAAGACAAAGAAAGAAAAATATGATGAGTGAACCCAAAGCAGGCAGTAAGCAAATGCTGCACCAAATAAAAGATACATTTTTCGCGCTTATCATCAAAGTTGCATGCCCACAAAACCAATATACTCGTGCACACACACAAAAATATATGCCCTTGAGCGTTTATGTATGTATGTAGATGGTCCATATTTTATTTCTTGCCTTTCTTAGTCTGGTGCAAGTTGTGAGTTTTTGTTTTTTGTTGCAGCCGCAGCAGCGCGCCACTGAAATCAGCCAAACTAGAAAATCTGACATTTGACTCGAAGCACATTAGACGCCGTTTCTTTGTATGCATGCAAACACATACTCGTACGTAGAAATTAGATTTGAGCGTGCGAGTGTGTTTTTTGAATAAAATACGCGAAATTTATTCATATAAAAAAATTTGCTAGACGTCAGCGCGTTTCTGGCTGGTTGTGTGCGAAGTGCTGAAGGGGCGCGACAAATCTTTAAGAGCAGACTTACGATAATTTATGAATTTCTCGAGCTCATGCAGAGTAGAAGCATAAACTTTAAAATAAATTACACGATTCTAGCGCTTTCTAATTTAGTTTTGACGCAATGACAAAATATTTTCAATTACTGAAAAAGGGTCAGTTTCAAAGTTAATTTCTTCTTTCAACTTCATTAGTTTTCGCTGCACCAAGTTTTCTCTACTTTATTGTAAAGAACAAATATTTAACACAGTCCTAAGCATCGCGCACTAAAACCATTACCGCTCCATATAAGACGATCTAGGCTGAGCGTGAAAATTAGTTTCCCTACTGTTTACTCGATACCTTCGGCTGAACGTTTAATAGTTTTCTTTGATTTTATGTTATTCAACAAAAACACATTTTTATATTTGATGATTGTTTCGGAAGGTATCATATTTGGAGTGCCGCAAGCTGTTTTTAAGTTATTTGAAAGGTTATTGACAGGTAAGAAAATTCTAGATGTTTTTTTTTAATTTAATTAATTCGAATTTTTTAACTTAAGCTAATAATAGGGGGGATTCACACGGTGTCGCATTGTCGTTAAATCATAAAATTTGTAAAATTACAATTTGTGTTTTTTTTACTTCCTTTTTATATGCAAAGCAACATAAACAACAAAAATACATTTAAGGCTACCGAAAATTTGTATAATTTTACAACTTTACGACATTTAACGACATCTTGTGAATTTCATTTATCTAAATTTTATGGAAAAACTTTCAATTAAAAAGAAAATTCAATTATGAAAAGAATATATTTTTGACTAAATAATATAATAATAGAAATAAAAGGGGACACCAGATTAGTTATGTTTGATATTTAAGGTCTACATATCCTACCTCAATACCAACAACGGAAACGTTGAACGTCTTGCTTAGCATACTACTCAAAAAGATGAACGATAGAGACATCGGTAAACAAATCACAAACACCTTAAGAACCGTAGTGCAGCAAAATTATTTTAAATTCAACAACAATATATATAGACAAACGAATGGCCTAGGAATGGGTAATCCTACCACAGCAATACATATGGAAATATTTATGCAAGATCTGGAGGAGCAATACATGGAGCATCTTAGAGACAACCTAGGAGTAACGATATATGCGAGAAATGTGGGCGTACTACCTAAAAACAACGAGGATGATATATTAGAATATCTCTATCGACAACACAAAAACATAAAGTTCACAATGGAGACGGAAAAGTAAAGAAGAATAAATTACCTGGACATGACAATTAAGATAAATTACAATACAGAAACACTGGAATACGAAATTTACAGAAAACCTGCAGCCACGGACGCCATAATACACAGCACATCGATCCATCCGCAACAACACAAGAACGCAGCGTTTAGACAGCTTGTAACCAGACTGGAACGAACAGCATTAACAAAAGAGGCATACAAGAAAGAACTCAAGACGATATACTATATAACATCCAATAACGGATACTGACTGAAATAAGAAGAGAGTCCAAAAAAACGATAACATACAAAGAAAATAACGACAAAAAAACATGGACGACTCTAATCTTTACTGTGCGTTCGACCTATAAACTGTCCAAATTTATTAATAAATTTAATATCCACACAGCATTTAAAACATCCAACAATATAGGACAGATACTACAGACAAACACAAATAGCGAAGACCCACTAAATAAACAAGGTGTGTACAAACGAACATAAGCATGTCAATACAGCTACATCGGACTAACTGGACGGGAAATACGAACAAGGTTCCGGGAACACATAAGGGATTACAATTAAAAGACTCTGAAACCAAAAACAACAACAGAGTCAAACTTCGCAAACCACCAATAATGTACACCATACACACAACATAAAGAACGTCGTCTCAATATACTGAAAAATATGGAAATATACAAACAAAAAAAATTCAATGGCAAAATAATAGACGAACAAATAAACAACGGATCAGACGTAATATCCGAACCGTTGAAATTACTATACGGACGAAAAAACAAAAGCCAGGAAATAACCGCCGAAACAACAAACAAACAATACACACAAAAACGAAAAATGACACTGAAGATGGCACAACGCCGAAACCGGTTTGTCTTAAAACCAAACTTGACAAGGGATGACGAAAATTCGTTCCAAAACCAATCACTAAAAAATACCTTTTTTTTGTAAATTTGCTTACAATTTGCTTGAAATGATTTCTTTAAGTTAATAAATGGTTTAAGAAACTCATTTTAATTTTTGGTATGCAGTTAAGTGGCGTATTTTATTTTAGCAAAATGCAGTGCAAATTTTTTTTAGTTAAAAAGGTGTTTCGATTTTGTTGCTTGGTCTAGCGCAAGTTTGCCAAAAAACATGTAGATTTCATATAGAAAAATTCGTAAGTTTGTCGGCGAAAAAATAAAAAAAGGCTATGAGTATTTTGGAATCGAAAAGATAAGAGTTCTGCAGAAAAAAGTGCGATTTCCATTAAATTCTCAATTTGTTTTTAAACAATAACCACTGTTTTTTTTGTTGTTTTTAGTATTATTAAAAAACTTCATTTAACTCGACGCTGCAAGCCCTCAGCAAACCGGTTTCGTGTTAGTCGATTTTTTTTTTGTACAGCTGTTTACTTACGATTTAGTACAATCGAGTGTGATGTTCAACCGATTGTAATGACTATGTTATAACTATAAGCAGCTTAGAGGCGCTTAAGAAAAAAATGCGGAACTTCACTAGATTGCTTCGTATTGAAATCAAAGTTTCGAGTTTTTCGTAAGAAAATGCTATGAAAGGGAAATACTAAAGAACACCAAAAAGTTCGGAGCGTTCTTATATTCAATATATTTGTGTGCTGTCAATTTAAACAAAAAAAAAAAAGAAAACCAAATTAGAATCACACGCACCACCCACACACTCATATACATACATTGTAAGTATGAATAGAAAAATGTTGGAAACATATGAAAAAAACGCATTCGCAGCTTAACAATTGAGTTGCCTTGCTGAGGTTTTTTGCTTTTTTTTTTGTGTAGCTACCGGTACCAAAGATATCCGAGTCAAGCGTAACGGCGGTGCTTTTGCTTTTGTATGAGTTGTTGTAGCATGTGTGGGTGGCAGTGTACGAGTGTGTTTGTGTGTATGTGTGGTAGCAATTGTAAAGGTCTTTGTTCGCGAAGTCGGCAGCAGTACTAAGTATTGGTTTTTTGTTGGCACATTGCAGACAATTCCTTTGACAGCCCATATCGCGGCATAATGGGCGCGTTGTTTTTTTTTTTTTCGCATTTTGTGGAATTCTTACAACATGTTAGCCATTTCCTTTGCGCTTTTTGCCACTGTATTTCATCGTTGTTTGGGCGTTGGTAATGTAAAGAAAAAATGAAATAGTCGTAATACTCATTTCGTATAGTCTTTGGCGATTCCGTGTTTTTTTTTGTGTTTTCAATAAATCGACGTTAACATGTGCTGCCGCTAAATTTTTGCGGCAAATCTGCGCAAGAAAAGTGACACCGCTGTGGTTGTTATTGACATTTTTGTCGGTTATATGTAGCAGAAAGCGAAAAAAAAGTGTTCTTATAGCGTGGTTTGTTTTTGTTATGTGACGGTTATTGAAAATCTGGGTTTGCTGTTGCTTTTTATTTGTTTACGAAGAAATCATATTACAGTTCAATTTAATTAAAAAAAATAAAAAAAAATCACAGAACCACCATACCGTGGAGCGGTAAGTAGTTCTTGCAAATATTTTTAGTAAAGCAGTTTTTTGTTCATTTTCAGCTTAAAGAAACTCATTTAATCATCTCCCTTTTCCGCCAACTAATATGACATTTCCAAAAAACCATTGTTTGTTTTATCTATTTTTCACAAAATGCACACTTTTTTTAAACTCTGCCGCCGTGTGTTTTTATTTACAGTTGAATGTGTTGTTTAACTTTAATTGCCTGTTGATAAACATATTGCATTAAGAAATCTTAATCAAATTTAATAATCCTTTAAAAGTTTAAAAAAAAAAATTTGCACAACAAAATATATCTTCTATCTAAATTATATTCTGAAAAGCGGTGTTTAGCTTGACTAAACTACAATAGCTACAGAGATGAAAAGTATATCAAATGCAAGGTATTGATGTGTAAATTTGCACAAAATTATCAAAACGAAAATCCTTTTATTAGTTTTTGAGATATTTGTGTGGATAGTTTTTAAGAGAAATGTGAAATTTTTGAGTCAAGAACACCCGATTACAAACAAGAAGAATATAACCGATATTGAACTTTACTTGCTTTCTGCGACCTTCCTTTATTTGGTTTTTTGTTTTGAACAAGTTTTTCAATAAAAATTTGCTAGTTCAAAGCTCGATATATTTCACACGCCCTTCACAAATATATTTAAACCGTTTTAAAAACGATGCTGATATTATTAATTTTTCTAGTTACATATTGGAGCTCATAAAATCTTCATATGAAATCGTGAGAAAGTTTTATTCATTGTATAAAGCGCACTTATTATTAAAATTGAATTTTTAAGGGGTCCTCTACTCCCAAGGCCTGAAGTCGAGCGCTTATTTTTGGAAATAAATAGCGAAGGATCTACTGAATGAATTTAATAATTTTATTTTATTTTAAAGGTACATGTTTTGACTTTAAAATTTTTGTATTAAATACCAAAAAAAAAAACACATTGTCGACCTTGATTAAATTGATGTTGAAACTGCATGGGTCCCGCTTAGGTAAAATTCTGGCAGTTGGGTTATCTTTAATCATAAATTAAATATTCTTTAAAATCATATTTACGTTAGCTATGTTTGGAATGGAATGGAATGGAATTGTGGCAGGCCGGGAGTTACCCAATCACTCAGGTAACTTTGCCCATTGTGCTTAGGCCTGAATATAGGATATAGAAGGGGTTTGGGAAAAGGCGGAAGGGAGGGAAGAGGGGGTTAGTTTACTCCTCGGCAAACTTACCAGATGTTCTAACGAAGCTTAGGAGTTTGTCCAGAGATAAAGAGTGTAATGTGCCCACTCTCAATACACCTGACCCGAATATGCGCAATCTTAACCAGGAGAGGGTCGGACAGAAGCAGAGAAAATGCTCTGTACCATCCTCCTCCTACAGACAAGATGCGCACATCGCATACTCGATGTAACCAATGGTTATACAAGTGTTGCCCCCATGGATTGTGTCCTCTAACCAGCCCAGTCAGAGTCCGCAGCTCTCTCCTCCTCTGTTTAAGAAGGAATTTTGCCACCGACCTGTCTGCTTTTTTTTAGGAAATACTTGGTGATTTTACAGGAGTCAGCACTGCGCCACCGGTTCTCATGAATCCCGATACATCCGACAGTTCCTGCAATGATTGGCTACGCTCCCACCGGATATTCAATAGCGCCCTGGTTAGCCAGATCATCGGCCAACTCATTACTCTGAACACCAGAGTGCCCCGGTACCTATATGAGTTCAAGCTTATTCCGTTTTGCAACGGAGTTAAGCCTAATCTTACATTCCTGGACAACCTTTTAAGAGGTACGTGCTGTCTCCAAAGCTCTGAGGGTAGCTTGGCTGTCACTACAAATATAAATTTGGTATCCACGCCACCTCTCACCGATTACCCAGTCAGCCAACTTAAGTATCGCGCAGACTTCCGATTGGATAACCGTTGTCATTTTACCTAAAGGGACGAAGACACTGAAGTTGCCTTCCAGGTGCCATCCTACTCCAGTTCTATTTACAGTCTTGGAGCCGTCAGTGTAACAAGTTTTTGCTGATTTCACCGAAAGGGAGTCTGGATCTCTCCATTGATCCCTTGTAGGAAAATAAACTGCGTACTTTCTCCCAAAAGAAATCCTAGGCAGCAGCTTGTCACTCGAGGCTAGAAACAAAGGGTATTGTCCTGACAACCTTTCGAACAACTCTCTGTGCTCGGAGCTCCGGTCATCGTGCCACAAGCCAAAGGTATGCAGTCGACATATCGTTTTCATTGCCTCCTCTTGGATCGCTTAATTCAGAGGTAGCAAATCCAACAAAGCATTAAGAGCTGCACCTGAGGTGGTGCTCACAGCGCCCGTAATATTTAGGCACACACTCCTCTGTAGTCCGTTTAGCTCAGATCCCGTGGCATTGACCAAGCCTCTTCGCTACTAAACCACTGCGGAGTATGAGATTATAGGTCTTACAAAAGCTGTGTATACTCATAGTATCATAGCCGGTTTCAGACCTCATATCAGCTTCCTATCTAGGGTTACCCCCAGGTACTTCACTTCCGTGAAGAGATAACATGGAGTGAATCCATCTTCTGATGGTTTCGTCCACTTTATGCCTTCTGGCAGCAAAAAACATATAGTCAAAAGTGGCGTTGTCAGGGGCCCCCTTAACATCAGCAAATACCCTCATTTCTATGTTTACTCGAGCCAGAATTTTTTTTATTTTGCAAATTATAAAATTAATGCAACGTTTAAAGATAAATTACGGTGTATAACTTAATGGAGACGTACTTGAAAGTAAAAAAAATTTACGCGAACTTCAAAAAAACGGAAAGACCAAATTAAACAAATTGCAAAGCGTCTTTGGAAAATCTACTTTACAATTTTGTAAGCGCGCAAGCATGTCGTTCAGCGTTACAGTTTGGTTAGTTAGTTAGTGTTTTACAATTTTCAACTGCTTGCCGGTTACTTAATTTCCAAGAAAGCCAACTTTTCCATTAACCTAAAGTTTATGTTTTCAATATTCGCAAGTATTTTGAGTGCTGCGCTATTTACATTTTATTTCATTTAACTATTTTCTGTATGGCCGCCATTATCTATACCACGTACACACTCACTTGCATTAGTAAACAAAAGCGCGAAACGGATGGAGAACCAAAAAAAAAGAACAAAACCAGCAACGTGCCCACAAACACTTGTCTCAACAAAAATAGCTTGCGGACATACTTTTAACTAAAAGACAATATCATAGTCGCCATGGGGGTGCATCTTTGAAGTGCTCGGTTGGTTTATTGTGAAGCTTACAAGTATAAACTTCGCCTAGTTGCCATTACACTGCATACACAACGCTCACGCTAACTATTTGCGAGCCAATTGTGAGTTTCAGCCAAACAAAAGTTGGGGAGTGAAAACTGAAAAAAAAAAAGAATAGCAGCGTCGACAACTTGCGCCAAAACAATATAAACTTCATAAATTTTCAAAACTACAATAGCAGCAACAATGGCATGAAAGTCAGCAGTCGAATGAGATTCTCTAGAACGTTTTGGCAGGTTACTCATACGCCATGACAACGTATGTATTTGTGCTCGTCTTCAACCCGTATAGTAGTTGTTTATGGACCTAAGTGTGGTTTAACCAACTTTCTCTTCATTTTTGTTTTATTTTTTGGCTCTGCTTGCCTTCGCTGGACAATAGCTTATGAACTGTATGTGAACGCCTAGTTGTATGAGAGCGACGTGTGATGTAATGGTTAAGAAAGTAAAAAAAAAAATGTAAAAAGGAAGCAATGAGTATAATAAAAGTGGTGGAAGTCTAAAAAACAACAATAACAACAGCGGAAACCATAACAGCTCACAACGACAATGGCAGCGCTTGTAATAAATAAATAAAATGGCATCCTTTTTTCTAAGCAAGCATACTCATTTCCTCGCCAAAATTGGTGGAAGTTACTTGTATGTATGTGGTTTTATTGGGTGCCCGCGCTATCACTTGCCAGCTAACTACATAAAGTATGTTTTATATCACTTTTCCACATTTTACAAATTTTTTGTATTCTATATATTTTTTATTGCGTGCCTACACAACTTATTTTTCAGCATTGTTGTCGTCTAAATTGCTTGCACATAAAGAGTTTATGCGTATGAGAGCGACGCTTGGTTTTTGGCAAAAAAAAGCACGAAAAAAAAAAATATTCAAGTTTTTAAAGTGAACTGGATGTGGAAAATAAGTGCCTTTATGTTGGAAAATTATTGATAATAAAATTTAAACATATAAATTATGCAAGTTTCTAAATGATCCAAATTTAAATTTTTTTGTGAAGCTGCTTCATTGTTTTGCGAATGATAATAGCCTAAAAAGTCAAAAAAATGCAATCAAATAATACATTTTTTAGAAAACGAATACCATTTCGCATCATCTTTTACAGATTCAGACCAAGTTCCACAAAAGTTTAAATATTTAAGTTTTTTTGTTAAGGACATTTTTCATTTTCTCGTAATACAAATCTGAGTGTCACATACAGATGGCGCTCTTGGCATTTTATATATTAATATGTAAAGCAAAAACTTGCTTTTATGATTAATACAAAATTTTTTTCTTAAAATAGTTTGAATAAATCTCTTTCAGGGTTTTTATTTGACATAAGAAGAAAACAACAGTGATACAAATTTTGCAAAAATTGTAAGCGCCCGGTTCCAAATTCACGAGTGAGAAAGTTGTAAAAGTTAAAGTATCCAAAAATGGTTACGAAAATACTCGATCGAAATGAATTCAGTTATTTGCTAATTGAATGTAGTTTTCGGTTAATTCCTTGTTAATATCAATCTTGTCCACGACTCCTACTTGTATTTTCTCATACCGCTTCAAAAGCCCAATAAAGATAGCCTAATATATTCCAACCGAATCACACAAATAGTGATAAAAGCTGATAGTCCCCACCATATTTGATTTTTAAATCTCAAAAATGATCGCGAGCAAAATTCCTTGTATCAACAAACCTACTTCTTGGATGCTAGTTAGCTTAACTTCTGATTGCATTCGACAAGGATTTCATTTCAAGGTCTCTACTCCATTTAAAGGCTTATTTTTTTCTACTAAACAAGACTTCCCAGCAGAAGTTCTACACCAACAAAATCAAGCTCATGTAAATTTATTATACACTTTTTAAATGCTCTTCTTCGATCAAATAAAATTCCCATTCAGTTGCTTAGATTCGACCAGAATCTGTTTTCTTTGTTAGTGACGGTTTTTTTTTCTGAATAAGCTTGCATATTAAGGTGGCGCTTTACGCACGACAACAGATCGTGCTAAAAGACAGACAATCCCATTCTTACTAATCTTAAAAAATAATAACCTCTTCTACAAATTTTATGTGAACTCACACCACTGTACCTTTGTTATCGGTGGTCCAAAAAAAGACCAAAATACGGACAATGCGGGCGGCAAAAAGTAATGTCTTATAAGGACGGAAACGTTTTGCTTAATTTATTTGCTGAGGCTGCAAATACTTTGTCGTTAACACTGAAAGTAAAGTCGAAAAACTATACAAAAAAAAATGGTACAAAAAAGGGTGACAAGGTGTCAAGTAATGCCTGAGTAGATACTGCATACAGAGGACGTGTATTGGAAAGGAAAGTATAAACAATGGAAGGAACGGAGGAAAAAGCGCAAAGCATTGAAAGCGTTCGCAAGCGGAGCGATAAACAATGCAGCAACGTGATTTAGTCAGTGAACAACAAGCTCAGGTGTGGCCATTTGTGAGCTGAGAACGATGAAAGGAGTTATGCTGCCACGCTGTCGGTGTTGGCGACCAAGTTGCTTGGGCGCATAAATTGTTAGTGTAGAATACAAAATTAGTATGTATGTACAAGAAAAGTTGCGGGTGTGACACGCTGTATGGAATTTTTCGAAGATAAATGCCTAAAATAGGAAATGGGAGCATGAAACTAAACAAGGAATGCAGAAAGAGAGCAAGGAAGACGACAGCTGTGTGTGTGTGTGTGTGTGTGTATGGCTGGAAAGTTAAAGACAGTTGGGTGAGTACAAAAGCAAAGCATACTTAAGTACAGTTATTAATGTTGTTATTGTTATTTATATTATGTCTTGTGTACTGGCTTGCTACTCAAGCTGCTGACCCACACACTATTGGTTTAGGTTTGCTCTTCTTTTATGATTTTTGTGCTTGCTGCTGCCATTAAATGTATCCTCAACATCAGGGACACCAACGATAACACCACAAAAGTAAGAAGATGTGTAGGGTGGCAAGCTATGCCGGCAGCTATGATGAAAATTATTTAATGCACTTGGCAAGCAATAGAAATTCCACTAAGCAGCTGCCAACGCGCGCCGCTAAAACTGAACCAAAGCAGAGGTGCGCACTCAGCCAGTGTGAGGGTGGCAATAAGTGAGGCGTGTCAGTTGCTGCAACCTTGGATGTTTGTACAAGTATGTGTTATATTATTATTTAGCATTATAACTTTGTCGTATACACCTTCAGTGGCGCATAAAATTGCTAAGCGAGAGTAGCTGTGTGTGTGTGTTTGTGAGCCAAGCTAAGTCTAAACAACACACATTAAGAAGTCAACTGCGTCAATTGCAGATGCGTTCACTAAAAAGCAAAAGCAAACTACGAATTGGCCAAAGGGACATATGCACGCCTACTGCTCAACGCTCCCATGCGCTTCCCCATTGCTTTTGCAAGCAACAACTTTACTTTGTACTCAGCCGACAACCCCTCCACCAACTCAACGCTCAACGCTCACGTGTGCACACATAAATTATCGCAAAAAGTTGAAAATTTTTACAAAAATATGTTCGTCCCTTTACTCACACTCGGTCCCATCCCCAGCCTGCTTGTGCTAGAAAGCTTTCAGTTGCGCTCGTTCTTCAATGCTGTGCGCTATCAATGAGTGTGCTTGTTTTTTTTTTTTTATTATTCTTCTTTTAATTTTTAGCCCACGTTTACTGCTCCATTTTCTTGCGTTGTGTTAGTTAGCTCGATATCATCTGCCTGATTTTTGCGTTGCTCTGAATTTGTGTGCGCGTACATACGGTAGAATATGTGCTTGTGCAAACTGTGAAATATGTCCTTATTTACATTTTAGATTTAGATTTTTAGGTCAACTGCGGGCGGTGATCTACGGCAATGTGCTGCAGTTTTTCACCGAAAATTGTTCGTAATTGTAAAATTGGCGTCATTTTTTTTTTGTTTATGGCTTTGCTGCGTTAGCGCGGTTTTGCATGAAAATTCTTTAAAAAAAAAACTAGAGAAAATGAAAAACAAAGCAGTTAAGGAAAGTTTATAGCAATTATGAATTTTAATGGAGGTGTGGACAAACACTTAGTCATTTGAAAAAGTATTTAAAAAATAGTAGTGTTCCGAAAACTTTGCTGCTCGGAGACCTTCAACAATGTCTTTGAATTTACCACCCATGTTTCAAATGAGTTTAGGGAATACATTGTTACTGATGTTATATATACCGATTTCAGTAAAGCATTTGACAAAGTATGTCACTCTTTACTCATCCGTAAACTAGATCTGGTTGGTTTTCAACCTGGTATCCTCTGTTGGATGTCTTCTTATCTCTCCGGTAGGACGCAAAAGGTAGTTTTTAAAAATTTTCATTCTGGGATCATAGATGTTTCCTCGGGAGTTCCGATTCTGTTCCTGCTATTCGTAAACGACATTTCTACAGTAGTAAAGTATTATAAAATATTGATGTACGTGGATGATGTTAAACTTTTTAAGTCTTATGCCTCGGCTGAAAAACAGATCCTTGCTGCAGCAAGATTTGGACAGCATAGTCAATTGGTGCAGCATTAATTATATGCCGCTTAACCTTAACAAATGTAAATTCATGTGCTTTTCTCGACGAACCATTCAGCCGGCCTCCTACAAAATAAATAACTTAGTCCTAGAACATGTAAACAGTTTTGTTGACCTGGGTGTTGGTATGGATTGTAAACTCAATTTTAATTTTCATATTAGTTCCACAGTTAATAAAGCAAGGGGTGTGCTGGATTTTGTAAAGCGTTGGTCGAAGGAATTCCGTGACCCATATTTAACTAAAACACTTTTTACTTCATTGGTAAGATTAATACTGGAGTATGGTTCCATATTTTGGAATCCTCGTTATCGGGTCCACTCGGACCAACTAAGGTCAATACAAAAACAATTCTTACTTTTTGCTTTGAGAAATCTTCGATGGGATTCGAAGATTTGTATATTTAAAAAACATCCGTACGTTATGCGGATTGAGCCCCTCGTGTCGGTTGGGCGGGAAAGTGGGTTTCCGTTGGGTTATAATAATATAATAAGACCATGAGGGGGCCAGAAACCTTAGCTCTGAAATCTCCAGAATTCTTACATCCAAAAGCGAATGGAGTTCTTTGAGAAAGTCAAGTAGGTTTTTATTTCGAAATTGGTGTGAAAAATAGTAATGAACTAAGTTTTTGTACAGCACAGAGTAACAGCAGGGTTAAGATCATTAAAACCGTACATTATTTTCTGCAAAAATTGTTAAATCAAGTTATTTTTTCCAATTTTTTTTTACATTTATGTCGCATACTTTTAGACACCACTTTTATAACAAAACAAAAATTTATAGTAGCTGCATCTCAATGTTTTTTAGGTGTGCTTTATGTCAGTACCTATTCCTGTTCACTTACCTAATTTTCTGTTTTTTCGTAGCATATTTTTAGACACCCATTTGTAAAAATGTTAAGTTAGCGTAATGCATTACAGAGTTGCATTTTTGTTGCCGTTCAACAACAAAATATCTCTAATAGTGCCAACAACCGCAAAAATAAAAAAATCCATATTTGGGTAAAAAGTCTTGACTTTCACAGTTAGTATCATAAAATGATTTTTATTAAGCCTAAAAATATGCAATAAATGGCCAATATGCTGCTTTTATTACTGCAATTAAACAAATCTGCGTTTTTAATACCATTAAGTATTAAGCCCTGTCCTTAAAGTTAACAAAATATTTTTGAAAAAAAGCTTAAGAAGTCTAATTTGTAACAAACTCATGCGAACAGTATAAATTGAAGTGCAAAAAAAATAGATTTATCTATTAGGAAATTTCTGTGGTCATAAGGAATAACAACCAAACTCAATTCCGTAAGAAATATATAGAAGAAGAAATGAGGCTAAACTACGTAATTATGTTTTTAGCGAAACTACAATTAAGTAAAGAAATATAAACTAAGTCTTGAGTTGATCATTTAAGTTAATTAACTGACATTTCAATTGATATTAAAAATACCGAAAAAATAAAAAAAATAGTAGGAAATTGAAAAAAAATATTTTTGTTGTTCTTGACCTGTTTAATTTCAGTACTTTATTTTTGTTGGAAAAATGAGAGAAAAACAACTATCACTTCTACCGCTTTGGTGTTGTTGTTTTTTCTCAAATTTTTCCAACAAAAATTTGGCCTTTAGCTCATTTAAAAATAAAATAATGAAATTAAACAGGTCAGAAACAAAACAAAAATTAACAATAAGGTTGAGCCTGCTTAACAAACAAATTTAATTACCAAAAATTTGTACAAACAACAACTACACAGTCAAGTTGAAATAGCGGCGGAACAGTCGCACTTGATTGTAGTGAGATGTAAAGGAAAAGGAGAAAATATGTTTTTAAATACCTCATTCCATCGCTCTCCTAATACATAACAACCAAATTTTCATTCTTACCCTATATATGAAAAAAAATACAGCTTCATTGTATCAACCTGTTGATCGCCAACAATTCTTGCAACGGAAATTTGTTTTTCTAATATACATACATATGTACATCAACAGAACCTAAGCTGAATTTTTAACACTGACTTCTAGTGCTTCTGCCAGAGGCGTAACGTTCAATTCTTTTGACACTTTTTACCACAGCAAACAGTTGATAAGGGGAAGTAGAAAGAGTACACATAAATTAAAGATATCTTCAGTATATACCATATTGGTGTCAACTGTTTTTTTTTTGTTTTTGTTTACTGCTGTAAAAACATACTCATCTTCATTGCAAGTGATTGCCTCTCCAATTTTCCAATTAAAAAGCAGCTGTGTCGTAGATGGGACACAGCCAGTTGCTGTTGAGGTGAGATGGTGGGCCCAGGAAAAATTTAAGAAAGGGAAAATACAATAAATCGATGAAACATATAAAAGTGCAGTACATTTTTAAAACTCAATCAATTTAGGGTATGCATATAAAAAACGGAAAAATAGCTCTCTTTTTTTTTGTTTACATTCTCGCATGGTCTTTAAAGTGCCGTCTAGCGGAAACCTTAGCCTAAAATTAATTGACTTTTATATTAGATTGCATTACTTATAAATTAGTAGGACTCATATTTAAATATTTAATTACCTTTTGTACTACTGACTGAGTAGTCCAATGAGAAATCGCCGGGAAGATCACCTTGTTTCGTTCCTATCTTAAATTTATTTTTATATTGTCATATTTCAGACTCAAATGACTTAATCTTAAAAAGGAAAAGCCACGACAGTGTGAAGAAAGAGTTATGCTAGGTTTATTCAGTAATCATTTTCATGGAGCCATTATTTGCTTGTAAATCTTTAATGTGAGATTATCTCACAAAGTTTTGATGGGTCTCATATGTTTAAAGAGAAAATCTCGCTGCTGACGATCAGAACAATAAGGCGAAAATTAATTTTGGTAAGTAGCCAAATGCCGGATAGTTAGTACTACTCATTCAATCAATTCTAGAAACCTTATTGAATAGAGTTTTTTGATCAAGGCAAGAAGTTGAGGAGGAAAAAATCACAAAGAGATATCTACTAATGGTACACATTATTCAAATTAAATTCAAACATTCTTTGGTATTTTAAATTCCATAACTTTTTCCATGCACAAATTATATTTTTTTATTTTGTTTTGCTCTTTTAAAAGCTTCACTTGACGGGTTGTGGTTATTCGTTATTTATTTTTTTTTGTTTCTTACACCCTTTATATACAAGCTGTCTGCTCGTGAAATGTTGGCGTAACTGATTGGCTTGAATGTCTTCAATGATTCGTGCAAATAACTTCACAATTTCCTGCGCATCCAATCGCCAGCGATGCTTCCGCTGTTCTGCAGAGCGTAAGGCAGGACGAGTGGGTGATGAATACCGTAACGACTATACATATATGCTCGATACATATGTACATATATACTAAGTACATATTTACCTGCAACAGTGTTTGGTCTGCTGCCAGCAGCTGCAGCTGTTGCTTCGATAGACAACACTTTAGCCGCCACAAGCAGCAGCAATGAAAGCATTAAATTGCACTATGCAACATCAACAAAATCACCGATATCCCTAGTGGTGATTCGTATTAGGTATACTTAGTAAACAATAGAAAACAAATTCATATTTAGATATTACGTCCCAAAACATAAATAACGGTAATCTTACTTTATTTACTTTTCATTACACTTAGTCGAGGGCAGTTATAAAATTATATCATTGGTGTGTACAAAAGTCATCAAAACTTTTAGATTATTCATAAATCTACAAAATGATAATTCTCCTAACTTTTTTTTTTTTTTTTATTAACAATTGTAGTTTTAGTAAACTAATAAATACAATAACTTAAGGCTATGGCTACAGTGGCCTTAAGCGATTTTCTCCTAACTTATTTTGTTGCATTTGTAGTCAATTTAGTCCTAAAAGTGAAAAAAATTCCAATTTCGCCTTTGTTTGAAAAATGTTATGAAGCTTATTTTAAAATTGGCATTAGAAATCAAGACAAATCATGGGTGCCGAAAGTGTATTGTTTAAAATGTTATACATATTTGACGGGTTGGTACAAGGGTAATATTAAACAGATGCTTTTTGGTGTACCAATGCAGTGGCGTGAACCCATAAATCACGTAGACGAATGTTACTTCCGTTTAACAACAGTGAACGTTTTTTCTAACAGATCAAAACACTCGGTGAAGTATGCTACTGTGTCATCAGTGTCAATGCCGCTACCACATTCTCCAGACATTACAGCACCGGAAAGATTTTGTATTTCGTCAAGTTTATCGAGTTCTATTAAAGAAGAATACGAAGCAGGCCCTACTAATAGCGAAGTGGTATTTATAGATGAAAAAAAATACAGAACCACATTTGACTAGTCAATCCGAACTAAATGAGAGAATTAGATTTGACCACAGAAAAATTTGAAATATATAGGCTCGAGATTAAAACAATGGGGTCTATTGCAACCTAGAGTTAAAATTACAGCTTATCGAAAACGTCACATTACCTTAGCTACCTTTTATTCAAAAGACGATGGATTAGTGTTCTGCAGTAATATTGATGGATTAATGTCAGCATTAGGTCTCAAGCGTATATCAAAACATGAGTTCAGTAAGTGATGAACACGGTGCAAGTTTTCACCAACAAATAGTAGAGAACGAGAAGCATTATCAGGGTAGATGGGAGCCAGCCATGCTTGCAGACCAGAGGGATACTGCCACTACTACTAACTACAAGAGGAAAGCAAATCATTCAAAAGAAAAAAAAATTTTTTTTAATGTAGAATAACAATTTATGTCACCGCTTCATATAATTTTAAGTAAAATCAATAAATGCGTTTTACTACTAAACTTGACGTGATAGAACAATTTTATTTTAATATTTGAAATAGTTTTAAGGTGGCGAATTATAATTACATACTGTGAACTCAGTGAAAAAAAATGTACTTTGTTGCATAGTGTTATCGTCGTACTTCATCCGTTGCGATGCAAAGTTTTTACAGCAACAAAAATAATGAGAGCAGCAGTAGCTGCATTTTTTTCCATTACATACTCGTACATCTCAATTTAATGTGAAAGGGCGGAATATTGACGGATTGGTTGCGGCCGTGTGGAGGGAGAAGTAGGGTGGAAATATCTGTCGCATCATTGTAATCATTTCCCCAGTAGGTCGTTGTCCAGGCAACGTCGCATCTCGCCAAGATCGCTCTATTGATTTGCGCTGTCATGGCAACAGCTTTCGTCTTTTAAAAGCCAACTGTGCTTCAGCTCTGCTCTGCTGTGGTGCTGGTAACAATTTTGTTGCATTGCACAATTGAGTGCCGCAATTAAAGTGTTCATTGTCATTGGCCATACTTTATTGCATTTATATGTCTGTATGTATAAATGTTTATTTGCATTGTTGCATTTTCCGTTCTGCACTCTTTTGTTGCATTTTTTAATTCGCAATTTTTGGCATTTTAATACCGCAGCAGCTGCAACAGCTACTTACTCCTTTACTTGCTGCCATGCCACAAGTTGTGGCATGTGGCATGTGATTTTTTAGTTCTCCTTGTCTTATTGTATTTATTTGCACAGCTCATTCGCTGAGTGCATAAATATTAAACTGCCAACTCGTTACATGCGGGTAAATGGCAGTGAGACAAAACCGCTAAGTACCGCGAAACTAAACGAAAGCAAGAAACAAGGAAGGGTTGTAGTTTAAAAAAAAAATCCATTCAGTGCAAAAAAAAAACGGATGGCAGTGAAAAACCCTCAAGAAAAAGTCGCATGAATAATGAAATGCCTTTTAAAAATAGCAAAATTCTGTGAAAATAATAAACATTCTCAACGTTGATTGCGTCAGTTCAGCTACACAGCAGAGGGATTTAGCGGCTAGCGTTGCCACAGCAGCTGTTGTTGCGTTGTCTTTAATGCTTACATATCTCGCAAACTCACACCCCACTCCACTGAATCGTTGACTATTTGTGTCTTTACGCTATAGCCGTCAACATTTTTTTTGCTGCATATTTTCTTAAGCATTTCTAATAATATGAAAAACTATCAGCGTGATAGAGAGTGATAGGGTGTATGTGTATTTTTTCATAGTGTAACAACCCTGCTTTTCTTAAACTTTTGTATACATACTTTAAGTAACATGCCTGTAATACTTTTATTTTTACGTTATTTTGCAACCCTTTTGTACATTCTTAAATGCAACGCCGCTGCGTTAGTTTTTATTTCGCTGATTCATTTTTGCTGATCATTAGTAAAATCAATCAGCTTCGAGCTTGCGCCAAGTAAGGTTCTCTCGTCCGGTATTGCTTCGGACAGCACCTTGCCTTGAAACGACCGAAGAAGATTGTGTGCATGTGTTTTATTATACATATATATATTTTTTTTGTTCGTGTATTCGGTATATATAAGTACATATAAATAAAGCGAATTGTTGCTATCGAACTCACATGAGTTATTATTTTTTACGAACCGCAAGCACGACTGTTACATTGGCGCCCAACGTGGGGCCAGCAATTCGCAAGAGCAAACCGAATTAATGCAAGGAGAAGAAAACAAAATGGCTTCGTTTTCTCCCGAACAATTTTCGCAAATACTAGCAGCAATTGCAAGCGGCGGTAAAGGCGGCTCTTTTACGCAATGCTCAGCACGTTTTCGATGGCAACGTGATCCATCGGCAGTTGAGGAATTTATTGCAGCTATCACCGTTTATAAAGATATTGAAAAAATATCTGACGCAGATGCCTTGCGCGGTATGCCACTTTTGCTGGAAGACTACGCAGCGACTTGGTGGATCGGTGTGAAGGACACTGTGGCAACTTTTAACGATGTAGTCGAGCTAATACGAACAACATTTTCTCCTCCAACGCCCAATTGGAAAATTTACTTAAATATTTTCGAGCAAAAACAACAAACGCGTGAGCCTACCGACAGCTTCGTATGTAAGAAGCGACTACTGTTTTCGCTGCTGACAGATTCCATCAGCGAAGCAGTGCAACTGAACATGATTTACGGCCTTTTGTCTATGAAGATAAGAGAGCGCGTACTTCGTGATAAATTTAAAACATTTGACGAATTAATATCGCAATGTCGAGATGCAGAAATGTTTTTAGCCGAAGCGAAGCAGCTATCAGCGGCAGCTAGCGGCAAAGGCGAATCTGTGGAAGTACCAAAGAGGTGCTCATTTTGCAGATTGCGTGGCCATACTGTAGATGTTTGCTTTAAAAAAAGAAAAGAGCAACAGTCACAAGAGGCCCAACAACAACAGCAAAGCGTTATGCTAAACGCCAGTGCAGCACCGTCTCATTCCAAACGTGCAGCCACTTTTGCATGCTATGGCTGTGGCGCACCAGGCGTGTACCGTGCAAATTGTCCCAAGTGCTGCGGGCATAGTAAGGAAAGTCCTCAACACTTGTCTTTTAACTGCGTAGCCACCACGATTGTTGGCAGATCAATTCCATCGGTCCATATTGCGATGTTTGGAATGAAGGGAGAAGCTTTATTTGACACTGGGGCAAAAACAAGTATTGCTAGCGCAAATTTAAAGAAAATTCTGAGTAGCAAAGGGTGTGTATTTCAAGATGTCCTGGCAGACGTCTCTTTAGCTGATGGTACTACTACCACTCAAAGGGTGCTATCCACCATCTGCGATGTAACTATTGGCAACAGGGTGAGGAAAATTCTTTTAATGTCCCTACCCAACGCAACGAGGAACCGTACGCTTATCGGAGCAGATTTCATGGAGCAAGCGGGAATCGTCCTGAATCTGGCACAGCGATGGCAGTCAAATATTCGCTATGGATATCGCTGGTGCACATGTGGTGACGAGTTATCTGCAATCACCTCCTACCAAAGCTCTCAATGAGTACTCAAACTTTTCCCGATACATCGATAAGAGCGGTAAAAATTCCACCGATGCTGTTTCTCCGGAAACTTGCCCTGAAACAAATTACGGACCATTCGTTAAAGGAAAACGATCACAGCAGAATGACTATTCGCCACACTCCGTGCAGGACATTTTTAGAAGTGCATTACCGCTCGGTGATATAACTCCTGAAAATTCCTCTCGTTTGTTTGCACCGCCTATGAAGATTAAAAAACCATTAGAAGGTTACGAAAAATTTGTCGCTGAAAACTTTATCCCAATCTATATGTTTGAATTCAATGAACAACCGAAAACTGTTTGCAGTCTGACAGCGCAGCAGAAAGCTGAGTTAGATTCAGTTCTTCACAACAACGCTGACATATTCAAAGAACCAACTTCAGCAACACCGTTAGCCACACACCGAATCGTCACGGGTGAACATCATCCAATCGCTTTACCACCGTATCGGCTATCGCCACGACGCAAAGAACAGCTGAAACATGAAATAAGCAAAATGCTAGAAACGGGAGTCATTGTTGAGTGCGAATCACCATGGGCAGCTCCTGTGGTAATCGTTCCAAAGAAGACAGGCGACATACGCCTCTGTATCGATTACAGGGAATTAAATGCAATAACCACAGCAGATCGGTATCCTCTACCTCGTGTGGACGATTTGCTACATGCAGCAAAAGCCACAAAATTTATGTCAACTATAGATCTGCAGTCTGGCTACTGGCAAATTGGCGTTGAGAAGGAGGACCAAGATAAAACAGCATTCGTCACGCCATTCGGGATGTACAAATTTACACGCATGCCCTTTGGCTTACGAAACGCGCCAGCCACATTTCAGCGCTTAATCGATCGTCTTAAAATGTCATTAAGTAGTCTAGTTCTGGTTGCGTACTTAGACGATATTATTTTGTGTTCAAGGAATTTTGAAGAACATCTGGAAGAGCTGAACCGCGATAAGTGTCGCTTTGCATGCCATGAAGTAAAGTATTTGGGGCACATATTGACTCCAAATGGCATCACAGCCGACCCACAGAAGGTTGCAGCGATTGCGTTGCGCCAATCTCCGAAAAACGTTAAGGAAGTACTGTCATTCCTTCAAACTTGTTCCTGGTACAGGCGATTCGTGCCTAAATTTGCAGATATTGCGAAACCAATGTCTCAACTCACGAAGAAGAACGCTAGTTGGACGTGGACAGATAAGCAACAATCAGCATTTGATGAGCTGAAAAGATTATTAACGACATCGCCGATTTTGAAACAAGCTGATGAAAATCGACCATTCGTTTTAAAAACGGATGCCAGTGGATATGCACTAGGGGCAGTTCTACTCCAGGGGGAGGGACCACATGAGCACCCCGTCGAATATGCGAGTAGGTTACTGTCAAAAGCTGAGCAAAACTACTCCACCATCGAGCGCGAAGCATTGGCCATCGTATGGGCCGTACAGAAATATCGTGGTTATATCGAAGGATCTGAGGTGACTCTTATTACAGATCACCAACCTTTGAAGTGGCTAATGACACTAAAATCACCAACTGGACGCCTTGCTCGATGGGCACTAATTCTCAACCGTATAATATAAACATCGACTATAAGCCAGGGAAGACCAACGTGGTTGCTGACATGCTATCAAGGCCACCGTGCAAAGCAAACCATGACTCAGTAGAATCTTGTCATATATGTTCCTTTGATGTTGAACTCCCGCGACGCGGAGCAAAAGAGATTCGAGAAGGACAACTTGGTGATCCAGAATTAAAAATTATAATCGAGTGTTTCAAAAGGAAAACCGATGACTGTGCGCATTGGGCTAAAAGAGGATATACCATGAATGCCGGTGTACTATACTGTTACCACGACGAAGACAGTGAAGACGCGCAACTGGTTATCCCAAAGAACGAACGCACTTCTATATTGGAACACTACCATAGCAAAGATACAGCAGGTCATTATGGAATTGATCGAACTTCCTATAAAATCACTTCGCGCTACTACTGGCCAGGTATCCGGAAAGACATCGAAAACCACGTCAAAAATTGCATCGATTGTCAACGTTATAAAGCAACCAATTTAAAACCGATGGGTTTATACCAGACGGTATCAAGTAAACAGCGTTTTGAAACAATTGCCATTGACTTGTTTGGTCCATTGCCTTCGGATGAAGATGGGTTACAATGGATCTTCATCACGGAAGACATCGCTAGTCGCTGGGTGGATCTATTTGCTTTAGCTGAAGCTACTGCCGAAAACTGCGCAAAAATTCTAATTGACGAGGTATTCCTGCGGTATGGAATCCCGAGAAAGGTCATCAGTGATAATGGAGTTCAGTTTGTGTCCTCCGTAATGCAGAAGGTCGTTTTCTGTCTGAACATAGAACAAGTGTTTACGCCTGTGTATCATCCTCAAGCTAATCCCGTAGAGAGGAAGAACCGAGATCTCAAAACACAGTTGGCGATATTGGTTGGAAGACACCACCGCGATTGGGCAGAGAAGTTGCCAGCCATACGCTTCGCCATGAACACCACTCGTTGCCAAAGTACTGGTTACACTGCCTCGTATCTTACCTTCGGGCGCGAGATGAGAACCATTGACGACGTCCAACATGATGTAAGAGCCGTCGTTCATTCCGAAAATTTCATTGCCGAAATCACGCCATACCTCAGCACTCTTGTTGATGTATTCGCATCTGCTCGTGAGTGCGAACTTAAGCAACAAGATTCCAACAAAAGCTTTACCAATCTACGACGACGTAATCAAGAAAGCTTAGAGATTGGATCGAAGGTCCTTGTCACCGCTCACGTTTTGAGCAATGCTGCCAAAGGAGTAACATCCAAATTCATTCCTAAAAGAGATGGACCCTATGTAATCACCGGCAAGCAAGGAGCTACTGCTTATGTAATCACACATGAAGATAATCTCCAACAACCTTTGGGCACCTACCATGCCTCATCGCCAACGCCGTATCGAAGCGCTGCTGGTGTTTCCGAGGATCCAGTCAACATGATCCGACGCCGAGGACGTCTGCGAAAGGCCACTTAGGATGCCTCATCGGGTCGATTTTAGCATCCTAGGGGGAGACTGTAACAACCCTGCTTTTCTTAAACTTTTGTATACATACTTTAAGTAACATGCCTGTAATACTTTTATTTTTACGTTATTTTGCAACCCTTTTGTACATTCTTAAATGCAACGCTGCTGCGTTAGTTTTTATTTCGCTGATTCATTTTTGCTGATCATTAGTAAAATCAATCAGCTTCGAGCTTGCGCCAAGTAAGGTTCTCTCGTCCGGTATTGCTTCGGACAGCACCTTGCCTTGAAACGACCGAAGAAGATTGTGTGCATGTGTTTTATTATACATATATATATTTTTTTTGTTCGTGTATTCGGTATATATAAGTACATATAAATAAAGCGAATTGTTGCTATCGAACTCACATGAGTTATTATTTTTTACGAAGCGCAAGCACGACTGTTACAATAGTTTATATATTCAGGTTTACTTTAAACTTGTATACAATTTATGTAAAAAATGAAATTATAAAATATAAAAACATACTTTGTTGTAGTTAAAAAATGAAGAGGTTTGCATTTTCTAGAAACATTAAATGAAAAATAAGTGCTTTGAAGCCTTTTAGTGTAAATTTACGGTATAACAGGAAAGGCGAATTGGATTTTTGGGTTAATAAACCTGAAGAAATGTTGATATTATATTTCAACTTCTCTTTTCCAATTGAGTAAAATAAGCCATACATTTTAGTTTTTCAAAAGTAGAGTGTTTGGCCAAAAATGGAGGGACCTACAATTTTGTGCCGACGTATTTTATGAGAAACGTTTTCATGGCAGAAAGACGTCCAGTCGTTTGCCATTGCCTGCCGAAAGGTGACCGCTATTAGAAAAATATTTTCTATAATTTAGATTTTACTTGGCCTGGCTGAGGTTCGAACCACAAGCCCAGCGGCATATCGAAGATATAGCACGCACCGTTACCCACTCGACCACAACGATCATCTTCCGATAAAAGCCACATATCGGGTTGTTGGACTCGTTAAGGTTGCTTCGCCTTTTGTGATGAGCTCGATTAGCGATTGCTCTTCGTTTTGTTCACATTAGCGATTTTTCAAATTAACATGCGCAGAGCTTTTATTTCACATCGAAAGCGAGGAGGGCAGCAGTTTACTCATCCCCTAACTTAACATGCTTTCTCTAAATTCTGCGAAATCTTCCAGATGGAGAGGATATAACTGAGGTAGCAGGAGCTATGAAACATCACTGTCTAATATTAAAGTTTGCTGAAATGTACGGCATACAGTTCCGAAGCTGAAGCTGAAGCGGAAGCTTTCAAAACTATTAAAAGGTGTAAGAAATCCTTCATCTTCTGTGAAACTACGGCATAATAGAAGGTTTAAAAAAATGAATAAAATAAGTAGAAGAAAGAGTTTCTTCGTGAAAGACTTCCAGGTATTGCATGAGATTTCCGGAGTCAGATTGTGATCAGCTTGGAATCAGTTCAAGACTAAACGTCAAAACTTTTGAGATTTTAAAATTTTGTTCAAGGTAATTTAAGCATTTGACAATATTTTTCCGAGTGTTCAAAGCACGGAATTTATATGAAGAATTTTCGTATATAAAAAGTGTTTGAGACTTACGACAAAATTGAGCGAAATAGCTTCGAACTTGCACTTTCGACAAAATTTTACTCAATATCTCTGACTCAAAAAGAGAAATCCAAAAACGAATACGCCATTTAAACGATCTTAATTAGTTTATTGTAACTGCATTATTAACTAAATTTTGTCCAATTTTTACTTTCGACATTAATTTGTCCGGGCTACGATGCATGTTCTTTGAGGTAATCGATATTTCAATCAGCTTTGCACAAATTCACAATGTAATGAACATTTTGAGACTTTGCAATATTTAATACTACATATGAAAAGAAAAGAAGAAAAAAAAAATAATAATTTTAATTCAATTTACTACTCTGTAATAAAATTAAATTAAACTAAAAAAGGTCGATTGTACCTTAGCTTTACTCTTTTATAATTTACTTATAAAATGAACTGTTAATAATAATAATAATAATAATAATAATTAAATTTTGTTTCTGTTGTCTTTGTTTTTCTTAATGCGAAAAAATAGAGGATTTTTTAAATTAGAAAGTGTTAGCACGAAAATCCGGAACACTTTCTCTGTCAAATGGTAAATATGGCGGCTGAAATGAGAGAGTCAAACTACCTCTAAAAATGTTTGTACCATGATTAAAGCATACAGCCGAGAGTAACAATCATGTACATACTTCTCATATCGCTAGTCATTACTTATTCGATAATATGACTGCATTCTAATTTTTGGTTTTTTATTTTACGTTTTTATCAGCGCTTAAAGCTTCTGTCCGTTCCGACACATAGCTTTTCGATGGCAAAAGCACACTAAAACTGCCAAAACTAATTTGCGGTGCTCGCAATTAGAAATTTTGCTACCAGTGTATCGACATTATTGCAAACATCTGAAAGTCGGAAAATCGTTTAGCGCTGTAAATATTAAATTCACTGAATATTACACAGTAAATGGTGAAATCGCTCTTACTGAAAAATCGAAAAAAGACAAAAAAAGTTTATATATTTTGGATATTTTGCGTTTAATATAATTTTTTAAGACTTACCAATTTTATTAGAATGAAGTAATGATAATTGAATCTATTAAAAATAAAATACATTAATAAAATTATTAGATTGTCAGAAATATTTAAGAGAGATATAGGGTGTTTTTTTACAGGTTTGTTTTTCGAATAGAGATAAAACTGGCATTTTGTGGTCAAATCTGGCAACTCTAATGTCATTTATGTTCAGTTTGGTTTGCCATTTCATCATGAACAGGTTGACAAAAGAACAATGCTTGCAAATCGTGCAAATTTATTTCGAAAATAATGGTTCAGTTCGCGAAGTTTACCGTGAGCTCCGTCCATTTTATGGTCGACATAATCGTCCATCAGAGCAATTAATTCGGTTAACCATGGATCGTTTTCGCACTACGTTTACTCTATGTGATAATAGCATCCGCAGAGACGTCGAACAGTGCGCACCGAAGAAACAATTGCCGCTGTAGAGCAAAGTGTTGAAGAGGACCCGAATGAATCGATTCGCCACCGTGCACAGCAATTGGAGCTTTGTCCATCAACTTTATGGAAGATTTTGCGCAAAGATCTTGGCTTGCGACTTTACAAGATCCAGCTTGTGCAAGAATTAAAGCCGCGAGACCATGCAATGCGTCGTGATTTTGGTGTATGGGCCGAAAATGAGATTGATCTCGATGCTGATTTTCATCGCAAAATTTTGTTCAGTGATGAGGCTCATTTTTGGTTGAATGGCTACGTCAACAAGCAAAATTGCCGCATTTGGAGTGAAGAGAATCCACATGAGACCCTTGAAACGCCATTACATCCACAAAAACTGACTGTTTGGTGTGCTCTATGGGCTGGTGGAGTCATTGGGCCATACTTCTTCCGCAATAATGCTGGAGAGGCAGTTACCGTTAATGGAGACCGGTATAGAGCCATGATAACCGACTATTTTGTTCCCGAATTGGATGGCATGAATGTGGATGAGTTGTGGTTCCAACAAGACGGCGCTACATGCCACACAGCGCACGTCACAATCGATTTATTGAAGAAAACATTCGCTGAGCGCATAATTTCGCGGAATGGACCTGTCAATTGGCCACCAAGATCGTGTGATTTGACACCATTGGATTATTTTCTTTGGGGATATGTGAAGTCGCTCGTCTACACCAACAAACCAGAAACGTTAGGGGAATTGGAAGCCAACATTCGTGGCGTTATTGCCGACATACGGCCCCATATGCTCGAAAAAGTGGTTGAAAATTGGACCTGTAGAATTGGCTTTATTCGAGCCAGCCGCGGCGGCCACATGCCCGAAATCATATTTAAACATTAATGGCATAAAATTATCCTTCCAATAAAGCCAAATTGATGGACCTTAAAACGATTTTTTTGTGTTTTATTTCAATTCGAAGTTCTATACCCCTAAAAAAAACACACGATATATACAGGCTGTTAAACCTTAAAATTGTAAAACTAGTGGAAAAGGATATGTTTAAAAATGTTTTTTGAGTTTAAAAAAAAAACTATGTAAAAATAAATGTAAATAGTGTTTAACTGTATATACATTTATGTACACATGTTTAATAAAACTAGCATTGAAATGTAAAATTTTGACCTTTAATAAAAGTGTACTGAATTTTTAACGCTGAAAATACTGAATTTTGGAACAAAAAAATTTGACAACACTACGCACAAAACAAACATTGCCTTGAAATTTTGATTTATTTTCAGGAATATGATATAATAATACTGGAAAGCCACGAACAAATTATGGATCAAATATAAGCTTTTGTCAAATTAGTTATTTTAAAATTAAAAAATATACTTTTTCTTGTGGTGGCACCTTTCTCGTTCAAAAAAAAAGTTCTTTCTTCACTGAGTATTTTTATAACATTTTCATTTGCAATGCAATCATATTTGCGTGCACTCGTACGCACTCAAGCACTCATAAAAATGCATACGTATGCATATTAATGCATTACTGTCTCCTTGTTTGCATGGCACAATCACAAAAGAACATTCACATATATTTACAAATGCATAAGTATATATATGCACATACGTACGTACAAATGTAAACAGCTTCACCGAATCGCCTGCCTGCAGTGTTTTACTGCTTAACTCAGCTCGCTGCAGTGGATTTGTCTGAACTTCAGCAAGCAAATTTTTAATGCATAAAATTGTATCTCTTCAACGAACACACTCACACTCATACATACACTGTTTCTTATTCCTTTTCCACTCACATATAAACGAATTGGTGACTGCTTGTTGTGTGCGTGAAGTGTGAAATTCACATAAAGAAGCAATCGAAAAGAATGGAAAAATTCAACAAAAGTGATACACGAAACATAAGTATTTATATGCGTCTGCATGGATATTTGCTCTTACTTAAATATGCATATGCGTGCTTGCAATGCATGAATGACAATTTCTGGAGAATTTAATATATTTTGGCAGCTATGAAATTATTTGACACATTTCGATATTTCGTGTATAATACTCGTGACAGCAGTTGTTCCATTGTTGGTGCTCAGCACATAGAAGAGGGAGGGAACAGCAGCAGGCGATGTAGTTATTTGTATCTTCTACTCGTTACAAGCGAGTAATTTTGTATACTCGTGTATTTTGAAGCAGCTCTGAGTAAGTTTAGTTATATTTCGAATAAGTCAAGCAAGTGCACAGCAATACAAAGTTACATCGAGTCCACGCATTTGTCTTATTTAATTTTCGCTTACAAATTCATTTTGAATATCATTTTGTTAAAGCGAAATTAGTTTATGTTTCCTTTGACAATTTTTCTTAGTAAATCTCACATTTTCAAGTTGAGTATATCAAAGTAGAAGGTACGAACAAAAGTAGAACGGCCTCTAAAAGGGTTTTACAAAAAAAAAAAAACATACCTAAACGAGTTCTAAAATTCCCTTCCGACTCGGGCTCAAACCATTTTGTTGACTTGATAAACTTGGATAGCACTTTTGGGTTAATTAACGCTGTCTCCGCAAGGCTTTGTAGGATTGGTCTGTCAAGTGTGCGGTGTCTTTTTCTGCTTAGAGCTGGACAGTGGCATAGTAGGTGTTCCACGTTCTCTTCTTCTTCGTCACAACTGCGACAGTGCTCCGGAGCATTCACTCCTTATCGTTTCGCATGTATATCTATCAGGCAGTGACCGGTCAGGTTTCTGGTTATATTGGAGACTTCATTTCTTTTTAGTTCCAGAAGGGTTGATGTGCGCCTTTTGTCGTAGGAGGGCCAAGTTAGCTTAGAGATCTCGCAGCTTGGCAGAGTATTCCAGCGTTCATTTGCGACCTTTGACTTGTAGTTTAAAAATGGCCAGTGGTATACCTACCCTGTTCCTGCTCGGAAGGATGGGGGTGGTCATAACTTTCCTTTCCAGTTCATCCGCTTTACAGTTACCCTCAATATCGCGGTGTCCAGTCACCCATAAGAGTTGAATTCTATAATGCTGAGCCATCTCGCTTAGAGATCTGTGGCATTCAGTGAGAGATTTTGTAATATCAATACATGAGTCTAGGGCTTTCAAGGCAGCTTTGCTGTCAGAGACGATGAAGACTAGTTTGCTCTCATTAGTATTCTTGATTAGGGGCTGCGTGGCCTCGTGGATGGCCAGCACTTCCGCTTGGTAGACGATGCAGTGGTCTGGGAGGCGAAATGATGTCTCGACTTTTCGGTTGAGTTTGGAGCCATCAGTGTATATGTTGATGGCCTTATGTACATATATGGTGGCTTCATAGTTTTTTATAAAGGTAGCCGAGGGTGTACAGCAGTCAGAATTTGTTGGTATTTGTATGGGGTCAAGTAATTAGTGTTGATCTTTAACAGTATATTAAAGTTAAGGTTTCCTAAAGAGAAGAGAACCCACTTATTCGTGTATAATGGTGCGAGGGTGGTTTAATAAGTCAGTGACTTTTTGAATATTTTTTCCTTCTATTTCTCAACATAATCTCCTTTTAACTAAACACATTGGTTTAGCGTTTTTTCAATTTTTGTATTCCTTCCAAATAAGAGCTTTTATTTTTTTATTCCTTCCAAATAAGAGCTTTTCTCCCGACTCTCAAATAAAACCTCGTATCACATAGGCATTTCTTCAGGCTTTGAAATAGGAAATAGTTGCATGGAGCTATATCTGGAGAATATGCTGCGGTAGCAATTCGTAGTCCAATATATGAATTTTTGCCATGGTTTTGAAGAGGTCACCCGGTTAAGCTCATGGTCGAGTGTGAGCAATCGCGGCACCCATCGCGCGGGCAGCTCTTTTATATCCAAATATTCGTGTAAAACGTGATGTACTCGCTCATTCAATATCAGTTCATTGATTTGATCGACGTTTTCTGGTGTAACGACCTCTTCTGGGCGATCTGATGGTTGCTGCGACCAAAACGGAACTCAGTAAACCACTTCTTAATCATCGAATTTGATGGTGCAGTTTCCCCATAGTATTTATAAAGCCGTTCTTTGGTTTCAGGGATGGGTTTTTTAAGCAAAAAAAAATGCTTAATCAGTACACAAAATCCAGTTCAGTCAAGAGGTTTCCAGCTTTCAATTTCTGTCAAGCATAAACTAAATGACTAAACTTGCTCAAAATTTAAGAGTAGTCTATTAATAGATGGCAGTTAATGACACCGGTGATGAATTTAAAGTTTCTATGCGGGAAATTTAAAAAGTCACTAATGTACGCTGCTTTGAACTCTCCAGATCTTGTGGAGATACAGTCCGGATTTGTGACCTAGAAATGAGCCCCTGTATCCAAAAGGACACACAAAGCAATATCCGTAAAGATTAAAGCTTTTCTTATTTTAGGAATCAAATACAGCAAGTTCGGTATAGTTTATCTCTTTACAGAGTAATTCAATTGAGGAATAGCTTGATGATGCGAGTAAGTCAAAGGTGGTAATGGTATCACTTAGGCATAATAACGCAGATACAACCCTTAATGTGTGGGGAATGTATTTTTAATATAGTCAATGGATCCAAATAGATATGTATGTTGAAGACTAAATTATTCCACAGCAATATTTGTCAGCAATTGTGTCGGATGTTGCGAAAGGACTCGTCATATTCTTGCAAAAAATGGAACCTGACTCGAGGTGACTAGTTTTTCTTCGAAACTTCAGTTTAAAATAGAAATATTAAGTGGAGATTATGAAAGGTATTCTTGAGTCGCATTTTAATTTATTTGATAAGGACTAGCCCAGCTTAAGACCTCTTCCCATTGAAATGTCCTGGGCAATATTGTACGTGTGTGTGAATCTGGGGCTGTGGAACTACATATATTTTAAATACTAACGCGATTAGTATTCATCTTATTGCTCAACCGCCTTGCCAAAAGCTTATATGTTCTAAAATTTACGTAATGACGAATGTTTTTCAGCTAATAAGATTGCACTAATACTAAATACTCTTAGGCATAATTTAATAAACTGCCGTTGTATTCACGTACTCGCATTACAAGAATATTCTGTTCTGAATTTTGGCATACATAATTTGAGTAAATTATGTATATCTCTTTTAACTAATTTTTGTACGCATTGCCTTGAAATGTTAACGAACTCTTAGAAGTTATAACACGCCCAAAAATATAAATCCTTTCAGCCTCGGCAGTTGCTAAGAGCGCATGCAAATAATTTTGCTTTTAAAGTAGCTATTAGGCCAATAAATGCGTTGAAAAAGTACGCATATTACGGTAGTCATATAACACAATTTATTGTAGACCTCAAAAAAAATGTATGTACATATATCTGTCGGTTGCTGTTGATAACAAACAACAATTTTAGCAGAACAAAAGAGTGGCAGCTGAAGTGCTATACAAAATCCATATCCTTATCCATATTTATTCTTATGCATTTTCTTTAACAAAGACATTGCGAGTAAAATATTTTGGCAAATAGTAAATTGACATAAACATAAACTTTTCAAAAAAAGCAATTGTGAAACGGAAATTTCATAGAGAGCACAAATAAACAGAAGTCGATTTACAGAGTTGCGAAAAAGTTTTTTTTTTTATATTATATTACTTACACAATGTAATGTAAATAGGTTTGTATGTAAGGATATGTTTGTTGGCACTTAAACTTACAATGCCGCTTTCGATGTGCGTGTGTGTGTGTGTCTTGGTTGACCTGCTTACGTTGAGGTTAAGGATTACTCAAAGAATTGCTTGTGCGCTGGTGCGGCGACCATGAACCCGCACAACCACATACGCAACGCACGCGAATCTGCATGTATATACAAAATTTTGATTGTACTCGTATAAGTATATGTGCATACGCAACTGCCTACTGGTATTTGCGTACACTGCTGTCTGTGTGCTTGCTTGGCTGTCACTCTATGGGCGCTAAACCAGTCAGTCGGTGTCAATGTGTTTTATTTTTTCTTTACTCGTCGCGCTTCAGTGCGCGCTAAAATGTCTGTTAGTCTGAAGTGAGTGGGTGCGTGATTGTGTGTGTGTGTGTACGTGGAATAGCAGAAAATGTCATGCTATAAAATAAATAAAAAGAACGCACAGTCTTTGATGAGCAAAAGAGAAGAAGCCTGTAGCAGAAAAACAGCTATGGAGTGTCACTCGAGCGTAAATACGCAAATAAGCGGCAGGCAGTTAGGTTTGTAAGTGTTCATTAGAGTGGGACAGCTAAAATAATAGGGTTTTAAAAATCATTCGCTTATAAATAGTTAAACTAACTTTTATTGTACTAACATTAAAATTACCTAAAGAAACTATTTTTTGCATAATTTTTATAGAAAATGCTTGATTTCCATTTATGAAATTATAGAAATGGCAAATGTTCTAACTTGCATTCTGTAAAAGGCTTTAAAAAAAATAACAATTAGAATGAATATTAAAAATTAAAAATATTATTATCGTATTCGGGAAAAAAGTGAGAAAATTATGAAAAAAGTTAATGCAATAGGTTTTAAGAGTGAACAAACAAATTTTTTTTATACAAAATTAGTTTTCATCGATATACTTTCAGCTTTGGAGCTTTCAGATCACGGTGCTTTTTTTAAATTACTTATATGTAGGTACTTTGTTTGTGCATGATCAAGAAAATATGAGCATTTTTTATTTGATGTTGGTTTTCGAGCTAATAATGTTTTCAACATGATATATTGGCACTAGATATTTGTAGTGCGGTATGTATAACCAAGCAGATTTAATTACCTAAAAAGAACGACTTGGCTTCTGGCTTGTTCATAGTAAAGTTAAGTATGAACACAAAAATATATCTATATACATATATAAAAAAGGAGCCTAAAATGTGTGTTCGTTGGTAAGAGGTGTTTGAAGAGATGTGCTGACCGATCTTTTTGAAATTTATACATGAGATGCCCTTACCTATTGTGGTTGTCGTCACGAAGGTTTGGTGAAAATCGACCCAAAAATGCATGTGGTGTGCGTTTTGCAATGAAGAGGTCTTTCACCATTTTTCCCAAGATGGCGGCGCATCTCTTTAAACGTTTCTGGAGCGTTTTTATCCATACTTATTCTTCAACTTGAGAGGAATTTGAGAAGCAGAAAATTGGAAAAGTCTCTACTTGCTAACTATGAAAAACATCATATAAATGTGCCCTTTGATTGAAACTCAAAACATTTATTAGGCTCCTAAACATAAATACTTTGTGTGAAAATAGATTCGATAGGTGGCGCTAGAGTCGATATATTTCTTTGATTGAAATTCAAAACATTTATTAGGCTCCTAAACATAAATAGTTTTTGTGAAAATAGACTCGATAGGTGGCGCTGGAGTCGAGAGTTTTTGGGTAAGGAACAGCAATTACCTTATTTATTTATTTATTTGTAAAATAGTCTATGAATACATAATTTATTCTTACAGACTAACAACGAGTGGTAGAAAATTATTCAAAAATATAATATAGCGTATTCAAAAAGACGTGTTTGCAGACTGAGAAATATATATCTCTACTGCTTGCTATGCGATTAAGATCAATTAAAGCTCTTGTGATGGGAGCATTAAATGCATATACAGCTTTTATGGAACCAACATAAAATGTTTCAAAGTGACGTAAATTTCGTAATGGTGTATTAAAGCGAATGCGTTCAAGAAGGGAAGCACAATCTACACCCGCATTGATGATATCGAACACGAAAGATAATGAGAGTATCACTCTTCTACTCTCTAGCGATTTTAGATTTATTAGCATACATCTAGCGTGATATGGGGGAATCGGGTCGCTAAAATGTATTCTTCGTAAGGCATATCGAATAAACACCTTTTGAATTTTTTCTATGCGATTAATGTAGCAAGCATGATAGGGCCTCCAAATAAAAGAGGCGTACTCAAGTCTAGATCTGACAAGGGCTGTAAAAAGTAAGTTTAAAGTGTAAGGATCTGAGAATTCTGAACTATTCCGTCGCATGAAAGCCATCATTGCGTGAATTTGAAACTATAAAATTAATGTGATTGACGAAAGTAAATTTGCTATCAAAAATTACTCCTAAGTCCTTAATCTCATGGACTGATTTAAGATAGATGTTTGAACAACTATACGATATTTGTAAGACAGTATTACGCTTACTAAAAGTAACGTGATAGCACTTTTCGATATTCAGTGATAAGCGATTTGTCTCACACCAGGTGTGAAGATTATTAAGCTCCGCTTGAAGCATCTGTGAATCCTCCGGTTTTTTTTATTGTAGAGAAGATTTTTAAGTCGTTAGCATATAGGAGAAATTTTGCGAAGGAGAAGCAACTACTTATATCATAAATGAATAAAATAAAAAATAGAGGTCTCAATACACTTCCTTGGGGCACCCCGGTGGAAGCAAAAAAGGTATGCGATAACGTATTATCCACGTTAACGACACACTGGCGATTATTTAGATATGATTTTATCCATTTCAGAAAGGTGGAGTGAAAACCAATAGCTGCAAGTTTATTGACTAAAATTGAGTGAGACACTCTGTCGAAAGCTTTAGAAAAATCGGTATAAACAACATCAGTCTGTAGACCATTTTGGAACCCAGATATGCAATAATCTGAAAAGACGGCTAGGTTAGACACAGTCGAACGATTTGGAATAAACCCATGCTGATTTTGGCAAATAATGCTTTTAACTGCAAAATATAATTTATTATAGACAATACATTCGAACAATTTCGAAATAGAAGAGAGCTTAGAAATGGGCCTATAATTCTTTACATCGTTTTTGTTACCACTTTTGAAGATAGGAGTGATATAAGCAATTTTCCAGTCTTCAAAAAATACGCCTGAGGATAGCGATCTATTAAAGATTATACTTAAAGGATAAATGAGAGAATCGCAGCTTTTTATTAAGATTGATTAAAGCCCGTCAACATCAGTTTGATTTAAAGGTTTAAGCCGTGCAATGACGTTAATAATATCTAGTGCAGTCACGGGTAGGGATCCGAAGTTTAAAGACGGGTCAATACCTGAAGTAAAATTGGAATGGAAGAAATCAGCAAAGAGATTTGCGGCCTCAGTTGGTGAAGTTGCCGACTTCTCATTCAAAAATAAGTGCGAAGGAACACTAGAGCATGCTTTCATTGAATTAATAAATCTCCAGAAAGCTTTGGGATTCGATTTTATGTTGGCTTCATAATTAAGAACGTAATTTCTGTACATATAAAAATGTATCAAGGCAATTATAGTTCTTGGCATAGTTTTTATATTGAAGAAAAAAAGAATAATTTTTCGACTTTTTTGAATTTCCGATAAAATTTATTTCTTAGATTTTTAAGTTTTCGTAATTTTATAGTATGCCAAGGCAGTTTGTATACTTTCTTGCGAATATTTGGTATATTATTATGGCACAATTCAGACACTTTAGATTTAAAGATATGAAAGCATGAAGACACGCTACGGTTAGAAAACAAACAATCCCAGTCTAAGCTTAAAAATTGCCTGTTTAGACTGGAAAAGTTGCATACTTTAAAGTTGTAACAAGTTGTTGTATTTTCACTTTTTAGGCTACGAAACATCTAAAAATTTATATTCAAAACTAAGGGAACGTGATGCATATCAGGTTCCTTTAAAGGAAATATTTGAGAAGGAATTTGAGAAATCTTTGACTAAGAAATCTTTTTAAATAGGGCATTTTTCCAGAAAAAAATCCTTTAAAGGCGCAGCGAAGCACGCCGGGTATTTGTTAGTATTTTATGTGTACCGAATGACAAATCTAATAGTATATACGAGTAATAGAGTTGCCAGATTAAAAAAAATGATAAAATTAATAAAAGAGATGTTTTAAAAAAAGTGTGCAGAAGTGACACGATATTCAGGGTTGTAAATAATTTTTATTTATCTTGAAAAAATTACTTACACGCTGAAATGTGGCGAGTGAATGCGTGCCGTCAATCTCCAGAAGTTCACCACACGTCTTCACATGTTCTTTCGTCAAAATTCACCAGGCCGGTCGAGAATTCGCTGTGTATTTGCTTTTCGCTGCGCGAAAATAAGAAAGAAGAATGAAGATGCGGCCATTGACACTCATTACCAATATTTGGATTTCGCATTGCGATAATTTAAAATGCGAATAATCTTAGTATTTTTTGTGAATTAATCACATTTATATGTATGTTCACGTTTGCTAAAATGGCATAGCTGTTTTGCCGACGGCATTTCGCATGCGCATATTCGATTTTTGTTTAACATGAAAAGAGGTTTTTGTTAAAATACGCTTTAAAATGAATTCATATTTTCTGCTTATTTTACATTGGACAAAAAATTGAATTTGAGGGTTGAAATATGTATGCACAAATATCACATATAGAAAAATATATTCATATGTAATTAATGTTAGTAAATACAAGATTCATATATGTATGTATATACATATGTAGGTATACTCGTTGACGCCAAAAACTCTAAAATACTACAACCATTCATAAATGCTGTTGTCTTTCCATTCATAAATGCAAACCCAACTCCTCTCCCTTCGCACACAATCGCCATCCACATGCTAATTTCAGACTTTCGCGACCAAGAATTTGAACAAATTTATGAAATATGAGTCTTCCGTGCTCGCACCAAAACGAAGCATCGCTCTTGATTTTTTGGCGCAGTCCGGCAAATATGAATATGTGAAATCATTTATTTAAAATATACCAGTCATGCTACCCCCGGCAAGATTTTTAATTTCTTAAATCAGTTCTAATATGTATGTATATTCATCTTTATCCTTTGTTAAACATAGTTTTCTTAAACTTTGTGAAAATAAATATTTAATTTCGAACCGATTTCCCAAATAGGGCGTTAATTAAATCACGGCCTGTCCTCACCTCCATGCGCACTGCGTTCATATGTATGCACACATACATATATGTATGTAAATATGTCGGCGAATTTTGTCGCATTTGTACACCAGTGTTTATCATCACTTTGCCGCCGTAGTAGGAATTGTACTACATAAAAAAGACGTCACAAAAATTAATACAAATTTTTGTTCTCAGTGTATTCTACAAACGTATTTACCTCTAATCTAGCTTAGTGTTTACTTATCACGTTGATTTTTAGTGATTTTCTTGCAGATCTATATCTCAAATCTCTTTTTATTACCTTTTTATACTACTGCTATTTTTCATCAAATATACTACCAAATAAAAATTGTTTTCTCTGAACCCCATGGTATGGCGATGACTTTTTGAGCTCGGCACGATTGAAAAAGCGCAGAAGTAAACGTATTGAAATATTTATGCAAAAGTTTGCATATTTATTCATTTGCTTAATTTTTTGAAAATATCTATGTTCATACTAAGAAACGTTGGCTTTGAATGATTAACATTATTTTGATATGGCTAGTTCATTTTTCGATTAGATTATACTGATGACAACAAAGCATAGATACAAAAATAAATAAATGCATAGCTTTCAAAACAACTGCATGCAATTTATATATTAAATGTACATTAGTTTTGTTAATTATTTGGCATCGACGTTCATGAACTCTGCAACACAAATTTATCACTAACCCACTACTTTTGCAACATCATTTTGCACGTCAGATGTTCAGATATTATTAAAACACTTCTGGCTCTATGCGTGCAAACCATAATAACATAGTTTAATATTATTTTTGCATCCTTTTCCACAATTTTTCATGTATTAAATTTTTGATTGACACTTGAATTTCGGCCACACACATTCTCTGGCACTTTACGCTTTAGTACTGCACTATTTTTACTCACGACTAATTTATATTTACACCACAATTAATATAAAAAGTTTATTATTCAGATTTTTAACAATAATTAGGATTTTTATTGAATCAAAACAAGCCGCACTTCAAAGTCCATAATTATTTACATTTGTTTTGATCGCAAAATAGCCGGCAAAAATATTTTCTTCTCCTTCTTTCGTGCGGACAGCGTATCAAAGCATGTGGTGAACTCCTGGAGATGGACGGCACCATACGATCTCAGAAATCTCTGCAATTTCTGATTTCAGCGAGTTGTCGCTTCTTATAGATTTACGTTCTTTGGTAATACATAGCTCCAGAAATAAGGTTAAGTGAGAATGTCATATTCTTTTTGGCAGCCATATATATCCAATATTCAAACTTGACACAAAATGTGCAATAATCTATTATTCTAGCATATTGATTTGCAATATTTCAGCGTTTACAAATCAGCGTTGATTTTTGACAATTTTTTGTTTGCTGACGCCTTTCGCAATTTCTTTTATGTAAAATAATGCCTTAAATACGCGCAATAAGTAAAAAATGTCTAAAAAGCGTAAGAAAAAAAAATGTATTAACAGAAAATAAAACTAATATTTTGGCAATGACATTAAGTGGCTCAGTTTTTGACCGAGACTCCTACTGTTTGTGGAATTTGACCGAGACTTGTAATATGGGGACATTCAGATTTGTTAAACGTTGTAGAAAGTCTTTAAATTGGGGATAGATGGTTTTTCTTATAGAACAAAGAGTTATACAAATTTTTTGAAGTTAAATTACTGAAGGCAATTTAAAATCCTTCAAAGATTTCGTGGTTAAATTTGTAATTCATATATTCATAAACAAAATCTAGAAATGTTTTTCACTCATTCTGAAAAGCAGAGCTTTGCTTGACTTAACCACAATAGCTACAGAATATTAAATGAGAGATTTTGGTGTGTACATTTGCACAATATTAAAATTCATCTGCTTAGTTCTTAAGATATATGCGTAGAAAGATATAAAAATTTGCATATGATTTATATAATTTAATTAAAATATAATTTTTCTTATTAAAAGGAGCTTTTATGTTTTCTTTTTTTTTTAATATTTTAAAAGTTAGATTAAAATTGTTCTTTAGAAAAACGTAAAATCGTTGAGTCAAATGCACCCGATTATTGTGGTTTACATACTAATTCATATATTGAAAATTGGATATATATTTTTGCATTTGCATCGACACTGTAGATCGATTACAGCCACTGTCTAATGCCATGACATTCAAAAAATCAGTACGCCTCATTTCACTTCAATATTCACTTCTGTTGTGTCAAAAATTCAGACTCATGGCGGGTTTATTCAAGGTGGTATACTCCATATATAAGTACAAAAATTGTTGTGTATGTTGCGGTGAAAATGTCAGAGAAACAGAAAATCTTACGCAGCAGTTACAGATTTAGAGGAAACTAAACAAAATACACGACCACGCAGCAACACGTCATCTGAGTAAAAAACTCGTTTTGCTTGGTTTTTTAGTAAAAGTGCACACGCAAATGAAGTGCTGGTTGTTATTGTCTATAATTCCTTCATTGCGCTCGCATTCCCTTTTCGGTTATTGCTCTGTAACTAAAGTTGCCGTTATTATGTTATTTTTTTGGCGTAGAATACGTCTTACCTTACGGTATGGGCACCCATGTCAGGTTTTTATTGTTGTAATCTCTATTTCTTTAATTATAAGGAAACGGCTCGGTTAATTTTTTTTTTTTTTTTTTGTAGTCAAATGAAGATGTTAGCTTTCGTTTGACATACATTTCATGTTGGTTGATATCTTCCTAATATTTAAATTTCTCAAATGAAAATTGTATAAACACATCCAAACAAATATGTGTGTGGTGTTTGGTTGAGTGTTTGCTGTTGGGCGATTTAAATGTACTCGTGCAGCCCTTTCTTTGTATTGCATAATTTTAGGCGGGCAAGTTAAAGTAGAGTAAAGGGAGAGAAAGCGCTGCCAACTACTGCTTATTGGTGGTGATTTTAACACAGAAATCACTTCAAATACTAGATTGGCGAAATTTATGAGCGATACGTTTAATTTGGATTATATTCGAAATGATGCTCCCACAACTATTGATAACACAACCATTGACTTAGTTTTTGCGAGAAATTTAAATGTTAATTTAAAAACATATTTATCCTATTTTTCCCATCATAAGCCTATATTCTCAAAAGTAACTATCAAATAAAGAAATTCATTTGCTTGCATTATTTATCATTATAAATTATCATTATACATATGTTTTCTGTCTTATCGGATGGCGTATTCTACGTTAAACTTAATGGCCGTGTCTCTGACACAGCCTCCTTCTTTTTTTTTTTTTTAAAGCAAAGCATTTCTGTGGTGACGGCTTTGCATTCAATTTCATTACTGACGCATACACTTTCAGCTAACTTTAAATATTTTAATTAGTTAAGTGCTTTCTTTTTGTTTTAAGCTATTTCAATGTAACTTTAGTCCGAATCGTTGTTTGAAGACTTCTCACTTAAATTTTGTTGCATACTTTCAGGCACTGAAACTTTGACCTATCTTTAATGTATAAATTTGAGTTTTACCTATTAAAAAAGAGATTGCAAATATTTATTTCCGTCTACAAGTCTCTTTCTAGCTACTTCTTTTCTTACTTTTAGTGTCAGTAGCTTAAATATTTAGAGCGTTTACGTTACGCTGCCTACTTACATATAAATATATGTTATGTACTCGTAGATTACCAACCGCCTCCAAATAAAAAATTGACTTTTCTTTGCAATGCGAAATCACGAAGAGTTGTCTTAAATCCCTGTCTGTGTGTTATTTCAAGTTTTGGTAGCGCCTCAGCGTTCACCTTATTACACTTTGTTGCCACTGTTTTTCACTTTGCATTTTTTCACTTTGCTTTTTGTCGCTTTGCATTTTTTCACTTAATTAAATGCCCGCCCCACCAATTTGCTCTCATTGCCACCCAATGATACACAACGCGGTGACATTGTCTACGCCGCCTAAATGTCATTTACGCCCATTGTTGTCGTTAATTTCCTTACGCGACATTCAAAGAAAGAAAAGAATACAAACATTAACTTAATTTATGTAACTACACAAAAAAAAAACTTGATTACGTATACGCAGTGGTGGAGTAAACAACAGTGACACCTTTTCTCGGCACACTTTTACATCATTAATCTTCTCGGTTTTGTTGACTTTTTGCTAGCCTTTAATTGCATTATTTTTGTTGTGCTGTTGTTCTGTCAACATTTGCGCAATTACTTGAGCTATCTTTTATGTAAAGCGCAGCGTAAGTGAGCGAATGGAACATACTTTATTTTCTTTAATGTCATTTTGTGGCAGTCAATTGATGAGCCATTTCAGCACAGAAGCAGCAGATATTTTACTTTAAAAGTTTCATTTTGAATTCATTTTTCTACTTTAATATATCAAACACATTAAAGACTAGTCTCCGCCTAACAGCATGCTACGAGAATGTGTGCCATGGACAGATCATTACCTGAATCATACACAGCTGTGGGTTTGCTCATCCTTCGTCAATGTCTATGACATGTCAGCAACACTGAGTCCGGTGAATTAAAAATAAATATCGGAAAAAAACCTGTAACAAAAAAGGAGTCGCTAATGTAGCACAACATTTTACCATACATTGCGGCGCAAACACATTCCTTTAGCTATTTTAGGAAGCTTGCTTTTATTAGTAAATTTAACACTGCATATTCCTCTTCACACAGAAATGTCTACTGCATACTTTAAGGCGCTGCACATTTATTTTTCGTTTCCATATGTTTTACTAAAAACATGTTTTACGTAGAAACTGCAGCGGTTAGAAGAATAGTTTACATGCCTACTGCTGTTTATGCTGCTGTTTTTTATTTACTTTTGGTGAGTATTGTTTCTCATCGTTGAAGGCTTTGAGATGATGTTTATATTTTAGCTGTTTTTCCGACTTTAACTGGTTGCTTTCACTACCGTAATAGACACGGAAGTGAGAAGTAAACACTTTTAACGGAGCAGAGAATATTTGATCTTTAACTTTTCTCTTCTTTAATATCACTTTGACTATCTTCTGGGTACTGTGGTTTGTAACTTAACAGAGAAAAGGTCTGGTGAAGCCTGGCTTTTCTCTAGAGGCTATCCATCCATACGTCTATATGGCTTTAATCATGTCAATGCCTTTTTATAATGTGACTTAGCTTATTGATCGAGCAGATTTTATTAGTTCAAGTTGTAAATTGCTTTTACTTACAGCACTTTAGACTCTTCGCTCTGTTTTAGTTGAATGCAAGGCTATACAACGCGCAAAATTTACAGACCTAGTGAAAATTGCCACGCTTTACTTCATAAACAGAGTTCCACTTTTTAATATTATTATTTTTAAAAGATACGTACCGGAGGGAAGTAACGTTAGAGAGGAGGCAGACAAAGCAGTAATATGAAAGGAATGAGGAAAGTTTTTGATGTTGAAAATTCCTTATATCAAATAAGTTAATCTTTTGTTCCAGACTTACATCTCTGCGTTCGTAAACTGTTCGATGATAAAACTAGTTAATCAAAGTAAATATATTTGGCGCTTCTTTGCATCAAATATTTCATAAACACTAAAAAACCGGCACTTAGAATCTCAGTGCTCTTTTCGAAAAAATAAAAATTAGGCATAGTTTAGTTAACTTGATTTCAAATCATTTGTTGCATACTTTTAGGAGTCGCAAAAGTTTGTGCTGCATATTTTTAGACGCAATGCTATTGAAAATATTTACGCGAAAAGTTATATTAAAGGCGTAAGTTTTAAATTTTCACAAGAGATAACAGCAGAAATAAACTAATTGTTCGATAGAAAATATGATTTAAATTTAGTAAAATTCACATGTAACAGATCTTTTGTTTAAATTGTTTGAACAGGTATGTTTAAGAGTTTTAAAACTTATGGAGCAAAATTGAAGCTTTTACAATAGCAAAAATTTGAACTGATTTTTATAGAAAAAAAATAAAAACTAAATAATTTGGACTATAAAAGCAAATAATAAAAAATAAAAAATTCTTACTTACCACAATTTTATTTACTGAAGTGATCGGTTACTGCAAATTTTCCACACAAAATATCTAGGGAGTTTTTACAATTTCTGCAATTTCGGAATTTCACCAATTTGTTGCCTGAAAATCACAATGGCTACTCACTCATGTAACTACATACACTCATACATTTTCAACATACACATTGTGCATTCTGTTGATTTGTCGAAACCACTTACCTAAATAACCAATTTGAATTACTCACAGCTATTCACACTGCAACCACACCGCACCGCAACCACTCATACACACACACATTCGCACTCACACACACTCGCTCACTGACCGGCGCACACAAATTCTGATGCACTCACACGAGTGTTGAATTCAACTCATTGCTAGTGAGTCACTCGAAACTTTCGATTTACGTTTTCAATCTAAAAATCTGCTGCAGCTATTTCCGCAAAGCATACAAGCGCATGCACACATACACACGCACAAACACACACATACGCGCACTCAACTGCGCTCTTAAAAAATTGATTTCAGTTGCTTTGCTGCACGTTGAATGACCTCGTTTTTTTCTGCCGCTTGGTTGGTAAATCGTCTTCAGTGAGTGATTTTTCTTGTCGACTGACCTGCTGCTGTGACTGCCTAGCAAGCAGAAACGTAACAAATAAAGCAAAAAAAAAGGGGAAAATATAAAACCAACACTGCTTTAGTAATTACAACAACCGCAGAGGCTTAAGTGAAAAGACGAAAAATCAGAAGGCAAATCGAAACGGAAACGCAGAAATCCGTTGAAGGCGTAGAAATCATCAGTAAAGTGTGCTGAGTGTCAACGGAAATGACGAGGAAAGCAAGAAAAAAAAAAATAGCGTCACTTTAGTATCACGCAAAGCTGAGAAAAATTAAAATAAAAATGGAAAAAGAAAGAAAATGAAAGTGAACATGAAGAACTCTCGGCAACAATTAAAGTCGTTGTATTATCTGTGCAAGCGAAGCAAATGCGCTGCCAGTTTCTTTCCACAAACTTACCAATTAAGCTCACGCTGTTGCTACGTTTGTATTCCATTGCTTTTGCCTACCTATCTTCCATTGCTTTGCTACATCTTCTCTTCCTTTTATCTAGCTATTTTCTATTTTCACGCTATGCTTATAAATAATTTGTCCTACATTCAGTGTTGCTTGAATGGTGCAATTTGTTTGCCAGTCTGTTGTGGGACGTGCTGTGTCGTAGGCTGGGACAGGTCAATCAACCAACTGTGACTTTGGGAATGCACATATATGCACACATGCATACATACAAGCTACATACTTGCATAACTGGGAGAAATATAGGCTTGAGGAGACGGAGGTGTCTAACTCATTCAATGTGCATATAAAACGGTGTAAATAAGGCGCTAGGGCAATGTGTTTTTCGACACAGCGGTGTTCGTTCTTTTCGTACCCTAGTAGACTTTTTTTTTTGTTAGATTAAGAGAATATTAAGGCCGAATGGTTTTCGTTTTGATTTCATGGTCGCATTGTTGCGGGTTTTACAAATATAATATTTAATTAAATTTGGTTTTAAATGAAAACTCACGCAGTGTTATTTTGAGAGCATTTGTCGGCCTTGTAAAGCAGGAAAGCGATCAGATCTTGCAACGTCAAGCCCGCTGCCAACTAATATTATTTTTTTCTATACATACTTTCTCAAGGGAAAATAGGGCCAAGACTTGTAGTGTGTAATAAGCTGCAAATAATGTACAAGAGTCTTGCTTCCACTGAAGACAAAGTCGAGATAAAATATAGAAGATGTCTCCACTATCAGATAACTAAGATCGAATTTGACTGTTAATTCCAAAATCTAGTACAAAAATTACTACACCTAACAGCGAAAATTAAAATCTTATACATTCCTGGTAAAGATGAAATTCCAATCTGCACAGATGGCTTCAAAATGAGTAGCTTTCTTACTACTCTAGCGCACTTCAGACAACGGTCTTTGCAGTAAATTTGATGAGCGTGATGAATAAGGTGCCCTTAAACGAAAGCAACGATCTGGAACCTAAAGTTTATGATAACTAATTCTAAACGAGTTTTTGAATGTTGTAGGTATCTACAATTGCTTAAAAAGCATATTTTCAATGAAGGGTGAGCCTTAGCAGGCAGAGTGGTGTCTTGGAATATTGGAACCTTAGGCTAGGGTATAATATGAGCCTTTCTGTCACCAAGAGCGGGTGAAATTAGCTGGATATATACTTAGAATCGCGTTCACTCTAGCCATCGTTGGATGATCCAGTCAAACGAAAAGTTTAAACATTTTCACAACTTGGCGTTTCACATGAAAAACTCAAGAGCCACTTTCTTATAAGATACATGTTCTCGAGATTTAAAACACCTTATAACAATTTTTGAATTTGAGGAAGAAAAAGTTTTTATTTAGCACTTCTGCAAAGGAAAATATGCTTCCGACCACAAGAAAACCAATTACTTTAGAACGTGGATAGCATTAACACCGTCTTAATGGAAGGCCTGAAGTAATTCGAGAAAATATGAGAGTTATTTATGGGCTTGAAAATATAAATCTGGGGAATTATTTCCCTAGCCAAGGCAATGGACTTTTAGGGAATCGAGTGAACTTTCGGTCAGAGCAACTTGCCTTATTTAATCGAACCAAAAGGAACAAAACCAGAGTTTCTGTTCTTAAAAAAAGTATGCACAAGAAAGAACACGGTGAAAGCTTTGCTAAAGCTCAACATTTATTTACTCAGTTGGGAACAGAAAAGTGATTCGTAGTCTGCAAAAAAAACATGCGAAATTGAAAATTAAATATTTAATATATTAAAAAACTTCGATAATTTTTATTTTTTTTGGTTATTAGGCGTATTTTATTGGATCAGCAACTTAAGCTATTAGCTTATTTTGTACGAAAGACTTAGCCAACCTTATTAAATTGGCTTGTGAAAAGTTATCTTGGCTTGTTTATTGAACTAGAGGCATTGGCAGTTTATTGTGCTTTTTCATTCAAAATAGTTAGGTTATTGCAAAAAAATTATAGTTGGCAATAACGAGGAAGCTTATTTTGACACATGAAAATATAAACAAACCAAAAATACAAACAAATGCCTGTAAATTTGCGAAATGGCAAATATGATGCAAGAAGCGGTATTGACGAATTTTGATTTAAATTTAAAAGAAAATTGAAACTTTCTCTGTTTACAGTATCTTGGTATTGTATTCACAAGCTTGAACCATGAGGGGGATGACAAAATTATGAACATATTTCCATTTTTTGCATTGAAATAAATTGAATTAAAATTGACAGTTTTTGCTAGTTTATACTTAACCGAAAATATAAATTAAGCTAAGTTCGTTATACTTGTCAAAGATTTCGCTATAAGCTTGTGATGGTCAAATAAAAAACGCCTAATATATCTCTTGCCGCGTTAACTGACAGATTTGAATGTAGATACTAAATATTTTCTTACACTTAAACTTAGATTTCCATGATCAACCGTAAGAAAACTTCGGTATTGAGGACTACAGTTCACAAGTTACTGTTTTGCAAATAAAATTCTAAGTTACTCATATTTCTGCTAAAAATTATGCTTATCTTTGTTTTTTTTGCAAACAAATGCTAGTAAAAGTTGACACCCACTAAGTTGTATCTCAACTTTATATACGAATATTCGCACTAACTATTTACCCACTTGCTTTGTCACTATTTATCACATGAATTTGTTTACTCAGCAGATTGCTAGGCATTAAAATTGCTTATAATACGCATAGAAAAAAATCTATGTTTAACACAAAGGGTGTATACAGACACATGTGTTTACTGTGAGTACTAAAGAAATGAATACAGCACACTAAGCAGCAGGGACAAATGAGCATAATCACGTTGAGAAAATGATGATTAAAGAGGCAGAAAGTGAAAGGACGTGTGGGTTGAGTTGAGAGAAAGATGAGATGAGTTTAAATGGAGGTTGACTGTTAAATTGTGTACGACCGCTTTTATGTGCGCAGCTGATGAGTTGCCAACATGAAAGAAGATCAGCTAAAATATCTACATACATTTGTTCAACATATTCATATTATCACTGATAAAACACAATTGTAAGTAGGAAGAAACAGATGTATGTTACGTACTTAAAGGCGCATTAGCACGCAGAGCAATGTACGCTGATTGCGTATTTGTGCACATTTCGCATTATCATACAACTTTCTAAACAGATTCAACAAACAATTTTCCATATACATACTACAAACTTATGTAAGCAAAGCATGCGCCTATATACGAGTATATTTGTGCCGCCTACCGGAAGTTGGAAAAGTTGGTTTATTAACAAAAAGTAATGAATGTGCAAAATGCTCGTATGATTTTACAAAGCGCGTATCACTTGTTTCTGCGAAAAATCGAAAACAAAAAAAAATTTCAAATATGTATGTATGTAAGTATGTGAGCATTTGTTGCATTATGTGACATAAGATGAAATGGCGAAAGTGAATGTGTAGAAAGTAAAGCCACAAATGTATTTGTGTATGCCTGCCGCCCACAGAGAGAGAGAGAGAGTGAAAATGAATATGAATATCAGAAAAGGCTAAGCAAAGTAAATACGGGCACACTGCTACAACACATACCGACATACATATCTATATTTATACAATTTTGTATCTATGTATGTGTGCTTTTAAGAATTCTAATGATTTCATTTACCCTTCAAATGTGTGCGTCAATTAAGGATTTTTCATAATGTAAATACAAAAAGCAAGAGTAAAAGTGTTGCGCCTAAATGTATGCTTTTATATATACCTATTAAAAAAAAAAACGAAAAAAGAGCATGTGGTTCGTTATGCAGGCATTCTATATAGTGTTGTTGTACACGTGTGCATTTATGTTTACTCTGTTCACAAATTATACTACAATCACATATTGACACATTTTTCAAGTATAAAATATAGTTCATTCTCTAAGGAAAACCCATTAAGACCCATTTTTTAAACTATTTATAAGATGTACAATGATTTATTAAAAGTTATTAAATTTTTTGAAAAGAGCTTTAAGAATTTTTTTCAGTATGCAGTTTTTTTGCTTATTCAATTTTAGTTTGAGAAAGTGTAAACTTCAAATGTCTAAAAGCTATCACTGATTTTTGACAATTTTTTTACTGTCAATTTTTTATTATCAAAAATCAGTTAAGAATCGTAGCCACTAGAGACTTGCACTTTGTTATACTAAAATTAAATGAGCTACATATTTGCATAGGTACCCCAAAAAAGTTAAAAAAAATTTTTTTAAAATTATTTTTGAGTTAAGGCCGATCGGTTATTGGGAAAAATTATAAAAAAAAAAACAACAATACTTAAAGCGGTAGAAGTTATAGAACAAGTTACCAAATTTGTAAATTTTGTAGCTTTTCCAAGCTGAAATGACTGCCATCAATGAAGCCAACTGCGACCGACTGCGTTGTAGCACAATAACACAGAAGGTGGTAAATATCTACTCCGAAAGTGAGGCCGCAGTTAGAGCTCTGGGATCGCTTACGGTGTGGTCGAATTTGGTTGGCGAATGCTTGATCGCCTTATCGGCCACCTCAGAGGACTTCCACATCCGGCTGATCTGGGTCCCAGAACATAGTGACATCGCAGGAAATTGCTACGCTGATGAGCTGGGCCGACAGGACACAACAGAGGATATCACTCTACGTTTTTATAAAATTTAAAAGATTGTTTTTTAATTGTGTTTGTTGTAGAATGAGGCGAGAAGACGGGGGGAGGGGATTTGGGGGTCCGGACGCTCTCTCTCCAAATATCAGAACCTTTTACACTTAAAAATTTAAATGTCTCTAACAGTTTATCTATCATGATTTGTCTACAAAAGTATTTTTTTGGACTCGCGCAAAATTATTTTCTGTATCCGCCCCTGTAGAGAATTAATTATATTTTAATTGTAAAATAATTTTTAATAATTACAAAATTAATAAATATTCCAAATGTGTCAATACGTGCTTGAGCTATAATTTGTGAACCGAGAGAAAGTGAAGATATAAAAAAAATATGCTTTTTTTTGAAGCAGACAATGACGAATAGAAGAACTTTGAAAAATTTTATAAGAAACTTTCACAAATCCACCCCAAATAAATAATTTTTGTAATATCTAAATATAATTCTTGTAATGTTTTCACAAACTTTCCATTACCCTTTTCGTTGTTATTATCGCCGATAACATTGAAATTATCGAAATTGCTTTCGCTATCATATTTCACACACACATATGTTTCAGGCTTCGATTTAATTCAGGATATTTGCCATTTATGTAAACTATCACAGGATCGCATAAAAAGAGCAAATTTCCGTTATAATTTTTTGTGCATTTCCGCTTAGCGCATCAAGCATTGCAATTACTCGTAAAAAGCAATTTCGCTATAAACAAAAAAAGAAAAAAATTAATAGCCAAATCTAATGTTTGTACATATGTGAGAGTGCATGTACAAAATACTTTTTATGAAAAACTAAATTCACTTGACGCCTCTTTGAACGAATTAAAGTTGCGCAAACAATCACAAGTGCTGGCATTTATCAAGTGTGGCCACATCAATTTATGAACTGTCAACGCTTTTTGCCTGTCAACACATTGCCAGTGAAATACATACAATACAAATATATATCTGCTGCATTCATATGAATATGAGTGGAAATGCAAAGAGTACAATTTTTTTTTAAACATCAATTTAATTGCCAACATTTCAAATGTGGAGCCGAAACTAATAAATTTATAAACAAGGCACTACACTTAATGTAGCAAAAAGCAAAAAAATAGATGTTGCACAAAAAACAAGGCTTGACAAAATACTAAGGCATGCAACAAAAGAAATAAATAATGTGAAAACACAAAAAAAAACGTTGCAATAGTTAATGTAACAAGTAAACAAAAAGTTAGCAAATTAAAAAAAAATTAAATGAACATAAAATAAACAGTTACACGCTGCCAAAAAAGCATTATAAAAACCACTGCGGCACTAAATTATTTATTTGTGTACATTTTTTAGGTACATACATACAAATTTAATTTTTGCTATGTTTTTATTAGTTTTTTTGATAATCCTCTCTTGTGTGCGGGCGTGCGCGCTTGCGGGCAAATGTGCCAAAATCAGCTTTCAAAAAGTTGCGCAGTTTCCAAACGTGTCCAGTTGGCTGGCTTTCAATTTAATTTAATGCAGTGTGCATTTGTGTTTAAAAGTGCATTTCATTAAACAAATGTAAATAATTTTATGAAAATTGAAAGCAATGTGGTAGCGGTAAAGCGGAATAGTTCACAAGTCATAAATAACAATTTTTTTCTTAACTGCTAATAGCCATTTAAAAAGTTGTTTTTTGTTAAATGTGGAAGTGCTAAGCATAAATTTGACTTGTAGGAAATAGTTTAAATTAATCAGAATATTTGTTAAAATATGCTTATTAACTATACGTTTTTGTGGGTAGAAAAAAATTTAAAAAAATAAATTGAAAATTACATACAAATGCAAAGTCAATGGAATAGTAAGTAAGTGACACAAATCATTTTCAGTTTTTGCATTCCTAAAGCTTAGAATACAGCTCTCAAGAAAAATCGCAAGAATAATTTTTTTACTTTGCCGTTGGTGTAAATTTTCTTGAAGAAATAAATATACGAGCATTTTTTCTTAAGAGCTTAGACTAATTTAAAAAATTTGTATAGAAGAAATTTTTTTTTCATTTCTTGAGTGACACTTTATAAGAGTTTTTCGAGTTTCTTAAGAGCTGTGGACTAAGCTTAAGCGAGCAAAACTAATGAAAGAATGTTGAAAGCTTTTAAAAGATAGCTATGGTTCGAAATTTATGAGGCTTGAAAAACGCGCTACGATGGCTATCAAAACTTATTTTGATGCTAAAATTTTGAAAAGTGGGACCAAAATGATGGAAGAACTGATTAGCTTAAATGTTACTGAAAGTCTCAGATTACGAACACGACCTTCGGCCGTCAAATTTCTGAACTGTCAAAAAAAAAAAAGGAGACTGTGTCAGAAACACGGCCATTAAGTTTAACGTAGAATACGCCATCCGATAAGACAGAAAACATATGTATAATGATAATTTATAATGATAAATAATGCAAGCAAATGAATTTCTTTATTTGATAGTTACTTTTGATGATATACATAAGCTTATGATAGGAAAATAGGATAAAAATGTTTTTAAATTATCAATTAAATTTCTCGCAAAAACGAAGTCAATGGTAGTTATGAATAGTAAAGATAAATGATAAATAACAGACCCAAATTTATTTGATTATTTGAAAGTTACTTTTGAGAATATAGGCTTATGATGGGAAAAATAGGATAAATATGTTTTTAAATTAACATTTAAATTTCTCGCAAAAACTAAGTCAATGGTTGTGTTATCAATAGTTGTGGGAGCATCATTTCGAATATAATCCAAATTAAACGTATCGCTCATAAATTTCGCCAATCTAGTATTTGAAGTGATTTCTGTTGTTGTTGTAGTTGGCAGCGCTTTCTCTGCCTTTACTCTACTTAAATTTTCCCGCCTAAAATTATGCAATACAAAGAAAGGGCTGCACGAGTACATTTAAATCGCCCAACAGCAAACACTCAACCAAACACCACACACATATTTGTTTGGATGTGTTTATAAAATTTTAATCTGAGAAATTTAAATATTAGGAAGATATGAACCAACATGAAATGTATGTCAAACGAAAGCTAACATCTTCATTTGACTACAAAAAAATTTAAAAAAAAAGTTACCGTGCCGTTTCCTTATAATTAAAGAAATAGAGATTACAACAATAAAAACCTGACATGGGTGCCCATACCGTAAGGTAAGACGTATTCTACGCCAAAAATCACAGATTTTTATCAAGTGATCCTTTTGAGACCGCCTTCTACTATGAGCTAATACTATGTTTCCATGGCACATGATTCGCTCTCCCATTCGTAATTTGCTCTCTCATTCATAATTGTCAGCCCAACCGAATTCACTTGATTCCCATACTAATTTTTGTGAGCGAGTCATCTCATTTGTAGTTGATTCAATCTGAATCACGAACAAATCGATGCCGTCTCTAATTTTAATCGGAAATTCATCTAAAATAGTTGCCAAAGTACATATGAATATCAAAACAACGCAAAAATTGTGAAGAAAATAATCATGAGAAAGAGGTTGTTGGGCCAGCCTAGAGTGAATGAATACACAAAAGTATGTTTGTAAGTATAACAACAGCAACAGATATGCCAAACTAATTACGAATGTGTCGTGTAAACGGGGTGATTGGCCATTCGTAATTCAAATAGTGAAACACGTGATTCACTTTCGTGGAAACACCGTTTAAACTAGTTCAGCGACCGTTGGTTATTGCCTCTGTTAGTAGCCTAATTAATCGATTCAATGTTTACCACTTACTTGTTGAGAATGAGCAAAAAACCTAGCAGAGATTTTATTAAAAATTGGTGGACTTTCGCTTTACATTTTTTTTTTTCATTCTATTGAAAAATTTCTAAGTTTTTCCAAGATTCTGAGCAGTTGAAAATATATGAAATTTAGTTAAAAAAAATCTGCCGAAATCATTAAAATAATGGAAACAAATATTTTGGCTAGTTTTTTCTTCGCTTTTGAACTCCAATTTTTTCGATCTTTTGAACCCTCTTATTTTGGTTCATTCTTAAAATAATCTCTTTAACGGCTAATAATCATCTTAGTAGTTAGAATTATAGGAACTTAAGTTTCAAAAAACTGCCGAAATTTCAATGTAATGAGGTTTTCCAGCAAACAAGAGCAGATACATTTTTACGCAAAAAAAAGAATCCTTAAAATCATATTATTTTTAATATTTTGGCAACTCTTTTTAATACATATTGCATGATAAATTTGCAGAGATCAATTCTTTAACCAAAATTTTTGTGGATCTTCTTAACATACGAGTCAACACTTGTATATGTACATACAACCAGCCATAATTAATTTAAATTCAGTGACACATTTTTCTGTCTATAAAACCAAAAATATGCTGCCTAAATTATATCAGTTTTTGCTGTATCTTTATTCATATTAAGTAACAAAATTGCCATTAGCTGTGCAAGGCCTTGTAACGATTTACTGTCTACAGCAATAATTGGTTTTGTCTGCATTTAATATTTGGCAATTTTATTTTTTTTAAATTTAGGATGTCTTGTAAACTCGCTACTATACTTACTAAGGTAATGGAATGTTGTGTAATGGCGTGAATGAACAGATTTTACAAATTGTGCACACTTGTAAAATAATTAATAACATTTAATATATTTAAATTATGCTGTTAATTGCACTAAATACGAAAAAAAATTACTTAATAAAATTAAATAGTGTACTTTTAAACTCATTACTGCAATAATAGATTTTAATATTACTGCGCGGTTAATGATTCGTTTTATTTAAATGCCATTAACTGAATTTTTTCGCTACACGCTCACATGCTCAAAACTATTTCATTTGCAGCAGAGCACAATTAATGAGAAGTGCGTCATTGTGTGTGAAATTGTGTTTGTGAGCATGGCCTGTAGTGGTAGTGGCAAGTGCCAAAGTGCCACTCGATAGCACAATTCGATGCTCTTTTAATTTTATCGCACTTTGATTGCACGGCACGTCACTTTTGTAGAAGTAGACAATTTAATGCCAAACGAAGAACAAAAGGAATTGGCTAGGGAAAGGTAAAATAGCAAAAAACGAAAATCAAAAAAAAAAAAAAAAAAATTACACAACCAATTGAATCTGTCTCAATTCATTGGCAGCCAGATGCCATTAAATCTTTTTTTCAGCCAATGTTGCAGGCTATCAATTTAGATACACAAGAGTTGTATGTGTTAGTAAGTTAAAAACTGTACTTATTTTTGTATGCTTGTTTTTGCACATACATACATACTTATATTTATCGCTCATTGAAATTCTTGTGGAAAACATTAATCTAAGTTTTTGGCGAAAAGTTAAAAGCATGAAAGGCGAATAAAAAGGTAATCGATATAAGAACATGAAGCTGATTCGAGAGATAGCAAAAGAAAGTAAGTACAATTATCAAAATAAGTGAAATTTTTGGACGTTTCAAAATTAAAGCACAACAAGATATTAACGAACATTGGCAATTTATTTAACATCTGTTTTTTTATTTATACTTTTTTTTTGGTCCAATTAAAAGACAGTAAATTTTCAATGAAAACCGTAGACATGAATCAAAGTTGGAAACATTTAGGTGAGATTTTTGGGCGTTTTAAAACTATAGCATACCCAGATATTGACGAATTTTGGCAATTTTTTTTACATTTTCTTATATAGAATATTTTTCAATTAAAATACAATAACTTTTGGAGCAAATTTTCATCAAAATTTGGAACTTAAAGTAACAACTGGTTTAAGTTTGCAATTTTTCAGCGAACCAAATTGTGGTACAAAAAAGTGCAAGTTTATCTGGCTTTAAATTAATATTTATCTTTTTTGCTTTGCAATTTTGTTATCAGTAACTTTTCAGTGGAAATTCTAGAAATAAATCTGAGTTGGAAATATTGAAAATACGATTTTGAAAAAATGTGAAATTTTTGGACTTTTTAAAATTACAATGCAACCAAGATTTTGACGAACTTTGGCAATTTATTTTTCTTTACATTATTTAAAAAAGTAAATTTTCAATGGAAACCGTAGACATAAAACAAAGTTCGAAACATTTAAAATACGATTATGAAATTTTTGGGCGTTTTTAAATTATAGCACAGCCAGACATTGATGAATTTTGGCAATATTTTTTATATATAATTTTGTTTTGAATTAAAATGCAGTACTTTTTGCAATGCAGACATAAATCGAAGTTGTAAGCATTTAAAACACTATTATTATATTGTAGAGTTTTGGCAAGTTATTTTTCATTTATTTTATTAATAAATTTTTTTTTAATTTTAAGGCAATAACTTTTTCAGTGAACTAAAATTTGGTATAAAAAATTGCCTTAAAAGATTTAATTAACTAATTCACGTGCCCAAATAAGTTTACGTGGTGTGCCCTTGGTTTACATTTTTGTGCCACATTCTCGGATATTTAGTCATTTCATTACCCTTAAACTGTTGATTCAGTTGTATTGGCCATAATTATATAAATTATAATTTACATATTATTCAATTGTTTTATTTTTCCGGCCTTGAGCTCATTAAAAATCTATATATAATTACCATTAAACTATAATTTTTTTTTAGTATTTACCACTACTTGCATTTGGAGAAACTTTGCTGCTTTCTTGGAAGGAAGAGCAGTCTCAAAATTTCAAGTTAGCTATTTATGTATTTACTCTAGAGTGAGTCCCAGTACTTACTCAGCTCGGATGATGTGATAAAGTGATCTATTGACCTTTAAATTTGAGCACTAAAAATTTCCTTTTTTTTTTTTTAAATTTAGCAAATTTAGTAAATAAAAACAAAAAAACATTTGATAATATTCGTGAAAGATTTTACTTTTACTTTTTATTTAAATTTATATTTTTGTTTTGTATTGTCTGACATTTTTTATAACGCGTTTGTTTATCCGCCGGATATACACAATTTGTGAATATTTTATTGTAAATATCCTATGACATTTATTCCCATAGTTTGTTGTTGTTTTTTTGCAAGCTATGCATACATTGTTTTGAGCTCGTAAAATTCTGCAGTCACTATTTTATTTATTTTGTTTGATTATAATTTTAAAATTTATTTTGCCAAGTTTGTTTAGTTCAGTGAGCTTAACATATATCCTGTTATTCAAACTTATGCAACTACTACATATTTAGTGGATATTTCGTCAATAAATTTTAAGCTTGAAAGCGCGCAGATTTTTTAACGAAGCATAACGATTTTGTAGAGCACAGTAAATATATCAGATTTTATTTTACTATCGTTTTTCGTACATAAAATAAACGAATATTGAAGCATTAGTTGACAGCAATAACTCAGTGAATATGCTTTGAGCTCATAACGTTATTATATATAAATCAAGACATTTTTTTTTATTATATTGATTTGATTTTATTTATTTTTGTATATAATTATGTGCAAACATATTTAAATGTTTCCAGCACCAGACTTTTTGAATAACTAATATTCTGATTTTTATATAAAAACGAGTATTTCCTTTCTACAAAGTAATTTCAATTGAACTGCTCATTTTTAATCTTACATATATAGTTATATATGTATACATAAATATATTTTTCCTCTGAAAATCAATACTTTTTTTTAATAAACTGCATGGAAGTAGAGCTGACCAAAACCGTAAATTTCTGTGAGAATTTTGTGAAGGAAGAAGCTCTTCAAATCACACACATCCTTAAAAGCGCATTATTCACACTGTCTATAAATAGTTATCTCATCATCTCACCTGTGAATAAACATTAATGTGTGTGGCCCGTGGCAAACAAATATATGGACATATAAACAATGTAAAAAATATATTAAATTACATGTAAACTAACCCAATACAATTGCGCACAACAACAACAAAAAATTAAGAAAAACTAAAAACCAAACATAAAAAAAATTCGTGTACAAATGTTTTTTTTTTTGTATTTTACTGTTTCCTTTATATTTACATTCACGCTGCAGGCATTCACAACGTAATACAATTACAATAAAGAAAGCGAAGAACAAAAAATGGCGAAATATATTGAATTGTGCTGGTTTACAATTCGAATGCGGTTTGTAGTTTACTGATAGAGCATGTAGATGAGTGTAATTGCGACAGTGTTATACTGCAATATTCGCACAAATATATTTACACATAAATATATGTAATTATATCTACATATACGAGTATTTACATATTTCTATTTAAACATTCACAAATAATTGTAGCTTTGCATGGATTTGAATGGCGTCGCAAACGTGCGAACTTCAAAGTCAAAATAAATGAAAAAACAAAAATGAGTTGAGGTAATAAGAAAAAAAATATAAAAATACTGTGCGCAATTTAGCATTGAGAAAGGTGTGTTGTTGACTGAAAGTATTATGCTGCATAGCCGAGGTTGGATTAAATGAACGTGTGAGCTTTTAATGAACTTCTTTGACAAATAGTTATACTAGTACAAATGCAAAAACAAAATTTATTATTTCAAAACAAAATACATATATACATATGTAAGTACAGCTTCGTTGCTGCACAAGCGTCGAAAAATAAATTTTGAAATTTCTCTATCGACCTCTATCTGGATTTTGGAATTCAATAAAATTCAAATATGTATAATCATTTTTGTTGTAAATAATTTTCAAAAATACAGTATTGCACTTTCATTTAAGACTTTTTACAAAATTTAAAGATACAATATTTTCTGTATTTTATAAAAAAAAGTTAAATCTGGAAGAGCTAAATCGTAGCAATTTTTATTTTTTTTTTATTTTGAATATACATATCTGTCACTTAGCAGAATAGGTCAAAATGTTAGTTGTTAAATTAAAGAAAGAATTTTTGAAATTTTTTTTAATTTTCTTGGCGCAGTTTCTTTGGCTTCACATAACTAACCAATAAATTAGGAATGACCCCTTTGTTTATATATCACATCATTCATATGGAAAAAATAGAAATAAGTAAAGTTTTTTAACAAATTACTGATAGAGAAAATATTTTCCTGAGACTGCGATGAATATTTTGATGGGCAGTAACTCATACGCAATGGACACCCCAAACATTGCAAAGAGGAAGTAGTGAAATCGAGATGAATGAATAATTCGGGTCATCGATGTAGAATACAATGAAAAAAAAACATTTTTTTCTTACAAATAAAGTGCATGTTGGCACTGTGATTTTAATTTGTTATTTTATAATTTTTTTTTTAGACCGTTGGTTTGGCTCTAAATAATATTGGCACTTTCGATACCAACTCAGACAAATTTAAATCTGAGTTTTTTAATAAATAATTATGACTTTCAATAAATGCGTCTAACTTCTGAGAATACTGAATATTAGTTATGTAGTAAACGAAATTGATTATTTATTTGCATAACTGAATATATAAATATACATATGTACATATGTACGAGTATGTACTAGGGATGTCAATTATGGGCATTTTATTGATCCCGGGATTTTCGAGATCTGAAAACAAAATACCGGGTCAAACCCCGGGTCGCCAATTTTACGAAGCTTTGATTTGTAATTTTTAATTTTTTAAAAAAGTAATCGTTGTATTATAGTAGTATTCAAAATAACATAAATACAACAAAGGAGAACGATTTGTTGTAACTCATGTTTTTTATTTATTGGTATTTTCAAGAACAAAAAAGAAATAAACGTAAAATTTGACACACACACACAATAATTTATACTTTAAGTACCAATATACATATTTGGTACACAAGCAAATACACCTACATAAAGTAAAATTATTTTTAAGCACTGTTTGAGACCCATATTAAATATTAATATATATTAATAATAATAATAGTTTGGCGCTCACACTAAATATATCAGTGTTTGGCCGACCTTCTCTCCTCCTCTTTATATTATACCACAAATGGAGGGACCTACAGTTTTGTGCCGACTCCGAACGGCAGATGTATTCAATGAGAAGCTTTTTCATGGCAGGAATACCCTCGGATATTTGCCATTTCCTGCGGAGAGGTGACCGCTATTGGAAAAAAAACTTTTTCTATGATTAAGATTTTACTTGTCCTGGCTGAGATTCGAACCTTCGTCATATCGAGTTATAGCACGCACCGCTACCCACTCAACCACAGCGGCCAATATTAATATATTACCATTCAGTAAAAAAATAAATACAGCCATTCCATTTCGAGCGGTGCATAATTATTCCTTATTCTGATCAAAATGCAATCTGGACCTAAATTTGTTGCATATAAGCCATGCAGAAGAAGCTCCGATCCACTTCAACACTTTTTGGATGTATTGTCGACAAAAAGTAAATGCTCTCTGTAGGAAATAGCCTTTATCGCCCTCGTTACAAAAATTATCAATTTATTTTACCAATCCTTCTGATATATTTTATGCCTTTCAATTATTGCACGATAAAAGGAATTGCACAGTGCATCCATACCTTCCACTTTTATTTTAATAGCGGACTATAGAAATACGACAAATGACACGGATTGTGAACTCTCTAAAGTCTTTGTTTTGCTCTTGAAAACGAAATTTTTATGAATGATACAAAATTTTAAAAATAAATGGCTATTAAATTCACTGTTTCCTGCAGTTCCGGGATTTGAATAGACTTATCCCGGGATATTCGGGAGTTCAAAATTTGCCGGGATCCCGGAATGCCCAAACCCCTGGATGCCTAGTATGTACATATAAACACACACGGCAAGCAATTTTATACCTTCGAAATTCCGTTTGAATTACGAGTTTTTAATGTTGTGAAATAAGGCAATAATAAACACATAAATATAGTCATTTGATATGCGTTTATGTGTATTTATACGTATTTGTATTTGCTTGTGGATATGAGCACTTAGTAAACGCTTATCAAAATTTTATGTTAACTAAGTTACTGAAATTCGTTTTTATTATGACAGGTATATCTTTGCGTAATTTGCAATCGATTTCCTTCACTCGCCCTTGTCAAGTTGAGTCTGCGACAAACCGATTACGGCTTTGTGCTATGCCCTATGGACTTACTTAAGTGCACATTTTTGATTCCCGGATGTATATTAGATTTCGAAGTAAAGGAATATAATACGCGAACTTGTAATAAAATATTAAAAGTTACAAAAAGTTTGAATAGACACGCATGGGATTAAGGTGAACATTTCTACAAGGAAGGTTATACACAAAAAAAATTGTAAATATAAATAAACACCGGATATTTCATAAAGTCACAGATGTATAGCTAGTATTCAAAAAAAAAAAACCTTGACACATTGCTCATGAGAAGGCTCGCATTTTGATTTCATTGTCTCCTTTTTTGTTAAAGAGAATAATAATGAGATAAGTAAACGACGTTGTTATTTCCGCTAATGAATGTTTGAAGTAAATTTATATGCATGTGGAAGTAATTACTGTTGTTAGGAATTTGAAATTTCTTAACTTTGATACTTGTTCAATTTGTTATTTTTTTGCTTAATATACAAATGCTACTATTATAAGTACGCAGGAAAAGTCTTCACATCGTATGAGCAACTTGGAAGGAAAAGTTTGAATGATGGCTTTTAGATGTGCGTGTAAATAAATAAAAAAAATCGAACACATAAATAAAAATCATTCATGAAACTTATTCAAACTAGTATTTGTTTTATCCAAGAGGTTTGAACTAATCATGTTGTTGATGCCACCAAACTCATATATGTACGTCTAAGTCGAAATCGAATGTCTGTCATTGCAAGCAAAACAGATAATAGGACCTTAGTTATATACAAAATGTTTATGTGAGTAGGTAATAATTAAGTAATGTTGAAAGAAACTATTATCCTCAATCAAACGTAAAATAATACAAAGAACTTCAATGAAGTACTCAGGAGGAATGAGTTTGGTTTGCTACGTAATTACTGACATCGAAAACTTTTTGTTTACTTAAATTGTAATTTTTCTTATATGTAGAGTAAAACAGGGAATAACTACGAGTATGTGTCTACATACATACAATTAAACATGTGTAACTAATGTTCCAATGGGGTTATTTATTATGATTCAGAAAAATGAAAATTCATGAAATGTGTTGACGGTTTATTGCTTTAGTTTATTTATGCTTCAAACGTTAATAATAGCTTTTAACTATAACCACTTAGCACATTTTGAAGTTTATGTTTTGATATGTAGAGGAAAGTGTAAACGCCTCCTGAAGAAGATTAATTTTCGAGGTGAGTGTAGGTTCAAGTCGATACGACAATATTTTTATTTTTGTTGTCTATTTGCAATTGGGTTAAAGCAAGCAAAATTGTTTCAATTTAAAGCGATAATTGCTAAATTTGAATCTTTCAAAACAATGCTATAAATATGTATGTATATTACTGGAGTGCCTAAACGTAAGCGACAAATAATTTTAAAGTGTAGTATGAAATTTGATTTCCCGAAAGTTAAGAAAAGAGACAATTATGACATGCAGACGTGATATATTTTTGGGCCCACCTATTTATCATTTATCATTTCATGCAGGATATTTTTATGTACTGTCTATATAAATGAGCCTTAATTTCTTAGCAAACGATATACTAAGGGCATTCTAATTAAAGTATTGGAACACTGCGCCTAAAACTATGCTGCAGAAGCTCGATTTTTAAACACTAAAAAAATGATCAGAAAGCACATCTTAAGCTAATATAGCTTGCAGCGTAACAAAGTATTATTGCATGGTTTTAGGCACAGCATTATTGAACTAAAGTTATTCAACCTTTTCTCTCTTAACTTAATAACAAACCCAATATATATTAAATTATTTATCCAATAAAGCTTCTATTCACGAAAAAAGCTTTTCTTAGGAGAGACAGCACAGGAGGACGAAATACTTAAAAGAAAAAAAAAATTATCACCAAGTCTTATCTAGTCATCTTTACAATTTTTCTGCTCAAATTAAGATAAATAGCTTGTTTCGAAATTTTACACATTTCAACAAAATACGTCAATTTTATGCAGTTTGTCAACATTCTGTCTACACTTTTAAATTTTGAAGTACTTTTTGATCCACTGACAGTTTAAGCACATTTTTGCCAGCTTTCCTATGTCGGCAAACTAAAGGCAAAGTTGGTACTTGTAGAACTCATTAAACTGACAGGTTGAACCGTAGACATCGCGCACACACATTTGCGTTACTTTATTTAGGAAAAGAAAAAAAGAAAAATATATAAAAAGTAAAAAATCTTAAAAAAAAATCCTTGGGAAAAACTTCAGGCTGTTTCGCGGAATGAGTAAAAATCACTGTGTGGCAAGAATGCGCGAATATGGTGAAAGTGAAGATAAAAATCATTTATGCTGCTGCTCAATGCAATCTGCGCATTTCAATTGGTAGGAATTAGTTGTGGTGGGTGGGTGGCACAATATTTTATGAAAGCGCTTTGCGCATTCCCCGGTCAGTAATGAATAAACTTTTGCCGCTGGTGACTTGGCCGGAGTTCGAACGTGGCTGCCACCGGCGCTGGGGTAGAATCAAGGTAATATATCTCATTAAAAATTCGACACATGCCAGCACGCCGCTATGATTGACTTTTTCTTTGGTGAGTTTTCTTCATTTCACTTTGGTGATGATTGCGAAATTTTGTTTACAGATTACCTTTATTTTTGTATTGGATTTTTTTATTTATTCTTTATTTGTAGCGCGGTGTGTAATCGTTTCGGCAAGCCAACGAAAATTGCGTAAAGTTCAATACAAATTGCCTTATTTTTTCTACGTGGTAGAAAGGCCTTTTGGTGTTTGGAAGGGAAATGCAGGTCAAAAATTCAATAAAAGTAAAGATTGCTTAGTGCAGCTGCTAATAACGGCTGCTGCTGATTGTGGTGTGACTGGTTATTGAGTTGTCGAAGATGGATGTAAGGTCTACTACAGCCGTGGTTATTGCTATTGTTTTTAACTAAAATTAAAATTTTATTTATACTAAAATTAAACGAAACCATAAAATTGAACGTCCAAGGCAGTAGGCGTCCTTTTTCGTAAGAAGTCCGCATTAGTGAAGTTGTCGTTGAAAGAATCAGATTCAAAATCTGTTTAATTCACTCGAAAAGAAAAATATTATTATATAAACCAGATAAAATATTATCAGTAAGGAAAAGGTTATAAAACTTAAAAAAATAAGATAATTGGGAAAATAAAATTCTTACTAACTCAACAAAAAAAAACAACAAGTAAACGTTTGGATTAAACAACGGAAATGTAGTCAAAATCATTAGATTCAATATTACATGAAACAAAGAATTTATAGCACCACACTAACAAAAATTAAATTAAATACTGGTGAAAGAAATTGAGTTAAAAAATTTAAGTAAAACAATTAATGCAAGCGATAAAAATTCAAATAAATAAAATAAATATAAAAAAATAAATAAATTAATAATTAAATTAATAATTAAAAAAATAGATTAAATATTAAATAAAAAACAAAGGGAAAGCAACACAAAAACAAATATAAAATACAATTTTTGCGAAATAAATTAAGTTATAAATTAAAAAAAAAATAAACAAATTAATGGTAGCGAAAAAATTGAATTTAATAAATTAATTGTAAAAATGCTAATTAAAAATTAGAAAATTAAATAATAAATAAATTAAGGTGAATTCAGGAATTAGCTAATATGAATAAATTATATAAAATAATAAATAAACTGGCGAAATGAAGTTAAAAAAAAAAAAAAAAAATAATTTAAAAATACTAAATTAAATATTAGAAAAATAAATTAAATATTAAATCAAAAAATGTAAAGCAACACAAAAACATATATTATTAAAATATTTGCGAAAGAATTTAAGTTAAAAAATTGAAAAAAAAAGAATAAACAAAAAAATGTTATTAAATACATTATATCAAACATTTAATTAAAAAGTAGAACATAAAAAAATAAATTAACCAAGAATAATAAAGAAATAATTAAACTGAAAAAAATGAAGGAAAAATTAAAAAAAGGACAAAATACAATGAAACCCATTTCAAAAGAAATCACAATAAGGAGAATTTAAACAAAGAAATAAAAGCATTAAAAATAAAAGAAAAAGTTTAAAATAATAAAAAAAAGCAAATTAAATCCAAGAACAGTAAAAAATAAGAATATTTTATAAGAAAAATTGAAAGAATATAGTAAGTGATTGAAATAAATATGTAGGCATGTCCAATTTTAAGTCAATATAAAATACCGTTAAAACAATTGAAAAAAAAAATCAAAAAATAGAAAAGAAATTAAAATAAATATTTAATTAAAGCCTAAAACAGCGGAAATAAATGATAATAAAATGAAATAAAGAAAATTGTACCTGCGCCCTTTAAGAATTAAAAACTCTTAATAAAAAATCAAAGCGAAGAACTAAAATAATTAAAAATATCAACTTAATAAAATGATATTTGAATTCAAATATATAATAAAAAACTGGTCTTTTATATTCAGTTTAATTTACACCGATGATTTTTCTGAAAATTTCTAAGAGAACCTCAAAAAAAGTTTCTAAGATATCCGCAGTCTACTTCATTGTACAATTTGACCCATAAAACTAGAAAAATGCCCGTTAAATCTCTTCAATTCAGGTTCGACAAAAAGTGCCTAAATTGAACGGAAATGATATAAATATTTTTCAATTGTTCGTGTTTATAATTAAATTTTAAATAAAAATTGCGGGTTATTAAAATTTGTTAATATATAAACTCGCTATAATTTCTTTGGCTTAAATTTTTTTGGTTTCTTAAATACGCACCAAATTCTCCCTCGCTGCGTCAACTCAAGTTGTGTCAGTTTTTGTCAAATACTCGTACGTACATTTTTGTGTATGTATATACGAGTATATTCAACCCTTCTACGTTTTTGCTACAAAAGTGTTCCAAATCCTTATTCGTAGGCGCGAAAGAAGACCATCACTAAATATTCAGTGCTTTGCCTTTACACCCATTTCCATTTCCACACACAGTTGCTGATTGTTTGTGACCTCTTTAAACATTTTCTACCCATCTCATACACTACCTTGAAGGCTGTCATTTAGCAATTTTATGCCCCACTTCACTGCCAATTTAACGCAACTACTTCCACATATTTACATTCACAAGTGCCCAACTCACAAAATATTCCGCTTTATTATAAGACTTTTGTGTGAAGCCCTCTTTGAGCAAATATATCCTTTTTTACATAGCAGTGTTTTTTTTTGCCTTTTGCATTCACAACAAGCATCCCTGACCACGCTGTTGATGGCTCTCACTTACCTAAGAAGTATCTTTTGCATTTTCTTGTTTATTGCATTTTTGCTGAAATAAACAGAAAAATATTCTCAGCCGTCAAGCAAATGCCTGCTCACTTTATGCTCCATATTATTTTTCTGCTTTCATTTAAATTCTCTGTCAGTGTAAGTCGGTTGAGGCAAAAGAGCATCAGTTGTCTTTGACAAATAAAGCGGCTTTAATTTATGCAAAAGTGTGTGGAAGAGTGAGAGAGATAAAGAGAGAAGGGTAAAGGGGTGAGCGGTTGGTGAGGCAATTGTTCAAATTGTACGGGCTCTGGGTTTGTGTGCCATTTTTTCGATACGATAAGCTTTTGCTCTTTGCCTGCCACCGCTTCTCTCTCACTCTTTATCGCTCTCTCAACACTGTGTGTGAGAGTTTTTTGTGTTCTTTTGAAATGCTAAACAAGGACATGTGACAAGTGGTTATGTCCATGTTGAACATTCACAAACTTATTCCATGCAAATAAGAATTCCTTACAGTTTCGAAAATAGGGATGGCAAAGTGCAGCAAGGTTCGTTATTTTGCATGATTTATTATTTAGTGAGAAGTTATCAGACGCATAGTTCAATGCTTTTAAAAAAATATATTGGCATATTATTGTGATTTTTAGACTTACGCTTTAAATAAAACTATAAGAACACAATACGACTGTGCAAAGTATTTGGTGGAAAAGAAGGGAATGCACTTTAGTCGAGTAAACGATGCAAACTGTGCAAAAAGTTTACTTGTTAAAGTCAATAAATCGAATTCATATTTTTTCTACTGAATAATTAAAAATTAGTTTTCAACCGGTATATATTTTTGTATAGTTCAAGAGTTCATCAAAATACCGCAGTGTCTAACAACATATCGATAGTAATTTTTTTTTGGCGAATCGAAGCTGAAAAAGTTCATGATGGGTGAGTGTAACTCTCATCAGCCAAATAATCCGTTTTTATGAGCCACTTTTTTAAGCTATAAGTAGACCCAATTTGTAGAAAAGAAGTTGACTGTCGCAATTATGAGTCCCTGCCGAATTTTCTTTTAGCAACTCTACTAAATGACATTTTAACTTCTAAAAGTCTTGCGCTCTTTGTTATCATAAAAATTACTGTCTTTTTGGGTTCACAAAGCCAATGGTATTGATTTTATTGTAACAGTATTGATAGCCTTGCCCTTTTGCAAAGCGAGGCCAGAACCAAATATTCCTCAAACCACAATTTCTCACTTCATTAAATCGAATTACAGCATGACCCGCAGACCTAAATCTCTTGCTCGGAGTTTTATTTGTGTGCTATAGAAGCAAAAAACAAAAAAAAAACAGAAAACAAATAACAATATACGAAAACAGTATATTTGCGCCATCTTCTCTAGCAGTGAAATAGCCAGCAGCTATGATATAGTAAACTAATATTCTACAAGCCGCATACATTTCAATCAACCAGCTACATATCTTTGACTTTTACTTTACAAGTCATGCATAAAATTATAGTCAAATTGAAAGAAATCATCGAAATGATGAAAGATACAAAAATTCTCAAATTACTAAAAGTACTTGTCCCTTTTCTTTAGTGGAACCCAAAAAACATAAAAAAAACTACAGCACATAGTAAATACCAACCTAGTTAAACAAAATGAGAGTAAACGTACAGAATTAGATTGAATGAAAAAATAAGAAACCCAAAATTTTTGTGGTACCAAATATGTATGAAGAGAGCAGCGGCATTACATGAAAAAGGGACCAAAAACAAACATTGCGCTGATGGCAATTTATTTAATACAAATAATTTTTCCGTTGCTTGCTAGGGATTGCACTAAAGTGAGGATAAGTAGCTAACGTATTCGATTTGTGAAATAAAACGAAAAATTTTTTTTAATAATTAAATCATATAACTTAAAGAAACCGACTTTGAGAGTAGATAAAGGTCTAACTTGGCAATGGAATAATAATTTAAAATTAAATTTTGTACATAAAATAAGATTTTGAAGACAAGCTTTTTATTGCAACTCTTATATTGATTCGTTTTTTTTAATACTACTCTGCATTGTAATTTCTAAAATTTTCTAAATGCAAAATTTAAAATTTGGTTCTGTGCTTACTACAACAAAAGTAGTAAAGCTTGCAAACAAATTGTCATTATGTGCTGCTATTCTTCTTCTACTTTAATGGCACTACAACCTTGTGTCGGATTGGGTTGAGACCAAAAAGCTTCGCCAGTTTCCTCTTTCCTTCGCGAAGTAACAACAATTACTCACAGCAAGTGAATACAGACCTTCTGCACTTGGTACTTCCAATGTATTCGTGGGTGCCCTTGTTTCATTGCCCACCCATGGGAGTCGATTAGAAGAAGTTTTCACCGCAGCATCGTCATCCAAAAGACATGGCCATACCATCTAAATGAGCTCTAAATTTGGATATACGTTAGGCTTTGGTTGCTCAATGTGGTTACGCTATCTTAACAGACCTCAAACCATCGCAGTCGTTGAATTTGTATGCGCTTGACTATGTCCATATAACTATACAGCTCATACAGTTAATGATTCCATCTTCTTTGGTATCCGTCGCTCAAGCGAAAAGATCCATAAATCTTGCTCCCAAGACCATATCATCTCTAATCAACATCGTTCATATTTCTGCGCCATATAAAAGGACGGGCATAATGAGGAATTTATAGAGCGAGATTTTCTTTACTCGAGAGAGGGTTTTGCTTTTCAATTGCCTATCGAGCCCAAAGTAGCACCTGTAGGCAAGTGTTATTCTTCACTTAATTTCAAGGCTGACATCATTAGTGGTGTTAATGACGTATCCTAAGTATACGAAGTCCTTGACTACATTAAAATTGTAACTGCCGACAGTGACGCGAAGATGTTTTGCTTGTTGCCACAAGTTACATTGTTTTGTGCTCGTTTACTGCAAGACCAACGTCTTTTGCGTCCTTCGCTAGACTACTACTGACGGCCCTGTTTTTAAGACCACCGATGTCAATATCAACCGCATACGCCAGTAGCATCGGGCTTTCGGTATATATATACATATGTAGTGCCACTTCGCTCTTATAAAGGTTTCCAGCATCAGATTGGAAAAATAGCTCGGCAAGGATACCGTCTTCTCTAGTCGCCTTAGTACTGTCCTCACTTTGCTTTGGTCGCGTGCAGGCGTTTGTTGCTCATTTCTTAAGATTCTTCTGGTCTTCTCTTCTTCAAACACGTCATCTGAATTTATATTCAATAGCGTTAGGAAGTGCTCCCTCCATATCTCAAGTATACTCTGAACGTCTGTCACCATATTTCCATACTCGTCCTTACAGATATCAACCGCGATCTTGAAACCACTTGTTTCAAACCACCTTATTTTCTGCTGCTGCTGAGCGACTTAAATTGCACGACTTAAATGAAACCTGCCAATGCAATTAATTAACATTTTTGCGCTGCATGAATTTCAAGTAAAAAATTAAACAAATTGTATTGTTCTGGCTTCAAAAAAGATCAAGCTTTTTTATCACAGCATAAATAGTTGTTTTAGATTTCAACTCTGTACACTTTTTAATAGCAGTATCCCCCTCTCGCATAAACTCCATTTTAATTAATTTATTTTGCCACCCAAACCCCATCATTTCAGTTCACTTGAAATACAATAAAATCTGTGCTCTTCATTCAACCCCATCACTTTCTGCATCGTTACGTTCGCTACTTTGGCCGATTTATTACTTTGCATCGTTTGCATAGTTGGTATTCTATTCTTTGTTTTTTCTTCGTCTTCACTTTGCGTGTATAATTTCTGTGGCAATATGCGTTGTATGTGTTTTTTCTTAAAATTTTGAGTTTTCACTTAATTTCTGTCTTTGTTGTTTTTCTCTTTTCAGCGTAATTTAAAAAATAAGCACTGTATACAACTCATCACATTTGTTACATTTGCTTATTTATTTTTTATTGTCCTATAACCCAATTTAATTTGCTTTATTTGTTTTACTGTATGTTTGTTGGTAGGGATGTGTGCTGCGAATGCAAGTTTTACAATTTTACTGCAATTAAAATAGGGTCTGTAATTAAAATAGGTCGTCGTGCATTATGTTCGCGCTTTTGCATTTCAATATTTTTTTTTAAAGGTTTTTATTTATTGAATTTTCTCTTAAAGAGACTAAAAATAATTTTTTAAAGGTTTTTATTTATTGAATTTTCTCTTAAAGAGACTGAAAATAATTTTTCAAATCTTAATTTAATATCTTAAAACTATCCCCCTATTGGAGGAATACGTTGAACAGTGATTGATTGTGCAAGTTTATTTCGGCGCACGTTTAATTTGTCTAAATACTTTTGCTTAATATTCGCTATTTAATTTCTTACGCATGGGATGTTGAGGTCGTCATGGATGTTCTCATTTCGGACGTACCAAGGGGCTCCTGAGGATTTTTGATTGAGCTCTTTGTCTACATTAGTGACGTATGCATTACCCCACACAACTGTAAGCCGTAGATCCCGCATGGGTATTATACTAATTTACAGAAGTGCTTTGTACTGCAGTTTTAGTTGGGAATTTGAGTTGATAAGCCAATGAAGACTGACAAGTGTTCGCGCCTGTTGCGATGCACACAAGATACACTACTTTATAGACTTTTCTGCTCATGAACCTTTATGCCCCAGTTGGCCAACCACTCTTTATGAACTCTTCATGTTGTACGGCAAAGACTCGGTTGCCAACATAACTTTCAATAACTTAGTGTGTGTTAGCAGAAAGTAGCATCCGTATTTTGTTTATTAGATCATCTAACCAAACGCGATCAAATGCTTGAGCGACATCTCCTCGTTTAAATGCTTGTGTTGTGCCCGGAATCCAAATTGATGTGAGGGTACATATGTACCAATCTTCAAGAGCAGTGTTTTTTTAAATAGTTTCGAAAAGCAAGGCAGCAGACTTATACGCCTGTATGAAGAAGCTTGGGTTCTTTCTTTCCTGGTTATTATAATTAACTTATTCCACTGTGTTGGAAAATGATCGCTTCCCAGTATAGCATTAAAAAGATTTGAGATGAATGTTATGGCTGGACGAGGAAGTTCGACGATCATCTGTGGAGTTATAAGATCATGCCCCGGTGCTTTCTTTATGCTAAGTTTTTTTATAACTTTCCACATAACAGTGGATGGACCTTTATTGGTTCGGTTTGCGCAAGAGCAGAGAGTAACGGTAAACATATCTGTTTAATAGAGTGTTTGGCTGGAATACGTGTTTTAAATGAAGTGCCAAGACGTTAGCTTTTTCTTCATCGCTACGGGCCCATTTCCCACTTTTATTTCTCAAAGGAGTGTCGACTTTCTCGGCAACAAGTTCTTCTCTTTGACTATTCGTAATTCAATTGCTCTGCTTCGGTGTTGTTGATTTTGTCTGTGGAGTAACATGATAAGCAGCAGCTCTTAAAACTGAATTTAAAGTACGCACGGATTCATAATTGTCTGTTCCACTCTTAATACTTGGATTGAGCTCAATGTGACTACTAACTTACATCTTGTATTTAAGACAGTTTGTTTTGTGGGACGTTCATCTTCCGGGGTATTCTTTAACTGTTTTTCTCAGTTTTTGCTCGGCTAACTGCAGGCCATTTTTTCAATCCATTTCTGTATTCGCGCAGTTATTAAGTTTGCCTCTCAATTTTTGAACCTGTAGGTACTTGCAAGCACAGAATGCGGTCATACATAATGTTCCAGAGCAATGGTCCAAGGACGGATCCTTGAGGAACTCCTCCGGATATATTATACTCTTTGCTGCCTTCGTCTGTATCATATACTAGGACTCTATCTTTCAAGTAGTTACTCGTATTTATTATTTTTCGCGGAGAGATTTGAAAATTGTCTTCCAGCTAGCGGAATTAAATGCATTTTTAACGTCAAGTGTCATGGCCAGGCAATATTTCTTAGATCCACCTTTCCATCTTACTCCACTTATCGCTTCTTCTGCCAGCTTCTTGAGAAGCGTAACCGCGCCTACTGTTGATCGTTTTTTTCTAAAGCCGAACTGCGTTTCTGAGAGGTTTCCTCCTGCATCTATTCCTGTAATCAGTCTATTGCTTAAAATTCGTTCGAACAGTTTTCCGGCTGTGTCAAGCATGCATATTGGACGGTATGCTGACGGGTCACCTGGGGGTTTCCCGGCCTTTGTAGAAATACCAGTTGTTGGCGCTTCCATATTGGTGGAATTATGCCTTCTTTAAGACATTCATTATATGTGCGTACAAACGCTTCGGTGTTGGTTATTTTCAATATGTGGTTGGGGATAATATCAGGACCTGTTGCCTTTTTTCTTTTAGGCTTTTAACGGCTATTAAAACTTCTTGTGCCGTAACTGGAGGCGTTTCGTTTTCTGTAGGAGGAAATTTTTCCCGGTCAAAGGGAGGTTGGGCTGGAAGTAAGTGAGCTTACTATTTTTGCCAACTCTCCAGGGCATGACATTTTCGGATGTAATGACTTTTGTATTTTTTTGGTCACGACTTTGAATGCTGAACCCCAGGCAACTTTATCTGCGCTGTCACATAGACTTCGAAAACATTTCGTTTTGCTGGCTTTTTTACCCCGTTTCAGCGACGTGCGCTTTAAATTGTATTATCTTTGCTGCACCGCAAAGTCTGCGCTTCGATTTCTGGCTCTCTGGTAGTTTCACCTTGCGCTGTTACTTTGTCGGCGTAAGTGTGCAATCTCTTCGTTCCACCAATACACTGGTGAGCGTCGGGAAGATGCAGACTTTCACCTCATCGAGGCGACGCATGCTACTTTCATACAATTTATTAGTTGGTGTGCCAAATTTATCGCTCCTTCTGGGAGGATTATATGAGTTACCATCACCTTAAGACCTTCTTCATCTAATGTATGCAGCTTCCAGCCAACTGGTTTTACACTCGAGATATTTTGTACCCCTACATCGTTTTTTATCGAAAATATGATAGCTTGGTAGTCTTCGCTTACATGCACGATGTTCGTCTAAAGATTGTATTGCTAACGAAGGTAAGATCGATAATGGACCCTCTTCCATCTCTTTGGAAGGTAAGCTTATCGCCTGTGTTAACAAGCGTAACTTCTAACATTGATAATGATGTAAGCAAAGCCCTTCCTTGGGCGTTTGTCCACGGCTGCCCCATTTTCGGGCAGATGCATTAAAGTTACTTGCAATTATCACTGGTGATGTGGCGACCATCTAAGACGGTTTCGAATTCAGTAAGGCATATATTAAAATAATAACTTCGATATTCTTACGCAGACGTAGCATGACTTCGCTTTCAGTTGCTCAATCGCATTCGGCGTTTTAGCACAGCTCCATAGCACAGCTCCATACCGCTGATTTAACGCCTCTAAATAAAATGGGCATTCTTTGCCACCGGTTCTGTGCTTCACTTGTGGCGCATTTCTTCTTGAACAAATTGCACATTTTAGTTCGTTTTTGCACTCGGCATCTTTGTGGTTTCGGGTCTCCACAATTAAAACATGTATTTTTTACATCAACCGAACATTTGCAGTTTCTCGATAAGTGGCAAAACTCGAAGCATTTGAAACATTTTATTGGTTGTGTTTTCACGCACTTTACCGACTGCTAGTTGTTTGTTTGCTACTGGGACTGGAAGCAATAGTGTGACTGTTTTAGTGCCGCATTAGGCACCTCTTAGTGACTTCACGCTAGTTTCGGCCAACTGTTGCTCCAAAGCGGTACACAGCTCTTTTTTACTTGTTATTTCGTCCAATTCTCTTATTTCAATCGCCGTTTCAGTTGTTAGCGTTTGTACCAAGGCCTTTTTACCTAGCGCGGACTTAACCGCACTTTTTATTGAAGAAAATTTCTTTTTCAATTCTTAAGTGTCATTTTATATGAATTTTCTTGAGAACTTTGTACTAAGTTTATTGTTTGTACAAGAATTGCATACAATTACTGAACATTTTTTAAATCTTAAAATTTCATCTTTAGCTCTTTGAGATGTTTCTATAGGTATGGAAGGATTTTCTGTTCACCAATCATTATTTGAAAGTCATTTGAATTCTCATGAAAATTGAATGAAAATTTAAGTTTATTTAATATATATTTTATATATTTTATTTAGCAAAAGTATTCCACATAAGTTTTATAAAAAGAAATTTAAATTGAAGATAATTTGAATTCGATGTGTGAGATTTGAAAAATGTTATCAATATGTTTACATTTGTTTAATTGCTTTAAAAATGTTAGCACACTTATAATTTAACTGACGATTCAAAGGCACAACTTCCGAAGGCGATTTTTCGATATTTTTCAACTTTGTAATTGTATTTATTTAATAAAATAAGTCATTAATTGACTATGCTTAATAATACTGCGCCTAAAACTATGCCTTAAAAATTTGATTGATGAAATATATATACAAATAAATTCATATCGCATTTCGTTAATGTTATTTATTTCTTTTCATATATTTATTTTAAAAAATTAATTAATGAAAATTTGTTGAAAAATTTTAAGAGCAGTATTGGCAAAAGTCAGAAGATGAGACTTGTTAAAGGCTTTAGCGCTTTAAGTAAAAATTATATTCCGAAAAATATATGGAGCTCAACTTTCTCACATGAGTCCACTTGCAAAGCTCTATCTTTTCATTTTTAGTTTTAAACAAACAAATTTTGTATATTGTTGGTAAAGACTTAGCAAACACGAATGCATAAACCAGATTTAATAATCACACTTCAAGAAAAATACTTTCTGAATGAACATGGTGGTTTGTCGTATATGTTTTAATCCCTTGAAAGCTTTTTCATCGTTCAAATTCTTAATTAAAAGCAGCCAGTCAGACATGCAGGAAGTAAAGTAATACACTTTTATACCTTTTACAGTCATTGAAAAGTTCTTTTTACCTTTTTTTTTACCTGTGCTCTGCCTTCAGAAATATCCGGAACAAAATTAATTACATAAAGTTGAATATAATTAACCCCAGCTCTTGCATGAGCTGATGCTATGATACAAATATGCAACATTGCTTAAAAAATTGTGAAGAAAAAATCAAAAAAAAAACATATAATAATTATATGCGGTGAATATTCACCAAAATGTGTCCGCAATTTCATGTGTCGGTGCACAATTAAACGGAAATGCCACAATTAACTCATCAGTGAAAGATGCAGTGGCGAACGATTAACAAACTAGTCCATGCATTGGTATCGAATGTGTGGGGTGAGTTAACAAATACAAAAACCGATCTACATACTTTATCGAATAGTATAGCTTATTAAGTGATAAAGTAACTGGAATAGTTCACATGCTATGATTAGTTTGTCTACTGGTATGAAAGTGATGTAGACCCGAACTAGTTCAATAACGCATACAATTATAATGCAGAGGTTTTGTTAAACCGCAAAATATTTAAACAGAGGCTCAATAGTGCATAAGCTGGTGTGGTGTACCCGATCCATATATTTAACCAAAAACTGCCAATATAGGGACTGATTTGTTCAATCGCGATTTTTTTTTATACCATGAAAACAAAGTTTGCCGAACAGCGTTAAAAATTTTAGTTTATTTTCAGAGCTACTACATACTAGAGCTTCCAAAAACATTATTAAGCTTTTTAAAAAATCTTACTTAAAATGGTTCATTTAGTGAGCTTTGCTGATTGTCTACTAGGTTTTTGGCAGCAAAAAAATTTACTCACACATACACCGCTAAATGTGCTCGGATTGTGTGTAGCAATGTAACTGAATGTGGTGAAAAAGTTTAATTATTATAAAATCAGCGCAAAATAAGCAGCTTGCTGTATAAAAAACAGCAGAAATTAAAAAATAAAATTATATTTGAGTTGCGCAGTAGTTGAGGGCAACAGCGTGGGAGACAATTTATTTAATCAGGTGAGCGAAATCTGCGGCATGCGGCATGTGTATGTATAAGTATTGCTTTGTTTCGTAACAATAATGAAAAGTCAACATTTACGAAAAACTCAAAAAAGTTTCGATTAAAAAAAAAAATAAAAATCGTAAATTAGCTTTGTGTGTTTTTTTTTGTTTGGTTTTCAGTGATTATCTTAGTGCACACAACCATCAATACTTACAAATAAAAACATAAACTGACAATGAGTGCGCTAATATGTTTGTAATTATAAGCACACAAGAAAATAGTGTCTGTATTGGTTTACGTAATTTGCAATTAATAAATATTTATCAAAAAAAAAGGAAACGAAAAAAGTGCAACAGCAAAGTGTCAGAAAAAGTGTTGAATACAATTTAATTATTTTATGTATAAGCGCACATTATAAATTTTCAATTAACTTTTTTATAATATTTGCTTGTTAGCCTTTTGCTTTTTGCAGCTGCTGTACGAACATACTTCATTTATTATATTTTCTCTCGCATTCTCTCTCTTCCTTGCTCTCTCTCTCTCGTTCGTCGCCGCCACAGGATATGACATGTGATGGTGTTGTAACATTTTGGATATTTTTACTACTTTCATTGATTTTACACAACGCCGATTTGACAAACGGCGGCCGACCCGATGAACTGCATATAGGCGGAATATTCCCAATTGCCGGCACAGGAGGATGGCAGGGCGGACAGGCGTGTATGCCAGCAGCAAGACTGGCATTGGATGATGTCAACAAGGAACCAAATCTATTGCCGGGCTTCAAACTCATATTGCACAGCAATGATAGTGAGGTGAGTGAGTGTGGGTGCGTGTGTGTGAACGAAAGATTATTGCTGGCGAGATTTGGCTAAAATATTTTAACTTTAATTAAAATTTAAATCTTGCATGAATTAAATTGGAGACATACTGAAAATATTAACTCAATGTGATATTTATATTTGAAAGTTTATTCGGAAAAATGTTTTTCTTTTTTAGCATCTAAAGTGTCACCTAACGCAGCCTTGTTGTTGCTTAAAATATTTTTGAAAAATTTTAGATTTTTGATTTACTCAGCTCAAATACATGTGTTTTTCGTTGAATACGCTCGAGGAACAAAATGAAAAAATGTGTACATGATAACAAATAGCAAATTGGTTTGCCCCAGTTGGTTCGTTTTTTTTTGTATAGCGATTTTTGATTTTTTCACTTTTTTAGTTCATCACTGAGCTTGTGGTCCTATTACTCAGAAATTTGAAATTGTGTTATTTATAATAATCATGGAAAAAAAAATTATAAAATATGCTTGTTTGGGTAATAAATTAAATTTTAATGAATTCTATGATTTTGAGTATTTCGTGTTAGTTAGTTAGTTAAGTTATAGGGTAAAGTAGGATCAAGGGACACCGACCTACAAGATCTTTTGTATCTCTGCAATTAGTTCTTAGCCCTGACGGCCCAAGATACTATCTGCTTCTCTAATAAATGCTAATGATAACTTGGTAGACGAGTTCCTAATGTTGAGAGACGCGACTATTGCTGAGTTGAAATACCTAACTCTTAGCCTGGCCAAAAGCCGGACAATCGCACAAAATGTGCTCCGATGTCTCCTTCTTCTCAAGACATAGACGGCAGTCCGTTTCGGTGGCGGGTCCAATCCGGTGAATGTGGATACGTGTCCACACACGTGTCCGGTCAGATAACCGGTAAGCAACTTAATATATCCCCTATTTATATGAATTATGTCCTTTCTAGAAAAAGGATACCCAAATAATTTGGTCTGTCTGAGACCTCCTGCCTCTGGCCAGTACCTAATGCGTTCAGAGCCCCCCCAACTCAGTGATTAAATATTTTGAAGAGAACCAATTAAGTCCGCAAAACGGTTCCGGCCCCATAAAGACAGACGAAGAGCCTTTTTTGGCCAGTTCATTAGCGGCCTCGTTGCCTTCAATCCCACAGTGTTCTGGTACCCAGTTTAGTGTTACCTTGTTTTTCGCTGCCAGGAGAGTGTCATAGCACTCTTTGACGAGCCTGGAATTCATAACCTTATTGGATAGCCGCCTGGCTGTTTGAAAATATAATTAAAAAATCGTCTTTCAAAGCCTTTTCAAGGTTTAATCTGGCGCACGTAGCGATTGCTAGAACGTCAGCTTGAAACACGGTAGGCCATGTGCCCATTGCAATCGAAAGTTTAGTGCCGGAACCATAGACACCTGCACCTGTTCTCCCCTCCTTCCTGGACCCGTCTGTATACTAGTGTATATATATTGGATCTAGTTGAGTAGGCCCGTTTGAACAGACCTCTCGATCCGGTATTTTGACCTGGAAGATTCGACCAAAACAGATTTATTTTTGCAAGGAGTCGGTAAGCATGCTATTTCGTGTTAAATTGATGCCAATTTCAAGAGCATTCTATAAATGGTACATAAAATTTTTCCAAATATATTTTCTATAAAGCAAAAAAAAAATTTTAAAAGTTGTTTATATTTTTCTATTTCTTTTTCTTTTGTCAAAATAAAAGCGTTATTTTTTCACCATTAAGAGCGTGCAGTACAACTTTCTTTAAAGATCATCAAAATTTAACATACGGGGTCTCAAATTTAAGGCATTAGAATTTAGTTTTAGAATAAATAAGTATTTTTAGGATATCAATATAACGGCGAAATAAAATAATTTTCGAGAGTTATACCCGATTCGATTCCCAATCGGCATTCAAATCAAATTATCAAATATTTGATAAATTCATAGAAAACTTATTTCTATTTGTTTTTGGTTAGGTCAAGAATAGATCCCGAAATTAAACCCTTGGCCGCAATCGAACCCAAATAGCCAAGAGCTCTCAAAAGAGTTTCTCAAATGCTTAGAAGTGTCTTATAAATAAATGAAACTAAAGTTAGTTCTGAAAAGAAATATCTTCTGTATTTAGGTTAACATCAAAATTTGAAAATAGTTGATGTTTTGCCACTATTTAAATTCACCGGCCCTACAAAATTTATAGACGCAACTGCCGCAATAAAATTTAAGATTTGGTACTTAAATAAACACAAATAGAAAATTTGATGAAAAAATTTAAGGAAAAAATAGATTCTTCAAGATACAAACTGAGTGAAACATTACTAAATCAAACTTTGGCTAAATCAGCGTTGTCAAGAGAACAATTATTTCACGCATACAATTTTTCAAAAAACACCACCAACCATACACATTTATATAAGAATTCCTAGCATTATACAATTGCAAATGATACGCAATTTTGTTGTAATTAGTGTATGCTAATTTGTATTTATGTATGTTGGCGAAATAATTCGTTTTCATTGTAGCGAAAGTGATGCATATTTTCTGTTTAAAAAGTTATGTAGATAATTTACCAACGCAGTTGATATTTATAGGCACTTTAGGCTTAATTGCATTTTAATTGGTTTTTAAGCAGCCTGCAATTGTACAAAGGATAATGCGATTGTAATTTAAATGTTCGCAAGCGTATTGAATGAAAATATTTTTCTTTCATTGTTCTGGGCTTTGGGGATAAAGTGTATGTACATTTAATAATAGGAAAAATTCTTACATATGTACATACATAGCTACATGAAAAGTATGATAACGAAGTGTTGCACAAAAGTGTCTTAAAAATTGTGTGGGATCTTGTTGTAGGTCATAGTAAATAAAATAAATTTACTATTTTTTTTTGTTGATGTTGTTGAAGTTTACGACAAGGTAGGAAAATTCAGTATATATTTACTAATTTCCAGTTTCTTGCCACGTGTATGTAGATGATGATGTCTGGAATACGGTGCAAAAAGAAAAGCATTTAAAGATGCACACTACGACGTTAATATATCGAGATTTATCTCTTGTTAAAAAAGAAACTTTTCAACAATTCATATACACGAATATGTATCTCCCGATAATCGAGCAATTATAATATTTCTTAAAAAAAATAAAAGTAAAAGCTTCTTTCAATCAGAAAACATTTATATTTGTTATATTACATAACAATTTAATAGTTTTTTGCAAATATACTGAAAATATATTGTGCCACCAAAGATAATTTTAATAATAATGAAATGAACAACGTGGTCAATCTAAAAATTATCGGTATTGTGTTCAGTAAAAGATATAAATGGGACACACATATTTCCAAACTCGCATTAGCATTAATCAAGCGTCTTAACATTATTAAATGCCTATCCAGCCAGAAACTTAACTGCAACACCATTTCCCTCGTCGCAATAGTAAAAGCTCTTATATGTAGCTTCAAAAATAAACTATGGCCTATACTTATTCGGGTACGCCCCAAAATCCTCTTTTAACAAACTGAATAGAGTTCTACACTCTGCCGTAAGAATTGCTCTAGGTGCTCTTCGCTCTACACCCATCCACAACTTGCTTTTTGAACCTCATAACCGCTAAAATATGTAAATCGATCACCTTAATTGACCATTCACCTCTTTCCAACATGGCAAGCAAATCAAAAATCACCTTCCTCATTGAATCGAATCATAACTACAGCAAAAAAATTAGACTTTCAACCAACTGCAACCAAAAGCGCTTTTCACAATATCCAAGTTGGCAAATTCGCTAAGACGATAAACTATCTAAAATAATTCAAGTTTGTTTACACCGACGGTTTAAAAACTCCATACCAAAAAAGATTTATCATATTAGTTGATAAAGCAGTTATAGTTAAAGGCCACTTACCAACCTACAGCACCTGCGGCACGGCTGAAGTAGTAATTATACATGAAGACCTACAAGTAATAAGGAATAAACAGGAAAAATTAGCGATATTCACATACTCTCTTTCCACCTTACAAGCAATACAAAATCCAGACAACAACTGCAAATACTCTAACACAATAAGAAACACCCATAAAAAAAAAGGAATAAGTTCAAGCACATCTGGGTGCCAAGCCATGTTCAAATTCCAGGCAACGGGTTGACAGATTTAACAGCAAAAACGCGTTAAAACAACCCTTATATTGCGTTCTATATTTTTTAGCTAATGACCTTCCCAACCATATTAAAACACTATTTAAAAGTAAACAACATGGTACCAACAATCACGAGAAATGAACTATCCATGAAGCTTTCAAAGCAATCAATACAAAAAATTCACAAGTACATAGAAAAGATCTTATGAAAATATCAAGATTACGACTCGGGCGCTTATTTATTCCTCTCCTGTATGCGTTTATTTATTTATTTATTTCTTTAACTATGGAATACAATTATTCTTACCATAATTTAGTTCTTTGTGTTCATATATAACTTAGAAGTAAGTAACTTTTTTGAAAGATTGATAGCTTGGATATTATTGAGATCTCTCAAGGTACGCGCAATTGGTGCATTTATGGCATAATTTACTTTATTCAAATGTACTCGTATATGAAACGTATCAAAATGGCGCAAGTTCCCGATTGGTATATTAAGAGCTAATCTTCCCAGAATCTCAGTGCAATCAATATCCGTTGTTAGCACGTTTAAGACAAAGGAGCGTGAATAATGCGTACTATTACGCCTTACGGAAGCTAACATAGCATACGCCTTCGAAAATGTTATAAGTATAGTACATGGAATTAGCTTTTCTGGTATAAACTTCATGGAAGCATTTGCTGGTGTTTAGATATAAATGAATTTTTTCGCACCAAGAATAAACCCTGCCTATGTCACATTACATTGATTTAGAGTATTCAACGTTCGAATCCCGGAGTAAATTTTAAGCTCATCCGCGTATGGGAGAAATTTACAGAACTGAAAACATGAACTGATATCATTAATAAAAATTATAAAAAGAAGCGGACAGAGAATACTGCCTTGAAGAACTGCTGACGTTACCTCAAATGGTCGGGAATATATGTTATCAAGCATTACTGAACATATTCTACCAGATAAGTATGATTCTATTAAACATTATATAGATCCGCATTTTTTGAAACTTCGTATTTTTTTCATAATTTATTGCATCGATTTTTTTAAACGTTTAAGCCTTCTAGTATACCAGGCTAGCTTGTATTTCTTTATAGGAAAAACAGGAATATTGTTTAGACACAAATTGTTCAGTTTTGATTTAAAAATATCGAAGCAACCCTATAAATCCAAGTTAACAAATAACCGATCCCAATCTATGTCAAATAACCACTCATTTAGAAGTTCAAAATTACACTTGTTGAAATTGAATTTTACAATCCCAGTTGCTGGAGAGGTGTGTAAAAACTTATAAAATCCTATATCTAGAACTAATTTAAATTATTTGATAAGAATATTAGATCTAATATTTGCTTACACTTATTAAGAAAACTGTTAACTTGAATTAGTCCAATACTCAAGAAATTATCAATTAAATACGATTCTGTAGATGTAATGATAAGTCACTTAAATTAAAATCTCCAAGTACACAAAGCTGTTGACATCCAATTTTAGACTGCATCGAGATAACGTCATCAACATGTGAATTGTAGATGGATTGTGGGTTCTGTGGAGGGATGTGAGAAGCACAGATGAATACTTGGCGGAAGCGCCTAGAAGTCGCACAAAAATTTGGCCCAGAGTAGAATCATGATCGATGGTCACTCTTAGCGGCAATTAAAACACAACCAACTCGAACACATCCAGTTTTTAAAATTAATACTTTTTAAGTAGTTTATATCTGAGTCCCTTTTAATTATCTACGATCTATGCTAGAATTTAAGTAACGATGTTATCTTCAGTAGGGGAAACTGGGGTACATTTGACACCTTTTTTTTGAAATCATATATCCCGACACCTGTTTAAACTATCATAAAAAGCGTTGTTGCTTCCTGGAAGGCAACTATTCAGCTTGGTAATATTGACAAAATTTCTTTCAAAAGAAACCGTTTTACACTTTAATTTACCATTTTTGAAGAAGAGTCATTTTGTCAAATGTACCCCTGCCACGGGGTACATTTGACTTTAGAATGGGAGCATTTGACACCTACATGCATTTTTAAAGGAAACTAGTTTGTGTTGTCTTCTATCTAATATAAACCAGCATTTTGTGTATCAATTCATTTTATTATTATTTGAAAAAAAAAACATTTCATTTACAAGTGTGGGATTAAAAAAATAATAATTTTAAGAAAATGAAGTATTAGTTTCTATAAAAACTTATTTTATATAATACATTGATAAGTCCTGTTTAAAGACATATTTTGTACGAAAACGTGAAGTTGAAGCAGGATTTTCAGGAATTGGCAACTTTAACTCTATTTCACTGCGCATAATTATTGCTAAATCTTTTATTTCTGGTTTAACAAAGACTAAATTCGAAGGAGATGTCTTTCGAAAAAAGGTGATGTTATAAGTGCAGTTGCTTAACGTTTCCACTATTTGGCCAACTGAGCATGGGTGACCCTAAACTCTGCCTCGTCTATGACAGATCCCATGTTTACAAACGTAAAAAGCTACGAATAGAAAATAGTCGCTCATTGACTATGGCAATGCAGGGCCAACTTGAAGGAGGAAATGCTTCCACAATTATCCAGGCAAGCAGAGCATATAGGCAATAATTACTACCGTCAAGGCTCTTCACTTCCTTACGGCAAACAAGTTAAGGTAATATCCATATTCAGGCGACATAATGATCACTCGGAATGTGGATTGGGTTTGCTAAATGTTTATATGTATATCACATACCAGTGCTCCAACAGTGCATTAGAGCTGTACTAAGTACATTTACTACAAGTTAAGAAAAACTTCTCAGAGTTCAACTTCACTAGAAAAAAACAACGCGCACTTGAAACCAATGATCCAGATATTCGCCAAATTGTCTGAAAAGCCACCAAGCGGAACTTTAAACAGCAGACTAATATCGGCAGGTATTTTGCCAGTCGGTTCATTGTGGAACAAATGTAGTGTTGTATGAAAAGCTTATGAAACTTAGTATCAACTAAAATATATCAAAAGGCACAACAACTGTGTGGTCAGCCAGCAAACTGACTGTGTACAACACACATTTTTTTGTGGGCAATCGTTTGTTGTTGTTACCACATGGCACTGGTATCATGTCAACGCTTTGTCAAATAAATTTCAATGACTCTCTCTGTGTGTGTGTGTGTGTTTTTTTTTTTTTTTTTTTTTTCGGTTACGACCAGGGAGGAGGAATCTTCATAGATACGAGCAGCCCGTGCTGCCCGCATGCCCGATTTGCCTCCTGGCACCTACGGACTAAACCCAACCTCCTTCGTACGCTGGGCCTGTGGCGCCCCTGCGGGACTATCAATTCCGATATTACTTCGCAGGGCAGGCACTGGACGTTATTCTTCGTCTTCACTCAGCGTGCGTTCTTAGTTTGCGCGATTCGCGTTTCGCTCGTCTATTCTTAACCGTTTCATTACCGCCGTGATGATGTCTGCGCACTTTTTCCATACATTTTCTTCAGCCAACATGGCTTTCAGTAAGCCCTCGGGGGTCACGGCACCGCCTATACATTGTTTCAGGTGGTTGCGTTCATAATCAAATCTGTGGCAATCCATTAGTACGTGCTCTGCGTTTTCAGTTTTCCCATCGCAATGTAGGCAGTGGGGATGATCGGCATGTTTGTACTTATGTAAGTATTGGCGGAGACAGCCATGCCCGGTGAGGAACTGCGTGAGGTAAAAATCAGTATCTCCGTGTTTTCTTTTGATCCATTCCCCTACATTTGGGATCAATTTCTTTGTCCATCGACCTTTCGAGGACGAGTCCCACCTTTTCTGCCACTCGTCGATGCTTTGTTGCATTATTTTGCTGCGTTCGCTTGGACTGCGCTTGATCTCTGCTGCCGCTCTGGCAGCTATGTCCATCGGACATCTTCCTGCTAGCAAATTTGCTGCTTCATCTGACACTGTCCCGAACGCGCAGCACACCCTTAAAGACGATAGTCTGTGCACTGAAGCTGGTGCTCTCATATATGAAGTTACAGAGGTAGCGGTTTCCCATACTGGGGCTGCGTACATCAGGATGGACGAACTGACCGTCGCAAGCAGTTTCCTTCTATGTTGTTTTGGACCTCCTATATTTGGCATGAGTCTTGCTAGAGCTGTGCTGACTTTTCTCGCCTTCTCGCTAGCATAATTAAGATGATCCTTGAAGCTCAGACGACGGTCGAGTATGACACCGAGATATTTGATGGTTGGGCTGGAATCTACAGTGTGGCCTCCTATTCTTATTTGGATGTTTTCAACTCTTTTCCGGCTGGTCATTAGCAGCGCTTCAGTCTTATGTTCCGCTAACTCTAATCCTGCTGTTTGAAGCCATGTTTTGGCGGAGGCTATGGTGTCGGTGCACATGCGTGACACGTCTACTAAGTGTTTTCCGACCACTACGACCGCGATATCATCAGCGTATCCTATAATAGACACTCCTTCTGCTTTTTCTATTCTCAGGATGCCATCATACATAATATTCCAAAGGAGCGGTCCAAGGACTGACCCCTGGGGCACGCCTCCAGTAACATGGTACTTTTTTGGTCCTTCGTTGGTGTCGTAGAAAAGCTCTCTTTCGCTGAAATAGCTATTAATTATTCGAATTAAATAGTGCGGAATATTCATTGCCTTCATCGCAGTTATTATTCGGCTCCAGTTGGCAGAATTAAAAGCGTTTTTTACGTCCAACGTGATTACAGCACAGTACTGCTTTGCTCCTTCAAACCATCTCTTGCCTTCGAGGGCTTTTCGCGCTATCTCACAGACTGCCGATATTGCGTCGACAGTTGAACGCTTCTTCCGGAAGCCATATTGCCACCTTGAAAGTCCCTGATCACCTTCCGTGATTTTTTGAATCCGCGCGCAGATTATTGCTTCGAGTATTTTTCCTGCACTGTCCAGCATGCACAGGGGCCTATATGATGATGGCTCTTCCGGTGGTTTGTTGCCTTTGGGCAGTAAGACTAGCCGTTGTCGCTTCCATTTCTTTGGGAAGATGCCTTCTTGGATGCACTTCGTGTATAACCCACAAAAGAGTTCTGTTTTCTTCTCAATAATATACTTTAGAATCCCATTTGGAATACCGTCCATGCCAGGTGACTTTTTGCTTTTTATTTTGGCAGTAGCAGCGAGCAGTTCTTCCTTGGTAACTGGCGGGATTTCAGCAATTTCTAGCGCTAATGATTGCGGCGCTTGGTCTACGCCTTGCTGTGGAAAGAGCCCAAGAACTATGCGCTTCATTATTGTAGGACACACGGGTGGTTTGGCCTTGCTCCCTTTCAATTTGTTGAGGACAATGTTATAGCCACCGCCCCAGGGGTTGTCGTCGACGTTCTTAATTAATTCTAAAAATGCCTGACGTTTGCTTTGCTGGATAGCTTTTTGTAGAGCCCGTCGCTTGCTCTTATATGCGGTTTGGAGGCGTAGGTATTCAGGGGAGTTCCTGACTCTCTGCCTTTGATGTTGTCGCCGCAGTTTAAGGGACTCAGAGCGCAGTTTAGCGATTTCTTCATTCCACCAGTAGACTGGGGCTCTTCTGTTTCCGCTTCTTTTCCGTGGCATCGATGCGTCGCAGATATTGCTGACCATTCTCATGAGTTTACTAGCACATTTGTCGGTATTCTCATTTCTACCGTCGAGCGCGTCTGGCAGCAGCTCTGTCATATATTCTATCATACTGTTGTCCAACAATTTCCTTCTCCATCCGATGTTCTGTACTTTCAGAGTTTTCGTTTTTCGCGCGTTGCTTCTCGGTTGATTAATTTCGATGGATATCGCAAAGTGGTCACTATAGGTGAGGCTCTCAGAAACTTCCCATTTAATTCTGTTGAATAACGCAGTGCTGCAGAACGTCAAGTCAATTATCGATCCAGCGGTTCCTTTCTGGTATGTGTTTTTGCTTCCATTATTTAGCAGTACGATGTCTAGGTTTGTCAGGGCTTCAAGTAGGGCTTGGCCTCTGGGGGTTGTTTTTGAGCTTCCCCATTCCACTGCCCATGCGTTGAAATCTCCGGCGATGATAACTGGTGTTTTGCCGGCAGCGTCGGATGCCAGGCGTCTTAGCATATTCTTAAAGCTTTCAAGCGATTCGCTTGGGGGCGCGTAGCAGCTATAGAGGTGGATTCCCCCCATTTTTGCATAGATGAATCCCTCCTCTTGGTTATTGCCAATGGCTTCGAAGGGGACAGCCCCGCATGCCCAGACTGCAGCTTTCTTTCTTTTGTCCTGCAGCCAATTTCCTCCAGTGACCGGCGCTCTATATTGCTCGCTGATGAGTGCGACGTCAATGTTTTGCTCGAAGACTAACTGTTTTAGGAGGTCTTGTGCCGCTTCGCAGTGGTTAAGATTTATTTGCAGGCATTTCATCATTTCTTTAGTTGGTTAACTGCTTTTTTATACGCCGGGCATCTAAAGCTTCCTGTGGGGTGACTCTGCGGAACGCCAGTCTCTGATTTGCAGATGACACATTTGGGTTCTGCCTTGCACTGCTTGGCAAGGTGACCTTTCTCTCCGCAGCGCAAACATGAGCCACTACGGTCCTCCGTTGATTTACAGTGCCTTGCGATATGTCCAAAGTCGAGACATCGGAAACATCTTAGGGGACTGACCTGCTCCCGTATTCGACAGTTAACCCAGCCCACTCGGATTCGTCCCGCCTCCACCAGGATTTTCGTGTCTCGGACTGTCACACTTACTGTCGCAGTTTGCGTGCCATTTCTTGTCGTCTTCAAGGACTTTACTGCAACCAGCTTTCCGTAATTCACTTCTGGGAATTGTTGTTTTATTGCGTTGGCAATGTCTTCTTCTGTGGTGGCAACATCCACATCGCGGATTTCGACATTCACTGTGTGGCTCAAGATCCTAACATTTGCGCATCTTTAAGCACTGCTGACGCTCGTTCTTTAAATTCATTCGCCATTTGACCAGATTTATCACGAAGTTGGACAAGCAAATCTCCTTTAGCAGTTGTTGTGATTCGGTTGACGCTCTCGCCTAGTTCTTTCATATCCGGTTGTAGCTTCATTTGCCTGATGATATCCGCATATGTCATTTCGCTCGTTTTTGAGATAATAACCGCGTCAGGCCTAGACATTTTCCTGGCCGTCTTGCTAATTTTTCTCGTATTTTTCACCAACGTCCACTGCTCGTTTTTATCCTGTTTTTCAGTATCCTTGGTTTCTTTGCTGGACCTTTTTGCGTCTGCGTCGGTTTTGTTCATAACCCTCTTTTCCACCTCTTTTTCTGTTTGCACATGCTGGTCTCTTGTGCTGGTGTTACCTTGGTTGCGTTTGTTGGGCTGGTTCGCTGCCTGGCTGTGCAGCTTGGCGATTTCTCCAACAAGGTCGCGCATTGGTTGATGGATAGTTCTTCTACCCCCGCCGATCATGCTTAATAGCAAGTTAATTTTTGCTCCCAGCTCCTTCATGGGGTTTTTTGCATCTATTGGATTGTTTACGATGCGTGACTCAACGCGGCTAATGTCCGGCGGAGAGGAATGCGACCGCGTGTTTCCGCCCATCTTCTCGGCGCTCAATGTGGCTTTAAGACCTCTCGGGGCCCCCTGTGGGGCGTCTTCTGGTTCCTGTAGCATTAACCGGGGACGCTTCGCGAAAGGATTCATTAAAGACACGCTGTCATTGATAGTAATGCCCGATGTAGTGGGACCTCCGGATTCCCCGATATTTCGCCCTGAAGGGGGCGATCTGGTCACACTCATAGTGTGGGTTCACGTTGGGGTATCTTATTTATTTGTTTCTATCCTGATTATATATATCCTATTGTTCCAGTGCTTAGAAGCCTGTTTAGTAGTCACTGCACTAGTACAGTGCTTTCGCAACTGTCACTGAGTTTCGCTTTGCTAACAGCTGTTCCTGTTCTTGGAAGAGAAGCTCAGCTGTATTTGACAACTGTTTCAGCACGTTTGCCTTTTAGCAGTATTGTTTGTTTCACTTTTTTATTTTCACAAAAGTTATTTTCGCGCGATTTCTAAAAGAAGGGGTAGAAAAGGAAAAAAAAAACAAAAGGAATGTTTGGTTTTCCGCGAATTTTCTGGTTTTCCGTCGAAAACCAGTATCACCCGCACACTTGGAGCTTAAAACGGATCACCAGGAACTTCCCAGGTAAGTTGTGTGGCGAATCCCTCTTTAAGGCTTCCTATTTTCACTTAAATTTTGCTTTTTTTAGAGAACGATTTTAAAAACTCGACTTTCTTGTTTTAAAAACATGCACATGTGTGTGTGTGTGTGTGTGTGTGTGTGTGTGTGTGTGTGTGTATTTCGCTTTGTGTCTACAGCTTTAAAGTCATAAACTACATTAGATAATTTCCCCAAAGACAACGAACAAGCAGCAAAAAAAAAAAGAAACACAAACACCAACACCAACAACAACTTAGCAATAAATAATGTCGAGCAATCGCAGAAAATTGTAAAGTAGCTAGCGGCGCTTACAGCAATGACAACAGCCAGCAACCAATACCAACACAGCTAGCGATAAAATTAAACTCTAGTATACTTTACGGCTGACTGACCACTTGTTTACTCGTTTAATGGTTAGTTGTACTCCATTTGAAGTGCTATTGTGCGCCATTACATTTTATTATACTTGCTGCATATACACGTATGTATGTAGGTGTGTGTGTACAATTTTATTTAAATTTATTTAAAATGATTATTAATAGTCTGTTGACGTTGTAATGCGCTTTGCGGCAGCGCCAGTCAACGCATATTTACAACAATACAAAATAAAAAAAGAGTGTAATAATGACAGCAAAGAGGAACAAAAAAAACAAACAGCAGCGTTGAACACAAAGCGTTGTGTCCGTATTAAATATAAATATGAGCATCAAGGGAAATTTGCATATAGAATTGCGCCAGGCAACAACAAGGTCGATGGGCAAGGCGCACTGAGGTGTGGCGCGCAACATTTGCGTTCCTCCGAGTGTGTTGCAGTTAAAGCAAAGAGGACACGTTGCACAAATAAATGAACTTTTTGTTTTTTCAAAAACAGCACAACTACCATCAGACACGCACACAAGTACGCATAATAACTTAAATACGTGTTTTGCTTTATTTTCGTTTATTTTTCAGGCAACGTTTAATTTAAAGTTTCCAGCAGTGACAATTTATATTTTTTTTTTTATATTATTTTTTTTTTTGTTTGGCGTTGTGTTTGCGATTGAGTTAATTCCCGGTGTGTAGCGGAAAGGTGTTCCACAGCCTTCCAGCGCTAAGCATTGCATTTTTGCGCTTTGTTGCGTTTGTGTGGAAAATATGCGCATTTTCTAATTAATTAGCTAAATTAAAAACTTCAGGTGTTCGGTTGTTTTAATTAATATTTTTTGCTTTGTTTTGTTACTCACATACTTCTTATTTATTAGTTTTATTTAGTTGGCTTGCGATTTAAAATTGTTCAGCTAACCGCAATGTTTTTGGTTAGTTGGGGTTGAAAAATTGACTTTCAAAAATAAAGAAATTCTAATATAAAATATAAATTATAAACGGTAAGTTTTTGAATGTTTTAACTTATTTTGAAAATAATGCGAAACAAAATTTTAATTTTCTTTTATTTTCAAATCGGTCAAATGAAATTTATTTATATATTTTTGAGTTAAATTGTTTTTAAATTTCGACAGGTTTATAAGGAACTAATTATGTTAAAAATAGCACTTTAAATTTCACTCGAGAAAAAGAGAAAAACAGAACATTTACACTAGCAAATAAGAGAGAAAATGAAATATTGGTTATTAAGAAAAAAAAAAATATTTTAAATAAAAATTTGGGAGAGCAAGAAAAATTAAAGAGAATAATGTGTTCAATTTTTATCGTCTGAAAGAGTGCTAGAAACAAAAACGGTTTGCTAAAGTTTTTTTTATTCCTATTTTTTTCAAATTTGTGAACAAAGTACATTTACAGTTTCGCAATTTTTTTTTTAAATTTTCGCCTTTTTTATAGTTTAATCCAATGACCGTGGTCACTAAACTATACTTAACGGTCGTGTATCCAAATTTTTTAAATCTCCAAACATTTAAAGTATTTTTTTTTAGATTTATTTTATATCTTACCAAGTGATGACTTTTCACTTGCTTTCGAATTGAAAGTTGTGTCCCTAATTTTTTCCCAATATTTTTTTCTCTTGATTTTACAACTCTTATTTCCATTCAACTATAATATTTATTCTTTTAACATTTTAGAGTCGCTATTTAAGACGCATATAAAACTAATTAAAAGACCATAAAAGTCAATTTAAATTTTTTTTTTTTCAATTTAGGCAGCAAACTTTATTTTCACGAACTCCAAACACTTTGATCACACATCCACATAACTTCCAATGAACAACAACGATTATCAAAAAAAAACAAAGAATTCCAAAACTCTTTACTGCTGCTACAGTTTCGCAAAAAATTTCCACATCACAGCGAAAGGCATCATGTTCAAAGCGCAGCACATCAAAGTACCAATTCATAGTAGTTTCACTTGGCTTTACGAAAACATATTACTTCCATTTTAATACGAGTAACAGCATTTCTGTGAATGGCAAAGTGCTGCAAAATAACTTCCACTAACCGCACATTCACCAAGCAACTGAGATAAACCACAAAATATGTATGTCTGTAATATTAATTTTCAAAAGGTGCTGCTAAGCAAATCTGAATTAATTAAGTCATAGTAGTTTTGTGCATTTTAACTTCAGCTAAGTTGTGTTTTTTTTTAGCCAAAACTCTACAGAACTCAACAAAGCAGAGCAGCTGGTCATTTGGTTAATGAATTGCCTTTGACCAAATGTTATAAGTATGTGCATGTATTACGCATGGAGTAGTGGAAGTTTGTAATTCAGAAAAGTTTTTATACACATACTCATATACATGCAAACATACTACACATACAAACATATCTATATGAAAAGGTTGCCTGTAGTCAAACGTAAAGTTGTAAACTACTTCCCAACTAGTATGCATCGCAAGCCCATACAAGCAACTGGAATTTTTAACAAGGGAATGTCCTACGAGATGGCAATTGTCAGTTTTGGATTAGAAATGTTCTAGTCTTATACTAAAACGAAATATAAAAAATTACTAGTCCAATTATGGAGCAGACATACCAATCTCTTCCTCGTTTAAAACAGACTATTAAAATACTAGTTCAATCGTAGACCGAAACCACTAGTTAGATATGTGAAATGTAAGTTAAATAAAATAAATTCATGAATTCAGTATAATTTTAAATATTACACACTTTCATTTAGCAGTTTATATAATACTAGAAGACCTGGCAAACTTTGTCCCGCCTAAAATGTAGTATATGAAACACTTTTTCAACTCTGTTGTACACGTATTTAATGTTGAGAATGAAACGGACACCTAAATTTTGCATTCGTTTTCGTAGCTTCCTACTTTTCTTTATAGTTATAGCAGATTTTCCTAGTTAAATATTTCGTCGTCCCAGTTAAGATGTATATTTTTCTGTATATCTCGACTTCAGCGCTACGAAGCAAATAATTGAAAAAAATCAAATCCTATTTTTTATCATGCCAGTAGAATACAACATGAATTCCATCAAAATCGGATCAAAACCACGACTTTTATAAATAACGCAAAAAAATATAAAAATATGTATGTATATGTTATTGGTGGTGCAATATGAAAATTGGATTTTGCCACGCCCCTTCGCCCGCAGACCGAAAATCAAAAATCAGACTTCACAGTGTCACCCGCCGTTTTGGAGTCCATACTTTACATACATACAGTTTTATATATATAGATAGATATATGTACATATGTATTTATAATATATATATATAAGTTATCAACTCTTAATCCACTACACCAAAAAAATATAAAGGGCCAACTTGCCCAAACTAAACACAAGGTTTAAACGTTATAATATTCTAAGTTTATTTCACTATACTATACTTAACTACGAACACAGTTCTTAAAATATGTCTTAATGCTAGCAGCACCCCAATGCAACTGCCCGTCACTCGTCATTCTTGCTACCAGGAGACTTTCGTTATTTGGCCGCGACGCATACCTTGCGTAAGCACGTCCGGTGGTATCGACCGTGGCCTTGGTTTCCCACAGAAATTTCACTGTGTTGTGAAATGCTTTTCTTGCGTACGCACTTCCAGACGTTCCCATAGGTGTTAGGTTGTGCTGTGCAATGTCTGATTGGGCACTATGGCGAAATGCAATTTTGCTGATGTTGCGACACGTGCAGTGGCTGATCGTGGGAACAGCGTACTTTGGGTGCTGGCGACTATGTTAACTCCTCCCCTCTTAAAAATCTGCGTCCCGCAGATCACATGGCAAAGGTGAGTCCTCGGTGTGTTGGACGTTATTTCTCCCAACCGGAACGGATATCCTCAGCTCGGGAATGTTGATTTTTGCTGTAATCTTCCGCCAGATACCCCAAATCATCAGCACAAGTGTGACCAGTCCAAGGGTTTCCATAACTGCGAACCAATTGGCCTTGTCCCTTAGGTGGCCAAGTAGTTTGATGTTGCCCGTGGTCATCTCGTGTACAAGATTAAGGTTAAGGGCCACGCTTCGATTTGTTATGCTGGCCAGTACAGGCGGGAGCACTTGTGCTCCAGATATGGTGGTACTCGAGTAGCTTTGGTTGTTGATTGTTATTGTTTCGTTGTCTATCTGAAGAATGTAAGAACCGTTTAGATTATGAAAGGATTTACCTGACCCCACGTTGCCGTTGAAGTTGTCGAGGAAAATGGTGTCCTCTTTGATGATTTCAACTTTAGATTCATTGTAGGTCAAGTAGCTGCAACTTGCATGACCTCCTTTGAGTAGGCGGGCTATGCAGTCGGTTTCCCGCAGTAGGTCCAAGGAGCAGAGCTGAGCTGCAAGCAATGCTCCTTAATGCCGTACGTCTCGTGTTTGTTAGTCAAAATTGTTCCATATGCCAATTCCACTCGATGACCATCCTGGATGGTTGCTCGTGCAATCAAGTGATTAAACCTAGTTTCTGTCACTTTGGGCAGGGATAGCACATACAGAAGGAGCGTGCCATTAGTGTAGATCGATGGCTTGCTATACTCAATGGCTTCTATAGCGTTGCTATATGGGAGAACGTCGATCTCACTGACAAGCTGGTTAACTTCTTCTTTGCTCAGGAGGTTGGTATTGACGACACCAGCCTTAGCCATCTGACAGGCACGGATCAGCTCGTTCACATCTTCCCTCAGGAGAGTTATTTTGTGTTGGGTTTCCTGCGAGACTCTTTCTAGGTTTCCTCGGTTTAGGATGTCGTTGGTGGCGACCACAATGCCATTTAGCTTCTGCAGTAACTCATCAGTTTTTTTAAAAATTGCGTCATTTACCTTGTACTGTTGGTCGTTGTTTTGGTTTAGAGCATTTTCGTTTCGCAGGACTTCGTCCCAATCAGTGGCATCTGGAGAGCCAGCGATCCATTTCCAGGCTGACCCTATCCAATTGATCGATCGCTTTGATCTAACTGATTTTTTTCCTCTTAGTTCACTTAGGTGAGTGCGGATTCTGCCCAACTGGAATAAGAGTACCTCAGTGACTGCTGTTGTTTCGTTTAAGTTGACTAGTGCATGCTCAAGTCGATTCGTGGCCATTTCGTAGCGGTCTAGGTTAGCTGCATGGATGAGCTTAAAATGTCCATCGATGATCCATTTATACCCATCTCGTATGGTAACTAGTGGTGAATCTATCTTAAACACATCGTAGGAGTGCGCAGTTGCGCATAGGCTTATGCTATGAATTAGATTCTTAATTAATATTTTATTCTAAACTTTTTAAATTTTAATTTCATTTACTTAAAAACTTAGGAATTGGTACTATAAATTGGATTCTTAATTAATGTTTTATTCTAGACTTTACATTTTTAATTCCATTTGTTTAAATAAAATACAAGCACAGTTAAAATGAGATTATTATTCTTAAATTTGAAAGACATTTTAGTTACTTCTTAAGTTATCCTAATATGTTTTACAGTTATTATCAAAATTACTCTTCGATTATTTTCTTCTTAATCTTAAGTTTGAGTTGCATGGGGTTAGGAAAAGAGTTAGTAAGGATTATTAGAATTTGGGTTTGGGCACCCAGTAGCGAAACGGTGTAAATTTAAATTGGTTAGTTTTGCTTTTGGTGCTTTTGTTAGTAAGAGTTTTTATTTCGTTAGTAAAATCTTTTAATATTCAATCTTTATTCAAAAGAAAAATATTATTTTTCCTTTTTAAGAAAAAATTCAAAATTTAAAAAATTCTATTTGAAATTGTGTCGAAGTGAAAAATATTTTAAAAATAACTGTTTATATTTTTCATATAAGTATTTAAGTTATTTCTCTTTCTGGATCTTATTTATTCCTGATTTCTTCGATTTATGATTATTTATAAATTTTTTGTATATTTCAATTGAATATCAGGTGTCTCTTTTTTCTTTTTTTTTTTTTAATTTAAGGTGAGAGAAAAAGAATTTTTAGCTGCATCTGAAATTAAACCCAAAACTGCTTTGTGTTTTAATTTAAGTCAACTACAAAATATTCCCTTATCTCGAATTTATGTTGATTTTTGAGTTTGTTTTACTTATTTGTTATAATATTTCATTGTCTTTGTTGTGCTTTTGCGATTTCGTTCTGATGTGTTTTTTTTGCACGAATTGACACAAATTATTTGTAATCATACTTCATAGTATTTTACATTTCTTGATATTGCATTGGAATATAGGTATAATTGACACTGGAAGGCCCGCGGGTATCCTTTTTAGTCATAAGCGTTTATAATTGCAAATGACCTCCTCATGGTACGGGTGGCTTCACGCAATAAAGCAATAGATCTTCATGGAGGAGTTGAACCCCTTCGAATCAGCCATCTCGGACCACCGAGATGTGTGGAATTGAACCACTCTGACTTCATCGAATACAAACATACGTTTGAATCCCGAACCGCCGGGTCTAAAGAGTTTAAGCGCTTTCTACCTTTTGAAAATATTCGTTTGAAATCAATCATTTAGAATTATTTATTTAAAATTATTTGCTGTGCATTCTTCTTGCATTTGCATTATGCAGTTTTCTGAGCCTTGCTGTTTTGCTTTGCATCGGAATATAGGCATTATCTCAGATGACATTGGAAGGCTCGCGTTATTCCCTTTTAGTCATAAGCGTTAATAGTTGCAAATGGCCTACTCATGGCACGAGATACTTCACGTCAATTAAAGCCATAGTCCTTTGGTGGGGTTGAACCACTTTGACTGTCGTCACTCGAACCATCGAGCAAGTTGGAATTGAACCAACATGACTTGATCAAATACAAAAACTTGTACCCAGACCGCTGGGGCTTAAGGATCTATGCATGAGTTTACCTTCTGACCAATGTTATCTTAGACATTTTTTATGTCGGTTTTGTGGAATTTTTTTCCACTTTCAGTAACAACGGTTACATTTCTGTTTTCGCCAACAGTTTCTTGCTTGTATAGAGGCTTATGTTTGCCTTTTATTTGTCTGTTTGCAATAAACAGGTTATTGCCTGAATTAAAATTGCGTGGTGCTGTACGACGAGCATTAATTCTTGCATTTCTGACGTCCTGTTCTTTATGCAACAGTGCTTTTACGTTTTCGTAAGTATCTTCCCTACGTGTTGTCCGATTTCCGTAGATACTCCACTTTCCACAGAATAGTTGACCTGATTGGAAATCCTGGCCTTTAGAGCCAATTTGAATTCGTTTATTTTTAAATAGTTGTTTTTTCTATCGACCACAGCCCCTAGCATCCTAAGGGTATCATCTCCGATAATTCCGTCAAATGTTTCTAGTCCTTTTTCTTTATATCTACACAACCACCCGCTGATCGTACACTAAAGGACTTATTGACCCGTTGGCCCCCTTTCGCTACAGCAGCCTTTATGAAATTTTTGTTCGCGCCAGTGTCTATAAGGAAATCTAATGTGCGGCCATCCGGTAATTTATACTCTACGTATGGTACGCTAGATGGCCGTTGGATAGAAAATCCTCATCTTTCTCAGCATTGGAGCAGTCATCTTCTTCCTCACGATCATCTGTCGTGACATGATACAACTTCTGTTGTTTACGTGGGAGGTTCTCGGATGTTGTCCCACGTTTAAACGGATTAGGTCGATTCATGTAGTTTACGCGTCTACTCTGGATAGACTGGTCTACGTCCATTTTCTCTACCGGAGGGTTTTTCGCTTGTGGATACGGTTGAGCACGTCCAAAGGATCTATCTCGCCCCTCGAATGGTGGACGGCGATCTTGTTGACGCCACGTAGGTTTTGGAGGGATTGGGGCTGGTCTTCCACTATAAGTGATATCCGGCCTCGGAACGTTGTTAATGGGAACTACCACCTGATTGTTCGTCTGCGAGTTATGAATCGTAAAGTTGCGGTAGTTCACATTTTGTATTTCTAGGCATGCAGAGTAGGCTTCTGGTAACGTTTTCGGACGTTGTATCAAAAGCATTTTTGATAAATCCCCTTTAAGACCACGTATAAATACGTCCAGTGCCCTATTCCGGTAAGTGTCCACAAGAACTCTTACAGTTTCATCCGTATAGGATTCTGTCTTGATCTTGTTAATGATCAAGGAAAATTGATGGTTCACACCGGCGTAGAACTCATCAATCCTAGAACCCCTTTGTTGCAATTGATGTAACTGGTGTTCTAGTGTTCTAATGTCCCGTTTATCGGCATAATGTAATGAGAGGCACTCTTTTATTTTCGTCCAGCTATTATCAAATATGTTGTACGAAACTAATGCGGCATCAGCAGTACCGCGTACCTTTTGCCGGATGTGCTGCATTATGGCTCTGAAAAGAGGCTTTCCTTTAACCACTTTGAAATCTGATAGGATGGCCTCTACGGCGTGTATCCAAGAGACATATTCAACGGGGTTGCCGTCGAAAACTCGAAGCTCCTTCACACAATCGGGAAGGCGACTTATTTCCTTAAGATCAGACTCCGTTGCTGGAGCCTGAAGGGGTATGTCCTCGACATTATCAACACCACTTGACCTAGGGCAGGAGGCTGCTGCTACGCTGGCGCTTATGGAATCAAAATGGGTGACTCGTCTTTCGAGCGAGCTCATTTTTTCCAAAATCGCATTGATAGCGCCGGTCAAGTTGGTAACGGTTGCCTTCAGATCTTCCATTATCCTGGCTGAAAAAATCAATATTTTAGCAATAAAATACTCACAACAGCAAGATGATTATCATAAGTGATTCTCTGATACAAGCGCACTTTGATGCTTTCGCAGCTTTACGTTAAGCAGGAACTAAGGCTTTTTTCCACTGAACCTCTTTTTAGGTCCTTCACAAATATCTTATGTTTAAATTTATTTTTTCTTTATTTAGCCTTGGCTTGGCTTTTTCCCACTGAACCTTTTATTGGGTCCTTCACAAGTATCTTATGTTTAAATTTATTTTTTCCTTATTTAGCCTTGGCTTGGCTTTTTTCCCACTGAACCTTTTATTGGTCCTTTACAAGTATATTTAACAAAATATTTCTTTCCACACTTTTCACTACTGGGTCCCTGCTCGGGCGCCAGTTATCAACTCTTAATCCACTACACCAAAAAAATATAAAGGGCCAACTTGCCCAAACTAAACACAAGGTTTAAACGTTATAATATTCTAAGTTTATTTCACTATACTATACTTAACTACGAACACAGTTCTTAAAATATGTCTTAATGCTAGCAGCACCCCTATGCAACTGCCCGTCACTCGTCATTCTTGCTACCAGGAGACTTTCGTTATTTGGCCGCGACGCATACCTTGCGTAAGCACGTCCGGTGGTATCGACCGTGGCCTTGGTTTCCCACAGAAATTTCACTGTGTTGTGAAATGCTTTTCTTGCGTAAGCACTTCCAGACGTTCCCATAGGTGTTAGGTTGTGCTGTGCAATGTCTGATTGTGCACTATGGCGAAATGCAATTTTGCTGATGTTGCGACACGTGCAGTGGCTGATCGTGGGAACAGCGTACTTTGGGTGCTGGCGACTATGTTAACTTATATATATACTATATAAGTATTATATGTATAAAAGTCAATATTTTCAAATAAAATAAGGCATGAGTGAATCGTTTTGTATTCGGAAAAAGTCTAGTCTTTTTCGGAACAGCTCAATTTCGATCGGGAAATTCTAATTGTAAACTAGTATTTGTTATTACTCGTTTTGTCTTTCACTGTTTTCAATAATTACGTATTCTAATTAAAATTTTCTGTAATAATTATTTTTTTTGTATAAGAGGAGCAAATACGAGTTTTCCATTTTTAAATTTACCAAAGAATGCTTTCAAGGCACTTTTTCGTTGAATTTTTGCATATGCATACATTTTACTTTGCGCAAATTATATGTATTAATTTACTTAGCAATAATAAACAAAATTAATAATAATGGATGTCAAGAATTTTTGAGTTTAGAATTCCAACTTTTGTTTTTTTTGCATGCTCACCCGACCTAAGAGCAGCAATTACATTTCAAAACTAATTCAAAAGCGTGTAAATGTTATAAAAAATATGACCGCCAATTACTAAGAATTACATTGCTTAAAATATATATATTTTTAAAAATTTTGTATGATTTATTTTTAGATTTTCGGTTTTTATTTCTTAAGAAGTAGAGTCGATTCAGAAATTTTTAAAGAACTACTTTCATTTTCTCAAATTCTTATCTATAAAACCGGGAGTAAAGTTTCCCTTAAGTCTCTGAATCAATGTTGAAAGGTACAAAAATAGTTGGAGGAAGCAACAAAACTAATACACTATATTGATATATTTCGTTTAACTTTTTTTGTAATTTTTTATACTCACCAGAAAAGTGGGAATTCCTCTGCCAAAAATTGAGCTTCGCTCAGCAATGAAATAAGGATAAATAAGTTAATATACTAGTTAGAAAAACATTGCTTGAGGATTAATTAAAATGAACTTTAAGAAAAAAAAAAAAAATTATAATTAGTTCCACTTCAAAAGAATTTTGTCAATCTATATAACCGACTTAACTTCAACTGGTGTATTTGAATAAACAATTAAAAATGTCTCGCGTCGTAATTGGAAACGTCACAAACAACCAAATGCTCATAAACTTCCAGCAATCGTAAACCAGCAATTTATATAATTTCGAAACAAACATCCACAATTATCTAAATAAAGTTTTGTTGCGTCCTACATTCGCATTTCAAAGCATTCGCACACGCAGACTGAAGGGCGTTGAGTACGCGCATTTTGAAAGCTCGCCAATGCAAAGCGCTACCCACACACTTTGTTTTTGTAGGGATTTAAACTTTCAATTTCGCTGTCAGGCGCCTCTTCCGCCTCTTAATAAAAGAAAGCAGAGCAACAATTTTATTTATTTTTATAAGTAAATGAAATTGCGAGTGAGTGTGTATATTTGTTGTCTGTGGTGGCTATTGCTTTGCTTACCCAGGCGTATACGCAACATTTGGCAATGAAGCTATGAAAATGTGTTTTTGAATACATTTGATCGCATGAATGTTGCATGTATGTATGTTTGTATGTTGTATACAATTTCGGTTAACTACGAAAAATAAAATGTGGTAAACTCTGCAACTTTTGAATACAAATAAGGTCGACGCTGCAGCGTTGGCTAGCATCGCAGTGGATTGCTCTAACTCAGTGGTCAAAATAGAAATGACCATCATAGCTTTTTGTTAGTTAACCAAATGCTGTTGGTACTTTTGAGGAGAAAGTATTTTTCGGTGCCAAGAGGCAAAAGCTTGTGGGTGGTTGTATGCAATGTGTGGCTTATTAAATTTGCAATGCACGTACAGTTTCGCACTTGCTGCGCTCAATGATGCTGTGGTTGAGTTGCGAGAAATTTGAACTAAATAGTGCGGTTATTTGTGATATAGGTATGAATGTATGTATGTATGTATGTATACAATGTTCATAAATTATAGCACAATCACATATTGACAGGCACTTTCTCCTAATTAAAATTATTTTTTATTTGACATACATTTCATCCTCTAACAAACCCTATAACATTTTTCAAACTATTTACAAAATGTACAATGATTTAAGAAAAATTTTATCAAAATTTCGAACTTTTTAAAAAATGTTTTTAGAATTTTTTTGAGTAAGCATTTCAAGTGTCTACATGTTATCACTGATTTTTCCGATGTTTTTACTGGCAGTTTCATCCATGCAAGGCGATTAATTTTTATATGGAAGCAATTGAAAAAGAGCACCAGTAAAAAAATTTTCAAAAATCAGTGGTAATTCGTACCCCCCGAAATCTGCACTTTGTTATACTCAAACTAAATGACTTACCTATTTGCATGCTCAGAAAAGTTCTAAAAATTTTGTTTAAAACGCTCGAAATTTTGATAAACGTTTTCTACTTATTTTATTAAATTTAAAAAGTTATTTTAAGTTATGATTTTTTTTTAGAGAATTGACGTTTGAAGAATAATTTCATATGTGTCTATATAAGTTTGTGCTATAATTTGTGAACAGAGTGTAGTATGTGGAATGGTTCACATAAACGAGCTTTGAACTCAAAGGCACTTTTGTGTGGCAAAGGAAGGAAATTTTTAGTTAGATTGAGGTTATCAATGCTTGAATGAAGCATTGAATTACATTAATGTACTAAAATAAATTTCATAAAAATTAAAAAAATATATATATATCTTAATAAACGATTTATTTATTTGTTTTATTTCTCGGAAATTCCTCAAATTGTTCCGTTAATTCAAATCCCATTTCCTTTCAAAAATTCTTTCGTTGCAGTATACAATTTTAATTAATTTTTTTTTTAAATTCCACTGCTAATAAAATTAATAAAATTAAAAGTCACTTAGAAAAAGCGAATTTAAAAGTTCAAGTAGTTTTTCATATAAAGCCCTTCAAGTTAAGAATAGACTATTAACATATATCGTAAATTTCTACTATGCATTTTTGTTTTAATTTTAATTTTAATATGCTTTGTCGCACAGTGTAGCTTGCGTGGCATTCACTCTAATTATGACTGCAAAATCGTTTATTGACTATCAGACTAGGAATATTTACCTCCTTTAACCTTAGTTAAAAAAACGCAATTTACCATTAAAAAAAATACCCGCTTTACCCCTCACCATGCCTCTTCTGTTTGCTGTAGAACCTTTGAACGGTCTGATGCTCTTTTATTTAATACGTATATTATACTTGAAGGCTTGTCGGTCTGGTTGAAAGAACCAACCACTCTATATTTTCACTCTGCGGTTTCTAGGTCAAATTTGTCGGAAATAGTTTAAATATAACTTTGTTTCTGTGCAATGCATTAGCACGTGCGTCAAATTTATAATTCAACCAAAATATTCGATACCTGTGTGTGAAACAACAACTTTTATAAGTTTTATGCCAACGCACACATATATGTATGTATGCATGTGAGTTTCGCTAATAAATAGTCTTACAAATAAACTGGCGCGTTTACAAATATTTTTGAAAATTTTGTTTGCGGTCATTTGAATGCAATGTCCTTTCTCTGCCAGACTCATTCAGCCCTTTCAGCGTTGCTTAATTCATTTTGGCTTAATTTTGGTTTGCAAATTTTTCCCGAACTATGTATTTTTGTATGTTAAATCAGGTCATAACCGCAATACCTGTTCGCCGAGTGTAAATTAGCCCTGAGGCTGCATTGTTCAACTACACTAACTGCCAGCAGCTGCGGTAACACGATGACGCCTGCGGTGTGGTAGCGGCAGTAGTGGCGCATTTTTGGCAAATATTGTTCAATTCGTTAAATGAGTTAACTGACATTTAGTGGCTAGAGGCGTTAGGCACACCATGCAATGCCAACTTTGTCGATAATGTCAAAATGTTAATTTTGTGAAAATATTTATTTGCAAACGTTTTTTCTTTTCTTTTTTTGTTGTAATTCACTCCAGTAAATACTGCTTGTGTTACATATTTGGTTGGACGTTATTGGCTGTTAATTTGATGTCATGTGAACGTACACATTTGTGCGAGAAAAATTGCAAATAGGCATAAAATAAATAAAAAGAAGGTCAAGTGGTGGCATTACTTTTAGGTAATGGGAGTTATCGGCAAGGCTTTATTGAAAAATTGATTTTAAGTTATTTTTTTGTTGGATAATTTTCATTGAGTTATATAAATTTATATTATTTCTTAGTTTTAAATGAACACCAAGTTTGAAAATTAACGCGAAAATTTAAAAGTGACACGAATAAAAGAAAATAATTGAAGTAATTAAAAAAAACGAAAGACGAATAAAAACATTCTCAAGTAGCCATTTGAAAGGCGACCTTTCCTCCTAGGAAAATATACTTAAACATAATTTAAAATTTTTTGTATACATATATTAATTGCATTTAAGATCCAAATTAATAATAAAATTGTAAAACTGGCTTTTAGTCACGTATTTAATAAAAAATGCATATCTTTTAATTTTTTCGAGACAAGCCCCTGAAGAAGATTAACTCCATTAAATGAACGTGTCAACTGTGTACACTAATCTATCAAATTTTCATAAAAAAAAAATTCAAAATAGAGGAGCTCATTTCATGAATAACAACGTTCTTAAGAAAATCACTCACAAAAAATGGTTTTAGTAATATTTGTGTTTAAACAATTTTTAGTATAGTGAAATTTTCTGACATAATTTTAGGCGCAGTGGATTTTTCCCTGGTTTTATCTTAATATTGTATTTTAGAATTGTCGTAATAATAATAATAATTTTCCACTTACACATATAGCTCTGTCGTTGGCCGAGCTTCTTCTACCACTTGTTATGTGCGTCAGTTTTTGGGCCCACTCCGAACGGCAGATGTATTGTATGAGAACCTTTTTTCATGGCAGAAATACCCTCAGAGGTTTACCATTGTCTACCAGTTATGATTTTTGCGTACCAAGGAACGGCCGATAACAATTTGGATATTACGATATAAAAACGTTAACGATAAATACATCGATAAATATATGGATACTAAATTAAAAATATTAAAAAACAATAACTGCCATTTTCTAAATAATCAAACATTTACAAATATTCAATAATTTATAATTCGTCACTAACATATTTCATATTTACAGTTATACAAAGAAAATAGTTTTTTGTTAATGTTTGGCCGTATAACTATTTTATTAAAGCTTTTTAGCCAGCGCTAATTTCTTTAGTAGATTTATTATTGATAATTAGTTCTCATATAAAATAAAATAAAATAATGAAATAAATAAAAAACAATTGAAAAATTCGCATTATTGTAAATGTTTGATAATTTTTCAAGAACACGGAATCAGGTAGTAAATATTTTTCTTTCATTAAAAACAATCGCAGAAAAAATTGCCAAAGAGTGTCACTAAAAAAATTTACGAAAATTAACAGCAATTTGCGCCCAAAAAAATCCAATTATTTTTTAATTTTGAATTTTCGTGTTCTTTAGAAAATGAGTTTTTGCGTTTTTTGCGAATAAACCATACTTTAACTGAAAAATATTTGAAATTTGTTAGAGGAAAAATTAATTGTTCCAATTTGTCAACAAGAGAGCTAATTTGTTCTTACTACACCTGAAGAGATGAATGTACATATAGTGGAAGAAGAAAATCAAGAGTTTAACTTGAATATCGTTTTATTTTTTTCTTGACTTAATTGAAAAGAGTTACACAAGTACTCCTTTTAGTAAAAATTAACAATTTCATTTTATTGCAAGTTGATACAAAAACATTACTTTTAAAGTCTGCTACGATATTTTAATGAAAGGTTTGAACAAACGACACGAGAATATACTACACATTGTATTTCAATTAAAACATCGTTAATTCACTTACAAACACCATTACAATTTTTTTTTAATTATCTAAAACTTATTAAAATTTCTTTTAGAATTTTATCGGATGTGCAAATATATTGCTCATTAAATTTTTGTCTGAGAAAGACCATGTGACTAGTGTCTAGATAATGATTCAGAGGTAAGTACTGCGACCAATGGGTATATTGTGCCCAGTCTAGTGGCTATGAAATACCACTGATTTTTGACAACTTTTTTTTCTGACGCTCTTTCGCAATTCATTATATATCAAAAATTAAAACCAGTTTTGCGTTGTATGGAGGAAACTGCCAATAAAAAATTGTCTAAAATCAGTGATAACTTGCAGACACTTAAAACTTGCACTTTATTAGACTAAAATTGAATGTGCAAAAAACTGCATACTCAAGAACAATCAAAAATTTTTTTTAAAGTTAGTAATTTTCAATTAATTTTGTTAACATTTTGTAAATCGAAAACAAGCATTTATTTTTGGCTTTAAAGTATTGTCTCTGCTTCTCCGAAATGAAAAGAATAAGTTCTCATCTTCAAAGACCTGAAGAAACTAACAACATATTGGGAGCAGGGATTTATTAAATGCAGAACAGGCCTGAATAACTAGTTTAAAAATGAATGTTTATGGGTTTTTGGAGAATGAAAAAAGAAAAATTTTACATGAGCTACAATTTGTGAATAGAGTATGTACTTATTTATATACCATTATATAAATAGTTTCATGCACACCTGGTAGTGTCATTCTGAAATTTAGTTGCAGTATTTTACTCGTGTCTTTCACAGCGCTTTTGTGCGAGCAATTTGCGAAAACGAACGCTTAGTGCCAAAACGCAAGCTAAACGGGCCAAAGTGTCGAACGCATATTTGGGTGTTCATCAGCTTGACTTGCCAGCAATGACTGTGCACACACAACATCCGAGTTACCAATCGCATGCCACTAAAATGTAAAAAAAAAAACAGATGTTCCATGTACGTATGTGTTAGTTCATTTGGTAGTGTTTACTTGTTTTGCATGTGATTGCAATGGGAACGTGAGGGGCGAGGCTGGCTTTTGAGTACGAGTATTACGAGGTTAGACAAACATTTGAATGGATCTTAATTTGACAGCTTACATGCAGGCAAGCAGAAAGCGATTGCTGCGCAAGCAAGCGGAGTGTACAAACAAAAACTGACAATTAAAGCAGCAGCAGCACCAACAGCAAGTGGAACAACATATAGCAATCGGAATTTGCGTACAAAAACAACAAACAACAAATACACGTTATCGTTTTAGTGCTTTGAAGTGGTTTGTGTTCAGCCGAATCAACTGTACAAGTGCAGCTAAATCCCTTAAAACAATTCAACTCAATAAATTTTGTAGCAAACAGACAAGTAAACGCATACAAACTTAACACACACATACACACGCACACCAATGAAATATTTGCTAGCAGCACATACATATACATATGTATATGCATGAATAGACAATTGGTTGATTTTGTGGTGGCTGCTGCGCTCTATAAGTTGGTTGACTTGGCGACTTGCCTAGTGGGGGGCGGGGGGTTGTATTTCCTGCGTGCATGGTAGACTTCCAGCATATGGCTGCGCTTTGGTGCGTTAACTCCAACTTAGGAGCGAATAGGCCTAACATACATATACTCGTACACACACACATATATGGATAAATAGTTGGTTGCTTCAACAATGCTGTGAATTTACCCTGTCGCACATGTAAATCAAATGCGCTTCAATTATTCGAAAGCTGAATGGACTAGCGCGTGCATTAAACAGTGGATTACGCCATTCTGTGTAATCTACAGAAATTATTTTTTTTTAGGTTAATAGTAAATTGGTAGTAAATTTTTGAAAGGACGAATCGAAATAAAAAAAACTTATAATGCTTAAACGAAGTAATTGAATTTCGAAATCACAACAAAACCTTTTCCATATACAAGTATGTATGGATATTCACGTATCATATATGTATATAAACCCAAAACCAGTCAAAATGCTTAACATTCAAAAGCAATCTTTTTGAAATCGGCATAAAGTTTGGAGGTGTAGAACAAAATGCGTTTTTAGTTTTTTCGTTTTGGGTTCACGATCTTTTTTTTTTAAGATTAAGAAACGATAATTTTATATCGATGGTTAAGTTAATCGACCAAAGTATTTGGCTATTGGATGAAAGCAGAATGTCAGAAAAATTTTATTTTTTCTTCCTAAAATTTTTGCAAAAAAAAAATTAAGGATTTTTTTTTAAAAAGTTCTTATAACAAATAAAGACAAAAGCTACAAAAAAAAGCTTCTTACATTTTTAGACAAGTTCATTTTCAAAAATCGAATATAGTATTTGACTTTAACTTGTGTGTATCCCATAAAAGAAGAATGCCAGGAAAATTTAAAAACATACAAATTTCCTAAAATAAAACAGTTTAATGCACGTTTGTTACTTGGAAAAACAACAAAAGTTTTATTGGTAGAAGTTATAGCCGATATTGCGTAGATACACAAAAACTCGTCATTATATAGATTATACATTTTAAAAGACCACCGGTTTGTAGTCGGACAAGAGAAATGAGAAAATAATGCCACTCAAAAATTAGTTTTTTTTTAAGTCTGTGTATATTTCGAAAACGTGTGAAAAGCAAGTGAAATGCATATTTAGTTATTTAGTTAAACAAACTGCTCACTTGGAATTTATGTTATAAATGAGTAATTTTTTCGTAAAAAAATTTAGACCATGACACTTCGAATAGTAAATGTATGTATTTAATTTTAAAGGTTAATTAGTTGGTAAGTAGATTAAAGTTACTCAGAGTATCCAATATTTTTAAACCTTGGAGTAATAAATTTAAAAAAATTAAATACATATGTGCTGAATAAGTTCAATATTTTTTCTCTTTTTTAGTAACCGTATTAGATCAAGCGTTGGATGAGCTTTGAAATTCTGTTCGAAGAAAGATGGAAGTAAATTCTTTTGATCTAACTCCTGTCATTGCGCGCGTTCCAACACTTTAGAGGTTTTTCAGGATTTATGCTCGCGTCGTCTTGACTCATGAAAATTTATGTTCACGTTCAACTAACACACAAACAGTTGTGCACTCTACATTACTTGCTTGTAGTTTCACGTTTCGCTATCTAACAAATAAATACATTGCTCCTCTTAATGGTCTACTTCCCACTCCACCTCTTATCCCCCTTTTGCTGTTATACTAAGACTAATGAATTGCGACGTTTTGTTTTTGAAACTGCCTGCCGCACAATTTCCAATTTTTACAGCACTTCGTTGCTGCTGTTGTATGGCGCATTTCTAATTTTCAAATTCTTTACAATATGTCCGCCTATGTATGTGTGTATGTATGTATGTATGTATGTACATACATGAAAACACGAAAATAGTTTCACACGCATATTGGTGTTAATTGTTTTTCGCGAATTTTTGGAGCATTTCGCTTATTTTGTGCTTTCTGTCTGTTCTGATATTCACTTCAACTGTTTGTAGTTACGTTTTTGCAATAAAAAATCGTTGTTCAACATATTTTTTTTAACGCAAGTCGAAAACAATTTCATTCATGTTTTTTGTGGGCTGATTGCAATTACAATTTTTTTAAATTATTTTTTTGTGATTTTTTATTTTTTAATTGTACCAATATTCAAAATCTGTCTGATTGTTTTACTGCCACGAGCGTTGAGCTCTAATACAATTTTGTATAAAATATGTGCGTACATATGTCTGTATGTGTGTATGTATGTAAATAAATGTGTACGAACGTGCGCGCACATTTGCAAGCTGTTAAATATTTGAGTGCATATTTTTTTTACGTAACACTTTGCTTTTTGTGCTCTACTATATATACGTACATATATATATATTATTCGAAATGCATAAACTAAAAGTAGCATTGGAAAATTTAACTCGCCAGTTTGGAAGATGAATTTTTATATACAAAAATATGTTTGAGTGCTGTAAAAACGTTGTTTACGAAAAACTGTTCTAATGCATTAAATATTATGTATCTCATAAAATATGGACTGACAGCTATTGCTAAATGTGTTAACGTTTTTTTCCAATTTTTTAATAAACATGAAATAAAAATAATAGCACAAAAAAAAAAATTTAGAATACATATGAAATCACGAAAATTATTAAAAATAAAATAAAGGTAAAGCAAAGTATGTGAACTGCGCAAATCTTTAACAATAAAAATGTTGGAACTTATTTGGAAAATTAATTGATACTCTTTAACAAGTTTAGTTTTTGGCGTAGAATACGTCTTACCTTACGGTATGGGCACCCATGTCAGATTGTTATTGTTGTAATCTCTATTTCTTTAATTATAAGGAAACGGCTCGGTTAATTTTTTTTTTTTTTTTTGTAGTCAAATGAAGATGTTAGCTTTCGTTTGACATACATTTCATGTTGGTTGATATCTTCCTAATATTTAAATTTCTCAAATGAAAATTGTATAAACACATCCAAACACATATGTGTGTGGTGTTTGGTTGAGTGATTGCTGTTGGGCGATTTAAATGTACTCGTGCAGCCCTTTCTTTGTATTGCATAATTTTAGGCGAGCAAGTTAAAGTAGAGTAAAGGCAGAGAAAGCGCTGCCAACTACTGCTTATTGGTGGTGATTTTAACACAGAAATCACTTCAAATACTAGATTGGCGAAATTTATGAGCGATACGTTTAATTTGGATTATATTCGAAATGATGCTCCCACAACTATTGATAACACAACCATTGACTTAGTTTTTGCGAGAAATTTAAATGTTAATTTAAAAACATATTTATCCTATTTTTCCCATCATAAGCCTATATTCTCAAAAGTAACTTTCAAATAATCAAATAGATTTGGGTCTGTTATTTATCATTTATCTTTACTATTGATAACTACCATTGACTTCGTTTTTGCGAGAAATTTAATTGATAATTTAAAAACATTTTTATCCTATTTTCCTATCATAAGCTTATGTATATCATCAAAAGTAACTATCAAATAAAGAAATTCATTTGCTTGTATTATTTATCATTATAAATTATCATTATACATATGTTTTCTGTCTTATCGGATGGCGTATTCTACGTTAAACTTAATGGCCGTGTCTCTGACACAGCCTCCTTCTTTTTAATATTTATAAATGAATTTAATGTATTGGTTTGTTATTTTGTTTTAGTCGAGTAAAATTTTTTTTAAATAAAAATATAGGTCTTTCTATAGCAAAAACTGAGCTAACAAATTTAAGAAAAAATTGTATACGGTTTATTACTCCATTAATATAAGTTTAATAAAAAGCAAATTAAAGCTGCTTAATATTGCTGTTGATTAAAAAAAAAATTGTATAAAAAACTGGACTTTTTTTATATGGAAACTGGTAAAAACTTGGAGATACATATAAGATTTTTGAAGTAGAAGCGCTAGTAAAATTCACCGTACGAAAATCAAAGAAATATTTCGCAGGTACACAAATATTCCTTTTTTCTGGTTATTACATTTTGAAATTTAAATTTTGCATATTTTTTAAACCTTGTTCAGATATCATATTTTGCTTCAGAACTCCTACATTTAAACCGCCAGAGGTTTGAAATTTAGCCGATATTTTAAACTTTTTAGAAGAAGTGAAAATCATATAGATCAAAGATATATGTGTAACATATAGCTCCCATACAACCGAGATCATTAATTTCGATTAAATATAACATAGGGCTGCCATACAATTCGTGCATTCATGTATGGTGTGAAGCGTTCGGCATTGCCGCAGACAGCCAATTTTTTACTTGTTTTTAATTGGTTCCCATTTATTTTTATTAACATAAAAACCAAGTTGAAGCACAACTTTAATGATAAAGCATAGAATATAAAGAATGAAATTTGATCTTACTATGAGCTACTAAGCCGTCGAGCAGAAAGTTGTAAGAAGAATTTCTACATCTACATAATCAACATTCATTTGCCATTAAACTTTTTTTTATTATTCTGGCATCCATCCTTTTCTTTTCAAAATCTTAATTAATTTATTTGGCTTATTGCCCAAAAATACAGGAAATTAATGGAACCAGCAATTGCGAACCAGTACTCATTTCGACTTATGTGCTCTACAAAATTATGTCAGAAATTCATATAAATCAACTTGAAATCACAAACCGACCATAAACAACCGTATAAACGAACAACTTAAATAACAGTATATGCCGCAACAACAACAAAAACATAGTCAAATAAGAGTACACATTAAAACTAACACAACAACAACTTTTTCCGTAGTTGACTGTACTCTGTGGAGTATTTCATATTTAAGTCCGAACAAGTGCCCAACTAGGTACATACATTTGTAAACGAATAGTTATAATAACGTACTTTTACTTGTTGTTGTTGTTGTGACAGTGAACAAGCGGCAGCAAAAATATTAACAAATGCAACCACAACTAAATAAAAACAACTACAATGCAAACATATGTAAATTGAGTAAGGGAAAAAGAAAATATCAAAATTAATCAGAAGCGACAGCATTATGACAATGCCATTAACAGCAAAAACAACAGCAACTGCCCGAGAACAACAACAACAACAATTTTATAAACAGCCACACCTGCACTTAACAATGCAATATAACATAATTCCCACACTGGAAAATACAATTCAAACAGTAATACAGTGCGTTTCACTACTATACGACAACTTTCAACGAACAAGTTTTAATAATGCACTTTAGTTTTAAATACTTTTTGTTTAAATTAACGTTGATTTTTTTTTGTTTAAGGGCCGTTTGCACTATCCATCAGTTGTCTTTCAGTTCGCTTTACGTAGATAGAAATGTTCACTCTGTTAACAAATTTGCTTTAAAATTAGCTTACGGAATTTTTCAGGTCAGTAAAAGTCCTTTTTATGTGTATAAAGGCCTAACACCCTTTCAAAAAAAAAATTATTAAAAAATCTTTTAATTAGAAATGCTTTTATTTTTTTGGTAAATATTTTTCTTTTTTAATAAATGAAATTAGTTTTGCATAAGTTTTAGATACTGTAATATTTTTGTTTAATTTTATTTTTCTTTGCTTGCATGGAAAATAATAAAAAAGATTATTTGAAAACCCCGAAATCTAACACAAACAAAAATAATTTTCAAGGTTTTTCTGAAGTTATGTTCTAACCCAGAAATCTGTATTTTTAGTTTTGTCCTGTTTTTTTTGGTTATACGTGCTAGTGTCTTTCTTTTTTACTTATGTTCTGATTCCGTCTTTTCTTCATTAATTATAATTTATTTAAAGTAAATTAGGCTACAGAGGTAATTATTCTTACAGACTATCGCTTATTATAATAGTTTATTACACGTATATATGTAAGTACAATGTACGATTATGTAAATTATTTAGAAATTTCGAATTTCCTACTGTTAGGGCGGCATCAGAGGTATCAATAGGGATACCGCTGACGGTGGTGCCTGTACGGGCACTATTAGTCCAATTATTTTATTTATTCAAATACTTCTACATTCAGTCTACAGATTTAGTTTCTTACAGACTACTAACGGCTCTAGTTGAATATTGTGAACAAATAACTCTTAAATTTTTACATAATCAAGTTAAAATCAATAACACTAGAATATGAATTGCATAATTCAATGCATCTAGATATGTGTTCATTTCTGGCATAATTCGTAGAATGCAACTCAGCAACCAACAGCCTATTGTTTCTTAAGTTACGTGGTAGATCATATAAGAGGTGCAAATTTGTTAAGTCAGCGCAATTTTATGAACCCATTGATTACTTTATAAATAAATAAAATGGAGAAGTAATCACTTTTTTCATGCAAAGTCTGGAGACCCAGCAATTTCCGTCGGCGAATATAGGCAGGGACATAATCCTGCCAGGCAACTTGCGAATAGTGAATATTTTTTGAACTCTTTCTATTTTTGTCGAGTGCACTTCATAATATGGACACCACATAATAGAACAATATTCTAGACGACTTTCTTACTAAAGCGATATAAAAAGATTTTAAAGTTAGTGGACCTTTGAATTCTTGAGTATTCTGTCTAATAAAATCTATCATTGGAAAAGATTTCGATACGATATTGTTTCAAGTCAAAAATAATGCCAAATCTTTAATTTCAGTATTCCGCTTTATTTAGCTTATAAGCATAGCTTTCCTCGAGTACGTAACTGCACAACACTTATCTATATTAAGGTTCAAACAATTTGATGTACACCACATACCAAATTCATCCAGGTCAAGCTGAAGACGATAGCAATCTAAAAGATCACGCACAGCTGAAAACAGCTTAACGTCGTCGGCAAACATTAAGCAGTTTAAAACAGCTAGGCAATTCGTTTATGACTAGAATAAACAAGAGCGGCCTGCACGAGATGTTGTTGGCCCAATTTTCACAAGTAACTTTCTTTGTGTTAAAAAGCTCAAAAAAAAATCCAGCAGTTTACCACTAATGCCGTAGAAGTATACTGTGTTTCACCTTATTAAAGGCTTGGATCGATCAAAATTATTTTATCTAAGCCGTTTTTGAAGAGAAGAGTTTTAGGATAAGCCAAAACAATTGTGCCCTTTTTAAATAAAAGTGTTGAGTAACGTTCGGAATCCAGTTTTGGCTTCTAGTTAGGATTCAATGCTGAGATAGCTAGCAATACATTTTCTTTCGAAACCGAGAATCCTGTGATGGGTGTCAAAGAAGTTGGGAGTGATATAGGTGCTGAAAGATCATGTTTTTCACATACCCTCTGAAAGAAGTTCGCAAACAAGTCACATGCGTCAAGCAAATAATGAGAAGTGTAAACCAGTTTAAGTGCTTCGAATACTGCGTCAGACTAAGTTTATGTTTGTACGTTTATTATTCTTTAATCAAAGGTTCTCTGTTTATAAATTTCCATGTTTTCAAGTACGTTCTATTGCACATGAAGTAATTTAGCTGTCTGCTTAATGTTTGGCATCATCTGGGTTTGTGCTGGTTCGTGGCATTTCTCCTAGATTGTTAATAGTTTTAAATGATGTCGGGATGTTAAGTTTATTGAAAAAGTTTGCCAATCTGCATGTGTCTTTTCCAGTATAAGTTAGTATCGCCCATTTTCTTTCCATTGTCTTTCTCTCCGTTGTTTCTTATTCGTCTTCCATTATTTTTTCCAGATTTTATCCACATTATATATCCATTATTTGCAGCTATATTATGTATCGTTTTCTAACTCCTTCATGTATCTCTCCTTTTTCAGATTTCATTATTTCTTCTAGTCTATTAATAAGTTGTCTTAATGCTGCCGATTTATGCTGTTGAGAATGGTTTGATACTGTGAATAATAGTTACCGTGGCTATTGATTTTCTACACATTTCGTAGCTAAACTTCTTGAGCAGACTATTTTATTTTTATTTTTTTTTCCATTTCAGTCTACAGAAAAAACATCTTACAGACTAGTTACGATAAAAAAAAAGAAAAAGGTATCTTACAGACTAATTGAATACAGTAAAGAGATTAAGTTTAAATCTTTCTAAATTAACAGTGAAATCTACGATATCACTATAAGCATTACTTAATCGGGCACATCGTACAAGAGGTTCGATAAATGAGTAATTAGTTTTGACCAATTAGTTGGAAGACCAAATATATGAATATTTCTTAGACATTGTGTTTATGTTTGTGGAGTCATTCTTTAGTTCTTCCTCATTGTCGTTTTCGTTTACTCAGATAATATCTTCAACGTACCTTACATAACGTGTTAATGCAAGCTTAGTTGTTAATTCTCTCATGCATTTCTCTTTTAGAGTTTGTATTGAAACCTTCAAGAGGTTGGCCGAGGTTTGGTTTTCCTTTTCCAGTGCGTTCGTTTGTCTGTGTATTTTATTATTGAATTTAAGAATTTTTTTTAGAGAATAAAGAGTTTCTAATCGCAAAATAATGAGAATTTAGTAAAAGAAAAATGTATCACCTGAAATTGTTGCACTCGCTGGTGTCTTATAGTTATGGCAAGCACTATACATAGATGGTAGCAATCTGCTGCAATTGCTTGTCCACCAATACTAGGAAAGCAAAATACTTACACACTCGTATATAACATGAAATGTGTGTGTTGCAATAAAATTACGCTCAATGCTCGGTATTTCATTATAACAACACGCTTGTGTCAAATAATAGCAACAACAACAGCAACAAAAGTCAACAGACAAGTCATACGGTTTAATGAACTTTTAGTGTTGTACTGTGTTGAGCAGCAAGACGCAGACGCCTGACTGTATGACGCCCGAGCGGACAGCCACTAATGCAAGCGACCACATAAGCATTATATACACACACACACACATATTTTTATATATTTACAAGTATTTTAATGTACTTATTTTGTAGTAACTGCATGTGGTCATATGCAACCATTCATGCATGCGAAATTACAGAATCTACTCAAAAGTGTTGTAAATACATATGCACAAGTATATATGTACATAGGCATGTATATACACTTAGTCACTTACTATTTGACTCGTTCACTCAGCGCTTGTCTCACTTTCTTCTATTCTCCTTGGCAACTTGACCTGACTTACCTCAACGCTTGCCTGCATTAGCTGCTGTTTGCTGCTTTGGCCAGTGCGACCGAGTTGATTTTTAAATATAATATACGTGTATATTGTCTATGTATATGTAGCGGTATATGCAAAAATAAAATTTAGTGTATGCTAGCGGTTATTCATTAAGTGCGTTTCTTTAGTTTTTTTAACTTGTTTCTGTTATTTTGAGATACTTGCAGTTTATAGCTTAAGATTTAGTTTAATTCAAAAGTAATGTATCTTAATTACGTACAAAAATTTAATAAAAAACAATTTTTTTAACTTTAAGTAATTATGAATTTGGAACTTAAAACATCAAATAATAAAAATATATATATGTACATATAAAAAAATCCTTAAAAAAATTCATATTTTCAAAAAAAAGGTTAAAATCTTGAGAAGCATTCCATATACATATATTTTTTTTTTTCAATACAAACAAAAAAATGTTCAACCAAAAATATTTGTAAGATGATTGAAGAAAATTATGCATTTTCCCAACAAAAAAAGGATATGTCTTTATTTTAAAATATTAATTTGTATTGGTTGAGTGAGCCAGTCAAAGATTATATTTCAAACAAAAAATATCTTAACTTAAAATATGTATTTGTGAGAATTCAAAAAATTTAATTATTTTATTTAAAAAATATTAGTGTGGAGATCCTGAGAGCGCAAAATATACCAATATAAACATATATATATGTATATATTTTTTAAAATAAAAAGTGAAATTTTATACAAAAAATTGTAAACAAAGATATATTATCTCCAAAAAAATATTAAAATATTTAAAACAAATTAATTATAAGAAGACTTTAAATAGAAAAACATTCGAAATACAAATAGGTTTTTTGTAAATTATTTTTAAATTAAAAAATATTACTGCAAACAAAAAAGCTTTACAAATGCATACAAGTAAAGAAATTAAACCTTACGAACATTCCTGCAAATATAGTAGGCGATGAAAACTTTGCAAATTCTGTTTTGTATTACAATATTTTTCATAAAATTTTGTTTTCAGTAATTTTCACTCTGTCAACAAATTTGCTTTAAAATTAGCTTACGGGATTTTCTCACAATAATAAAAGTAATTTTTACGAGTATAAAGGCCTAACACCCTCATAAAAAAAAATTATTAAAAAATCTTTTAATTAGAAATACTTTTATTCTTTTTTTAATATTTTTCTTTTTTAATAAATGAAATTATTTTTGCATAATTTTTTGATACTGTAATATTTTTGTTTAATATTATTTTTCTTTGCTTGCATTATTTGAAAAACCCGAAATCTCACACAAACAGTATACAAAAATAATTTTCAAGGATTTTCTGAAGTTATGTTCTAACCTCATATATTTGTTTATAACTTTAAATTAGAAATAAAAACAGAAATTTTTTAAAAATACTTTCAAACAAATTTTAAATATTAAAAAGAAAGTTATTCCATTATGTACTTGATTTTTAAAATAATATCTCAATGAATTGTTGATCATTTTCTTGAATATATTTATAATTATAAAACTACATTCCTTTACTGCAGAAGCCTCGAACCACTTGAACACTTGCTCCCAGTAAGTTATAAATTTTCTCTTAGAAACATGCCTACATATTAACATTCTTAAGCAAGTAGTGGTAAGTAAATAAGAACTCTCTTAGCCATTCACTTGCTCTCTGGCAAGTCATAGCAAAGGGTGGCATAGCGAATGCAGGGACGAATGTTTTACTGTGTTGCAATTTAAAATTATGTGCTTTGAAAGCTGCAGCGCTTTAGTTGTAGTTGCTTTTGCAAATAACTAACGCGGTTGTGGCCGCAAATTCCTTCGCCTATCCCGCTCAGTCAAACTTACAACGTGTTAATGTAGCAAAAGTAAAAATTAGAACACACAAAAAAAGCACACCTTGTGTTACAACTGTGCAAGGAAAACAAAAATAAGTAAATTATCTAGAAAGAGAAAAATAAGAAAAGAAATGTTAATAAAAAAAAACAAAAAATAATAAAGCAAAAGTGAAAGGAAAGAAGGAAGTGAGTGAAAGAAGTATGTGAGCTGCTACAAGGCTGCCTTTTTTACATGCCTTACAATTTCTCCCCAGCTCTTTGTGTTGTTCACTTTTGTCATGATGCTGTGTGAATTTGGTGCCATGATGTTTTGCAATTTTTTACACTTTTGTGTTTCTAAGAATGTTGCTTTTCCTCTTTTTTTTTGTTTTTGTTAATGTTTATGTGCTTGTTGGGCGTGTGTTTAACATAAATAAGCATATAAATGAAAACTTCCTGCTTTGCTTGTATATTTCTTGTGGGTGCGCGCCTAGAAGCGCACTGTGTACGTACACACACACACACACACACACACACACAAACTTAATGTGTAGAGTTATTTTGTTGTTTTATTTTTAGTTGTGCACACTCGTCGTCAAATGAGGTCAAAATGCCTTAGCAGCTAACTCATCTATTTTTTGTTGTTGTTTATGAACTTTCAGTCTGAGAAAAGATTTAATTTTAGCGAGTGAATAAATTGTTTCTGCTGCTAGTGGTGGCGACGAATTTCATTATTTATTATAACAATTAGGTCGTAAGAAATGTGTTTTTTTTTCTGTTTGAAATGCATTAAATATAAATACTTTCTTTCATTTTCTAAATTTCTAAAGATGTGATTAGTGAAAAGATAAATTCTTATTATCTTCTGTTATCTCCATCTACTACATTGACGCTGAAAATTATTAATGACAGATTACTAAAAAAAAAATGTACAGCAGATAGTGAGCAAAATTTTGAATCAGAGGTTTTTAATTTGCTCGATTTTTGATTGTGGTTGCGGCATAAGTTTTGATTGAAACTACGAAAAACACAATAAATTCGATGCCGATAGGGATAAATTGTAAATATATCGATAACACTATCGATTTTTGATTGTGACTACGATAAAAGATTCGAAAAAATACATTGCTGATAACTTTATGGATAAAAAGCTCGTCAATACATCGATTATGTTATCGACAAATATATTGATTAAATATCGATAATCTATCGAAATACAAATTTTTTAAATGTTCATTGCATTTTGTGATGCAATTCAATAAAATATTTTTCCATATTTTATCGGCATATTTAACGATATATTAGCAAATAATTTACAAAAATAAAAATCGACGGATATTGTGCCACAGCAAAATCTGCTTTAATTAAAAAAAAAAAAATAATAATAAAAATATTCACATAAACGCAGCAGTAAGTTTATGATAAAGAAGATATATTCTGACTCATAATTTTATTCATGAAGTACAACTTTGGTAGCCAAATATGTATTACAACATGAAACAGTAACATGTTTAAGAGCGTCATTATTTTTATTATAATTTTTCATAGAAAAATAATACTTTGGAGTTTTCTCCTCTTACGAACAATTTGGATTCTTCTTTTGAAGAAGTTCAAGGTAAACTAGTCATTGTATTAGTATGAAGGTTTGAGGTTGGCTTATGATGGTGATTAAGATTTTATCGTTCAATGCCCATTTTGATAGCATATTCCTTGGCTGGCTATATTTGAATCTATAAAAAAAATTCGCAGAAAAACAATTTTAAATTTAACAAGTACATTTTCATTCTACAGTCAGCTATACAGTTTACTGCTCTCTGCTGAAGAAAAAAGAAAAAAAAATTAATACAAGTGTGCATTTTGGCACGTGTAGTCCACTGGCTAACTCACGACCCATAACTCACTCACTGCTCACTCGCTCAGGCCAGCTTCATCTTGCTGATGTCGTACATAGTCAGTTACTCATTTATATACTTTTATATGTACATATGTAAGTATGTGCGTGTGTACATATATTTCAAACAAAATTGCAAGAGAATGTGAATTAATGGTGACACTCATCCACAATATTTCTTCACTTCTCATAGCCAACCCTAGACGGACTTCAACTCGCACTCACTTACTTCCTCGGCCTTGCAGACTTGAAATGGCAAATCAAGTCAGCATGTCATGCCATATTGCAAATAAAATGTTCAAATGTAGAGTAGCTGAATTCAAATATCCGGTAAAAATATGAATTTGAATGTGTAAAATTTGTTGAAATATATTTCGCACGTGTGGTGGTATGCAGGTGAATATGCAGCTATGTACATTTGCGTGCTTGCATTTGTCACAACTTTGTTAAACCTTGCTACCTGATCATATTTTTATTTTATTTTAAAACATCTGTATGTATTATATATGCTCTTAAAAGTATTTGAAGTATATACTCTTCATACTACAATTGCAGAAATATTGTAAAATGTTATGTTCACATGTAAGGCTATGTGTGGAATATTTCACAAATGCTACAAAATCTTGTGTTAGTTTTTATAATTTTTTTTGTTGTTACAGCAATGATTTCTCTGCAAACGAATGCTTGGTCGACGAAATGACCAGCCACATAGCTGTTGGCGAGGCAAATCCCTCAAACATAAGCTTACAAATGTGAAATGTGAGAAATGTACGTGAGATGTTGGAGAAATTTGGAAAATCTTTTGGCGAAAAAAAGTTGAAAAAAAAAGAAAATATTCTTTCATGTATACACGCATTGCCCTCGTTTTTACTTTTTGCACCAAAATATAAATTTAATTTCTTAAATTTGTTAGTAAGATTTCTGCAGCGGCAGCATCGCACAACTTCAGCGCGTTGCGCCAACATCCCAAATGTTACTCACACGCCTCCGTTTCATTTGAAATTTTGGTATATGTTAAATACACCTATTAATTACGCACATTCATCTTCATATATAGCACTTAGCGGTAATTAACGCTACACTCATGTGGTAGCTAAAATGTCGCAATCTATAAATAGTACACCTTGCCGTCAAAATTCGCTCGTTGTTTCGCTTGCCTAGCTTATAAGTAGTCAAGCAAAATTATCTCCAATTTCTATTTAGCTGACTTGTTGACACTTATCTGCCAACGCAATTTTCAACCGTAATTATTTTGGCCGCCGTCGCAAATTTATTCACTTTACATATGTGTAAATATAAATAAAACACATTTGTATATAAAGTGTATGCAAATAATTTCGTTGGAAGCAAAGTTTTCGCTGCCTGTCAGAGAGCTAGAGATTCTTTGGTCTATATGAAAGTCAGAAACTGCTAACGTTGTGACTGAAAATTTACAGAAGCCTTTGGTAGAATTTTATGTTTTAGATTTTCTGGCTATGAGCTAATATCTACCTTTGACTTTTGCCCCTTTTTCGTTGTAATTTTTTGTGTTTGACTTTTTTTTTGTGACCTGCTTTTCAACTAATTACAATTTAAAGACTTTATTTTGATATTAGAGGCTTTATTTTGAGTCTAACGCATGCTAACTGATCCAAAATTGTGACTTTTGTCTCTATTAGATATTGAGACTGCTTACTGAGTTCGGGCATAAGAGTCTTTCGACCGAAAAGCAAAGCTGACGTTCGTCTTGTAGTTTTCGATAGTCTCGCTCTTAGATTCTGCCGATATATTTTCATTATTTTTAATTAATACCGAAATTTATTGAATATTAATTATTTTCCAAGAACTCATTTTCACTTTTTTAAAATTTTTTTTAATTTTATAACAAAATGTTCTTCAAAAAATTATATAAATATACCGAGACTTTTGAGTATGAAAATAGTTAAATAAAATATAATTGTCGTTTAAATTCATATTGAAAACAAAAAATTTATTATAAATATTTTTGAATTTACTTTTATGTAATTTCATGTAAAGTTAACTTGTGAAATAATTATTAAAAAATATAAAAACAATATTTTATGTGATTATTCTTTAGCGGTTTATAATATATTTATTGGCGTAGAATACGTCTTACCTTACGGTATGGGCACCCATGTCAGATTGTTATTGTTGTAATCTCTATTTCTTTAATTATAAGGAAACGGCGAGAAAAATTTATTTAAAAATTTTTTTGTAGTCAAATGAAGATGTTAGCTTTCGTTTGACATACATTTCATATTGGTTGATATCTTCCTAATATTTAAATTTCTCAAATGAAAATTTTATAAACACACCCAAACAAATATGTGTGTGGTGTTTGGTTGAGTGTTTGCTGTTGGGCGATTTAAATGTACTCGTGCAGCCCTTTCTTTGTATTGCATAATTTTAGGCGGGCAAGTTAAAGTAGAGTAAAGGGAGAGAAAGCGCTGCCAACTACTGCTTATTGGTGGTGATTTTAACACAGAAATCACTTCAAATACTAGATTGGCGAAATTTATGAGCGATACGTTTAATTTGGATTATATTCGAAATGATGCTCCCACAACTATTGATAACTCAACCATTGACTTAGTTTTTGCGAGAAATTTAAATGTTAATTTAAAAACATATTTATCCTATTTTTCCTATCATAAGCCTATATTCTCAAAAGAAACTTTCAAATAATCAAATAGATTTGGGTATGTTATTTATCATTTATCTTTACTATTGATAACTACCATTGACTTCGTTTTTGCGAGAAATTTAATTGATAATTTAAAAACATTTTTATCCTATTTTCCTATCATAAGCTTATGTATATCATCAAAAGTAACTATCAAATAAAGAAATTCATTTGCTTGTATTATTTATCATTATAAATTATCATTATACATATGTTTTCTGTCTTATCGGATGGCGTATTCTACGTTAAACTTAATGGCCGTGTCTCTGACACAGACTCCTTCTTTTTTTGGATCCCACATACTAATCTGGTTCTCAGTCACAAAAAATATTTGTCAATAAACTTCAGCCCGATTTCTATGATTTTTCAATTAATATTAATCTCATTTTCTAACTTCAACCACATAAACCAATAAATATTTACCTTAATCGTCAAACTGTAAAAAAAGCTTTCGGTGTTTCTGAATAAAAAATTAGTTAGTGGGCTTAAGTTTGGAAATGCCTTGTATACGAGTATATACAAAAACTCTACCAACCACAAAGTTGAATTTAAATAAACTTTAGTTTTCATTTTAGTTATTTTATTTTCATTTTACGTTTCATATTTTTTTTTAATTTATCTCTTTTCTGCTTCGTTAATTAAACTAAGTGAGTTGGCACTATGTTTGCTTTCAATTTTGATTTTCACTTTGTTAATGGCGCGCAGCTAAGTAATTCACGCACATCCCAAAGTCAATCGGAAATCGCAAAAGGAGCCAGAAGATTGTGAAAAAATGTATATAAAAAAAAGTAAAAACGAAAAGAAAACAAACCAAGAACAATACAAACAATTACACTGTAAAACTGTGCACACAAATATATACTTCATTTATAAGTTAAAAAAAAAAAAAAAAGAAAAGAAAAAATAACAAAAATATAGAGCTGTGTGTATTTAGTACCAAATAGAAAAAGTGAAACTCAGCAGGCTCCAAATTTTGGAAAAAGAAAAACAAAACAATGTAATTGATGAGTTGAAGTTAAACGCGTCTTTAGTCGACTATATATACATTCACACGCACACACTAATACACACAAGCAGTCACTGGCGTGAGTGGGTTACAGCATACATTCGAAGCTTAGCGGCGTAATTGAAAAATGAAAATAATAAAAAAAATGCGAAAATAAAGCGCTGCCAAATTGTAATTACGCGCCATTTACTTTAATGCAAACTTTTATTTATGTTGACATTAGCCAAATGCTGCGATTTTCACGCATTCCTTCCTCTGATTAAGTAATATTTGCTTTTCTCTATTTTCTTTTGCTGTATTCATTTGTCTTAATTACGGAAAATTCAATTTCTTGTAATAATACAGGAAGTTGTATGAAAGTATTTTGTTTAAATGAAAGCTCACCTCTACAATTTGTCTTAACTTTGTGCGGAGATTTCTATTGACTCACAAGGTCTTCAATTTCACCCTTACAAGTAAGCTTCGCTCATGTATTTTGCCTACTTCAAGATCGAAACTTTATTATCTAAGGCGAAAACATTTTTAAAAATTTTATTCTGATTTTGTCATCGTTACAAATTAAAGAAGACGTTCGTTAAAAAAATACAAATAGTTGAAAAAAAAATATTTCTTAAAGATAAGAAGTAGCTATTTTACAAAAACTGTAATATACAAAAGAGGTGCATAAAGTTCTCACCACAATTGGTAGAAGAAGCTCGACCAAATTATTTTAAAAAACAATTTTTTTCATTTTATAAGTTACTCAGTTTATGAAGTTCATTTGGATAGCGAGTACATTTGAGACCAAAATTTTGCGGTTAAAGCCACATTTTTGAATATTTCTCTTGAAATTGAACATTTTAAGTCAATCTAAAATATTGCAGCAGGCTCCAAAAAGTAATATTAATGAAGATTTATCCTTCAATTAATCCAAACATCTTTATAACTGATCACTTTTAACCTTGCATACATTTAAAACTTTTGCGAGTCGTGCGCATTTCTAGAAAATTATTTTTTTTCCCTTTTCGGACCCATTTTTGAAATTATCAAAAGCGATAAAGATTTTAGAATATGACATTTTGTATAAAAATTTGCAAATACATATGTACATACATATAAAGTTTAAGATAAATCAGACAGAGTGTAAAAGAAAATGCAAAAAAGGGTTCTTCAAAAGCTATACCGTTAAGCCCGCCAAGGCTCGTTAGAGAGAAAATAAACAAAAAATAAAATGCGTATTTAACTTAAATTCAAAATATAAATGTCTGCTAAATTGCACAAAGAAAGTGTTGCCTTGAAAAAGATAAGAGTTTAGATGAAATATAAAAGGCGCTCTTTGCACAAAACTTTTCTGCTCTTTTCGTTCTTGAATTGCTTTGGCAGTAATTTTCCAAAGGCAGACGGTCAAAGGGAAAAAAAAGCTGTGAAGCGGTAGTTGCAGTCGCCGATAACGTCTCTGCTGACACCTGCATGGGGGGTTTGCGCTCTGCCGCAGGAAATTGTTGACTTTTTACTTTATCACTTCAATGGCAACTTGCCACATTTACCACACTTGGTGAGAGTGTTGCGAGAAATCCTATTAACGCTAATTTTTTTTTTTTTAGTTTTCAAACGAAAAGAATGCGCCTAAGCAAATTTGTTTTCGCATTAGATATGTGGCAAAGATTTTTTTTCGACTACGGACCTTGGCTTTCAAATTTCATTTTAAGTGTCGTAAATTGTTAATTTGCTTTTGCATTTTTTTGCTAAAATTTGTACGTGATACTAACCACAAACCGCATATTTTTACGTTTTAACCATTAACTTTGATCGCAGTTTTGCATGCTCTTTGGAGAGAAGGTAAAACACGGATGGAAAAGTTATTAAAATCAAATGTTGTATACTTAAAGTGGAAGTCAACATAACGCTTTGCACACAATTTCCTGCTGCTATCGCGAAACTCATAATAATTAAAATGAAGTTTTTATTATGTTAAAGGAAGGGGAAAGTTTAATTAATGGTATGCAAATATTTTTCGTAATAGTCGAAATTGAAATAAGAGTTTTGTAATAGATCTAAGAAAAGCATTATTAAAAGCCAACTACTTCGCAAACATCGCTCGCAACGTAGAAAACTTTGTATTTTAAATTCGCCCCAAAAAGTATGTAACGAAATATTGAAATATCAACCAAAATTTAATATTGGAGTAAACACCGACGCTACCTAAAGTACAAATAAACGATAAATTTTTACAAGTTGTAGCACCTCTGAGCGGGCGTAAATGTAAATTATAATATGCTATACCTAAGCGGCCTGTGTACACACATTTACATGCTTATAGGTTTGTCATAAACAACTGCCACCAGCAGGACAACGTCGCCACGAAGAAATTTGCAGGACAATGGGAAACATTTTAATAATTGAAACATAGCTACAAAATTTCAATTTAAGTTTTAAATTAAAAAAAGAAAAGTAAGCCGGTGGAAAACTTATACAAGCAATCATAAATAACAGAGGCAGCTGAGAAGACGTTCCTTTTTTTAATTTTTGCTAGAGGGTGTTTTTTTTTGAACATGTAGTTTTTAAGAAGAAATAAAATGCATATAGTTTAATGTTATGGCCAAGAATTTAGCTTTATTATAAAAATAAGAGTTTGCCATTATGTTTTAAAAAGGATTTCGGGCAAGTGATCGCCGTGGCTGGATCGAATAAATTCCAACCGAGAACCCCAATTTTTTTACCCCTTTTTGCAGTAATTGGGGCCGTATGAAACCAATAATGTGCCGAATATCTTTCAAGGAGTCAATCTTCTCGATTTTTTTGCGCAGAAAAGCGAATTCACATAGCCCTACAAAAAAAATAGTCCAGCGGTGTTACATTGCACGATCTTGGAGGTGTCACCATCCCACGATGCTAGATAATGCGCTCACCAAAAGTTTTGAAGGAAATTGATTGTTTCGTTGGCTGTAAAACAAATAGCTCTGTCTTTTTGGACCCAAAGGTCGTTCACGGCAACATCCTCCAATTTAGGCATGAAAAAGTCATTAATCATGGCTCTATAGCATTCCCCATTGACTGTAACATTATAGCCGCCTTCATTTTTGAAGAAATATGGACCAATGATTCCCTCAGCCCATAGAGCACACCAAACAGTGACTTTTTGAGGATGTAACGGCGTCTCAACAATGCCTTGTGGATTATCATCATTCCAAATGCGACAATTTGGTTTATTAACGTACCCATTCAACCAAAAGTGAGCTTCATCGCTGAACAAAATTTTCTTGTGAAAATCAGGATCGGTGGCCATCTCGTTTTGGCAATTAAAAAATCGCACATTATGAAATGGCAACCAAACTGAGTATAAATGAAGTAACAGCTGTCAAAAAGACCAACTCCGAAAAAAGTATGGCCTCATTGGAAACCACACGTCTAATCGAAACACCCTTTATTACCCAGCAACACAGATTGTGTTTAAGCATTACACGAAGAATTATATGCGTTGTAATTGAATTTTTCATTGCATGATTTTGGGCAGGTATTAAAAATTAAAATACACCACCGTTCTGCTTCGCTAGGTGCCGTGCGCGTACTTGAATGAACACAAAAAAAGAAAAAAAAACGCGATAACTAAGCCATTGACGGATAAAGACCGTAGACCCAAAGATATATCGACATAAGGCGCCATATTTAGATGTGAACTTGTGGTCGTTGTTTCGCAGTGCAGCAACATGGTAGTATAAATATGTAAATTTAAATATTTATTGTGAGATTATTTTGAAAAAATTTAATTTGGCTGTATTTTAAATGAAACTATTTTTTTTTTTGCTAAGCACTTGGGCATTCAGTTGTGATTCAGTATAATTGTGTAAAAACTGCGAAATGCGTGTGCGCCTAAAAGTATGCAAAGTCATGTTGTGCTGAAGATAAAATGCCGTTGTTTAATGATTTGGAAGAGGACGTGTTTTTAAAAGAATTTTTGGAGGAAGTTTAGAGAATTTGAAGTGCAAAAGGTGAAATTGGAAATATTGTTTTCATGATTGTAATTCAATAAATTGTGCAGTTGCGAAGAGAGAGGTGTTAGTGTTTCGAAGCGTTTGAAAAAACTCCCACTTTATTTGTATCCGAATTAGTTTTAGGACCGCTAATTATATATATTTACCAAACAATTTTGTTCACCAATTAAAGGATACAAAAAGCTTTCTTCAAACAAACGAAATCATGCTGGGTAAAAACCAAATATAAATGGCCAAAATTTAAGACCTTTTGTGAACCTGCAAAAAACTCTTAAAAGCCAATTTCGTTCCAGGATCTTCAGGTCGCTAGTGAGTTACGCGATACAAGTTCAAGGATAATGTGAAAGCTTCAATTTGAAGGTAAGATTCGCATTCGAGAAAAAATACGGAAAATTTTTTAAATATTTTTGCTCTTATTTTCAAGTAGTCACATTTTAATCTATCAAAACCTGATTTTGACACGACTACTTATATGGTGATTTCACTACGGTATCATCCAAAAGCAAAATTGACACTCAATAAGTTTAAAAAAATGTAAGGAATTCAGTAAAATTAGTAACACCAAAATTAATATTTATATATACGAGTATTTATAAGTAAGATAATATTACAATAAAAAATTATGCTTTCCTCTCTTAAGTTAGTCCACCACCACGATTTAGGCTGATAACGAATATTTACCAGAATGCCTGAGATAAAAGTAAATTACTTGTTTTCCTATCTATCTTTCTCAATCATCAGCTAGCGATCTCAATTTTCATAAGATTTACCTCACATTTTGCTCGAATCTCAACTTCTGCGAAGAAGCATACTTGAGGCAATTATGATAAATTACAATGGAAATTGCGCGGCACATAAGGATACTGGATGTTGAGTAGACGCAATGATGACGATGAGGAGGAAATCGAGTGCGACGCCAAAGCTCATTTGTGTTATATAATGCCTACCAATTATTGCTGTTTTTTTTGTTGTTTTCTTTTTGTGACCAGCTCTACTTAATTCTACAGGAGCCAACAAACAGGCTGTGCCACCAACAGAGCATGCCAGCTAGAGATGTGTTAATTTTTCGGTACTCAATACGCAATATTTCGGTAACCGATACTGATTTAAGCTTAGCACACACAGTTCTCAAGAAAATCGAAAAATTCTTATAAACTGACACTCAAGAAATGAAAAAGAAATTTTCTTTTATAAAAATTTCTAAAATCAGTCAAAAGCTCTCTAAAAAAAATGCTGGTAAATATATTTCTTCAAGAAAATTTTCAGCAACGGCAAAGTGCAACAGATATGCATAATGAAAATTATTTTTAATGAGCTATATCCAAGCCTTTAAAACTGTGAATAACACAAAAGCTTTATTCGAATTTTATTGTAAAAGGTTTGCTTGTGTAGAATAAAATAACAAATATTATGTCGTTTTGACATAAAAGGATATATTTTGAAAAAAAAATTAGAAATATTTTTAATATGCAGTTTTATTGCCCATTTAATTCAGTTATAATAAAATGCTAGTTTAAGATATGAAGCTTATGTTTATAATAATTTTTATAAGTCAATGCACAGGGCATCGACAGCCGAGTAGTTTGATGACTAACTACGCACAACTGCCGCGGACAGACAAAGTGAAAATTGGAAATGAATTGATGTGACTCTTCTTGAAGAAATATACTAGCATTTTTTTCCTGAGTTCTTTAGACTGATATAAGGAAATTTTATAGAAAAACCTTTTTTTTGTTTCTTGAGTGTCATTTTATATTAATTTTTCGACATTCTTGAGAGCTGTATACTTTGCTTAAAGGGATAACTAGCAAATATTTTTTAATATTTTTTCCCAGCTCACTGCGCTTCAGTTTAGTTCAGCGTACTGAACTATCGGCTCAGCACATCTCTAAGGCAAACCTTGTCTTCGTGCTGCATTGTTGACGGTGTTTATTGCTTTTCCCCTATTTTAATTTTTTTGGATTTTCCTTTTTGTTTTTGCGTCGCGCTTATCATTCCGTTTATTGTCGACGCCATCGTTGCCGTTATGTTGTCGCTCGTGATTCTTGTTGTGTAGTTTTCACATGCTTGCTCCTACTGTTTTTCTTGCTTTTGCTTTTCGTTTGTCAGTTACTGCTGTAGTCGAAGTAGTTGCTGTGGCTGTTTCCAAGGCAGCCAATTGCTCAGCCTGTTTTGTGTTTCTGCATATTAATTATTGCGCTGTCCTCCTTTTTTTTTTTTTTTATTATGCATTCTCCGGGTTATTGTGATTATTATAGTTATTATTATGTTCATTATTATTATTGTTAAATGCTTGTCATAGTAACTGGATAGCTGTGCCATCTGCGTTGCTGTCGTTGCATAGCCACTCAACGCCTTTTGTTCAGTTACATTTCTGCTTAGACAATGTAAATTGGTTATGGTGTGCAGAAGTTATGCCGCTTTTAATTTGTACAAATATTTGTGTATTCTATTTTCATAAACAAATACACATTTTAGTTGTAACAGCTTTCGGTACCACCCGCTCGCCATCTTCGCCAGTCGCTCTCTCTCTCTCTCTATTTGTCTCTTTCTGTTTTATCTTTTGAATGTGCAGCCCTTTTCTCGTTTATAGTGCTTATTTGTTTACATTGTTTTTTGCCACATGCGCTGTTTTTTATTTATTAATATTATAATTTTTTTCGTGTGTAACTTATAAATAGCACACACATGCCAAATGATAAACAACGTAAACAATTTTGCATAGTTTTGTGCCTTTAACTAACCTTAATGTTTACAAAACAAATTTTGGTAGCCTACTTTCGGGTGCTTAATTAAGGTGTATTTACATTGGCTTAACAAATTTTGCTGCGCATTCAATGTGACTTTACTGCGGTAGGTTGGTGCATAGCAATGAGCCTTAATTTGAAAAATAAGAAAGGTTTGTAAAAATTAAATTGGTAACCGCAAAGCTCCCTGCCTTGTCACTCTTATCAAAAGCATGAGTTTAAGTCGTTTGCTATTTTTAAGGAGAAAACTGTGTGTTAATTAAGATTAAGATTAATTTCGAAGTGTGATATACATTGAGACCTAAAAGATCTATTACGATACCCCCTTTTTTCTTAAGGCGAGGGTAATATCTCCGAAGATCTTCAAGAAAAATTGCCATATGTACATATAAACTCATTATTTAGGATGAGACCAGTTTTGAAATATAATTTGCAGATTGACTCTGTAACCACTCCAATGTTGTTAAAGTGATAATTAAGCAGTGAGAATCCTTAGTTTCCACCTAGGCAAAACTGTATGTAAATCAGCGTAATTTGTAAGGTTATTTTTGACAACTGTACAGTGTACACATACGGTGACAGAGAGACATAAAAAATGTAGGGAAAACAGTTTTCAAATTTTAAAGAAAGTTAAAAAAAATTGTAAAAATTTCCAACTAAATTGTTTTTGGAATTAATTTGAGTAAGCGATTTTGAAAATTTTATTCGCCCTTTTTCTTTTTATTTCATATAACGAATGCCGGCAATTTGTTGAATTTTTCGAGCTAGAAATTAATTTCAGTTGAGTCGGTATTTTGAAAGTTATTTTATATTTTTTATATACGCGAAGTCGTCACTTATGTAAGAGGAGTCATAAAAATCAGGAGTATTTTTTAGCAACTTAAAAAATTCACTTCAAATCATTTAAATTTAATTAAAAGTACTTCATAGAAATTCTTAAATTTTTCCTTAATATTAAAAATAATGTAACTTTAATTTTATTTAATTATGAATTTAATTTAAAAAAAAAATGTTGGTTTTTTTACAAATAATTTATGTACTCATTTTTAACAATTTTTATCATTACAAACCAGAATTTTATGCTTTACATTTTTTTTTTCTAATATGTTAGATATTAAATATAAGAAAGCGTTATAAATTGGTAGACTCTTTGCTAGTAGTGAATAGCTGCATACTTTTAGGATAATTTTATATATTAACGGCCAGTTTGCAGTGCTAGTTTAAACTCAGATTAAACTAAATTTAGTTAAACTCAGTTTAAATATAAACTTACTTCCTGGCGCACAATGAACAATAAAATTTGTTGCGACCATAACGAATTAGTCAGCACACAGCTGATAAGTTAAACAAAGTTTAACCGAGCACAATCGGCCGTTTAAATTTAGTTTAAACTCCGTTTAAAGTTGACTGAAAAACTGCGTACTGAGGTTAAACTTAGTTTTAACGAGAAACAGAGTTCAACTGTCACTGAAAAACTGGCCCTAAGACTCCCTTGTCTTTCTTTGCTTGTATACTTTTAAATGATAAAATAGAAGACGCTGCTTTCCTTAAAATTCTTCTTTACGACTTGAAAAACTTTCAAACAATGTTAAATTGTTTTTTTTTTGGTACTCAACATTCAAGTAAGTTTTCCTTCAATTCGCGCTAAAAATTTATTGCACTAATATTTCATTTCCACGTTTTCGCCATTACGTAATTGTTTTTATTAAACAGCAAAATTATTGCATACAATTAGGCTTTTAAATACCATACTTATTAATTTAATGTGCCCGCAATTACTCTTGCCGCGGTGAATAAATTATTTATTCAATGTTGTACTACGTTTATCTTTTTGAAATATGTACATGTCCGAATTTGGAATAAATGAATGGCTGTAACTTGATTGTATCGATTGAAAAATAACATAAATTTTTCACCCAAATATGGCGATAATGGTTACGCAGTTGACATTTCAGTATGATTAAATGCATTTAAGAGATCATTGTTATTTTAATTGTTTTCGTGGCAAAGAGTAGCAATAACTCAAATGCAAATATATATTGTAAAATAATTAATGATATGGATTGAAATAATTTATTATGTAAACAAAATGAAAAAAGGAAAGCGTAGCGGAGTAAGAAAAAACAGAATATGGTTGGAAAAATGTATCCCAGAAAATTATTTAAATTAAAAGTAAAAGCTTGTAATTTTTAGTTGATCTGCCAACCACAAAAAATAAATTACCAAACACCGCAGTTAAAACTCTCTAAGAAAATACATATATATATACTTCTGTAAATGTAGATTTGACGCAAGAAATTATTAAAATTTTTTTACCTTAAGAGATTTTGAACTTGTCTAATTTGTCAGCCCGTCCATGTAAAAAACGTACATGGCGTATACGTAACATGTGAATGCAGGCAAATTAGAGCGTAAGTTCATTCAAGGGCCCTTTAGTTACATATTTGGAATACAAGTATTATTATTATGTACCAAAAAAATACGCCTGCCGTCTATTGCCAAAAATAAGCTGGCGTGTTGACAAAAGTTCAACGTTTCCTGCCAAGAAAATATGTAAATATGCTCGCTGCCACATGGAAATGAGGTCGCATTAGAATTGAGCTTAAATAAATCATGGAAATCGATATGTGTGTACGCAAATATTTATGTTGAAATATATGTATGTGTATGTATGTAGCTGGCAAATATATAGAATTAATACAAATATTTATTTACTTGAATGCGTCCAAAAAACTAAGTCTTGTATGAATTTCCCTTCGCGTTTTCATGCAATAGCATTTATCATCTTCACGAAAAAAAAAAATGTATATCGAAATATAAATATCGAATTTCGAGAGTCTTGATTTATTAGTTCTAGAAACAATTTGTGGTTGGTTGATTTATTTGATGATTGCTCACGTACATACTTTTATTTATATTTATATACATACATATATGTATGTATTTTGTTTCCAAAACAAGTTCTCATCAGGCCCCTACAAGGTTAAGAAAATTGAATTTATCGTGACTTTTAATACAATATTGTCATTTTTTTTTATATTCAATATTTTTGTTTAATTTTTTTTCATAAAAATACCTGCTGTAACTGAAAGCATATAAACAAAAATTTCAGATTTTGCACGCAGCTGTAACAAATTTTTAAATTTTTATTTAAATTTCAAATATTTTAATTAGAAGTTAAAAAAAATGTCTGTATGCAGTTTAATAGTTCTTTTAATTTTGTTAAAATAGTATGCAGGTTTAACATGCTGAAGTTTACGTTCTTGTCCATATGAACTTTTTCTTGAACGCAAGAATTATGCAGGAGGTAATAATATTTGATAAAAACAATTAATATTTTTAACATTTTCAGAACGAGCTAAAACTTTGCACCAAAAAATAAATACATTACTAAGTATTTTTAAAATCAATATTTATATTTTATTACACATCATTCCTCAATTTTAGTTAAAAAAATGTATTATTTGAAGTATTATAATAAATAATTTTTTTAGTTTATGAAAAATTTATTTTATCATAGTTTCAAAATTAATAAATACATTTTTATAAATCTTTCGGGTACGTAGTTTAAAAGCCCATTCAAGTAAAATAAAATACCAGCTTCAATGTCCTTAAGATCAAAATTATTTTTTTAAACATTTATTTTTTAATTACCTTATTCTCGCATTCAATGCTTAACAAAAATGCAAACCCCTTTCCGCAAAAATCAATATAATAAATTTTGACACAATTCCGATGGTGTTGAGCATTTTGTTTGATATAATGCATAGGATACAGCTCTCATATAAAATTACACGCTAGAAACGAAAAATAAATCATCTTCTCTAAAAACTTCTTAGATCAAAATGCACGTAAATTTATTTCTTCAAGAAATTTACAGTACCGGCAAAGTACTTTTTCAACTAACAGAAATAATGAAAAATAATTCTTGTAATTTTTCTTAAGAGCTGTATTCAAGGCCCATAGATCGAACTATATTTTAAATAAAAATTATTAAAATCAAATAAACATACATAAGTGGCAAACAATATCAATTTGAATTTTGGTGCTTTAGAATTACCTAACACTGTATATGTAATTTTACAAATTTTCGTCTGGATTGTATAGCGAAGCTGAACATCGAGCAAACATACAACAAATATAATGCAGATTGAAATGGCTTTCGGCATTCGGCAGCAAAAGCTGTGAAATGGTGGTCACCGACGACAGCATAGCTGTAAGCATCAATTTCACTTGCGCTGGTTATGGTTGCGAGGCCTAGTTTGCTCTACTCTAGCTACCTGCTTCAACCATTAGCCGACCAGTGAGTTGCCGGGCGAGGCCAATGCAATTGTTGCTTAAGTGATCTCTGCTTACTGGCTGACCAACTGCCTTACTCAATTTGCAGCCAAATACAGTGTGCTTCAATTGCGTACAAACGAGTATGTAGAAGCCCAACATAATGAATGCGTGCTAGAAAGCGTTGTAGCATAACCAAGAACGCTCGATACACACTTAACTTAAATTACATACTTGTACTATGTATGAATACATATAGTCGTAATTAGCCTTGTGCGCCTTATATTAGCCATAATGTGCGAGGCACAGTGGCCATGCTGCTCGACTGTCAGTGCGTATGAGTGATTATTAATGACCACAACGACAAATGTACAACGCTAATTGGTTTGGGGCACGTTGCTATTACTTTTACTACGCTATTATGGCTTCAGAACTCACTTGAAATCAATAAATTTATTATATGCGTATCATTAATTAACGCCTATCGGGGGCAATGTTGAGCTGAAGACAGCTACGTACAGGCTGGACAGATTGCCCGAATGCGTCTGACAAAATCGCAAGCAGGCACTGTCAACAACTGTGGAATATTTTTACACAAATCAAGTGTACTTGCAGTCGCTTGTGAACATTTTAAAATAAATATTCAGCACCGCAACTACGCGAGAGTATTATCCTCGTTCTCAAGTTGACGTTTTGGCAGTTATAAAGACTTTGATTGAATGAATTTAAATTCTTAAGAGATAACCTTCTTTACGTTTAAAATGTTTTTCGGTTTTCGTATTCTACAAAAAGCGGAATCACAGTTCTGTATTGAAAATGTTATTTTATTATTTGTCTTATAATATTTTAGAGCAATAAATGTAGGAAATATTAAAAAAAAATATGGTAATATAAATAATTATAATTTTGTTAAATGTATACAGTACTGTTTGTATCATTAGCAACCAAGTACAAAAGAACATAGTTTGCCACTTATTTTATAAATTTTCAACTAAAATTCATTTCATTCTCCAACATGAAATATATAAATCGAATTTTAAAACTTTGTAGAAATCGAAAAAAAATTCAACAAATTTCCATACACATTTTGAATTTTTTTCTCAGAAGTGTACGAATATTTTTTGAATATACGTTTTCATAGCCAAAAAAAGTTTAGTCAAACTATGAGATCGTTTTAAGTTGCTAGAAATTACCTTTGATTTTTAAGAATTGTTGTGGTCGCTTTGCTTCCATATAACGAAAAAGCAATATTTATTTTTATATGGCAGAAAGTCGCAATACTCATGACAAAAAAGATTCTGATAAGTCGACAGTAACACCTAGCTACTTAAAACTTTTACATTGTTAGACTAAAATTGAATTGGCTTTATGCGTACTCAAAAATTCTAACAAGAATTGTTGATTTTTTCCAAGTTTTTTAACAATTTTTAATAAAAATTAAACTTTCCATTTTTTCTCGAACCATTTTTTGTGCCAGATATGAAAGACCTGCTATTAAAAAAAAGAATTAGTTTTATTTCATACAGAAGTAGGGACATTTTAATAAATAATTATTCGTTGAGGCCTAGAAATTTTTATTTATATTTTTAGTAACAATAAATCACTTCTTGTCCCGCTCCTTTCTTGGTGTCCATTGACATTGCAGTAAAGTGCTCTATATTTGTTTCAAACGACTCTCACAAATTCTGTAAACCTTGAAGACTAAAATAGAATGGCAAATTCATAAATTAAAATTTTTTTTTTTAATTCATTATAGGGTTCTTGTGAGTACAAATGGGCCTTGTTTTCTGTAATTTTCTAACATTTAATTAAAATAGAAAAAATAAATATCGTGCTTAAAAAATTTGAAATTTTTTATTGGAGTTTACTGTTTTTTCCCGTTGAGACTTAGTATAATTAATTATAGTGTTCTCGTAAACACAAATCAACCTTGTTTTTTGTTAATTTTTTTTCTACCACACTCCCGCAATTTCTACCTCATAAATATTTCGCAACCTTTCATTTGATGTAAAAAACTACCAAAGAACGGCAGAAAGAAATTTATAAAAATGCGATGGGTTCATTTAGGTACATTAAAATTCAACGCTATCCACCTTAAATTGATAGCTGCATACTTCGGAAAATTAAAAAAAAAATACACCAAGGGTCGTTACTTTAAGTTTTACTTTTCCCATTTTCAATCACACTGTAACAACATAGCGTACCAAAGATTTACTCCCCATACTCAATTTAATATTTTATTAGTCTTACAAGGGATATATTCACATAAATACACTCATACACATCACAAAAAGAAGAATTCTTAGCAAAGTCGATTAACGGACTCTACTTTTATGGCTCCAAACGCAAAACCACACTCAACGTCATAAAACCAATTTACCACAAAGCCACCAGAACTAGTAACTTCGCTTACCGTACCACATCAATTAAAATCTCGGCATTGAATCGGGCCTTGCTTCAGTAGAGGAATGGACTCATGAGATCAATTCCAAATTAATTCCCAAAATCTTATTCCTTAACACTTCCAAAAGAAAATTCAACGTCACTCCCACTCTGCTCAAAATATAAAACTTCGCCGCAACTTCGAGAAAAACCACACATACCCCGGAATCATAGTTCGGCTTGGAATTTTAACATCCACTAATGCGATATTTGTTTACATATTTACAAAAAAGACAACAATCCAAATCTAATATTTGAATAATGGAGAGGGTCAATATATATAAAAATAACGGCTGGTCCATCGTATTTACCGACGAATTAAAAATTCAAATGTTGGATTTCGTATAGCATCAGAAACTGGCGTCTATAGTACTCAGAAATCCATGTTCGCATTCTCATCTATATAATCGGCAGAATCAACAGCAATACATGAAGCCTTGCTCTGCAGAAAAGGGCAAAAACAAAAATATATGCAGACAGCTTATCGGGGATACAAGCAATTTGAAGTCCAACCTGCAACACCTGGGAAGCAATAAATAAGGGAATTTCTGATAAGAAACAAAAAGTCACTCATGCTACCATAGTGCCCAGAGCACGAAGGAATATAGGCAAATACCTATGCCGGCGATGCTGCGAAATTTCCTTGCAAAGTTCCAATCAATAAATAGCCCAAAAATAGAAAAACTCAACATAAAATGACATATAAATTATCGCCTAACTGGAGAAAGGCGAGACTCGCTAAAAACCCATAAACAAGCGCATTACTTCGACAACAATAAGCATGCACAAGCCGTTTTGATTTGCTTTGGACACAGTGTGACACATGGCCATCGTCAATGTTTCGTTTGATTCGGTCGCAAACACTGTCTTAAATCGCTCAACAATAAACGACACTTTTTTGGCTGAGCTATCTGTCTTGTACATATTTTCTTTGTTTTTCGAATCAAAAGAGAGACTACACTAGTTGCAATAAAAACGGTTTAAATAACACCGAATAATTCAGATGTTTTGATCCTTCAGTTGCCTTGCTTCCCGTTTTGTACAATTTTCGATGTGAAAACAAATAATAAGACATCATAATGGAAGGAGACGCATGTCAATTTTCATCATAAAAATCATTGATTTTAGCATTGAATTTAAATAAAAAATGTTGTATAGACCTTTGTTTTGGCTGGTGTGTATTAGTAATTTTTATATGTGTTTGTTTTCGAATATATGTATCTGCAAGACGTTAGCACAGCATATATATACTAGCCGAAACTTAAAGTGCTATAGTTTTCTGAGTATAAATATGTAAGAAAAGGAATAAGTACTGTAAAATATATGCGAATTTCTTCAAAATATTTCAGGTCACATATCTAAGGATAGAAGTTTAGTTAAAAATAGTACAGATAAATTAGAGCGAGTGAATACAGAAATCATTACATACCGCTCATTTACTTCAATGGTGTCTTAATAAAAAAAAAACATGAAAATTTAGTTAAGCATGCAGAAGTTACCGTTCTTATATATTGTTAAAGAAATGTATAACTATACCGATTACCAGTAGCTTACTATAACAAAATACGTATTAATTTTTACTCTGGGATTATACGGCAATTCAAAACTTTAAAGTCGTTTTTCTCGGTTGTTGAGTTTTTTAAGTTATGACACTATCAAAGTAAATAAGCGATATGCTCCATATATACTTGTTTCTAGTTAGCAGGTAGTTTTCCGTTGTATGCCCATAGTAAGTCTATAAGCATTTCGTTGAAAACACGCACTACCTGTTATTGTTTATAACGAATTTATTCACCTAAATCGGGTTCCACTTAGGGATATTCGCAAAAAATTGTCAATGATCACGATGGCAAGAGAGCAATAACAATAAGCGTCTGATACTATATTTCCATTAATATTTGTATACGAGCGTAACGCCCACAAATAATTATTATTCTATGAAAATAATGTTGATGAAAAATACAAATCTCCATAAAGTTTTACTTAGAATAGAAAGAAAATAGTAGTCATCACAAAATCAGAGACAAGTGTGTAATGTATGAAAGTAAAACTGTTAATGGTTAGTAATGAAACAATACATATTTGATGTTCAGGCTCCTAATTCTAGTTTATCATTTTCGTTTGTTAAATGATAGATTCAATAATTGAATTTAAAAAATATATACTTATTCAATACTTTCAAATAAAAAAATTGTATCAGCTAAACACTTCAAGCCCAAATCAAAATCAAATGCCTTTCGAATCAACTGCCATTCGAATGAACTGCATACGGAATGTGTTAACTTTCGTGTCTATCCCTTCTTACTACAGTGTAGTGAGCGACATTCGCTCTCTTTGTTAACTTACTATTCTCTTCAAACACTGCGTTAGTGTTGCGCTGATCATCTCGCTGAGTTTCAACAGTGTCGCTTGAAACTCAATATAAGTGAGGGGTCTTGAATATACCCTTCCACACTACCAGACTTCAGAGCCAAAATTTTTTCTCATCTTCATCTTGGGCATACAACCCAAATACACCAGTACATTTTAAAGAAAGAAAATCAACGCATTTGCAGGGTATGTAACACTAACTAAACACTACACCACATCCTAAACGAATGTCAAAACAAACGCCAATGCAAAGGCGGATATCCTTAATTCAGAAAATATAAACAACAGCTTTGCAACACCAATTCAGTAAAACATTGAAAATATTGATAAATTCATTAAAAACAATAGAAATTACAATATAAAAATAAGAAAAAAAGCGCAAAATTTACAAACAGCCTAAACTTGATAGCCGGTAGCCAGTGCTAAAAAAACCCGTTTTAGTACTGGTATTCATACCAGTTTCTAAATAATCATAATAATAATTAAAATAAAAAAAAATTTCTGCGATATTTGTTATTAAATTTCACGTTTTAAAAATTTATTTTGCCTCTTTTGTAATTTTTGACTGATGGACTTAGCTGGATTGTACCCTAGAAAAAAAAAAACTCTCATAATTGAGATAACTTCATTTCTCCAGAACTCAAATATGTATTGTATATGTACATATGTGTAAATAAATAGCAAAACCAAAATCTTCATACACTAAGTTTGCTGCCAGCTTAATAAATAACAGCAAAGTCTAGCATAAATATTGCATATGCTTAGCTAAGTTGCGCATATTTTATGCTAAAACATAATGTCACTGTCAAATTGCTGATAAATATTTAAACCCTAAGCCCAATGCATGCAATAAATAACAATTTTCGTGGCAATGAAAAGCCTATTTCTTCCTACTTATAATCCATAAATTACAAAAGGCAGTGATGGTGAAAATGAGAAAAACTTTGGATAGAAGTGGAATCCCAGAAAACACAAATCATAATAAGGTAAAAGATGAAATAAAGCAAAGTTAAACAAAGAAAAAGAGTTTTTGGTGAAGGACACAAAAAAGTGGGAGAATTATGGCAATGGAAGAGAGAAAAAAAAGACAGCAATAGAGTTTGAGAGTAAGAAGTAAGAGTAAACACCCTGTCGGAAATGCAACTACTGTAAAAGAAATTTACAAAGTGATTTTATTATCAGTGACAAATACCTTTTTCGTATAACATATTGATTCTTTTTTAACAAAACAATTGTGTTTCAAGTATTTTATAAGTACTTTAAATATTTAACTCAATTAAATATTAACTAATACCCGAATTCAGTAACTCACTCTCCTCTCAAGTCTCAAAATAAGCTCGAGATTATTGCTTTTTCACGTTTTCACGTTTTTTTCTTTTGTTTTAATTTAAATTTTTTATGACCTGCTTATCACCACGCCAAAATTTTGAGACTTTATTTTAAAACTAATGAATGCCAAATGGTCTAAAATTGTGACCTTTGTCTCTGTTAGAGACTGAGACTGCTTACTGAATTCGGGGTAAGTATTTTTACACTATTTTTGGTAAATTTTTCTTAAATTTTTTTTAAGAAAAAATCGTATGTTTCTGATTGGGCAATAATCAACTACGCACACACAATTTTTAGTTTTGCACACATATGTGCATACTGAGATATATCCAAGTATATATTTATAGCAAAGATATAATAGAATAACGAAATGCCTGCTACTGAGTAGTGGTCGTAAAAGGAATTGGTATATACATAGTTGTCGTATTCACCTAAACATAAGCGAAGCAGTAAGTAAGTAAAGCTTCAAAGGGTTTTCAGCATGAAAGAATAAAAATCGGCTAGTTGCAAAAATATCCCTTTGCCACAAAATGCCCAACCATTGCCGAAATACATATCACATTCAGATGTCGTTCCTTTTATTTTCTTGTTTCGTATTTAGTTTTCTACATCTAGTACACCTATTGAGTTTAGCAAATAATCTTTGTGGAATAGCTAAAAGGGCAATACTCGTATGTATAATATTGGTGTGGCATTAAGTTCGGCTCATTTGGTGGTTAAAATATCTACAAGAATTTATCCAGATTAATGAATAACGTGCACATGCAAGTAATGTGGGGATTTTTATAAGCCACTACACGTACTCAAATACATACATATGTATGTATGTGCTAAGGTGAAAGTGTGTGAGGACATCCTTATTTCCAAAACAAACGAAATTTCGTATTTCAATGTGGCGCTCGATGGGTTGAGAAATGTACTAGTATTTTATTAAAAATTTGCAATTCCACCTAACAAATTTTGCTTCGAAAAATTCGAACATGGAAATTACAAATCTGAAATTTGTATATTTGTAGCTAAAAATTATCAAATAATTCAAAGTAAATAGTAATTTGACACACTTTATCAATTTTACAGGTCTTCGATATATTAAAGTGTCATTAAGGAATCGTTCCGCCAGTTGGTAAGCTTAGCGCGTGTTTGCGATTTTTAGTTGAAGGCGGATACTAAAATAGTGTTGGTAATAATTTTGAAATTGGGCTGGCGCAAACGTCTTTTAGTCAGATCCTGTCAGAGTTCTCGAAATCACGATAAGGCTGATTAAATTTTATTAACATCAAATACGCAGAAAAGTTCAAAACTATGTGAATTAACAAAGTTCAATAAAGCCAAAGCTAATGATGCATTAGAAGTAGGCCTCTTGCTAGACAAATAGAAAAAAATATTAGAATACTTATGTAGAATAAATAATTGTTTACTAAAACGACTATGATAAAAAATCTTTTTCAAAAAACAATATGAGTTCCACGAAAAACTGATTTCGATTACAGTAAAGATAAACGTTTATTAAAAAATCGGCAGAATGCTGTCATCGTACAAGTTGATGTTAAAAATATCCGATATCAATTGATATAGTAATTCGATAAAAATAACACAATACAACTATACGATAATATTTATGCCATTGATTATTAGCACGATAAACTATAAGTTATGGATACAATTTAAATTAGACGTAACATAGTACCATAAAACTATCGAAAATAACACTGCGGAACAAATTTCCACTTTTCAAAATTTTCCAAGGAAATTTGTATCACATTAGATGTAATTTGGTGTGCTGATTTTATAAACAGCTCTAGTTTTCGAAATATTTTTGACTACCCGAAAACTGATCCCGCAGGAGTAGAAAAGTGCAAAAACAAAAAATGCAACAATTTACAAAAGCAAACCTCAATTTTTTTTAATACCTCATTTATTATTTGACTTTGTTCTTTCTTTTTAAACTATTGGTTTTTGTATTTGTTGTGAATTTGTTGTTTTAAATGTTTTCCTACAAGAATGTCAATAAGAAGGACTCAGCGAAAGTGATCGACATTATTTTGTTTTTGTTCTTAAACTTTCGTTAAATTAAACAACAAATAGACAACCAATACAAACACAAGAACAAAGTCAAATAATAAATTAAGTATTCAAAAAAATTGAAGTTTGCGTCTTTCGCTTTTGCACTTTTCAACTACTATTCGTTCGGATTGGCTTTGACTGAGAGTATTTATTGTGTTTTCTTATAACATCTCCAAATTTTTTCGTGACTTTTATTTTAAAATTAATACAATTAATATTGATTCTAACAATGCCCACAAAAAGACGGCGTTGTTTGAATGATGCAGATAGTGTCTGTGTTGTTTGTGGTGAATATACATTTAAAAAGTTTCGTAAAGTCATCACAGACTTTGTTAAAACAATTTAATAACTTTGGAGTGAATATTTGAGATGAAGAGAAGCCATGGCTGCCAAAAACTGCGTGCCAAAATTGTGTTGTGTCTCTGCGGCAATGGTCGAATGGAAAAAGATCAGCTCTCAAATTTAAGACACCAAAGGTTTGGCGAGAACCTACGAATCATCATGATAATTGCTCGGCAAACAAAAACAAATGGTCCTTTCCGACACTGCCTTCTGCTTAGCGACCACTTATGCACTCAAACGTATCATCAGTACCGCACACGTCATCAGCTTTTGAAATTGAACAAGAAACTATGAGTGCGACTCGCAATCGGATTTCACAGCAAGTCAAAATAGTGATCTTCAACTATTTAATCCAAAAGAATTAAGCGATTTAATAAGGGACTTAAACTTATCGAAAAAGTGTTCTGAAATTTTGGCCTCTCGTTTGAAAAAAAAAAATATGCTAACACCAGATACAAAAATTTCATTTTATCGTACTCTAGAAAAAGATTTTTTGCCAAATTTTGCCTTTGGGGAGAGTTTGGGGCTTAAGTAAAGAATACGGACCATTAAGCTAGAAAAAAAAAAAGTGGGCGTGGTCCGCCCCTTTTTACCGATTTTGGTGGTATAATTTTTTTTGGTGCAAAGTAATAGGAGGGGTGTTAGGGAGGGTTAAAGGGGGCGAATCCGCTCTGGATCATTACCCTCATTATTACTGATTCTCTTATCGTCAGCAACACAAATAAAACAAAATTTCTTACAAAATTTAAGTTTTAATATATAAAGTTATACATCAAATTAAAGGTATTTTTATGGGCTTTAAGACAAGCTTTTTTTTCATACTATTAATTCCGTATTTTTTTAAGAAAAATATAGTTTTTTATTAAAAAAATGTGTGTTTTTTCAGTTTTTGTTATTTTTCTCAAAATATATATATAATTTATGTAAACATATGCATATCAAATAAAAGGTCTTTTGATTATCTTTATAACGATACCAATGTTATGAAGATCGGATTAAAAGTTTTTGAAATATTAGCTTTTCAAAATATTGAAATTTCCCCCTTTAACCCTCCCTAACACCCCTCCTATTACTTTGTACCAAAAAAATTATACCACCAAAATGGGTAAAAAGGGGTGGACCACGCCCATTTTTTTTTTTTTTTTCTAGCTCAATGGTCCGTATTCTTTACTTGTTCCGAGTTTGGTTCACTGTAATGACGTTCAAGGTCTTATGCAAAAAATGGGTCAAGAAAAATATAAACCAAATGATTGGCGTATTTTCATCGATAGCAGCAAGAGAAGTTTGAAGTGTGTTCTATTACACAATGAAAATAAATATGGATCTGTATCCATTGGTCATTAAACTGCTATAAAAGAAGAGTATCAAAGTATTTCACAAGTGCTGCAAAAATTTAAATATGAAGAACATAGTTGGAAAATTTGCTTTGATCTGAAAATGTTTAATATCGTTTTAGGACAAAAAGCTGGTTTTACAAAATTTCTGTGTTTCATATGTATGTATGTGGGATAGCCGTGACAGAAATAACCATTGGATTCAAAAAGTGTGGCCATTGAGAGAGTCACTGTGATGAATCCACCCTCGGTAAACCGTGATAGCATTATTTTACCACCGCTTCATATTAAACTCGGTATAATGAAACAGTTCGTTAAAACGCTAAGAAAAGATGGTCAATGTTTTGCTTACTTATCAAATTCCCTGGGCTGAGTTGCGAAAAATTATGTAAAAGCAAGTATTTTCGATGACCTCCAAATAAGACAGCTGATCAAGTCCTAGATTTTATTGGGTCGATGAACGAGCTTGAAAAAAGTACTTGGAAATCTTTCGTTTTGGTAGTGTAAAATTTCCTTAGAAACCAAAAATCTGCGAATTACAAGCAATTGGTGAACGATATGCTGTGTAATATGAAAGAGCTAGGCTGCAACATGAGCATTAAGATTAATTATTTGCATAGCCATTTAAATCGGTTTCTTAAGAATCTTGGAGATTGTAGGGAAGAGCAGGGTGAAAGAATTCACCAGGATATTCGTGTTATGGAAGAGCGATACCAAGGAAGATGGGACACGCATATGAAGGCCTATTACTGCTGGAATCTTTTTCGGGATTTTGAACAAGACCCACAGGCAAGAAAGTCTTATAAAAGGCAATTGTGTGCTGATACGCGGTAAATAATTAAAATTAAGTATGTAAAAATTCACATTTTTGTAAGAATTTAACACCTATGCGAAAATTAATAACAAGAGCTATTAGAAAGAAACAAATAATTTTTTCCTAATCAGCACCTTTAAATTGTCTTAAAACGACTAAACAAAAGTCTGGAAAATTTTTCACTGTTGACCAGTGTAATCGCAATCATTACACAGAGCCGTATCGACAAAAATATTGAAAACAAATGTGCTGACGATAAGAAAATTCTCAGCAATAACGATACAAGTTTTTTTTTATTATTATTTAAATTTTGTATAACAAATAATTTTATATTAATATTGCTAAGCATAAAGATAAGGAAAATATTAATTCCAACGACAATTCCAATATCGATTATTAATATATAACAAAAATGACGTCTACAAACAACAAAACTATAATCGGTAAAAATCAAAATTTCAATAATTTTTACGATAACTAAATTGCTACATATATTTATATCGATTACGAAATACATAAAAAATGTCGAGAACAAACCCATTTAAATAACGTTTATGACGATAAGCGCAGCAATAGTAGAACCAGTAATAGAGACAATGAAAACAAGCTCAGCTTTAGTTTACCCGACTGGGAATTAAAAAAAAAATTGTATATAGAAATATTGTAAAAGTAGCATACTTTTAGGTGTCGATTTACTAATTTTCACTCCACTGGTACTTCTTAAAAATAAATTTTGGGAACTATTTTAACGTTTACTGCTACTAAAATTATTTTATTCAACCTTTTCGATTACTCCAAGTACAGTTAGTAAGAATGGAAGTCTGTTAATTTCCACCAACTAGGCACTGACACACTAACAAATACTGCTGCTTAACCAACCTATAATCGGAATAAAAGCATTGAGTTATCGCTACTATTGTTAGAGTAATTTCATGCGATAAACTTGCTGGCAGTTTCCATCTCCTAATGAATTGTCTGAGTAGCGCAGGGTTTCAAAAAAGGGCAAACGAATTCATAGTTTTAGGCGCGCGTACACGCACTTACAAAAACGCTGTCGCATTTCATGAACAATTCTGCGGCTTGATACTTTCCAACGCACTGTTTTTATTTATCGCCAGCAGTTAATCCATAATAGGCACAATTTATTCAGATTTTTTGCAAAGCACTTGAAACAGCAAAATAACTAATAAAAGGAATGAAACGACAAATGCACTATGTAATAAATAAAAAGCTAAAATATAGCTAAGCTAAATTTTCATCCCATTAATACTTACACACAGTGTGTCTGAAATATATTTATTTTTATGTATGTATATGTGCGCAAGTAAAACGATTTCAACGTATGCTTTAACATTCCCATTTACGTCTGTGTATGTACACTTATTCGGTATAATCATTTACTCACTTTTCACTTTAATACGAATAGTACGAAAAAATTTTATTGGCAAGCTTTTGTATAAAACTGCTCAAATAAAATAATGCTGTGCATTAGTGCTTTCCGCCAAATAATGAGCGTTTAATTTGCCTTGGTTAACTTGAGTTTGCACTAAGCGCTGAAATGTATGCTTTTATTCTTCCCATTTGCGCCGAGCACCGAATTCGATGTTGGCGCTGCGTTGTTTCGTTAAACCTTTAAATCATTCGACATAAAAAATTCTTGCGCGCAATAAAATTGTTGAAGATACCTTTTGATATAAACGCAAGTTAGCATAGTAAGTTAATTTCGTGTAGATGGGAATAAAATGTAAGTACACAGTTATGTTTAACTATGTGGATATTTTAGTACATCAGTCGTTAAACTTTGATCTGCATCTTTAGAGGTTGCTTCAAGTGTAGTTTAAATTATGCTTGCTAACACTAGCGTCGTTGATAAAAAGGGTTTTTTTAATTTTTTTCTTGCATAGAAAAAATATGAAAAAAAATTGATCGGCATGCGTTTAAAGAAGGGGCCTATCGCAACTAAAGCTATGCGAAAGTGACACAACTTCTACTCTCATTACTTCTTAAATAAATAAATAAAAATTGTCTATAATTTGTTTAAAGAGTTTTTTTGTTTTAAGTCTGCTGAGCTTCTCAAAAAACTTGTTGACTATGTGTTAATATACTTAAGGCTACATAGTTCTTGACAATGACAGTCAGATTTTTTAACTAAATTACACTATTTTTCTCTGCTATCTAGTCTAAAAGTAAATATTTTCTTTAGCATTGCGGCTCCATATTTCTTATATTTTTATTATATTATACCTTCAATTAACTGCAGCAAATAAATAAATCTCTATTTATCCATAATTTTCTTACGAAAGCAACAGCAGCTTCAGTTTAACTACACTCTACTAACTCAACAAAAAAATGTAAGACCAATTACCCTAAAAATGTTTACTATCGTAAAAAAAATTGCTAAGTTTACACATAATGAATGGTGGGAAATATATAGCCTAGAATATGTGCAAGAAAAATAAATAAAAGTAAAAAATATATATCAAAAATATTATGGAATCAAAGCAAGTGGTTGGCTGTGCTCTTGATGTCATTACTGTGCGCTTTATTTTTTTCCGCTTGTCATGAGACTCTCTTGTACAGCGCATACGTAGCAACTGCGACAACTTGTGCGCCTGTCATTGCCAAAATTCACTTGCTAACAATCACTTTTTACAATATAGACTGTCTTCTGTGTCACTCAACTGCACATTGTCGTCGCGTATATTTATTAATATTCGATTTATTTTCATGCTTTTGCCTCTAGCTGCTTGCCTTGTCAGTAGAATAGCGTAGGCCCTTATAAATTTTTATAACATTTTCAGCTGCCAAATATGTAAGACAGTCAATCAGTTATCAACAATCATTCATTTTTGTGTGAAATGCATTCAAGTAACGCTGAAAAGCGTAATAACTGTTTGAAATTAGATTCATTAAGTGTAATACTAACTTGTTTTACTCTTCAATTTATGGCTTATTTATTGTTAGGCGCGCAGTGATTGAATATAAGGGCTTGATTTTTATTTATTTATTGTTTCCAAGAAAATTTACTTTTGCCTTGGCTGCTCTTAATTTAATGCGAAAGAAGTATGTAGGTGTGGTGCGTATTGGTATAGCGCTGAAGTAAACGCTGTTGGGTGGCCATTGCTGTGATGCTTACGAAAATGTTCCAAAAATTGGGAAATTTTTAAAGTAGATTATTTTTTATATAGATAATAAAATTTGTTTTATTTTAAGTACTAAAAATGCCTGTAAATTTTTTTAATTATCTCAAAACTAAATACTCGAAACCAAAGGAATCACCTTTGTTGATTTTTTAACAAAAGCCATAAAATTGTCTCAATCTGTATCCGTCGATATATCAAAAAGGCCAACGAAAATTTATATTTTGTATTCTCTTACCACCAGGCAGGCTCTTCGGTCTCAGTTTGATTTGAGAACTATTTATTTTCGAGGTGGGCATTTCACATAAAATGCCTCAGCCTTGCTTTAAATCTTATCAAAAAGTAAAAAGTAAATTAAACAATTGAGGAGCTTTTTTCAATGAATTTTCAGTAATTATTTGTCGTTATAACTTATTTTTTGATATATGTACGTACATTCATCGAGAGCAATTAATCAAAATTATATTTTCTTTTCATTTTCCAGGTGAGTTCGTATGTGATTAAATACATTAAAAACATGTAAATTGTATCAAAATAAAAAAAAATGTATTCTTGCACCTTAATTGAGAGGTTGATTTATTATATATTTTTATATACCCTAAAACATGCATTTATTGTTCAAAAGGCCCCCAGTCAAAATTCATGCCATATTTTGCTTTATTTCTTTTCGCTTCTAACCAATTAATCGTTTAGAAGTAATTGCATACAATTAGGCGTTTGAGTATCTAATTGTACTACCAATACTTTATCACGCATATTCAGCTCGAATTATATATCTGATTTCATATATTCTCGTTTAAATCGGTATGGTATTACTAGCAGACATACTTTCAGTGAAAGCAATAGAGAAAGAGCAAGCAAAGGAGTGAGTGTAGAATACTAAGCTACTCGCATGTGTATAGCTAAGCGCTTGATTTGTAGCACGCATTGACTCGCGCTAATCTTCACACACACACACATACACACACATAGACGTAGCCACAAAGCCTTTAAATTGCAGTTGTCTGCCTAACTGTGGTAAGTAGTTGATATGGAGGTGGTGGAAGTGATAACCAAGTGTATGTCAATGAATGTTTGTATTAGAGATAACAGAAAGTTATGTGTAGATACATTTGGATAATGTGTGGATTTGCCAAGATTAATGTAGATTATGTTATAGATACAAACAAAGCTTAGAAAGCGTATACATTTGATGTTTAATAAACTAAAAATATATAAAGAAGAGAGATTAAAAGCAACCAATATCCAACTGTTCTTTGTAGCATACATTTAACTATTTATTATATGTCCACAAACTATAGCACTACCACATATTGAAAGATTTAAGGCAAAATAAAAATAATTAACTAAAGTTATGTATCTAGTAATATGTGTTTCATTCTCTAAGAAAAACCATAAGCATCAATTTTTTAAACTATTTACAAAATGTACAATAACTCAACACAATTTTTTAAACGTTCGAACTTTGTAAAAAAGGTTTTTTAAATTTTTTGAGTAGCACTGAATTTTGGCAATTTTTTTTTGTTTGTTGGCAGTTCCCTTCAAGGAAGGGATTACGACAGAGCGTTAGTAAAAAACTTGCCAAAAATCAATGGTTATTCGCAGCCACTAGAAATAGGCACTTTTTGAATTAAAATTGAATGATCTACGCATCTGCATACCCCAAATTTTTTTTTAAAACGGTCGAATTTTGTTGAATTTTTGATAAATGTTTTATACATATTTTATTAAATTAAATAAACTTTTCTTTTAATTGTTAGAGAATTAACATTGTTTTAATTGAAAAAAAAATTTAATACTTTGAGGACAAACAAATCGTCCAGATGTTTCAATATTTGTTTGTGCTATAATTTGTGCAGTATTAAAAAACGTTCAAAAACGAATGTCAATTTAAAATGATAACTTGTTTATTTTGCCTAAGATCAAGGCCTTTAAATAATACCTATTCTAAGCCTTCGCTCACAATAAATTAAACATAACCCTCTCGCATATACTTTTTCTTTTATTTGTGTTTATTTAAATACATTTCAGTTTTCTCCGGCACCAAAGCCAACAAAGGTCACTAACTCTGTAAGTCCTTTATGCATTTACAAGCAATTATTGTAATTATGCGTACACATTTCGCAGTTTCATTAGTACAACGAAAGCGTATACAAAATAAATTGAAACAAGAAAGGCCGCAAAAATGCCCAGCATCCAAAATGATTTCGTTTTAATTATTTCTTGGTTTAATATCTTATATTGTTCCAAATTTTTTTTTTTTCATTTCTCTTTGGCCTTTTTTCTGCTTTACTTGCGTCTGCTTGTCAACGGGTCTAATATTTGCCAGCTGCTGGTATTAATTTCAATTTAGGTGTATAATTAATGAGGGTAAGCAACAGCGCTGAAGATGTACCGACAAATGAACAACGCAATGTACAATAACACATACGTCTAAGCAAGGCCGGATACAGGGGAGGTGCCTGGACCAACGTGAAAGTGCGTGAGGTGACAGAGGTTGTAATAAAAAATCAGGACTAAGTGTAAAAAGTTAAAAGGAGATTATGTTGATAAAGAGAATGTTTATTGCCGAAAAAGTATATTTTATTCAAAAAGTTAATGACTTATCAAACCGCCTTCGTAATTTGCAATTTTACAAACACATTTACCGATGTTTTTAAATCAGTGCTTCGTTGTCTGTCACGGTGGGTTCGAGTGAATCGTCCTTTTCTACTTTACGGAGATTGAGGACGTATCTGCGCTGCTGAATATTCATTGAGACATTGAGTTTACTAGTGACCAAATACTAGATATTTTGGCAAAGAAAAAGAGGAGGCTTTCTACCAAGTACAGGTTTAAAACTGGATGGTTTTGATATCCCATGTGCCAATTCCGTACGATACCTTGGGGTAGTTCTTGATAAAAAAGTATCATTCTATTATCACGTAAACTACATACAGGAGAAAATAAACGTGGCAATTAAAATGTTGTTTCCCTTAATCAATAGACGCTCAAACTTAAGCGATGAAAATAAATTAGTAATTTACAAGTCAATTTTTCAGTCAATAATATTATATACATATCCAGCATGGAGCAATGTGGCTAAAACGCACGTTAAAAAATTGCAAATTCGTCAAAATAAACTTCTTAAAATGATGCTGCGACTTCCATGGCATTTCTCCACTAGAGAGCTTCACGATGAGTCAAAATTAAAATTTTATCTGATCAAATACTTAATTTGACCGAAAGATTTAAAGTTCGCTGTAGTTTTTTAGACAGCTTGTTAATATCTTAGTTTTCAAACTGATACTGGTACTTAAATGTGTACATATTAACACAAGCATGTAAGTATTAAAGCGGAGGTTTTTCATAGTAGTTTTTTCCTTCGATGAAATATTTATCTAAAAACTAAAACCTGTGATAAAAATTCAAGTATAATGATGTAGAATTAAGGCTTATACCATATTCTTTAAATATTGGGATGCCAAAATTGTTGTAACATATTTTCTAGTTAAATAAAACATTCATTCATTCAAAAAGAGGAGAATCGATGAAGCACTTTAAATCCCTGACGTTCTATGATTGTACTGATTCAAATGATATAATCTTAGCCTAACGATGGCTTTATAAAAATGCATTCAACATTTTACCCAATATTATTATATCCATGTTTAGAATGGATTATAATCAAATATCTCAAAATTTGTAAAATATCGTAAAAAGTTGAAAAAAATGGTCTCCCCCAAAACAATTTTCTGGATCCGTCCCTGCATATATATAAGTATGTATATGCATATGTATGTTTGTTGAAATGGGCTTAACCAAAAAAGAAATAAATATAAAACATTTTTCTTGCATATACAATTAAGAAAAAGTGAATGTATTTGCATACAAGCCGAATCAGAAAAAGTGCTAAGCTTCAAGCAAATGTAAGTGTACAAATAGACACTTTAGTAAATTACTGCGTGTGAATGAAGCGGCCATAAATTATGAAAACACTAGCAGTGATTGCAAAAAAAAGTTGATGTTTTCCATGACATTAAACGTTTACAAAAAAAAGCCTCTCCAATAATTCAAAATATGAAAGTCAGATGTCAACAAAATAAACGCATGGTTACCGCTCCAGTTCAAAACGAAGGCAATTTAAAAAAAGAAGAAAAGAAAAAAAAACATTTCCATTAACAGAAAGTGTGTATTGGGAATTGATTAGCTATAGAAAGGCAACCAAAAATATTCTGGAGTTATGTTTCACTAAAAAGGAGCAAACAGCGGACGGCCAGCGGAAAAATAATAGAAACAGAATGAATTCACAAGTTTTATAATGTTTTTTTTTTATAGAATATACTCATATAAAAATGTTATTCATATGTACACTTCGAGTAAAAAAAATTAAAACAAAATTAAAAAATTCAACACAAACAAGTTTAAATAGCGGCAGATCAGTTGCTCTTGTTTTTAGTTGGTTCGTTTAAGGAAGATGAATAAATAGAACAGTCCACTCGGCTAGCGTAGCACAATAGGTAGCGTATTGGCTCTGCAACTCCGAGCTCGCGGGTTCAAAGCCTGGGAGAAGTGGTTATGAAGAATTAATTTAATAAAAATAAGTCTGATGAGGAAATGTGTTGTTGTTTTTTCACACAAAATCTTTCATAAACTGGCCTTGAGCTCTTTAAAATTCTCAATTATTATTTATTATCTATCTATCTATATATATAAAAATCAATTGCTGTTCGTTTGTCTCGCTAAACCTCGAGAAAGGCAGGACCGATTTAGCTGATTTTGGTTTTGAAATATTTGTCGTAGTCCAGGAAAGGTTTAAACGGTGGGAAAATTTGGAAAAATTGCGAGGAAGATAGTAAACACCACAATTTAATTTTCCCATATAAACTGTTCTACCCACTTTCCTGTCAAACATTTTATGCTCCAGGAGGGCCAGGAAAAACGTTTTTATTTCATTGCTATTGGCAAAAATCAGATCGCACTATGAAGAAGCCCTAGCGTTGGCTTCATCTGGAATAGCTGCAAGTTTATATTATAGTATTATGCCTTGAAATTACCACTAAACAAGCAATGGCGAAGATTCCACAAATATGCAAACTGATCGTTTGGGATGACTGCGCGATGGCCCACAAGAGGTCACGGGAGGAACTGAACAGAACGTTTAGATATCTTCGTAACAACTTAAACATTTTTGTTGAAGCCATTATTCTGTTATTAGGTGATTTTCGTCAGACTCTTCGATTTTAAGCGGCTACAATTTCTCGATAACCATAAATAAATCGCAAGGTCCGTCATTGCAAGGTAGGCCAAGGTGACTCCGATAAGTCTGGGTGTACCAGAACACCGGTCATGTAATGCCCCTGCCTTCTTTAGATCATTTCTAATTGCTTAAACTCTTCGGGAGTTATATTTAAATCTGGAAAACTTTTGATGTGTAAACATCTATAGCCGCGGTAGGGCAAATCTCTTACGCTAATACTACCATAAAAACTCCATATAAAAAAAAGTAAGACGTTTTTGATTGGTCAAGAACGACTCTGTGTGAAAATGCGTGTGCCGTCTGACGTATGTGTTAGTATTATATTGACCCAGAAAGCAAAATCAATTATCTTTGTGTTGCATGCAATTAGGCGCATAATTTTTATAAACTATGCGGCTTAAAGCATAGGGTGTTCTCTAAATTTAGATTGACACAGTTTAATCGGTTTGCTGGTGCACGGGAATTAGGAAACAATTTTCAGTGGCATTCACTTATCTTGGGTGGAGATTTTAATTTTAATTTCGCGGAAACAGAAGCGGTACCACTCAATAAATTTTTGTTTGATGCATTCTTTCTATTATTCATAGTTTTATACTTAAGCACCAAAAAAATTCATTTCTCCTTGAAAAATTGCAAATTGCTCATTATTCTCTTCCCACTATTCTCCCCCTATTCTTTGTTTATTATTACTCAAGATATTTCATCCGCAACGGGATTGCGCAATCTTGTATTCTATCATTCTTGGTTTGATGGAACAAAAAACCTGTTTGATTTGTCCGAACATACACCTGTCCACTTGCCAGCTTTGCCAGATAGAAATGGAGTGAAGAGAATAATGCACGAGTTAATGCCAATAAAGGCTGTTAATGCAGATAAGCTCCCATGTCTGTCTTGGGTATTATCTACGTTCTTTGGTATTGACACAAAAAGCAAAATTAATTATATTTAATCGGGAGCACCCTGTACCTTTGAGTTGCATGCAATTAGGCGCAAATTTTTACAAACTGTGCGCAAAGAACGTACATTATCTACGTTCTTTGCTGAGTGAATTAGAGCACAGCGTGTTCTCTAAATTTTGATTGAAATTCCCTTATTCGCTTTGCGTTGGTACTACATTTGAACAGCTGATCGCTTTGTGTTTCTACAACTCAGCTGATTGGTGTTCTTTAAAACAATAAATTAAACGTTTAAACTGGAGGTATATAACCGAAATGCAGGTAATATTCATGTTTCTAAATAAATTACAGGTCAAATACTAATATTAATTATTATTGTAGAGAACATCGCAATCATTAAGAAGATCCAGAAACGCTGGATATCAACGTGCCTACCGAGAACGTCAACGCCAAAAAGAAATTAATAGGCTACGTGGACATTTACAGCAGCAACAACAACAGCAACAACAATATTTACAACAGCAACAACAACCAAATTACCAAAACATTGAATTGCAATATGAGCATTATCTTAACCATGTTAATGCCCATAAACAATTTAAATTAAAAATGATCGACAACGACTTTGGATACGCATGCGCTGTGTGTGATAGATTGTGGTTTAAAAACGACCTTAAAGCTATGCCTGCTGGCCGTTTTTTCCAGACTACTTACCAGTATTGAATCAAAGGTGTACGTTTCTTATTTTAGCTATCATAAGCCTATTTTAACTATTGCAACATAAATAATAAAATAAATTAAATTTTAAAAATTAAACAAGATAAATATGTATGATTGACTTAACCCTTGAATGCCCATGATACTTTTAAAGATACAACCATTATTAACGAGATTGTAAAGTATTATATAGGGTTAATATTTCTAAATACTGAAAATTTAACAGTTTACACATCTACCTTGAGTTCAAACACTCACATCTTTTTTTCCATCAGAGTTTGATGTCATTAATGAAGTGACAAATTTTGATTTGATGTTAATTTGTGCTTGAATTGATTTTTCTGTAGTTGACCAAATTTTACACAAAAATTTAAGCAATCTGCGGTTATTGTTTCACATTCAGCACAACGTAACAGATAGTTACAAGAATATAGGACATGAACGTCATCCACTTTTTGCAAAACGTGCAATGCATAGCTATTTAATAATCTTTAAACTATTTAAAATAAATAGTTATATGTATGGCCAAACAATAACAAATGAAATGTATAAAGGGATGTGCCAGCCTTATACAAACAAATTCTAACAAAATAGAAATTGTACAAACAACAACTACACAGTCAAGTAGAAATAGCGGCAGTACAGCCGCACTTGATTGAAGTAAGTTGTGAAGGGAAAGCAGGAAAAATAACAACAGCTCACACAGCGTAAGCTCAGCTGAATACATTTTAGCTGCCAGCTTAAGTATTACGCACGTTGTTGCGGGTTCGAGTCCCGCAGAAGCCAAGAAGAAAGAAGTCTGATGAGGAAATGTGGTGATTTTCGAAATAGTACTATAACTTCTACCGCTTTGAGTATTGTTGTTTTTTCCCAATAATTTTCCAAATAAACCGATCGGCCTTAAAGCTCAAAAATATTTAAAATAAATAGTTATATGGCCAAACAATAACAAATAAAAGACATTTGATGACATTTTGTGTTGCCTGTTTTTTAGATATGAAAATTAGTAATGTGGCGTAACCGGTACAAACCAAAAAATAAAAATGTAGGTAACATATTTGTTGATATGAGAGTCTGTAATAGAATAACTGAATAAATCGCGACGTGCAAAAAAGAGACACTATTGTACAGTTATGATAATAAAGAGCGGAAAGCGGAATAAAACGAACACAAAATAAAACTTTACCTAACTACAGTGATATCATAACAAACAAACAAAGGTGCTTGGTGTAGCTCCATCTTTCAATACTTATGACTAAAGGTACTGACAGTGGTGGAAATGCTTTATTAATCACTTTTAAAATACTGTAATTAATAAAAAAAATGTTAAATATGAGAAATTATTAGTCTATAATGAAGTATAATAAGTGTTGCTCGCTAAAATCTATGGTGTCCTCAATTATTTTCTACTTTTTATTGCCAGACTTAAGAGTATGAAAACCGCAATTCCTGACATTATCGATCAAAATTTTAAGTTCACTGGGTCATCCAGTTTAAACTAAAATTGTAGAGACCAGTGTATTTTAATTTTTTTTTCAATAATTTTTTATATTTTTTTTCAATTTATTAAACACAATTTCAATATTTTTATTAAAAGCAATATATGCAATACAACCATTTATGATGACATGTCATTTTCAGTTTAAATATTGAAAAGCTGGAAACCCTTCGTAAGAAATAATTGGTTTCAAAACGAATATATCATATCATATTTTTTCATCAAGGTTTTTTATGATAACTATTTTGAAATTATATAATTATAGAAATTATTTTATATCTACATAATTTTAACTATAGGTGCTATTTTTAAGGAGGAGAAGTATCGAAATCGCAACCACTTAGATTTCCAGTAGGGGACTTGAGCACGCAATGAACCTTTTTCGGTCGTATCGATTTCTTCGGAGCTACCGTCAGGTAGATCTCTGCAGAGCCGATACCTTCTATCTATGTATTTAAATTCTGAATGCTCACATTTATGATCTGCGAATGGAATAGCTAAGGCTCCAATCTCTTTGAATACCTTACATTTCATTATAACCATTGATGTATGTGCGTTATAAAAATGTATGAGTGAAACCAAGGCAAAAAGCTAATATATACTCGTATACGCCGCTAATAGTTAACTTAACACAGGCATTTAATCACACACTACCACATACAGATACACACACACACGCACACGCTTGATTACGTAAACTTCAGCTGCCTGTTTGTGCTTTTGCTAAGCACTTGGTCATCCTAAGGACTTGATCGTTTCGGCTTGTTTGAACTGTGTCGGTCAGGTGACATAGCCACAAATTCAGTGGTCGTTGCTCGAGCATTTATATACAGCTATATGCGTGTATATGTGTATGTATACATCGAGCAGTAAATTTCATACAACAATGGATATATATGTACATACACATGTGTGTGCCACAATGTAATATCCAACAGCTCCTTTCCTTAGTCCATATTGCTATTTTGGCCTAAAACTAATTACAGCCATATAACGCCAGCTGTAAGTGTAATCACAATCTTGGCTTGGCCTTTCAACTAAACGAACCCGAAACAAATATCTAACGCTACTACCTCGCAGCAATTAACGAGTGAAACATGACAAACAAATGTACAGTTATTGCCCTAGAATACTGAATTAATTTGACGTTCATTAGCATTTTTTATCAATTAATTCAATTGGTTTCTTTTCGTGTACAAATATACAGTGATTTAAGAGGTAGTAAACATTTTTTGATATGGAAGAGATTGGGGAAGAGCGATAGCAGAAAAATTTTCAAAAATCAACGGTAAGCTGTAGCTACTTGAAATTTGCACTTCATGCTACTAAAAGTTTATGCGCTACAAAACTGCGTGCTCAAAATATTAAAAAAAAAAAAACATTTTTATATGATATACATATATTTTTTTATAAAGTTAGAAACTTGGATTTGTTTGCTTTTTGTTGGAAAATTAACTCTTTTCTTGTTAAAAATTGTTAGAAATTAAACATAAGGAAAATACTTATGTAGCTGAAATACATAAAAATTCGAAAGGCCAATTTTGCAGAGTTCGAAATTTGAAAAACTATCATCAAAAGTTTCGCGCATTTAATCGGAAAAATTTTGAGTAAGCAATTTAGCTGATTTGAAGCAGCTTGAGATGCACGTTGATATCTGAGATTTTTGGCATGGACGTTGTGCATTTTTTACCGCGAAAATATTAATAAAAATACTTAGATGTTGTTATGAAATTGAATTGAAATTTGAGCTTTTAATTTTGACCAAAACATTTACATAAAAACAGCAAGAATTATGCGTTGTAAATACATAAATGTCTTCAAAAAAAAAATGTTGTCTTCCATCACACTTTGTTTCGTTGCTCACTTTTTCACTTGTACTTTTCAGCCTGCTATCATAATTTCGGCCACACCTGACAACAACACAAATACGTATGTAAAAATCTATGTACATATGTATTTTCCATTTTCAAGGTTATTACTAAGTCTATTTGAGCTCAAGTTCAAAGCACAACTTGATTGAGCTTAATGTACTTATTTTTTGTACACATTGTACACATGAATGCATGTCTGAAATGAGAAGAAAAAAACAAAAAAATATTACCACGGACACATTACAAATAGCTACAGTAGTGTGTCTGTAACACACACACTTCTTCAGTCGACTCAGTAAAATGAGAATTTGATTGACATGAAAAACATTTCAGCGGAAAAATAATGCAGACTGAATACAAATAAACACAATTAACACAATGAATTTGATATAGTCAGGTGTTTGCGTGTATGTATGTAGTACTGGCACATTGTTAAGGCCAACTCAAGTATTTAGCCTTGTTAATGTACCGACAAATGCGGGTTTTGGTATATGTATGTGTGTGTGTGTGTGTGTGTGTGTGTGTACGACTTCAATGGAACATGAAAAATGCATAATGCCAAAGCATTGTCCTTCCACATCGAAATTGGCTTAACATGGAAAGGTAATTGCGACAAAGTGGGTGTGGTGGTAGTACAATTTATTTCCAATTATAATGTGTTGGAGGACGTGTGAGTGAATTAAAACTGAATAGGGATACATAGGCGGTATGCATATATGTACATAAATTTTTCTTCTGACTTATTACGCTTTTTTAATATATGGTATATTGCTCTAACTGTTTGAACCTAAATTCGTGTTGTTATTAATTGAGAAAAAAAATATAATAAAAGTATGATTTATTTTCAAAGTGCAAAATTAAAGAATAAATACAGGTTTATGGCGTTTTTTTTATCGAAATAATATTGCTCCGTTTGTTTCTCTAAGCCTTTTCAATTCGTTGCGAGCCCATTTCCCACTTTATGCGACTGTGACCAATCAAAGTTGCAACCATTTCTACTAACATAACGATTTTTCAAGAAAACAGATAACCTAATGCAAAAGTTACAAAGAGAGAAGGCACGTTTTTTTTCAGAAAAGAAACCGCCATCAGTAAAATATCTCACATATCTGTGCACATCTGCTCAGTATTAAAAATATCATATACACAGTGTTTAATACTCTCAATATTGGTTTATCGGAAATCGAAAATTAAAAATAAATAGTATGTGTACTTCTTTTAATCGTATTCAGCTTTATGAATTGCCACTTTCATAAGAAAATTATTATTTTATTTGTTCTTGAGAAACAACACAAAATACTTCTATGGATACTTGAAAATCTAGGCTTCCATTCAGTTTTTCTATCATGGCTTAAATCATACTTGCCAAAAATAATTTCTTCTGTTGAAATTGAAAATACTAAATCGCAAAAATGTTTGGCAACTTCTGGTGTGCCACAAGTTAGCATTCTTGGTCCTATGTTATTTAATATTTTAATAAATAGCTTTGGTTTATGTTTTAAACATTCTGAATATTTACTTAATGCAGACGATTTGAAGCTCTTTCGCAGAATCTCCCGCTTATCACATATTTCGTGATTGCAGGAAGATTTTAATGCTTCTAACGCATGGGCTCTCCAAAACATCATCATGTCCTTAAATGCTCATTCTTTAACTTATTCTGTCTCATATGTCACTCTTGCCTCTGTTAAAGAATTTCGTTATCTTGGCATAATTTTCGACTCGTCTTTTACGTTCGCTAACCATATTAATTTTATTAGTGATTTTAATTACCCATACAATAGAAAAATCTGATTTAATTATTTAGCGTGGTCGAAACTGGAGTATCCTTCGGTCATTTGGAATCCGATATATTCCTCACACTCTTTAAGAATTAAAAGAGTTCAACGCAAGTTTCTACGTTTTGCTCTTCAACCACTTTATTTTGAAAATCCCCTGCCGCCGTATAGTGCTAAGTGCATGCTCATCAATTTTTTGTCGCTTGAAGTCAAAGTTTAATGTATATTTATGATATTTTACAAAAAGAAAATTGATTTAAAGCAAATTATCGATGAAATGTGAATAATACACTAAAGTCAAAATGTAAAAATTTAGACCATATTTGAAGAAAATTGTATAACGAAATTTAAAGATAAATTGGAATAAAAAAATCTAGATATCCAAAAAATGCCGTTTTATTAAATATTATTAAAATTAAATTTAAAAAAATTTAAAAAACACATAAAAAAGCAGTATTTTTTATTAATTATATTTAACTGTTTTTATATGAATTTGTAAGTACCAAAACGATAAGAGTTGGACCCATCAAAAAGTAACTAGAAAAATATCGCTCTGCCACTTTGTGTCACTCCAACTGGCAAATGTATGTAAGTGACACTTAAATGAGCTGTACAACAACTATGCATTTGAATTTGAAAAGCATTAAGTTAGTTGGCCATATGGTTGGACACTTTGGCAAATACAAACAATTGCGCAAGAGCTGATCTAGAATGAGTTTTTCTGTCACCTGCCAACAAAAGTGGCAGTCAGTTTTCTCTGAAATGGCTTTTTCATTTATTTATTTTCTTTCGACACATGTACCTATGTATAAGAAATATGTGTATGCATTAGGGATGTCAATTTTGGGCATTTTATTGTCCCGGAATTTTCGAGATCTGAAAACATCCCGAATTTAACGAAGTTTTGATTCCTAATTTTTTAACTTATCAAAAAATTTAACACGTTTGTAGTCGTTGTATTATAGAGGTCTACAAAATAACATTAATATAACAAAGATAACGATTTGTTGTAATTCATGTATGTATTTATTGGTATTTTCAAAAATAAAAACGAAATAAACGTAAAATTTGGCAAACACAAAATAAAATAAAATTATTTTTAATTACTATTTGAAACCAATATTAAATATTATTATATTACTATTCTGTAAAAAAAAGTACTTCAAGTGAAAATTAAATGCATCACCCATTCTATCACATATCCCCTTCGGCTCGATGGTCCAAATTATTTTTTGCAATGTACAATTAAAGAACGTTGGGTTAGTAGATTTATAAAATGATCTGAATATTTTCTCTCGGTTTAACAGTATTGTTTCTTAGCTCACTCCGGAAATCAAAGAAAACTCTCTTCTTAGCAATGCTATTCCCCGGTTTCGCTTCTTTGAATATAAAAGAATTAAATTCTGGCAATTTTTAAAAGGTCTGACTTTCTTAATTTCTCTTCAGGTCTGCGCACTTGCAAACATTATACGAATTATTAGAAAATTTAAAAGACTTCATACTTTTACGCTTTAATCGAAGGTTCTTAAAAATAAATTTTAAAATAAATCGAGGCTTTGTTTAAATTTTAAAATAAATCGAGGCTTTGTTTTGCCCTTGAAAGGCTAATTTTGGATGATACCACATTTAAAAAATAAATGGCTATTAAAATCACTGTTTTCTGCAATTCCGGGATTTGAATAGACTTATTCCGGGATATTCGGGAGTTAAAAGAGGCCGGGATCCCGGTATTTCGGGATCGTGGGATTGACATGCATAGTATGAATATACATATGAATGGAAAATACGCTCGCTTCAGAAATTATAGTACAAACACATATTGAGACATTTTGACAATTTATTTTTCCTAAAATTTTTAAAAAATATTTTTAAATTAAAACCTCGTAAATTCTTTAACAAACACCAATTTAAGCAATTTTTTAAACTTTATAAAAACTGTAAAAAACATTTATTAGAATTTCATCAAAATTTTGAACTTTTTTAAAAAAATTTTTTAAATTTTTTGGGGTATGCAAATAGGTAGATCATTCAGTTTTAATTAAGCAAAGTGCAAGTTTCTCGTTGCTACGAATTACCACTGATTTTTTTAAATTTTTTTTTGCTGACGATCTTTCGCAATTCTATCCATATAAAAAATAATCGCGGTTTTGCGTTGTATGGAGGAAGCTGCCAGTAAAAAAAATGTCAAAAATCAATGATAACCTGAATACACTTGAAACTTGCGCTTTCTTGAACTAAAATTGAATGGTACAATAAGTTCGAAATTTTGATAAAGTTAGTCAAATCATTGTACATTTTGTTAATAGTTCAAAATTTGTATTTGAAAAATAATTTTAACTGATTAGAAGAGAAATAAAGTGCTCAAATCTGTACATTTGTGGTTGTACCATAATTGGTGAATAGAGTATATACAGATATATGTACTTACTTGTATATGCCTGTTCACCAAAGCTCTCCCATTCATATACATACATAAGTACTCATCTATGTGCGTATGTTTGCCATCACCACTTTTATTGCTTTTGCCACTTTATGTTGTCCTCAGGCATTAAGCTCAAAAATTCTTATCGCCAAAGTGAAAGTAACAGCAATAACCACATGAATTAAGCGTGTATTTTGGTAGCACGAAGGTAGAATACATATATATATTTTTTTTGCAGAAAATAAACACATTCCCACTGAGTGATATTCGTCTGCATTTGTCAGTGGTAACTAATATTTTGATTCCATTCACTGAGTTTTGTTAGCTAATGCCCATAAGTGAGATTTAGTTAGATACGCGCGTGCAAGTGTGTATGTGTGTGTGTATGTGTCTGTAAGGCGAGAAAGTTTTAGTAAAGAAGAGAATAGTATTTCATAGGCTTAAGTGCAGGTCAATGTGATTCATATTGGTTTGAGTGTTTTGTGTTTGTCTGCGTGTGGAGGTGTGGTTTTTGAAGTAGCTTTTCTTTTGTCATTTATTGCATTACTTATCGGACCTCTCCATTTACTTTTATTTACTCTGACATTCAAAGTGTGTGCAGTGTATGTTGACATCAACAGGAAGGAATTGTTTACTTTAATATAATGTGAAAGATATAATGGAAGCATATCTGGAATGAATTTCAGAGATTTAGAATTACCAATAAAATTTATTCGAAGTACACATACAATAATTCTAAAACGCTCAAAGGCTGCCACGGTATTTTTCTAAAATATTACTAAAAGCTTTATCCCATTAATTTATTTAAATAAATTAAGTGTATATAAAGTAAATATATACTAGAAATTCTACGGCGAGTGTGTACCACTTTTTTATATTGCACATCAATTGCGTAAATATAATATTCTTCTTGTAGTTTCCTTATTAGTCCCAAAACGACTGATTTTGACTCTTATATAATTAAGGTTGGCATTGAGCATAGAGTTTAGCCTTTTGGAAAGTCGAAAGTATATAAGCTTCGCCCATGCTAAGAAAAATTATTGGTCCCTCACAAACAAAAAATACTAATTTTCTTTGAAATTGCACAATGCTGGAATAATATTAAAAAAAAAAAATTTATGTTCGCTCCACAAGGTCTTATTTACAAAAACTAACTATTTACGCAAGCTTTGTTAATATCGTTAATGATTCCACCAAAAACTTAATTACATTTAAGAATGTATAAAAGCTTATTCAGAATTTTTTTACATTACTTAAAGTCTTTAAATGTAGACATAGCACTAGGCGCATTTGTATTGTTGGTTATTAAAATCGGAGCTTTGTAAAGAAGAATGCAAGCTCTTCCTAGTGTGCCCAAGACACACAATAGAAATATATTTTGTGATAATTGAGTGGAATTTCTAAGTAAAAGCGGTGTGAAAATTTGTTAAGTGTTCCCCATCTTTTAATAATAATAATCCCAACGGTTTTTTTTCCCTCCATACCCGCCCGACCGACGCGAGGGGCGCATCCGTATGACGCACGGATATATAAAAAAAAAATTTTTTTTTTTTTTCATATATATTGCGCCGAGTCATGAAAGGCAGAAGTTTGTTAAGTGTCGAGATCTAAAACTGTTCAGCTACAGAACAAATGCTCATCAGCTGATCGAGTAGTAATATATAAGTATGTTTGTATCAATTATTGAGAGCATTGAGTATAGTTTTCTTTACGTAAAAAAGTGAGTCTGAAGTATCAAAAGAACCGGAATGAGTGTTAAAATCCTGGCACAAACTACGGAGTGGCTCATTTAACTCAAAATTACTTTTACATGGCTTCAGAAAAAGAGGCCGGAAATGTCTTGAAATTCGGGAGGGAACGTTTAGTTTTATTTCACCAAGAAGAGATGGGCTATAGATCAAGCCTGTCAGTAACTTCACTAAAAATACTACGCCTAGCATTTCTCTACGACTAGCAAGTGTAGGAAGATTAATGAGTTTTAAACGACTTATATATGGGGGCAGGTTGTACTGAGAATCCCAACGAAAATTTCTTAAAGCAAAAAGCAGAAATTGTTTTTGAATTGACTCTATTCGGTCGGAATGAACTTGATAGCGCGGGTGCCAAACAACAGATCCATATTCCAGTATTGGCCTCACTAACGTTGTGAATAGAGCCTTCGTAATGTATGGGTCATTGAATTCTTTTGACCATCGTTTTACAAATGCAAAAACACCCTTGGCTTTGTTAACTGTAACATTAATGTGAAGATTAAAATTAAGTTTCGGATCCATTGTAATTCCACGATCAACAAAGTTAAACACTTGTTCGAGGTTATGGTTACATATGTCATAAGAAGCCGGTTGAAGTGCCCTTCGAGAAAAGCACATTACCTTACATTTTTTAAGGTTTAGCGGCATGTTATTTACTTCACACCAGTTAGTCATGCTATTTAAATCCGCCTGTAGTAAGGACCTTTCCTCAACAGAATGATACGATCTAAAAAGTTTTACATCATCAGCATACAATAAAATTTTTGAATAGTTAATTACAGAAGGTATGTCATTTATAAAAAGTAAAAACAGAATCGGACCAAGGTGACTTCCTTGCGGGACCCCTGAAGATACATGAATAATGCTTGAGGAACTATTTTTAAAAAGAACTCGTTGTGTTCTGTCCATGAGGTAAGAAGATATCCAATGAAGGAGATTAGGTTGAAAACCAAGGAGATCGAGTTTATGAATCAGTAAAGCGTGACTTACTCTGTCGAATGCTTTACTAAAATCGGTGTATATAACATCAGTGTGCATAAATTCTCTGAATCCATTTGAAACATGAGTTGTGAACTCGAGCAAGTTTGTAACGGTAGATTTACCCTTAGAGAACCCGTGTTGAGTGCTAGAAATTGTAGAGGATAATGAATGCGTTAAATGGTCAACAACGATTGCCTCAAATAGTTTAGGAATAGCAGAAATCTTAGCTATACCGCGATAATTTTCTATAGAGGACCTACTCCCGATCTTATGAAGGGGTAAAATGAATGATTCTTTCCAAGCTGAAGGGAAAACCCCAAGCCTAAGAGAAAGATTAAATAAATTAGTTAAGGGCTCATAAATATGTTTAGCACAGTTTTTGAGGAACCACGTCGGGATCAAATCGGGGCCGGCCTTAAAAGATTCTTTTAAGTTACTCAAACAATAAAATACTTCCTCAGAAGATATTTGCGGAATAAAAGCAGAGGTTAAGGGACAAAGTTTATATGGATAAGGTTTGCTCAGAGGCAAAGTAATGGAGTAATTTGACCTGAAGAATTTGGCAAACATGTTGGAAATTGATTGGGAGTCACAAGACACGGTATTTTGATATTTCATGGCAGACGGAAAACCAGTCACTCTGCGTTTTGAGTTAACGAAATCATAAAATGATGCAGGGTTTGTTATTAAATTCCTTTTAACTTTGCACAAATAAGATCTGTAGCATTTTTTATTTAATTCAAAGTAAGCGTGTCGGAGAACTGAGTATTTAACATAGTTAGTGTGCAAACCAGTTATTTTGTACAGTTTAAAAGATCGCGACTTGTTATTTTTTAAATTTCTTAGTTCTTTTGTAAACCAAGGTTGTGATTGCTCCTTTTGTACGCAAACCCGTTTAGGTACAAACTTTTGAAATAAACTATATATAGTATTATTAAAATGCTGGACACAACGTTCAACATCATCTTTATACGTCGGCCAAGATAATTTTGACAATTCTCGATCTAATTTCTTGAAATTGGCTTTCGCGAAAATAAAACGAGCGTTTGAGCTACTTGATTTATCGACATTATTTCCAAAATCCCCTATAACCTCGTAATTTAACTCAATCGCAGGGTGATAAGAGTCCTCTGGAATAACCAAGGGTTCGCACCTCTTCATAGATGATTTAGATATATCATCAACAAAAACAAGGTCTAGAATGTTTCCAAAATGGTTTGGAGTTAAATTAATCTGATTTAGACAGAGCTCAGCCATATCTTCTAAGAACACATTGTATCTATCCCTTGATGAAATTGGAACGATAAAGTCGTCCATGAAAGTCCATGATATGCCTGGCATATTGAAGTCACCAAGTACAATGATCGAGTCATGTGCAGTAATCATTGAACTTAAGGATGTAAGTAACGCAATATGTTGAGAATATACCGATAAGTCAGAATTAGGAGGGATGTAGCAAACAGCTAAATAAAAGAAACCATTTCCAACCATAACTCGTATTGCTTTAAATTCGATTGACTCGATGAGGGGGATATTAACATCTTCGGATGGTATAGAAGAATGAACTGCAAAAAGAACACCCCCACCGATTCTGTCCTTACGGTCATTTCTATAAATTTGATAATGATTAGGAAGGATCTCTGAATTAAAAATATGTGGTTTAAGCCAGGTTTCAGTAAAGCAAATTATGTTATAGTTACAGTCTAAGCCTTTTAAGTATAAATCGTTTAATTTAGTATTTAAACCTCTAACGTTTTGGTATAAAATACTTAAAGTAGAATTTAATATTAGTTTTTTGGCTCAGTGTCACGATTAGGAATTGAAGCTAAGTTATTTATATTATTTTTATTTTTATGTGGCTTATATTCAAACTCGCGAACAAATGCCCCGGTAGGCCAAAAAGAATTGTTAAGCAAAGAATCAAAAACTTCAGGTGCCACATCAATTTTAAAAGATGATACGTTACGTTCATATTTAAAGTTAAATTTTCGGATTGCTAAGTTACTAGTCTTAATTTTCGATGAAATGTAAAACTCTATATCATCAGAAGAAGTGTCCCTAGCAAATCTTGAAACAAAAATGGACTTTCTCAAAGGAACCACAACCAGCTTCTTTGCAGAGCAGTTAGTCTCATCTAAAGGTGCTACAGTTTTTGAAACAATAGAAGCAGATTGGGAAGGTGGAAGCAAATGAGGTGGAGATGAACCCACATCAGGTGAAGATACCTGTAAGTTAGCCTGATCTGCATTGCTTTTATTAGAGGAAGAAGCTCGAGTGCAGATAGCCCTTGACGAAGTTGATGAAGACGTACTCTGAGGCGGTGGGACAGGGGACAGAAGATTAATTAGCTCAATTTGTTGGGGTTTGGGCACTACATTCTTTTGAGGTACTATAAGAGGAGCGACAATACTTTCCTTGGGCGGGCTGTGGGTACGTTTGCGTTTGGTCTCTCTTACAGGTTGCAAAGTTTGATTATCTAGGCACTTAAATGATTTAAACACGTTTTCATAAAGTTTAAATTTTTCATTAAGTGCCCGAAAGTCTTTGTCCATTTCGAAAAATGCATTTCTGGTTTCTCTAAAAAATCGGAAAAGTTCAACCTCAGTTGATCTGCATTTCAAACAAGACCAACGAATACCTTTTCCTTCTTCTATTAAGTCCAGGACTCTACCAAACAGTCCGGCACATTTTATATGAGCAATCCCATCGCACAACCAGCATGCAACAGAGCGTTGCTCATTATCGGTTTTTTTAATTTTGCAGTTGTCAAAAATGCAAGACATAATTTAACACAACTAAGTAAAAACTAATATCAAAAAAAAACAAATACTCGTATTGTATTAATAAAAAACACACTCTTTTATAGATTTTGGAAAGTTCTCGATCATTTCTGAAACTTTAATGGGGCAGTCTAGCTTTTACAACGTATTAATGCTTCGAAGCTTGCTCTAACGGAAATAGTGTCCACTAAAAGTATGCAACACACACAACGGTTGAGATATTTGAAATTCACTGTTTAATCGTTGTAACGCACTTTATTTTTGTAAACAAATTGTGTACAAGTTTTTCAATTTTTTTTTTTAATTTTGATTGTTACAATTTTTAGGGCCAGTTTTTCAGTGCAAGTTAAACTCTGTTTGTCGTTTAAACTAAGTTTAATCTCAGTATGCAGTTTTTCAGTGAACTTTAAACGGAGTTTAAACTAAGTTTAAACGACCGATTGTTCTCGGTTAAACTTTGTTTAACTTATCAGCTGTGCGCTGACTACTTCGTTTTGGTTGCAACAAATTTTATTGAGTGCAAGGAAACTATGTTTGAATTTAAACTGAGTTTAACTAAACTTAGTTCAACCTGAGTTTAAACCAGCACTGAAAAACTGTCTCTAAGTCTCACATTTTTGCATAAAAACCCGATATCTTGTAAAAACAAGTTTGATAACTTCGGCTATCCGTAGAGCGCTTAAAAAAGATCTTTGCAGCTTAGTTTAAGGCTTTGCACTTAATACAATACTTCAACATTCCTAATTACTTTTTCTCTCCATTTTCAAGTCTTTGATAATAGCATAAAACACGTTGACCTGGTTTGCGCAATTAATGCTCAGGCACAGATTTTCCTACTGCAACAGGTTTGGGCAGCTCAAAAATAATTTCTTTATAACAACTAGCGACTTATACTACATCGAATATAAAAAGTATGGAGGACCTTTTAAAATCAAACTCATGCTATTCGTCGTATATTTTTATGGTCAGTGTTTTTATTATTTACTGCGATTCTTACATTACTCAAAATCCCTACTAAGTAAACTCCATATACACATTTTTTTTTACAAAAAAAACCTTTCATAAAATCAGGTACTAAACTTTTCCAATTTCGTTTTCAATTAAGTATTTGCTCAAGAAAATTTCTTCCGCTTTCCTTCTCCGACAGCAACTAAATTGAGATGTTTTTATGCTTTCGCTACATCTATTCGATATTATTTGTTATTTGCTTGCTGAGTTTTATTAGTCCATGCAGTGCAGGAGCAATAAAAATCGTGCTAACTTAGACACACACACACAGACGGACACACAATTGTAAACAAAATCAATGCGATAAATAATAAAGTCAACAACAGCGAAATTGCTGAACCAATCGAAATTATATCTTCGTCTCGGACAGCGCCACGTTAAAATTAGCTTTTTACGAAGAGGCAGAGGAGGTGCAATTTCTGTGAAAAAGTATTGGAAAACTGACGAAAGAAAACTGGAGTGTAAATAAGCGTGGAAAATAGCCACTCGCTGTCCTTCGCACGCTTCGCTAAAAAAAATCGACGGCCTTTGCAAATCAAAACGTAAACAGCAAACAAAAAACAAATTAAGGAGAAAAGCAGAAAAGCAGAAAAATTAAAGTAGCGAATTAGAGAAATGGTCAAGGCAATTAAATGGCAGACTTGTTGACGTACATAATGCGTAGTGCTTTTATAGTCCGTTTGTCGCTCAAACCAAGTGCAAGCAAGTGAAAGGATAAGAAAAGGAAAGTTTATCCTGTCATTGGCGGTGTGCGACTTTTATATATTTTTGTTCGCCACAAATGCTGAGAACTATCTACAATTCTATGTCAACTCCGACCGGCAGGTGTTCACTCTGTTCTCAAGTTATAGCACAAACACCTATTGACACATTTCATCAATTTATTTATCCTCATATTACCTAAAATTATTTTTCAATTAAAACATCATACATTTTCGAAAAAATACCATTAAAACAATATTTTAAGTTTTATATAAAAAAAATTGAAATCATATATTAAAATTTCATCAAAATTTCGAAAAAAGTTCAACAAAATTTTAAAAAAAATTTAAAAATTCCAAAACTTTATCAAAAAATTCGAAATTATGATGAAATTTTGTTAAATCATTGTACACTTTGTAAATACATACTTTAAAAACCGGTGTTTATGGGGTTTCTTAGATAACTAAACATATTTGACTAGAAAAATAATTTGAATTAATTAGCATAAAAATAAAATTCCCAAATCTGTCAATATGTGGTTGTGCTATAATTTGTGAAAGTAGTATTTATTTTATAAGAACGACGGAGAATTGACACTGACAACGCAGGCAAATATCATTAATAATTAACTAACATTATTAGAGTTTGTTTTTTTAATTACAATGTCTTAAATAATGCAAGAAAATTGAAGCTTCTTTGATCATTTCCTTACTTTGCATATCCATTAATATTTCCTTCATTGTCTGCCAAATCCCTTTACCTTTGATTAAACATTTACGGAGTGCTTGGAAACTTTATGTTTATGATAAGAAAACGTCATAGAAATATTTTAAATTATATTCGTTAATTTATGATAAGAAAACGTCATAGAAATATTTTAAATTATATTCGTTAATTTTAAAACACCATTCCTAGCCACGCCAAACCTTTGCGGTCATGGCGATTGGGGTTCCTGGTATATCTGTTATTTTAATGAGATCGGTCTAATCCACCGCGGTTTTCATAAACAGTTTAGTATAAATGCTGATATGTATTTTAAGAATTTTATATTCTAAAAAAAATTTGAATAAATCCTTACAATTTTGTATATATTTTTTTTCGCCACCGCCTCACATGTTCACTTCTATCTTTATATTAAATTAGCGTATAGTTAAACAAATAAATTTTCCTGAAATCGTGTTCATCTCTTGTGAATGGTTAGTTTTGATTAGACATTCAGAAATAAACCAAATCGCCTTTTTATTTTTATCTAATCACGAGCGTTGAAATAATAAATGAGCACCATTCTAACCAATTAATAACAAAATATCAAATTATAAAATGTCTCATAAATAAAACCAAACCTCGCTATGCGCTTTGCTGCCTCTCTCATTTATTCATTACGTTAAATAATTGTTTTACTGCCCTCTTTTGTCACATGGATCCTATCCGGTACTTAAGCGTAAGTTCAAATAAAAAGAATAAAAAAATATTCACCAGTCAAGTATATATTTCTTTATATGTATGCTTGTATGTGTGTGTTAAAGTGCTAAAATTACGCCTGCCATGCACTTGTGAGACATAAATCTTACTTAACGCAATTTTCACACATTCATTTCGGACTATTAACTTAAGTGTCACTCACACGCATACACACACAATCGCCACCACACTGGCCATCTTACACATGTGTAGGTAAATAAATACCTTTTCCTCTAAAGTGTAAATTTGTACATCTATACAACCAACCGCATAGCTGTCAAGTAAAAATCTATTGCTTTTGTGGGAGTAGAGAGGCAGAGTTTAAAAAAAAACACAAGTCAAAAGAAGTGTGAGCGCTAAAGAAGACCTAAGAGAAAAAAAAGTATTTGAGCTGGCTGGCAGTTAAGGTTGTAGAAAAATTTAATGGCCTCATTCGTGGTTAAAAATGAAACATAAAAGTCAAGCGGCTTTGAAAATACATACATGAACATGTACACTTAATGCCCATAATAGCAATGCATGTGACATACAACCATACTTGTATGTACCTTCACACATACATACCTACCTACTCGTATATCAGATACAGTCATTTTGAAGTGTTAATACGAAAACAACAGCTTAGGAGTAAAGGCGCAGTCGGAGGCAGCTGTTGCACTTGAGCCGATTATAATGAAAGTCTAGCGTGTTGCAAAAAAACAGCAAGGAAATGTGAATGACAAGAATTGACAGTCAGCAGCTACAAAGGCGGAGAAAATTTGAAAAAAAAAAAACCGATGGCGGTCAATGCCGCAAAACACAGTGTGGTAAGCCAAGGCTGCAATTACTTTAGTAGAAGAAAGCAAAAAACAAACACCGGAAATATATACATACGTATACGTACGAGTTATGTTCATACATCGAGATACTTAGTTTTTCAAGTGTGGAAAACCGTTGAAGACGGACAAGGTAATCCTATTAACTGGGTGTCTTGTGTCTGTCATCCACTCAATGGAAATTTGTACGAAACAGCAGAAAAGTGGGAGGTAGAATTCTAATAGTTAGTAGTAAAATACCTGTTGTTGGAGTTCTGCTGGAATTATATGTTTTCAACGCATATTTAGAACAATTGACACTACAACGAAGATGTGTTCAATGCAGGACTGCATGCCCTCAAGCGGATATATCCCGAGTGCTTTAACTTCCTTTTTTTCATATAATTTTTTTATTAATTGAAATACAATTATTTCACCAACAAAATCTCTTCAAAACAGGCTTTAAACTTTCGATAAACCAGTACAAATTGCAGAAGGATTTTGTTAAAATTTCGGACTGTATTTACAGATTTAAAAATTTGTTTGAGTATAAAATTTCAGAGACCTTTCAATTTTCATTTAACAATTTAATTTAAAGTGACTGAATTTTGAGCATTTTTGCTCCATTTCCTTCCAAATAAAGCTTAGTATACAGCTTTCAAGAAAAATCACAAGATATATTTTTTATTATTTCTATTGCTTGAAAAAGTACTTAGCCGTTGCTGTAAATTTCTTTGAAGAAATAAATGTAAGAGCATATTTATCTTGCAAGCTTCAGACTGATCTAAGACATTTTTATAGAAGAACATTTTTTATAGAGAAAATTTCGTATTTGTTTCTTGTGTGTCATTATATAAAAATTTTTCGATTTTTTTTAGAGCTGTATACTCAGCTTAGTACAAGGTATTTTTCAAAGTTATTGGCTTTGAATTTAACTGAACATCTATTATTTTTGAGAAAGTATTTAACTGTGTTCGATTTTATAACATGGAGGCGACTACCATTTCAAAGTTCCTTGACCTTAACGTGATGAACAATTTATTTTGCTAAACGAAATATGTCCTAAATGCCAAGCGCAACTGCCAAGCTTGCTTTGTTTATTAAAGTGTGCGTACACGAAATGCCTGAAACATAAATTCCGTATAAAAAGCTGGACTACATACCCGGCCGTGTACAGAATGATAGCTTCCGATACGATTACATTTCAACCCCTACAATGCTCTTCTCTGCGGTGAAAGATAATGCAATGAGATCACCTGAATTGTGAAACAAACGTTTTCGATGTATTAACACTCTTTCAAATCAGAAAAAATATGCATCAAAAGCTAAAATTGTTCCTGCCGCGGTTTTAAATGAACACATTAAAGCAATTGACAAATTTTCGATGCCATGATTTAAACCACCTTGATAGTTAAAAGATATTTGTAAACGTTAAGAAGACGCAAAGAAATTACTGAAATGATTCAAAAAATATATAGAAAGGTAGAGAAATAAAAATTCAACCAATTTCAATCTTTGAAACGCCACAATAAATGACTTGCACTTTTATATTCATCGCTAACACAAACATGTTTTGTTTTCTTTAGAGCACATTCAAATATTTTTGTGCAGAAATGCAGTAATAATACGAGTATACATATAACATAGCTTGCTAGCATTGTTGTTTCTTCACCTCTTTGCAGATAAAGTTTAAATGACTTGAGCAAAGTGAGTCGGTACAGCAACACTTCGTCGCTGGCTATGATAACTTAAATAGCAAAGCTGCAATAAAAGTTTACAGTTGATAAATAGAGATTTTGCAAAAACTTCAAAGTTTGTTTTAAATAAATTATTGTGGTGTTTTTGCTTATTTTTAGTTTGATTCGAAAAGACTAAGGCAAAGCGCATAGTGAAGCGGCGAGCATAGTGACGAGCAAGGCGTCGAGCATAGCGTCGAAAGAGCATCGATTTGCTCAAAGCATAGTCGAGCATCAATCATAGTTTAAAACGAGCACAATTCATTTAAAAATTCGCGTTTGTCGAGTCAAATTACGTTTTTCGTTAAAAATGGATTTGTTTTTATAAGAAAATACCTTGCTAAGAATTTTGTATTAAATGAAAATGAGTGAAAAGCGCAAAGCGAAAATAAGTTGCAGCATTTATTCCATAAATAAATGCAGGGGACAGCATGGAGAATTTCACCACTTTTTCAATGAACTACGGAGTAATCCGGAAAAATTCCAATGTTATCTTTGTATGAAAATTTAAACCATTGACTTCGTCTTCGTCCCATAATTTGTCCAGCACGTATCTATTTCGATGCATTGCATCTATTTGGTTCCACAGTGACTTTCTACCCAAAATAGCACTATTAATTGTTCAATATTAATTTTTTTAATTTTTTTTCAGAGGTACTATCAAATCAAATATTTTAATATTTAAATATTATAATGTTAAACAAATGGAAATAATATGGGAATGAGCGTCGAACATAGCGACGAAAACAAAATATTTTGAAATCGTCGCTATGCTCTTTTGCGCTATCGACGCTATGCTCTTCACTATGAGCGTTCGCATTGATTAATTTAGGTTTGTTTTCCATGCTAAGCTCGACGCTTTGTTTGTCGCTATGCTCGCCGTTCCACTATGCGCTTTGCCTAAGAAAGATACAGCACTTTTGAAATTTCTAAAGCAGCACTTGAAAGTTTTAATTTATTGTGCTTTTTTTATTAGCTCACATAAATACATACATATATTCACAACAAAAAGTGCTTAATTTTTTAAAATTTTTTAATTACGCCATTTGAAACAATTCAGATGTAAATCATACAAAACTTAATTTTTATAAATATTCAAGATATTTTATTATTAAACTTTAAAAAGCTTTTGCTTTCACTTCAATTAAAATTTCTATAGGTTTATAATATTACATATTTTCATAAGTGCTTATGCGATTTTTCTTTCATAAAAATAGAAATTCAGGGCGTTTTTTTCTTATTTAAATTAATTTATTGAGAAAAATTGAGACAGCGCCTCAGAAAATACATAAATGTTTCTTTACATTCATACAAAAGCTGCCGATACATTCTATAATTTTCATAAAACGCTTATATTTAGATACCTCATGTAAAAAGCGCCAAAAAAACGCATGCAAAAAATCCAGTGAAGCAATATTAGAGAATATTACCGATTTCAGTAAAGCATTCGACAAAGTATGTGACTCTTTAATCATCCGTAAACTAGATCTGGTTGGTTTTCAACCTGGCATCCTCTGTTGGATGTCTTCTTATCTCTCCGGTAGGACGCAAAAGGTAGTTTTTAAAAATTTTCATTCCGAGATCATTGATGTTTCCTCGGGAGTTCCTCAGGGCAGTCACCTCGGACAGTAGTAAAGTATTTTAAAATATAGTTGTACGTGGATGATGTTAAACTTTTTAAGTCTTATGCCTCGGCTGAGGAAAGATCCTTGCTGCAGCAAGATTTGGACAGCATAGTCAATTGGTACAGCATTAATTTTATGCCGCTTAACCTTAACAAATGTAAATTCATGTGCTTTTCTCCACGAACCATTCAGCCGGCCTCCAACAAAATAAATAACTACGTCCTAGAACATGTAAACAGTTTTGTTGACCTGAGTGTTGGTATGGATTGTAAACTCAATTCCATTTCTTCTAGAGCAAATTAATTTTAATGCACCCTCCCGTGCATCGAGAAACTTTAAACCACTTTTCTTGAAACTATGCAGAACTAACTTTGAGTTGAATGAACCGTTTCGGGGTTTATGCCGAGACTTTAACAATCATTCCAGCACCTTTGATGTATCGGACTCACTTTTTATAATTAAAAGAACTGTTCTATCCTCTCGCTAACGATCCAGTTTTCTTTCTTTGCATTTCTCTAACTTTGTATTCGGCTGTTGAATTCTTATTCTGTAGCTGAGCAGCTTGGGATCTCGACGCTTAACAAACTTTCTTCTGTCACGACTCGGCACCGTACGTTATGCGGATTGAGCCTTCGTGTCGGTTGGGCGGGAAAGTGGGTTTCCGTTGGGTTATAATAAAACAAAACAAAAAATGATTTCTTCAGTTTAACATATATTATCATGGGGATGTAACCCTGATATCGCTCGCTGGATGTGCCATATATCATGATGGTGAAAGCTATCACCACATATGGCAGTGTGGTGTAGTCTAAGAGAGTTGAGCTCAAGACAGCAAAAGCAAAACTCAACGCCTAGCATGTCTAATTATAAAGAGAGCCATGTGCACCTGTCCAACGGCAGCAATGCAAGTAATACCAGATCTAACACCTTTACATCTAGTGGTACAGAAATCTGCTAAGTAATCTCTAAGCAGGGTTCTAGAAGTAATACCTGGAGAATATATTCTCGCCCACATAATATATGGGAATTACTTAATAATGGAGTCATTTATTATGACTTCATGCCAAAGAAATTCAACCAAATGTGTTTAAAAACCTATTTGAAACATATCACATTGGGGAAAACACACTTGTGTGGCATGCAGATGTTTCCAAAACTGCAGAAGAAATTGTGGCTGGAGTTTGGGGCCAAGAACCAAATACTGGAAACCAAAGGGTTCTCTACCCATTATCTTTTAATCGTAAATTCACGCTATTAAAAGATGCACCCAGCTCAACTTTGACAGGAAGTACCGCGGGAAAAACATCGCTATACTATGCGATATAAATATAAACTATCCCTGTTGTCGGTATCGGGCCGCACGAGAATAGAAGGGTATGAGATGGCGGACTGCCTTGCTAAAAATGCGCCTGACTCTCCCTTCAATGGTCCGAAGCCCTTCTGTGATCTATCATCCAATACAATTGAAAGTTTTCTAGGAAACTGTACGAAGGCTAGAAGAAGTCAAATATGGAAATCTCTTCGAACCTTAAGATATTCGAAGACCTTTCTGATAGATTTTAATCCTGGGAGAGCTAAGGCTCTAAAAAGCATGCCTCGGGGTAAACTGAAGATTCTCACTGGCTTTTTAAGTGGCCATTGCCTGCTTAATTATCACTTGAATAACATTGGAGTGATCAGGGAGTCAGTCTGAAGAACGTGCGGAGAATGTGCCCTATCCCCTGCGGATTGGAGTAATAGTGGTCTGCCACCATACAAATATCTACTATACCAACTTCACTCATATCTTCCACCCCTGGCATTAACTGGACATGCTTTCAAAAATCCGGATTCCTTACCCCTACCAATGTTACTAGCTCTCATGAAATAAATTTCATTGATAGTCTGTTTAGTCTTAATCTTACACAAATTAACAGCATTTTTAATAAGTTATCTAAATTGTTAGATCTAGTGTTTGTAGATGAAAATTTGATATTTAACTTCTTTGAAAGTGGGTTTCCGATTTGTAAACCCGACATGCATCATAATCCTCTTAATATATCTTTGGCGTTTTTTGATAAGCTTCCCTTAAGGCAGAATAATATAATTTCATATAATATTCGTGATGCAGATTACCATAACTTAAACAATGGCAATAAATGACTTAAATTGGTGTGAGATCCTCGATTCTAGTGATGTCAATGTTTCTTATGATATCTTTCTTCATTACCCTGGTATAGTGTCACCCTTAAAAATCTAAAAAATAAAAGGAACAAATCACAAAGAGCAATACCTTAATTCTGCTAGACAGTTTAGTGTTTTGGATAAATTTCTTTATAACCAATACATTAGGAGACTGGAATCTGAAATCAAAGTCAACCCAAAAGCTCTTTGGTGCTTTGTGCGCTCTAAGCGTGGTTGTTCTAACATTCCTACCGGTATGTATTTTGACGGTCACTGTTCTCAATCACTTCCTGACACGGTAGAACTCTTTGCTAAATTTTTCAGTTCGAATTTTGCTCCTGAATGCGACTCGTCAAGCTTACCACGTATTTTCTGGCCGATTCAATGTTTAGATCTTGGCTCGTTGAGTATTTCTTTATCTGATATCACTTACGCTATGTCTACTTTAAGCCCGACATTTAAGTGTGATGTTGATGGTTTTTGTGCTTACTTCGTCAAATGTTGTAGTTTGTCTTTATGCGTTTCTTTATGTCATTTATTTAATCTATCACTTTCGACTGGTATATTTATTAACAGATGGAAAACTCCCTCTATCTCGAAATTATCTGTCTGCTCAAAGTTATTCGAATAAGTAATTCATTTTAAACTTTCCTTTTTCGTCAAAAGAATAATTGAGCCACGTCAACATGGTTTAGTTGCCGGTCGTTCAACTGTTACTAATCTAGCTTCCTTTTCTGAATTCTGTGTATCTTCTTTCAAAGATGGCTATCAAGTAGATACCATTTATACGGACTTTTCTAAAGCTTTTGATAAGGTATCTCACTCAATATTACTTCATAAGTTGGAGTGTATTTGTTTTCATTCTAAACTTCTAAGGTGGTTAAAATCTTACCTTGCGAATAGGACTATGTTTGTAGATATAGATAATTGCAGATCTAATCCCTTTGTTGCCACTTCAGGTGTCCCCCAGGGTAGCATCCTAGGTCTCTTATTGTTTGTCTTGTTTATAAATGATATTGGGTCCTGTTTTAAATAATCCAGTTTCTTATTGTATGCTGATGACTTAAAACTTTTTCGTAGAACAACTTATGCCCCCGAAGCTTTCCATCTTCAGCAAGATTAAGATCGCCTTTTGTGCTGGTGTGACTATAATAATTTCTCTTTGAATGTTAAAAAGTGCTTTAAGATGACCTTATCTAAATCCCAAAATATTTTCGTTTCGAATTACTATCTTTTAAACCATCAACCTGTCAATAAATTTGTTGACCTCGGTGTTGTGTTCGATTCGAATTTTACATTTGTTAATCATATTTCTCATGTTCTTCCAAAAGTTTATAGCAACTTAGCCTTTGTACGAAAGTATGCCAAAAATTTCAAAGATCCTTATACCCGGAAAGCATTATATAATTCGTTGGTCCGATCTAAACTTGACTATGCCTCTGTTATCATAGACTGAATAAACATGAATAATAATAACTCCAATGCACTTGATCGCAGAGTGCGGAATGCTTATGCATGTTAGATTCAGATGTTTTGGAGAATACCCCCTATTGGAAAATTCTATTCCAAATTTGGGTCCATCCAAAATATATGAATTTATATATGTATAGCAAATCTTTTGAAGATCTTCATGGGAGATAGCCCTCGCCTTAAGAACAAAAGGGGTATCACAATAGATATTTTAGGTCGCAATGTATATTTACCTTCGAAATGAATCTTAACATATCTTATTCTTAAAACTGACAAAACGAGTTTGATTTGCGTATGTAAAAATAAATGAACAAAAATGCATTTAATTAAAAACAAAAAATAGTATTACAATAAATGCATGAACTATGTAGTTAAAATCAAAGTAGAAATAAAGAAAAAATAATTAGAAAAACAAACGTACATGTCTTACTCACACTAAAGAAAGTTTTAAGTCCAAAAAAGCCAAATCACTAAGGTGAAAAAAATAGTTTTAAAAACATCATAAATTGAAATCTGCATAAATTCAATTTCAATTTAAAAAACCGCATAAAAAGTCTTATATCTTTGTGGCTATTTAATTATATTTTATGGAAACAAATTTAAATTTTGCTACAAGGAAATAGTTGCCTTTATATTAAAACCGCAAATCAGATACTTGAATCGGTAGACTAGCAAAAAAAGTCTCAAGACCTCCCATTTGGGAGCACGATTTTTACGATTTTTGAAATTTTTTGTTGTGCTGCTTCTTTCCCACAAATACGCTTTTCTTTATACTTTCGTGGTTTATTACACATTTGGTATTCATTTTATGCATTGATTTTTTTATTATCGTCAAACCAATATTCAATAAACAGCATTGTTTAGCTGAAATCGCTTGAAATTTGATAAAAAAAAAAAAAAATGAAAGCTTTGTGGTTGAGTAAACAGCCAACAAAACAAATAAGCACACATACATACAAACATTTTGCTATGTAAATATTCTAGGTTTGATTGTAGGATTATTAACAAAATGTGTATGTTGTTGTTGTTGTTGGTTTGCTATGTCAATCAGCCGAAATAGATAAATGGTGTGGAAGCGTGCACCGTCTTTAGGTAAAATTGTATAAAGAAAAAAAAAAAATTGGCAAACAAAAGAGTTTATTTGTATTTACTTTGGCATTTAGTTACGTTTGTGCAAGTTCACTGTGCCAAAGCGAATGTTATATTAAGTTATTATGTACTCGTATGTGTGCAAATCGTTTTCGGTTGAGCTTTCGATTTCGATTGAGCTTTTGAATATAAACATAAACAGTTTTCCATATTTCTTTCTTACTTTTCGTGAATGTAACTACTTTAAATATTTCAGTACCCTTTGTGCATATTTTAAGAATTTTTGTTACTGAGTTTCAGATATGCAAGAAATTACCGCTCCTTTGGTTTAATTTTTATATCGAAGTAGAATTTATATGTATATCTACAGCCAGGCCCGTAGCCAGGATTTAGTTTAGGGAGGGTCCCGCAAATTCTAGAGTGATATCGGTTATTATTGGTCATCTAAGTATAAGTTAAACGTACTAATTATTGATCAGCTAAGGAAAAATGAAATTTCGACACGTTATTACTTGTTTCAATTAAATGAATTCGAGGTCGTTCTTTTTTCTAATGGAATTACCTGTATCTAAATTGCAAGTAATAACTGAGATTCGAAGAAATATTTACTAATTTTAACTTTTGCTGTTTTCTAATTTCCTGTCCCAGTAATTGATATATTTGTGTTTATATAAATAGGCGAATCAATTTGAATAGCTTTCAGTTTCAAAATATTGCGTAGAAATTGCTTTAATTGAACACAGTTCAAAACTTCTAATTCCGCAAAACAAGTATTTATACGTATTCCGAGATAAATGAATATAAATAAATATAATACAAGACAAAAATCACAAAAGTATAATATGCTTGTTGGTGCATTTTATTTAAGGAGCAATCTCCTGAATTTTTTTTTTTCGATAAAATGTTGATGACTTTATATGGATCGACAGCAATATCCCAAGGAATTGAAATGATAGCCAATGTGCTGAGCTTATCATGACCCATTACACTTCGGGGTAGAGTTTTTATTCTCTTCATAGTTGAAAACGATCTCTCGACGCTAGCTGTTGTTACTGGAAGTGTGGCGAAAATGGTAAGAAGTAGTTTCATAGCGCGAAAATAAGTTTCATCACAATACTCCAACAGCTTCAAAACTTCAGTTGAACAGTCGATAGGCGATAGTTTTGCACACCACAACCTGTATTCTGCTCTCACCGCGGACGATGACATTTTTTTTTCTAAGTATGACGCCAACTTTTCCAACTCATTCGATTTTCAGTGTCGAAAAGTTCTTCGGCATACTGCGATGCGGATCGAAAAATTTCCCCGAAAAAATCTTCAGCAGTTTCTCGAATATGCTGAAGTAAATATATTTTTTCTTGTGTGCGGGTAATAGCACAGACAAAATCTAACGACTTTTCCTGAAGCAACACCGACAAGGGAAGAGTGAAACTTTCACAAACGTCAAGGCTCACTATGAAATCACTTTTCTGAATCGCAGCAAGAAGAGTCGATGCTGTTGATGACATAGATTACGTCTTTTCAGCGATTTCTTGTAGACTAAAGCATTCTAAAAGTTCCAAAAATGTGATTATACTGTCATTCCTTTCAATAAGCCTTGTTTCACAAAGCCGAAGAAGTCATTCAAAATGTTTAATAATATTTAATTTTAATGGAGCTAGGCACAGTTATAATAAATAACCAAAAGTTCATAGTTTGTATCCCTTTTTTCCTCGAAAGACATGAACATAACATTTATAACAATCCGCGGGGCCCTCGCGCCGCCTCCTTGAATACGTGCCTGTATACAGCAGTAGTCAAAAGTCATTGCATAAAATTGAATGCGAATAATTCCACTGAACTTTTTTCTCAATATAATAAAATGAACACTCTATTTTAATATTTTAGTAAGATAATTTTAAAAAAGGATTACTACTTGTCAATATACTTTAAATTATAAATTATATATGAAAGTGAATCCATAATTTACTAGAAAGTATAATAAGTCAACCATATCGAACCAACATCACCCACGAAATTAATACATTTTTCAAAAAACAAAAATCGTATATAAAAAATCACTTTTCTTCGCCTCTTCAATCTTATGCCTAAAATTGATCTATGAGTTGGCTAAGTTAAAATATAAATAAACAAAAGGTGTAGTTTACGATTAGAGAAAAAGAACTTAAATCGGCTTTTCAAGTAGTTGTAAGAAATTATAATTATTTTTAAATTATTTAATAAAAGTGAGTTCGTATAAATTAAAGTGAGTTGAAAGCGCCGAACTAAAGTTGTATTATGAACTATATGAAAGACGTAGAGCTGGTTTAGCAGCAAATTAATTTTTTATTTAATAACAGTTTTTAAAAACATTAAAAAAAAAGATAATTTTCTTAGAACTGCTTTAAGGAATTGACTGTTAATCTGATTAACTGCACTACGTCTTTCGGACAAATTTTCAATGATCATACATACATAGGTAACAAAGAGTCTAAGCAGGAGAAATTTAGCTCGATATACTCAAACAAAAATATTTTATACTATGCCCCGGCTTGGTTCGCTTTTACAAATCAGAAATCTTTTGGAATGCAAGTCTGTAGTAGATCTTCAGAAAACACTAACAATACTTACTTAATTGAAATTAAGACAGTTGGAATTATAAAACGCAGACTGTGATCATAAAATATATTTCAAAAATGTGTACGCAACGTCCTTTAAATGAAATTTAATAATTAATAAAGGGATTTCAGATATTCATGAAAGTGTCTTACTTTAAAAGTAGATAGCACTGCTGTATTACAATGTCGATCTAAGTAGAATTTTGTCTGCTTTTGCCTTAAGCGTCTAGTTTAATTTATATAACATAAAAAATAAGCCAACTTTTTTATTCATACCATTATGCGCATGTCCTTGAATTGTCTAACCCAACGCAAAGAACGTTGAGCCATTAAAGGATAGGCGATTTTGGGTGAATTTGGTTATACACAAATATAATAAAATGATTTATTCATAAATTTTATATTTTCGGATGTATAACAAAATTTCCATATATTAGTGAAATAATATTAAGTGACGAATACATTTTCATTTCATCATTCAAATAAATTTGCATAATGGATGAAGATTAATTCTTTCTATTGCTCAAATTTGAACGCTTGCCTATAGACTATAAGCAAGAAATATATTTTATTTAAAAACACTTTCTCTTGCCTCTCAGATGAGTCCATGTTATTCGCATAATTCGCACACGAATGGTTGATGGCTTTACGGCAATTCCACCAAAGGGACACATTAGATTTACGACTTTATAAATTTTCAGTAATATATCACAATTATGACCGCTTAAATCGTCGAGTCAATGATATGCAACAGAAAGTTTCGAATCAGAACGAGAGCACAGATACATATAAATATATGCGTATTTACACATACACAGATTAAGAAATTGCAAGTAACGCAACTTAAAATAGAACTTCACCGCCTCAGTAGGTTTTCTTTGTTGTTGCAGCAAGCGTAATGTTTGCATTATAAATCTTGGCAGAAATTAATAACAATATTTGGGTGTTCTACAACAAAGTGCAAACGCACATACTTGTATACAATTAGAGCTTCACTGTAGTGAAATACAGAAGTAGTTAGAAGAAATACTAGTTGAAAACTAGAACTATCCTGATTGACATCGAACTAGTCCGAAAAAGGTCAGGTTTTTACCAAATACAAAACGATTTATTCATACCTTATTTTTTTAGACAATATTGACTCCCCATTTTAATATAAAAAAAAAGTAAGAAATGCTAAATTCGGGCGAAACCGATTTTTATATACAATTGCGATGTACTTTTGTATGGGCGGTCCCATAATTTCATAAAAACTCCGTTTCTTTTGTTTCAAATCGCAGCTAGTATTAAACTTTACTCAATTTGTTACAATAAATACTGAATAACGAAGTTTTTGCATTTTTTCAAATTTCCGTTATATGGAAGTTGGGCGTGGTTATGGTCCGATTTCAAAAATTATTGACGGTGATGTTAGTGATATCAAGGACAATATGTTCACCAAATTTTGTAGCAATATATTATATCGTTATTGAGATACATACAGATTTTTTATATAAGTGGGCGTGGTAACGCCCATTTTTCAAAATTTCATAAAAATCAAGTTTTTTAGTTAACTATCTCTCTTAATAATAAATTTTAATTAATATGTTCCAACAGAAAAAGAAAAAACGAAAATTTAGCATTTTTCAAAGTTTACGTTACAGGGGAAGTGGGCCGATGATCCGATTTTAAAAAATTTCTACTATAATAATAGCGATATCAAGGGAAATAAGTCCAGCAAATTTTGTGACGATACCTTACGCCGTTTTTGAGATACAGACATTTTTTCGTAAGTGGGCGTGGCAACTCCCAATTTTCAGAATAAATACCTGATCCAAATGTGACAAATGCTAAAAAAATGCCAGTTGGTTGTATGGAGAAAAGACAGTTGGCTGACTAGTTGGGCTTGCGATGCATACTATTTGTGGACTAGTTTACAACTAGTCCATTTGATCACAGGATTTGTATAGATATTCGCGTGTGTGCGTATAACGTTCATGCTTTCGATGAATGTGCGTTGTAGCATAAGATTGACGACATTATGACAATTGTGGCAGTAATAAAATGACGAACATCTTTCATAAATGCCAGTTGATATTGATGTGAGTTTATGTGTTACTAAGCCACGAATATTCATAAAAATGTTACTTATATAAGCTTTATAAATAGTCATTTTTGCCTTATAGAAACACCTCGTCTAGAAATACAATTTTCCCATAAATTTGCACTCTCAGAGAAGCACATTACAACGTATACTAAATGTGTAAATATATATATCGTACATTCTTATATGTGTGAATGAATAAAGTACATACGAAAATTGCTCCCATTGTACAATTTGTTTTTGAGATAATTCAAAAAAATCACTTATTCGCTACTACTAAAATGACTGAACGTCAATAAAATCATCTTCGTCATAAAATAGAGTTTACTCTTAGGCAGGATTTCATTTTTTTATTACATACTTTACGAATACAATTCAAAGTTAGCAACTTATGGCTCATTGAATTGCCAATGGGCTACTCGAATTTTAAGTCAACAACGCTTTGCATTGCTTCAAAGTCTAGCCATTTGTTACACTTTTACTACTTTTGTTATTTTATTTTCATTACTATTTTATGGTAAGTACTGTTTTATTGTTGGTACGCCTATATATACATGTTAGTGAAAGTTTATATATTGAAAGTGAGTAAGCATTCAATTGCTCTCCCTCCGAACATTAATGTATTTTACTTTTTTGTTTGTGTTGCTGATTTTTGTTTACGGCTTGTTGTTCACTTTATCAATTATTTGCGTTTTTTTCTCATTTATTTTGTTGTCTGCCTTGCGACAGGGTTATTGTTCAAATAATAAATTTTTTGTTGTGTGGTTGAGTACTTTGCAGCGCCCAGGCAATTTGTTGCGGCATTGCCATTTTCAAGGTTAAAGTAATACATTATTAATAATAGTAATATAATAATTTGGCACTTACACTATATTGCTCAGTGTTTGGCTGAGCCTCTCCTATCATTTGTAGTGTGCGTCTTTATATTCTACCACAAATGGAGGCACCTACAGTTTTGTGCCGACTCCGAACGGCAAATGTATTTCGTAAGAAGCTTTTTCATGGCAGAAATACGGTCGGAGGTTTGCCATTAATTGCCATACATTATTGCCTTGCAATAATAAAGAGTTGTCATTGGCTATGAAACTTGGTAGCGCGGGCAGTGTTGTGATGGAAAAGTAAAAAAAAATTGTTAGAATGATTAAATTAGGAGCTAGGAAATACTAAACACTAAATATCGAGTTATTCAGTTAGAGTTACTTTTTAAGTCGAAATTTTATGACAGTTCACGTGAATGCCTGTCAAACTGTCATGGGAATTTTGGATTTTGTTTATGACATTTCAAGAGTTTTTTCTTTTTTATGATAATTGTCAATCGCGGTTTTACTGCGACAACTAGCAATTCATTTCCGAGCCAGAAAATTTTAACCTTCAGAAATTATGGTCTATTTTTAGTACTCTTCCCTATAAGTAAAAATTCCTAACCCATCTTCGATCACAGCGAGTTTTTTTTTCAATAAAAAATGTATGCCTACTATCCTTAGCTGTTCAAAATTCACTGTCACGATTTGTCTGTTCTGTTAAATTCACTTAATGCAGTCCTGTATTTATTATTTCTTGTTTTTTTTTTTTAAGTATGTACGCGTACACATGCATGTAGATTTGTAGTAGTCAATGTCGCAATGTCAGAGGCAAAACATGTTAAATGAGGGAGCGTTGCCACGACGTCGGCAAAATTGGCTGGAATGAAGGCCAATGACTAAACAAGTGTTTCAGTGCACGCAAGGCACATTTCTGGAGGTCATAAATGTCGAGCCGTGAAACGTGAATAACAAACTGAAACTCAAAATAAAGCAACAATTGTTAATAGTTGTAAATACTTTAATACTTTTATTTACAACACAAAGGCGACATATTCAGAAAATGTTTGCGCTCTCTGTGCCTTTTAGAACCCCGAAAAAACCAAAGGCAATGTGAAAGCTATGTCTTTTTCGGGTAGGTGCAGACGCTAACATGTGCGTCTTTCGTCTAATTAAATTTTAATTAACATCGCAACATACTTTCCGGCGTTGAGGCGTAAGCACGTTTAGTTTTTATTATCTTAAAATTCACTCTTTGCCTTGACGTTTTTATTTTTGGGATTTGGGAGTACATACACTTTGGTTTAAATTTACGTATTTATGAAAGTAGTAAGTGTATGCAGACATGTACATATACATACATAAGTATATTCCTACCCTGCAGTCAAAAATATCAATTGCTAAAACTAACTAACTTTTAAATAACTACTTTGCGATAATTGGGAAAAAGTACCCCATTTTTATCAAAGGCATAAAAACTAACAAAAAGATGTGGCAACATAGTTGGCAATGACATAAATCAACTGTCAACCGATTGCAAACATAAAAATAATAGGATAAAGCTGAAGATATGCGGTTTGGCAAAACTGATAACTTGTTGTAAAATGCTATCTAATAGCTGGTTTACTTGTAGTGAAAAAATGGGTTCGACCAAATTGTTGCCAAAAGTAGTTAGATAATAAATACTTGGTACCTCATGCAGAGTTAGACAAAACTGACTTTTTCTTGGCCATCGCCATGCAAAGGTAGTTATTATATGAAAGTATACAGAAAATAATCAGCACTCGTATTTTTGAAAGCAATTTAAAGTTACTATAACATTAGCTATAATTCCTGCGGGGTACATACATAGTATGTATGTTCATAACATACATATGTAGGTGTGTATAAAAACAGCCCTTTGCATTGTATCTGCTCCTGTATTGATTCACTCATTCATGAATATTTACGCATGTCACTTACTTTCTCGAAATTTGTTTGTCGCTTCGTTAAGTCTGTTTGTTTTCTTCTTTTCTTTCTTCTTTTTAAGTTTATTGCTCATTCATCCATGCACTGCTCGAAATTAGTCTCATAAATATTGATGGGTTATTAGCTTCGCGCGAGCATTTAATTTTAATGGCAAATAAGATTTGTATTGGCAAAATGAAAATTTTGTTCTATTTTTGTTAGCTATTTTGAAATTCTTTTATTTTTGCTGTACAAATCGGTGAAAGGGTATAAAGAGCAGACGGAATTTTTGCCTAAATAGCTATAACATTTTTTTATTTAAATTTTAAATAATATTTGCAAATAAATAAAATTAAACAAAAAAATGCCTGCTACCTAAATAATAATGATTGTAGGAGTTTTTCGGCACTTTGTGTGTTGAGGTGAATGAAAATACTGATACTGATATTGGTACTAATACTGGTACTGGTACTGATATTGATACTGATACTGATACTGATACTGATACTGGTACTGGTACTGATACTGATACTGATACTAATACTGATACTGATACTGATACTGATACTGATACTAATACTGATACTGGTACTGATACTGGTACTGGTACTGATACTGATACTAACACTTATACTGATACTAATACTGATACTAACACTGATACTGATACTAATACTGATACTGTTACTGGTACTGGTACTGATACTGATACTGATATTGATACTGATACTGATACTAATATTGATACTGATACTGATACTAATACTGATACTAACACTGATACTGATACTGATACTGATACTGGTACTGATACTGGTACTGGTACTGATACTGATACTAACACTTATACTGATACTAATACTGATACTAACACTGATACTGATACTAATACTGATACTGTTACTGGTACTGGTACTGATACTGATACTGATATTGATACTGATACTGATACTAATATTGATACTGATACTGATACTAATACTGATACTAACACTGATACTGATACTGATACTGATACTGGTACTGATACTGGTACTGGTACTGATACTGATACTAACACTTATACTGATACTAATACTGATACTAACACTGATACTGATACTAATACTGATACTGTTACTGGTACTGGTACTGATACTGATACTGATATTGATACTGATACTGATACTAATATTGATACTGATACTGATACTAATACTGATACTGATACTGATACTGATACTGATACTGATACTGGTATTGGTACTGATACTAATACCGATATTGATACTGATACTGATACTGATACTGATACTAATACTGATACTGATACTGATACTGATACTGATACTGATACTGGTATTGGTACTGATACTAATACCGATATTGATACTGATACTGATACTGATACTGGTACTGGTACTGATACTGATACTGATACTGACACTGATACTGGTACTGGTACTGATACTAATACTGATACTAACACTGATACTGATACTGATACTGATACTGGTACTGATACTGGTACTGGTACTGATACTGATACTAACACTTATACTGATACTAATACTGATACTAACACTGATACTGATACTAATACTGATACTGTTACTGGTACTGGTACTGATACTGATACTGATATTGATACTGATACTGATACTAATATTGATACTGATACTGATACTAATACTGATACTAACACTGATACTGATACTGATACTGATACTGGTACTGATACTGGTACTGGTACTCATACTGATACTAACACTTATACTGATACTAATACTGATACTAACACTGATACTGATACTAATACTGATACTGTTACTGGTACTGGTACTGATACTGATACTGATATTGATACTGATACTGATACTAATATTGATACTGATACTGATACTAATACTGATACTGATACTGATACTGATACTGATACTGATACTGGTATTGGTACTGATACTAATACCGATATTGATACTGATACTGATACTGATACTGATACTGGTATTGGTACTGAGACTAATACTGATACTGATACTAATACTGATACTAACACTGATACTGATACTGATACTGATACTGGTACTGATACTGGTACTGGTACTGATACTGATACTGATACTAACACTTCTACTGAGACTAATACTGATACTAACACTGATACTGATACTAATACTGATACTGATACTGGTACTGGTACTGATACTGATACTGATATTGATACTGATACTGATACTAATACTGATACTGATACTGATACTAACACTTATACTGATACTAATACTGATACTGATACTGATACTGATACTGATATTGATACTGATACTGATACTGATACTGATACTGATACTAATACTGATACTAACACTGATACTGATACTGATACTGATACTGGTACTAATACTGGTACTTGTACTGATACTGATACTGATACTAATACTGATACTAACACTGATACTGATAGTGATACTGATATAGATACTGATACTGATACTGATACTGATACTGGTACTGGTACTGATACTGATACTGACACTGGTACTGATACTAATACTGATACTAACACTGATACTGATACTGATACTGATATTGATACTGATACTGATACTGATACTGATACTGATACTGGTACTGATAATGACATATATTAAATACTATTAAATATTTTAATGACATACAGAAATAAAAGCATATATTCAATTAAAAAAACTTAAATTTTTACATGTTTTCGAAATAAGTTAGAAAAAATATGTATCATGAAATTACCAAAGAACAAAAATTACGAAAATGTTTCAAATAATAAATAACCTCCAAATTATTAGTATCGCAGATATTTATGATGTTAGTTGTTATTTATTTTGAAACAATGTTTCATTAAATAATTTTTGATTAATTTATTTATGTGTTTAATAATCATTTCATATAATTATCATTATATTGCACACATGTTGAAGTGTTTATTCCTATACAATTTTTTTTTAATATTTATCCGATATTTTGAGAAAAATTTTAATATTTTAATAAAGGAAATATGCAGATATTCTATTAGCTTAATGAATAAAGTTTTGTTTTTGACGTAGAAAAAAGAGCTATTATTTCATTAAAATAATTAATAGTTGGCAAAATAGAAAGAACTTAAAAGAATTCGAAGTGCGAATACATAATTAGCAAATGCAGTCAACACCAAACTTTAAGTTTAATGTACAAAAAGTTGGTGCAATAATTTAATTGTTTCAAATTAAAAACAAAAAGACGATAACTCAAAGAAAAACTCCAGCAGCTCTTACGTTAAACAGCAAACAGATTGCTCTGCGGGCAGTCAGCCATTGACAGTTGACAGTTGGCCAACAAAACGGCGGAAACATACCAGAACGCAAGTTACAACTTTCCGCCGTTGTATTGGTGTGCAGAAAAAACGTTGCTGCAGCACCAGCCAAACCAGTTTGCACCAACAACATGGCGCCAGTAGCTGCATTGCACAAGTTTCATTTTCCATTTTCACTTTTGCTTGTGTTTTTTTTTTAGTTTTTGTGCGATCACAATGCAACACAAGCAATGTACTCGTATGTATGTGTAGTGTAGCGCCGTTGAAAAATGAGTTTTGTTGCGCATCTTTGCGTATCTAATGAATACGTGTGTGTGTGTGTGTAAGTGTGTCTTTGCTTTCCTTCCTTAATTTGTGCGAGTGTGTGCGCGTATATTTTGCCACCCTTATTTGGCTTTGTATGTGTGCCATCACTTGAAACGTGCTAGCGCCAGAGGTCGTTTACTCGGCATCAGCAGCGGCAAACGGGCGAGCGACCTGCGTGGCAGCAACAACCTTTTCAAACGCGTAACCAACACGTTTAGTGCCACCAGCAGCAGCAGCAGCAGCCAACAACATCTCAGCTAGTGCACCATCAAGCAGCTAGTTGGCCAATAGTTCAGAAAAGCAGCAGAAAAAAGTTTAAACTTCAGTTAGCTGGAATATGTCGAATTCTTCCTCAGAGACTTGTGCTATCGTACATTTATTTTTGCTTTACTTTGTTTGCTAAAAAAGTTATCTGACATACATATGTATGTATATAATGCTACTGCTTATATATATGTATATATATCGACGTATACTCACATAACTAAATAAACTCTTTTTAAATAATATGGCGTGAAAATTTTAATACAGTTAGTTTTTTTCACATATGTTTGTTAAACTGCAGTTAAATTATCTGAATTTATAACAAATTCTCTGCTCTTATTTAAAAAAAATTTTAATTTTCATACACAACGATTTGGTAAGTTTATTCGTTTGAAAGTGAACATCTCGTTCGAAAATTTGCTTAAAGTAAAACTTAACAATCGGCATTGGAAAAAAATATAATTTAACTACATTTAATTATACAAACAAAAGGCGAAAAATTGCTAATATTGGCAATGTTTTTTAGATTTTTTTTTTAATTTTTTTTTTTTTTATTAACAATTGTATTTTTAGTAAACTAATAAATACAATAACTTAACGCTATGGCTACAGTGGCCTTAAGCGATTTAAATATGTGTGAATGTGTGTAAATACATTATGTACTATTTATATTTCATTTAATATATTGCAATATTTTAGGTACTTTATTAGTTTGAAAGTGTTGTCTGTGGAGTTATTCAAAAGTAGGTCTGTAAGTTTGATGTTGTTAAGTGATTTTCTGTGGTTTAAAAAATGTGTGCAGTCGTCTAGAATGTGTTTGATGCAAGGGTTTAAGGTATCGCAATACTTACAGGTATTTGCGACTTTTTTTATTCGGTATTCGTGCGTTAGTCTTGTATGTCCGAGGCGCAATCTAATTATTTTTGTAATTTCTCTTCTGGATATATCGTTACTATGTGCAGATTTGGATTCGTTGATTGTGCATTTTTTTGGGTTAATATTTAAAAAAAAAATGTTCATTCTATAACCAAAACCATTTAAATGAAAATTTAAATTTTTAGAAATAATTTTTAGCTCCTTAATAGATTTTTAGTGTTTATTGATAACCATTATGTTTTAAGAACTTTCTTGCGGCTTTTCCTTCACATAAAAATAAAACTAAAAAATGTATATAAATATTTAACCAAATTTATTTAATCTGAAGAAAATTAAGTAGTAAATATATATAAAGTTTTTTAAAATTAAGATCTTCGGAAATAGTCTAAAAAGTTCGTCATCTAATAACACCACTTACAGACGCGCATAGGTTATCTAGCCGCTTAGCCTTGATCTGCATAAACTCGCGCATTATCCTTCTCTAAATGCCCATAAGCACTCGCACGAAAATTATGTGCATAAGTCCAATATTTTGTGATTTCAATATGGCAATGCTGCGACTTTTGACTAAACGTTACTATTGTGAACGAGCGAAATTGCTACAGCTGTTGTCAAAAAATGTTTATTAATAAAACAATTCCTGCGAAAAGTTGCAATTTTAATCAAATTGTAAATTAAAATGCGAATTTTTATATTTATTGGGGGTTTGGAGGATAGGAATGTATGTAGTCCGTAAAATTTTCGCAAACCACTTAGCAAAAATCCACAAAAATTTCACCAACAGCACGGCGTCCTACTCCAAGTAGAGTTTGCAAAAGTTCTATATTCCAAAACGAACAATGAGATAGCCACTCTTTTCTGAAATGGAATGCACTGCCCCTTGCTATATGGAACTTATGAAATTTATTCAAAATAATTCTGGACTAAATAACTCAAAAATGAAATATTTTTGAGATATAATTGGTTCGATTTCAATATTTAAGTAATCAATTTAACTTAAATATTTTGTAAGAACAGATCTATCCTTTTTTTATTGTTAAGTTATAAACTAGGTGGTGTCCAAAAGTGTGACTAGTATAAAAATTGTAAGCCAAAATTTTTATTAAACATTTTATGTTAGCCTAAAGTAAAAAATAAAATCATCGTTCTCTGAAGACGAAAACGACACTGAAGATGGCACAACGCCGAAATCGGTATCTCACAAAACCAAATTTGACAAGGGATGACGGAAAATCGTTCGAACATACCTCAAATTTCCACCCTGACGGAAGATCAGAGGAAAATCTAAATAAAATCAAATATGTTTATTGATCTTCTCTTGCTTCTTAGAAAGAGCGAGTTTACAAAGTTAAGTTTTGTTTAAATATATACAAATGTCTCATAAAATTTTTAATTTTAATAACATGAAGATATTGTTTTAAATGTATACAAAAATAACTATGCCAACATTTCAAACTTTTTACTAACTTTGAAGGAACGAAATTTTCACATTTAGAGCTGAATTAATCTTAGAAGAACAAAGCTCAAGTGATTGTAAACTTCTCTTGATCTCAGCGTAGTTTTCATCTAGCAGATTTGTTATTTTGTTTTTTTTTTTAATGAAAATGGTACATATAGATACATAAAATTTTTATGAAAATATAAATTTGCGTTTTGCAAAATTTTTAATTCAAGTTCAGACTATAATAAAGATAAAAAGAAAAAAAAAATAGAGGTTATCGAGAAGATAATAGCAAGAGAGAAACGATTTAAAGCTATGACATATGTATGTATACATACAATAGAAAAATTCATATAAAATGACATGCCAAAAAAAAAAAAGAAATTTTCTTATATAAAAATTTATCAAATCAGTTTGAAGCCCTCAAGAGAAAAATGCTCGTATATTTACATGATGCAATAATGAAAGGTGTTGTACGTTGGCAACTTCGCGCTCTAAATCAGCAATCTTGAACGCGCTTAGAAACTGTGTTGTTCCTTTGCAGAATTTGGTTACCAGTTTTGTAAAAAAAAAATGTTGAATTGTAGCAGAAAATTAAGTTTTTCATGTGGAACTTTTGATATGTATTATCGATTGTTTTGACATTTTGAATAATTTTCCTCATTTGTTGATAATTGGTTTTCTAAAAGCGAGAATTTGAATAAGTTTTTGCAAAAATTGCCAAGTATTTGTATAATGAAACATTATTTGTTAAATTATTAAGTGGAATAAATGTCCCATTTGAACATTTAACATTAATTTCTAAAGAATAATTATTATCGAAGAAGTTTGTCTTTTTTAATTTTGGCATCCAAAAACACTAAAAATTCGAACTGTGCGCAGGTTTTACGAGCAATTTAAAGCAATATAAATTTCTCAATATTTTTCAGAGAAATAACCTATTAGCGCCAACTCAAGCGCAATTACTAACAACTTTCTTCCCAATATCGACAACTTTTGAATTGATGTAGTTATCAATTCTTCACCAATTACCTTCAACTTTAAAGAAACCAAGCTGATATTTGTCAACACAAAACACAACACAGACTATGCACTACTTTGAACAAAACAATAAGCCGCTCAAAGCCTAACCGACATTGAGTGCCACGAGCGCCCAGAATTACCTTGCGCTGCTGCACGCTAAGCTCAAGCCACCGCTAGTTGGCGCTGGAAATTCGCGCATATTTTAGCGGTGAAATATTTGCCACAGCTTGCGGCTATTGCCTGTGGTGGCATGCTGACAAACCACAGAGGCTGTCGCCGCACTGCATGAGAAGAATGCACAAGGCTAATGCATAAGCCAAGTTAAAGGCATTGAACTTGTGTGCATTCGTATGAGAGCAGCTGTGGAACTTTGAGTATGCAATTGCCGCAACAAAGCAAATTTTTACGAGTTAACAACGTAAAGGGTCTCATGTCAAATCGTGAAATATTTTGTTTTAGCACAGACGCTATAGAGATAGATTTCTATGTATGAGTAAACACAAATTTACATACTCGTACATGGATGTGTAGATAGTTGATGGCACGATTGCGTCTACAAACACACGCACACGTAAGTTTGAGTTAGCGGCAACAACTTAGCGTTTCCATTAAGTGCCGCGAATACGAAAATGGTTTAAATACCAATAGCGGCTGCTTGCCTTTTAGAAGTTTAATCGGCAATAGCAGCAGAAGCAGCAATTTTCTTAGACGCATACATATATAGGTAAGCTGGGGTACGGCTGCATGCATCACTGCTGACTTCTTTGGAAGGCATGCCACTGCGTCGGCGCACAGCATTATTTTTGTGCGGCTGCTTAAATACCCTAAAAAATGTATGCAACTTTAAGTAAAGAAGAGCAGTGAATATCACTGTCAAACAAAGTGTGCTCGTAGGATACGTTTCTTTTTGGATATGATTCAAACATATTGAAATGGTTTTTACGTACAAGATTCTCTCCTCGAAATTTTGACATTTTCTCTCATTTCCATGCCAATCTTTTTATGAAGGCTATACAACATGATACAAATATTTTTAGAGGTAATTTCACTTTTAATTTTTTGACAGAAACAGTGTTCGACAGCAGACGCCCAATATTGCCACTACTTTAAAATAGACATTAAGGATTTTAATTTTAATTTTATTGTATTTTAAAAACAAATCGTGTAAATTTTGTAAATGTATGTACATACATATGTTCCATTTATTGGACGTATGTATATTTTTTCACCAACGCAATGGAATTTTATTTATGAATTTACATAAATGTACAATTTGTGGCCTATTCTTTAAACCGAGCAAACGATATGCTCTAATAGAATTGAAAAAATAAAATAAAAACAGTAAGCCTTAAAGTTGTATTTACAAGAGGATTTTTTTTGACTGGCAAAAATGACTTGCAGTCGCCCAGATAAATTAATGAAGTATATTATATTTGAAGACTTTGAAGTTTGAAATTAAATTTTCCAAAAAGTCTTGGAGAATATTATTAGTTCACGAAAATCTTAAATTGTTTTATTTGTATTGTTTATTCTTAATTACTTTTGAATTTATGAAGGATTTTCTTCAGTAAAATTTTGTCGTATGTTACATTTGCAGGAATGTATATTACAAACGACTAAATCTGATACAAATTATACTCAATATATCGAAAACTAAATAAGATATCAAAAAAAGAATAACCCATTATAAATGGTTTGATAGATGAAGAATAACTGCATTATTAACTTTATTTGCAATATTTTCTAATACAACTTTTAAATATCCGTGCGACAATACGAAAAAATTTAAAAAAATTGAACGAGTAAATTTTATAGAGTTTAAGATTTTATCCAAGGTAATTGACAATATTTTTCCGAGTGTTCAAAGCACGGAATTTATATGTAGAATTTTCGTATATATAAAATATTTGGGACTTACGACAAAATTTTACTCAATATCTCCGACTCTAACGGAGAAATCCAAAAAAGGATAGTGCCATTTAAAATATATTAATTAGTTAAGTATAACTACATTATTTCAACTCCCGCAGAAGCCAAGAAGGAAGAAGTCTGATTAGGAAATGTGGTGAATTCCGAAATAATATAACTTCTACCGCTTTGAGTATGGTTGTTTTTTCTAAAAATTTTTCCAATAAACCGATCGTCCTTAAAGCTCAAAAATATTTCAAATAAATAGTTGTATGGCCAAACAATAACAAATACATTATTAACTAAATTTGGCCCAATTTTCACATATGACATTTATTTATCCGGATGACGATGTATATCCTTTGAGGTAACCGATTTTTCAAATCAATATAAATGCAGCTTTGCACATATTCAAATTTTGTTTCTGTTGTCTTCGTTTTTCTTAATGCGAAAAATAGAGGATTTTCTTAATAAGAAATTGGTAGCACGAAAATCCGGAACACTGGTTCTGTCAAATGGTTAATATGGCGTCTGAAATGAGAGAGTGAAACTACCTTTAAAAATGATTGTATCATGCTATACAATACGAAATCAAGTTGACAATGCAGAAAATGAGTTTCAAGCGACAATTCCTCTTGGTTTATCTATTTCCTAGGAAATCATGGGCGATTGTCTTGGTATAATCTCTGTTCACAAATTATAGCACAAACAACATTTGGACAATTCAATTATAGTGCAAATATTTAAAATTATTTGTCAATAAAAAAAATTTTAGAATTTTTAGGGGTACGCAGAAACGAAGTTCATTCAATTTTAGTCTGAGAAATAGCAAGTTTCTAGTGGCTACAAATTACCACAAATTTTTTGCAATTTTCTTACAGACGGCTCCTTCCATACAAATAATAATCACGGTTCTGCGTTGTATAAAGGAAACTGCCAAAAAAAAACATTGTAAATTTCAGTGATAACTTGTAGACACTTGAAACTTGAACTTTTTTAAATTAAAATTGAAATGGCCAAAAAAACTTCGTTCTCAAAAATATTCCAAAAAGTTTTTAAAAAGAATTCGAAATTTTATTATATCATGGAACATTTTGTAAATAGTTTAAAAATTGGGTGTGAAAAATAATTTTAATTAATTAGAAGAAAAATAAAGTGCCTCTATCTATCAATATGTTGTGCAATAATTTGTGGACAGAGTATAGTTGCCAATGCTTCCTTTTCTGTGGAAGTTATGTGAAAAATTCTGTTTGTAATTATTCTACGCTAAACATTTTTGTTTTAATTAACTTTTTCATATACGTGTGACGCGCCGTATCGCTCGCACTAATATAATTGTTCGATTACACTAAGCTATAGTTGGACTACTCTTATTTCCTGCTAATATTATGGTAAACATGTAGCTAATGTTACCATTTGTACCAGTTAATGTTTTGGTGAGCTTGTAGTTAATGTTACCCTCTGCACAAGTTAATATTCTGGTTAACATTTAGCTAATGTTAATATCTGCACAAGTTAATACGGTAACCACCATTTTTATTAAATAAACTGTACAACAAGAATTTGTTTCATTCATTTATTTTTTGTTCAAATATTTAAAAAAAAAACATAACATATGACTATATGGTATATAAAGAATAACGTTATATTTAAAATTAAAATATTATAAAAAATATTATTTTACACAATTAAAGATATGATATATTTATTGAAATTAATTTCTAAAACTATTAAATACATAAAAACATTTTAAACAAACAATAAAATTAAAATACATTCAAACCATTCACACGCAAATATAATAGTTGTGAGGAAACTTACCAAAAAAAAAGTGAGCAGCGATTCTTTGCTGGTTGTGAAACAAATCCTGGCTCAGAAGATAAAGTCGAGCATTTGGAGGAAACTTACTAATAAATGTTTCCAGCAGCGGTTCTTGGGTGGTTGTAGCACAGCGAAGTAAAAATAAAAATTGTTTAAACTTCATTTTCGTTTTTTATATTTCACAGCCTACTTACATTGAAATGCTATGTTTTCATGGCCTACTATAATAAAAAACTGTCTTTCATTTTTCTTGCTCCTTCCAACACATGCAATTGTTTTTGGAGTCAGACATTAAGTTAGGTTAGGTTGAAGTGGCTGTCAGCGTTCACACTGACACACCTGGTGGTACCACCTGGATCAAACATCCCCTTACTCGAACCTTCGTGAATCTTCTGCATATTTTAAAATCCTGCTAGCCTTTACACTGGCCAGGTCGCTTAGGTCGTTTAAGAACGCAGATCCTAAGACTTTCATTTTTATCCTCCATAGTGCGGGACATTCGCACAGAAAATGCCTTATGGTTTCGGGCTCTTCCTCATTTCTGCATCTCCTGCAGAAGTCACTATAGGGGGCACCCAGTTTTTCCGCATTCCTTCCGATCAGTACGTGACCTTTTATAAGTCCTAAAACTAAGGACAGACTTACTCTGCTCAGCAAGAGCAGACTCTGTGACCTTTTGACGTTCCACTCTGGCCACATTTGTTTTGACCTAATGCAGTTGTTATAATTTTCTCATCGGGCCCCTGCTTCTTTAAGAGATGCCTCTCTTAGAATAAGCTTACAGGTAGCGAGCGGCATACCTAAACTCTTCCAGCGTGATGAAAGCGGAGTGGATGTCCCCTTTCTTGCAAGCTCATCCGCTGTTTCGTTGCCTGGTAAGTTGCTGTGCCCAGGAACCCATAAGAGGTGAAAGACATACTGCTCAGACATCTCGTTAAGAGATTTGCGGCAGGCTACCACTGTTTTCGAGTTGCTGTTGACCGAGTCCAGTGCTTTGAGTGCAGCTTGACTGTCGGAAAATATGAAGACTTCTTCGCATCTTATCTCTCAGACATTACTGCTCTAACTTTAAGAAATATGTTACGAAAGTTAAAAAAAATGTGTTAATGTGAGGGTGAAATTACTTAAAATGTGTGAATGTGTAAATATTTTTCTTTTATTTAGAAGTGGTTTGAAGGGTATATATGTTTACTTACACACATGTATGTATGTTTATTTATCTGAGCGTAAAAATAAATACCAAGCGCTCATCTACCGGTCTTCCCATATGCTTGGTAGTTTTTCTGAAAATTTCTTGCTACCAAGAAATGCAACAAAATCAAAAAAAAAGAAAAAAAAGCTTACTCAACCGATTTTCAATAATTTAGCAATTTCGCTGCAAGCACTCGTTTGCCTGCTACGCGAGACGTTGTTTCTTTGTGTTGCTTGTTTTCGCGTTACTTCGATTCACGTGATTGCTAAAATTGACTAAAGCATACTGCGAAAGAAGATTTTTTAATAATTTAAAAGGTAATTGAATGATTTCCAAAATTATAAATTTTTATGAAAGTTCGGATATCTGGTTGGAGCAACCGCTGTTTTTCAAATGAAAATTATTAGAATTTGAATAAAATAAAAATAAAAAATTAAAACTTTTTAATATATGAATATAACATTCTTCTGATAGCAAACGTTGTCAGTTAAAAAACATATATTTAAAATTCGTGTGCTCATAAATTTATGAAATACACATATTTATACCCAAATTATGCAGAATGGTTTTGCTAGCAAAGAATCTCTGATAAAAAAAATGCGTTACCTGAGTCAAGCATACTTTTAGGCGTCATTGCTTTAATTGCTAACTCTCAGAAGCATGTACATCTGACAAATGTGTCATCATGAGAGACCAATTTATATTTATTTATATTATACAAACACATTGCAGTACTTACATACATATGTATATATTTAGAAAGTGAAAGGACAAAAAGCGCCGGATCCTCCAAATTGATGAGCACGCAAAAGGGCTGGCATGTCAGCTGACAGCGCTAATTTAGATGTTGACTATAAGCGTATATATTTATGTACTCGTGAATGCTTATGAGTAGAAAAGTTGTCAATTGGCATGTTGAACACGAAAGGCATATGAATCAAATAGCATGGACCTGCCAGCAAGTGGCGAAATAAATAGCAGGCTGTAAAATAAAATAAAAAAAATGTGAAAAATGTGAGACTTGTCAGAGCCTAAGGAGTAGAACTTGGCTGATAACCTTGTGGTTGCCAAAAACATAACCACAAGAATCTCAATGGCAACTCTGCTGAGCGTGTGGCAACCATTACTGTTGAGTTAATTGTGCCAAATCGAGACGAGAAGATAGCTAGGAAGTGTAAGAATATGTGGCACTAATGACAGCACTGACCGCAGAACCCTCAATTGTAGCCGAGAGCTACGACATGTATGAATATTCTCAAATGTACTTGTACGACATTGTAAACTTTCTGCAAGCCACTAAGCCTAAAAACAGGCAACACTATACTTGAGTGACAGTATTTTTATAGCATATCTAACAAGCATAGAACAAAACAAGTTGAAGAACTTAATTCGGAAATTGAGTCACACACTCGAACTAATTATAAATATCTCACTGTGTGTGTATATAAAATATTTGCCTACTTAGCTCAAATGCGGTTTTGGGTTCTGCATTGCAGCATTTATGTACATACATCCAAATCTACAAACCCAAAAGTTTACAATGCGTCAGCTAAAGTTTACTGCTATTGTTGTTGTTGCTTTTGTCGTGAGCAAAAAGTTGCGATGTCACTAGTGCCAGTTAGTGACAGTCGTGATTGACAACGTCAATAAAGTTGCTGCTGTCATGCCACCATTGTGGTTATAAATTTTCTCAACTTTTTTCCGTTGGTCTGGTATTCAGTATTTATTTACGCAACTACTAGATAATGACGCAACAAATTAAGTAATTAATTTTTTCGAAAAAAAATTAATGTATGCCTTAAATAAATGTTAATACTTTAGCGATATATTTTTAATTATTTTTATTTCGGTACTTTTGAATATCCAATTCCAGCTACCTATTCTCAAGGCTAAAAAAATATCTTACGACATAAATATGTTGTCTACGTAGTTTTATCTCCACATTTATACTTAACAAAATTTTAATTTTTAATTATAACTTTGAGGGATAATTTTTTAATGCTGCAATTTTTTGGAAGGTCAAAAAATTAAACATTTGAAATCAATTAACTTAATAAACTCCATAATCATATGCCAATAACATAATTATAAAACTTGAAATAAGCTATACTGGTGGTAAATATGTATTAAATGATTTGGATATTTGGACAATTTATACTTCCTTTATCTAAAATATTTCTTTTGTCTAAAATATTAAGTAGTACAAATGTATTTCTATTGAAATTCAGTTTAATCTTTAATAAATGCCAGAAAAGCAAAATTTTTCACTTAAAAAAAATTTTATATATTTCCACAAAATTTTCATAAAACTTTGAAATAATTTTTGAATTATGCTGTTTCGCAGCTCATAAATTTTTATTTTAGTGCACATTTTTTTCGGATTCGTATCTTTATATGAAAAATAAACGCAACTGCCTCAATAAAAAAAATTCAAAAATCACCGGTCGATTTGAGCTGCTTCAAATTTGCACTTAACCATTCACAAATTTTAATATTAACTACAAAGCAATATACTAGAAATTCAAGAAATTAAAAAAGTTCGAAATGTTAAAGATTTTTTTGTTGAATTATTATACATACATTTTATTAAATTTAAAAATATGGTTTATGTGACTTTTGTTGGAAAATGAATTAAATTTGAATAGAAAAATATAAGAAATTGGATAAAGAAAAAAGAAAAGTAAAAATTGGTCAAAATATCGAATTTCTATTATATAACTAAAATATTTTATATAGCAGAAAATGAAGTTCGCGCCATGAAAAAATTTTACTTAAAAACGAAAATATTTTATTTTTATTTTTATGCGTTATAAAAAAAAAATTGAAAACCAAAATTTCAAAAAAAATTTCAAAAGGCATTACAAAGTTGAAGTTAATTGTATGTAAAGTGCACTTCACTGTGAAAAATTTAATGAAAAGTGTTTAATTTTTTTTATTTTTAGTCTAAGATTTGCAAAAATGGTATACGCGATTTTTTGGAATTAGTTTATTTATAAAAAAAGTGTAAAAACTTTGACACAAAAATGATTTCCTATATTGCCATGAAATCTCGCAGTAATCAATTGTTTGACTCACGGCAAATGTTCATTTGAGCCTGCTGTGGAGCTTAGTGGCACTGAGCCTGGATCTATAAATGTAAATTTGTAGCCATATTGCGTTATTTGTTTCTTTATCGTATATCCTTGTATATCGTACACGCGAACGCACACACACACACACACACACACGCTCTTAGGGGATTCTCATATTATTTTTGTACTATCTTTCGTTCGCTTCAACGTCCCTCGGCTGATTTGCGCTAATTCACTTGACAACTGAACTGAAAACCTAATGACATGAAAACTGAAGCGCAAGCACCCAAACACTCACAAAAACACATACTCATACAAGCTTTTGTACTCAAAACTACTCTGTTTGATTTCTTTCAGCAAGTTAAGCTGCGCATGTATCCTCATTTATTCATGCAAAAGGGAGTAGTATCCCTGCAAAAAATTGTCGACTAATCTCTAAAGAGAGTATGCCGGAATGGGTCTAAATGGGGTACAATTGAACATTAATTAGTCGCAACAAGTCTCAAACGGGTATAATTGTAGATAAGTCCTGTATTCGTCTCTTTCGGGTATAATAAACGATGCATTGGTGTGTGTACGCACTTAGGTAAAGTAATTTAATGTGCGTCGTTGGCATGTAAGAAGAGCGTTCGCTTAGCAACCCTCGAGTGGTCATTTATTTTTATTTTTGTTTTGATAAATAGACTGGTCCTCACTTATACTCATTTGGGTATAAAAGGGGGCAATTAGTCTCTTCATTAGTCAGTTCATTCGATAAAAAGAGATCAGAAGTTGTATTAGTCGCATGTTCCCTTGCGACCATTCACGGACTCATCCTAGACTAATCGCAGTTTTTGCAGGGTTAGTTCAACACACACACATGCACATACACAAAGCATACATACATACACCGGCACACATTTGTGCAAAAGTATTCTTCTGATGACACCAACTTTATCTGGCACCGCTGTGGTAGGCGAACGCTAACAAGCTGTAAACCGATAGGCCGCTTATTTGCTTGTGTCGTGAGCGTAGCTGCAGTTGCAGTAAACTTACATATCTACATATACTTACATATATATGTATATATTTAATGCCACCACACTATTTTGCGTGTGTTAAGTGTTGCTACTCAGTTTACTCGATTTAGTGCATTTTCACGCGAATTTTGTTGCCATCGGCGAAAATTGATATTAATTAATGCAAATAATAATTGGAGTGGAATTTTGTATGAACGTGTTGAATTTAATTAATGCAAAATGCATGTACCAAAAAAAATGTTTCTCGTACATATATATTCAAAAATACATTAGGTTGCTTCGGAAATATAGGAAAAAAATTAAAACTAGCAATCCATAAAGTATTAAAAATATATAAAGCGCATTTTCCCTACTATATAAGACTCTTGCTATAAATTTATTCAAATATTTTACAAGCATCAATTGGACACTAGTCGGCAAAAAATAAAATATTATTTGAAAAAACAAAAATGAAATACAGTGTAAACTTTGTATAATTCACAAAAAAAAAAAATGTTGCCTTCTCACATTGTAACTTTTGCATTAGACTATCAGTCGTCCTGAAAAATGGCTGTATCAGAAGAAATGTGTATAACTTTGCTTGGTCAGAGTCTAATAAAGTAAGGCAATGGACACGCAACGCCTTGAAAGTAATGAGCAAAACAAGCGGAGCAACATTATTTCGAGAAAGCGCCATAAAATATTTCAAAATTTGTTAATCGTTTTACCCAAAAAAAATTACAACAAGCTTTGTCATTATAAACCATTTATATACTCAGTTCACATATTATAGCACAACTACATATTGACAAATTTGCCACATAATTTTTCTTCAAATCAATTAAAATTATTTTTCAAGTAAAATATGGTTCAATGATTCAACAAAATATTACCATAGTTTCGAACTTTTTAAAAAAGTTGAGTGTGACGTCTTTTGGATCATTCAGTTTTAGTGTGAGAAAGTGCAAGTTTCAAGTGTCTACAAGTTATCACTGATTTTTGACCATTTTTTTACTGGCAGTTTCCGCTATACAACGCAGAACCGCGTTTATTTTTCATATGGAAAGAGTTGCGAAAGAGCGTCAGTATAAAATTTTGCAAAACTCAGTAGTTTTTCGTAGCCACTAGAAACTTGCTTCTTGTTGGACTAAATTTGAATGAGCTACATACATATCTGCATACTCGAAAAAATTCTAAATTTTATTTCTTAAAAGTTCGATATATTGATAAAATTTGGATAAATGTTTACTTCATTTATTAAAATTAAAAAAATGTTTTTATGGTGTTTGTTAGAGAATCAACGATCTTTTAATTAAAAAATAAATTAAAATAATTAAGGGTCTATGTTTGTGCTATAATTTGTGAGCAGAGCGTAACTACGAAATTTTTTCTTAAAAGCAATTCAGAAAATGTCGAGCCATTTGAAGCATTTGATCTCATTTGAAATTTCAAAAGACGCTTGTTTGTGTTGAAAAATATACTAAAAGTGGAATTTAAACAATTTCAATGCCAAGCTTTAAGTTCAAATATAACTTAAAAAAAAAATGTAAATCGTGTTGCTTCAAAAGTTTTTCATTTTAGAATACGCCTTATAAAAAACATACTTTTGCTAAGAAAAAACTAAAAAAAAACTTTTACTACGTTAAATTACTAAAATAAACAAAGTGGGGAAAAAAGCAAAGACGCGACTACAACGCCACTTTTCTCGCCATTAATTTATCGCCTAACAAGATATATGTCGAACAAGATACAAACCTAAACACAAAAATATTTTTAGTAATAAAATGACTTCATCATTTTCTTTCAATGCAAAAGTCATTATCTGGACGTCACTAAATATTTCAAATACGAACTAATTACAACTATAAATAAGGTATTCAGTACTAGAGCGACTTCAGCGCCAGCTATCGGGTAAATGTGTCATATAACTTTATCTTTTCGTTTGCAATATTTAATTCGAATATAAAAGAAAATGACTTCACTTAGGGTGCTTTTATTTAAATGACATTTATTTAACAATTCAAAAGAATCCATTTTCTTATACAAGCCAAGTCAGACCAACTTGGATTTTGATAGACAGTTTCCCAAAAAATGTTTAAACATCAAATATTTTGAGTCGCTCTAGTTTCATAAAATTTTGAATAAAGAGCACGTACCTGCATGATGTTTACGGGAAGCGCCGCTTTAATCCACAACTTGCAAAACGCATTGAAAGGATATTATCATTTACACCTCATTAATATACTTCAGCCTATATGCAAGTGTGAAGTGAAATTTGTAATTGAGTCTTGCAAAAGTGGTGCAGTAAAGTAGTAGTAGAGGTGAATAATGTTCGAGGACAGGTACGCAATTAAATTTCCACTTTAAAACATATCTACTAACAGTGTTTGCTTAATTAAATTTAGAGAGTTGATAAATGTAGAGCAGTGACATCGGACTTTTAAGTTTTTGTTGAAATATATAATTTTGTAAATGCCAAAAATGTGGATTTGTCTCTATTTACAGCAGAAAGTCCATTCAGAGCGAAGAGCATGAGTCTGGCAGGTTCAAGGCCAAACATTTATACTATGAAAACTCATCTATAAAGAGTTCCGTTGTTACTCTACGAAATACTACATTAAGCTAATTGAGACTTCGCGCAAGTCTTGGATTGCCAGACTTCCTTTTCACTGCTGCTGCTCTAGATCCAAGTCCAATTCATTTGAATACCAGTCATTTATACCATTGCAGAATACTGAATAGCAATTGAGTTGACTGGGAGACGAACTCCCTAAGTAAGATGCAACTCTGGTCACTGCAGTCTTCTTTAAAGATTGTGGTTTTTAAAGTAAAATTTCACACTACCATTTATTCTGTTTAATAATAAACAGTCATCTGTACATTAAGAATCATAAGTATATTTTCAGCCAAGTTCACCAAATACGAATATTTCAAACTAAAACACTTGCTTAATTGCATTGTTAAACTCGCTTGCAACCCAATTGACCGCAAGATCTTATTCCCAGCTGACCACGAAATCCTTGAACAGCTGCTGGAAGCTCAAATACAAACAAATATATTATTTTTCATTTCATTTTCAAGTTTAATGCATGAAATATGTATTTTATTACCTTGTCGCAAGGTAGCTGCTGAATTCTGCTGAATTTCTCTCTTGTTTTGGTGACACAAAAGAAAATTGGCAAAATATTTGCGTTTTACTGCGTAACGAATACAATGTGACCATTTTTGCACTTGACGCCAGTTGCAAGGCAAATTTTTTTGTAATAAAAAAATAAAACGTACATACGAGTACAAGAGAAGTAGTAAAAAATGTGCAAACATGCGAAAAAAGTTTTCTGTGTTTGTGTTGTGGCAGTAGATATGGAGACAACCGTTTGTTGTTTTTTTTTTTTGTTTACAGTGCTCTACTCCAAGTCAGAGCCATCAGAGAAAAAGCAGAGTCATTGTTCGCACACAAATTCCTTTTTTTTTATATTCAAATGGAGGTATTTAACAATGTGACAGGTGATTTAGTTGAATTACGTTGTGAGGAAGAAAAAAAAACAATATATACGCGGTTCACAAATTATAGCAAAAACACATATTGACACATTTGGACAAGTTATTTATCCTCCAATTATTTAAAACTATTTTTCAATTAATTTATCAAATCAACTTTTATAATTTTATAAAAAATTTAGAAAATATTTATCAAAGTTTTATCATAATTTGCAATGTTTTAACAAACTTTTGCATTTTTTGGGGTATACAGATCATTTAATTTTATTGTAACATAGTGCAAGTCTCTAGTGGCTGCGAAGTAAAGGGTGTTTTTTCGACATGTAGTTTTTAAGAAGAAATAAACGCATATAATTTAATGATATTGCCAAGAATTTAGCTTTATTATAAAGATAAGGGTTCGTCATTATGTTTTAAAAATGATTTCGGAGAAGTGGCTACCGCATGAGGCTGAAATTAATAACAGCCGAGAGGCCCAATTTTCGACCATTTTTGCAGCAATTGGGTCCGTATGTCAGCAATAACGCCGAATATTATCTTCCAAGGCGTCAATCGTCTCGAGCTTATCTGCGTAGACAAGTGACTTCACATAACCACACAAAAAATAGTCCAGTGGTGTTAAATCGCACGCCCCTGGCCCACGACGCGAGATGATGCGCTCTCTAAAAGTTTCCTTCAATAAATTGATTGTTTCGTTGGCAGTATGACATGTAGCGCCGTCTTGTTGGAACCAAAGTTTGTCCACATCAATAGCCTCTAATTCAGGCACGAAAAAGTCATTAATCATGGCTCTATAGCATTCCCCATTGTCTGTAACATTATGGCCGGCTTCATTTTTGAAGAAATATTTACTTCTGCCCATAGAGCACACCAAACAGTGACTTTTTGAGGATGTAACAGTGTCTCAACAATGGCTTGTGGATTATCATCACTCGAAATGCGATAATTTTTTTTATGCATTTCCAATCAATCAAACTGTTTTTTTAAAATCCAACAGCTAAAGATTTCCATATAAATCCGATATAATCATTCGCTCCGGGAGGTCACTGGTCAATGTTTAATAGCCGTACACTTAACTAGAAACGGTTTTTTATCCAACATGTTAGTGTCAAAAATGAATAAAAGCTCGAAAGCATCGAACATCTGCTCGGCCAATACCCGGTTATGTTGGGACTAAGGTAGCATTTCCTACACTAAACCGTTTTTAGAATGTCTCTCAATCCTAAGTTCTATCAATATGTTTGAACTTCAACGCTATATAAATATATAGACATCGAGCCTTCAACAGAGTACCCATTTCAGATTGGGTGAAGAGAACCGCAGTAATCAAACATAGCTCAAACTAACCTTAATATGTTTGAAAATTGATTTTTGTTTATTCACTAGTTTACTTTATATTCAAAGTTGGCCCTTTCCACTTCAAAACGCCCGGTCGTTGCGGGTCATGATTTTAGATTTTAACGAAACTTTAATATGTTGTTTTTGGGTCAATTTAAGGAGACACGTATTTTTTTTTGGCCAAAAAAATTTTATTTTGTGAAATTTTCGCAATTTAATTTTTTTCGTAAAAATCAAGTTTTCTCGTTCGTTTCACGCACTTTATTTTTTAAATATGCATAATTCGACAAATACGATTTGAGTAATTTTTTTTTCAAATGTTTGTAATTATCTATTATTTTAAATAAAAGCGTCAGAAATTACATGAAAATTAAAAAAAAAAGTTTTAGTTAAAAATTGCAAACATTTTTCAAAGAAAATAGACAGTTAAAACTTTAATCTGGCCAACTGCTAAGAAGCCGAAATTTGATTATATTTAAAAAAAAAAATTTTTTATTTGGACGAAAGGCGTATTTTTTGATATTTTATTTTAAGAGCTTTGTGTTGAACAATTTAAGTCATCGAAGCCCGAAAACTTGTAACAGAAACAGGAAACTACTGTTCTTCTCACCCATATCGATTGATTCAAATGAATCTACAGAAAATCGAGCTTGATTATTTTTTATAATTTTTCAAATTTTATGCGCTAACTAAACTGAATAGTTAAACAATCCCCCGGCAGTCTTAATTAGATAAAGTTACAACCACTGAGATTAGGCCATTTGCAAAATTTACGAATGCCAGCTGTATTTCCCAACACAACCGACAAACCCTTAAAAGATTTTGAATTGCCCATCGCTGCATGAATGTGTGACAAAAATGACAAATTTCGGCACTAAAAATATGACAATACTTTACGCTGTATGCCCGTGCTTGCTTACTAACGCCACCTGTGACGGGTTATAGTCCCAATCTCCGATACCATTTTGCCTATCTTGCGAACGCGCCCGCACAATGCAAACAAATCTACTTGTGCAACAACAACGAAATAAAAGAAAAAGACAAACGAATTTGTGAAAAATGTAACAGCTACCGCAAAAAAAAGGGTTACGCCATTGTACTCATAATTTCACCCATAACTTAATCCGCGCGCGCGTACAATTGTTGAGCCTGCAGGCGTCTGGTTGCCCACTTTACGGTCGCTTGGCTGCGTCTGAAAAGGAATGTCATGCCCTCGAATGTGCGTGCGTGTGTGGTGCGCATCATTTGAATGAGAAAAACTACGCTGCTCACAATTGTTTGCACTGGGCGCGTTTGTGTGCGCTGGTGAGCGAGCATGCGTTCCACATTCTAGTTCGCCCTCGAACTGGGTCACAAACGTTGTTAGAATTTATTATTTATGGGTTAAGGTGAATGTGAATGTGAGTCAGTGCGCGAATCAACGGCGGTGTTTGCTTAAGCTTTCGAGGTTTTCGCAATTTTTTTTTTTTTGTAGTTTTACCTACATTTTCCCCCACAGTTGGCTGGTACTCATGTGTGCGCATTGTATTCGTTTTGTTACATTACTAATATTCTTGCCGCGCGCTTTGAGTTCTGCAATTATTTCGTTTACGATGCGCTCCGTCTCAAGTTGGTAGAAGTGCAAGAGGAACGGTTAGGGAGCCATAAAATTGATTAATGCAAACGCAAACAAAATAATAATTGCGGTGCGCAATTTAATAGTTTCGAATGTGAAATTTGCGTTACTTGTTTTAATTTTGTTAGTGTTTGAGCAAGCCAGGTGTGATAAATGTTGCATATGTGTGTATGAGCATACAAATCATGCAACTGTAAAATGGCGAATATATAATAATTTAGTGGAAAACAAGCTGAGAAGCATTTAAAAAATAAAAAGAAAAGTTTTTAAATCACAAATTAATGCCTAAATTTGAAGTTTTTTAACAGAAACTTAAATTGTTTTGCCTTTTTCAGCCCTAGCAGTAGAAATGCCCACATCACTAGAGGAATTTGACTTGAAGATAGCCATTTCCTATTCCTAAGTCCAACAAACCAACTTCCATTATATCCAGCTATAGACCAATATCCCTTCTTCCTTTTAGAAAAAAATATTGCAACCATTTTTACCCCAAAAGCAGTTTGCATTCCAAAACTTTGCTTTCACTGCCGTAATGTCATGTCAAAAAATCCTGGCTCTGTTTTGAGTTTTGGTTTTGATAAGGCATTCGACAGGATCGGGCTGCACGTTGTTCTTAATTCATTGTTCTCAAGTAAAATATATCTTTGAAAATATTATAAACGATATATCCACATGGTCTAACGTTCCAGTTGACAATAAAGCGACTAGTAAAAGTTCTACTTTCCATATATTCTATACAGGAAACACAAATACTGTAACTTTTCTACAATTTGTATTGCTACTTTTACCAAAACAAAAAGTAAAAATTAGCAGTTAATTTAGTTTGAAAATTATCTTAAATTTAATAGGCATATTCGATAGTTTATACTTTCTAAAATATCCTGTGAAAGCGGCAAGGTCGTATCTTGAATAGTTTTTGAAGAGCAGCGTTCTAAAGAGCGACCGCTCGCAGTTTTAATCCGCTCCACCTGCCTTTAGAAAACTTTAAAAGCGTTTTTCTCGAACCGACATTTTTTAAAATTGCTGAGAAATTGACCGATCGACTTCAAACTGAAACTGAGTATTTATTTATTTATTAAGTCTATGAACAGAAAGTTTCTTACAGACTATTTACAAAGTAATTAATAATTAAGATTTAAAAACCTAGATAGCTAAATTTAGAATATGAGAAAAAACATTTTTTGGAATTGAAAAATCAAGTTGGATGGAACTCGAGAGTGAATTAAGTTCAATTAGCGCTCGAACAAGGGGAGCATTACGCGAATATTCTGTTTTAAATTTAACACCATGGAAAGGTAAAGAAATACGAAGATTACGTTGAGGGATGTTGAAATTAATTCTTTCCAAAAGAAAAGAGCAGTCAATGTCACCATTGATGATATTACGAACAAAAGAAAGGGAGAGTACCGACCTTCTTGATTCCAAAGACTTCAGGTCAATCAAAAGCAAACGAGATTTATAAGAGGGAATTGGCTCATCAAAACACAATGAACGTAAGGCATATTTAAGAAAAACTTTTTGGACCCGTTCAATCCTAGATATGTAACTTTTTTGACTAGGCCTCCAGATGAAGGTAGCATATTCCAAGTTGGAACGAACAAAAGCCGTATATAATAACTTCAGAGTATACGGGTCAGAAAATTTGGAACTATTTCGCCTAACAAACCCTAAAACCGAGTAAGCTTTCGAAATAATATGGCAAATATGCCTATTAAAAGAAAAGTTACTGGAAAAAATTACGCCAAGATCTTTAATTTCGTCCAAACTTTGTAAAAAAGAATGAGAAATCATATAAGACGTCGGCAAGATGTTATGAGCTTTCGCATACGTGACTTTAAAGCACTTTTTTATATTTAAAGAGAGCTGAGAGTTAACACACCACTGATGTAAGCTGATTGGTTGAAAATTGTCAATTTAACGTTAATAAAACGACCAGTTTTTACTCCAAAAACGACACTTTTTTTCAAACTACGCCATTTTGTAAATTTTTGATATTTTTCATATTTTCGGTCATTGTATAGGAAATACCTTCAACTTTAATGACCTTTTTGCATTTTTTTTTGTTATAGCTACTCATTCGGCCGGAATTATGTCAGCAGTTGGGGAAATTTTTTTTGGCACCTTTCGTTATATTTTAATATTTTTGTAAAAAAAAAAACAACCTTAAAATAAAGCTGAAAATATAAAATTCTTTAAAAAAAAAATGCAAAAAAGCCCCTAATTTATCTTGGGTTACACTTTTTAAAACTGTTAAATTTATATCAAATCCAAATCAGTAGTTTGTGAAATTTTATTAAGTCTAATACATTTGTAAATAAATGACATTTTATATAAACATTTTATTTTACAATTTTATTAAAAATAAACCATAAAAGTAAAACCAAGAGTCTTTATAACGCCGAGAAACTGGTTTCCAATATCATCCGAATAGGCAGTTTTATAGTCCATAAATAAAAGAAATTTAGAAATTTCAATTATTATGTCGCAATTGCCTTCCATGCTAATTCAAAAATGTGCAATTGTCATTTTAATTTTTAAAGGTATTTTAGTAATACAACTCGAAGGCATATTTTTTTTTCAACTTGAAAAAAATTGCACATATTGTACAAAAAAAAATGCATCAGTTTCCACATAACATCAAAAAATATGTTTGGTAAAGGTAAAAAAAAAAATTCAAGATATTAAAAGAACTTTATTCTTCGGTTTTTCTCCCTCAATAAAATGTTTACCTTAAAATGATTCACTGTTTGTAAAACTGCTACATTGTTTTTTTAATTTTTAAACTGACTCACGAATAGAATGGTAACAGAAATATTGAAAATTTAAATCGTTTTCTAATGCACCAAAACCATTTGCCGGTTTAGGCCGATAGCAAAAAGACTTCGCCGGTTCTCTCTTTCATTCGCTAGGTTACGCCAATTACTCACACGAAGTGAGGACAGCTCCTTCTGCATTTGCTCCTTCCAGTGTGTTCGTGGGCGCCCTTGCCTTCATTGCCCACCCATGGGTGCCAATTTGATGGGTTTTTTTACCGAAGCATCATCATCCATACGAACGAATATAAGGCGTCGGTTAACCGAAATTTGCATAGTTTTACTAAAGAGATTTAATTGAAAAATTATATTTTATTTTTTGAATTTTATATGGAAACTTACAGAAAATAAAAACTTTTATTTCGAGTAATTTTAGTCAATTTGAATTGGTCATAAGACTTGCAAATATTATTTGAATTTGTTACTTACAACGAGCATCATATACTTCATTTAATTTTATTAATTACGTCTTATTTCTTTAACTTACTTACAATTGGTTTGTTATTCTCAACCGGAGTATAAAATAATATATTTAAGACAACCACCTCTTAAAAGATCATTCTCTATAAGACAACAAAGACCTATATCCCTGTTCCACTTATTAAGCTCATATATCCTCTGCCACTATCTTAAACATAATGATATAAAAAAAAATTTACTCAAATATCTCACCTGCCTTAATAAAGTCTTATCCTTTTCGTACACCAAGTGACTTACTCATATGTTGATGTAAACAGTTGCTAGTGCATTTCTTCTTCTATCCTTTTCCACTTAAACACTCTAAACTAATTGACTTTATCTTCTTATTCACTCTATCTTTTCAGGTAAGTACAATGGCTGTTAATAGCAGATGGACAATGTGGAGACTACGTCGTGACATGAAACTTCGGACACATACATGAATCGAAGATGTTGCCATTAATAGCTTGCAGTCTGGCACTTTGCTATTATTATTTTTTTTTTGTAAGTACGAGTATATTTACTCACACACATACATATATAAGTAGATAAATAAATACGCATACATACATATACTCGTATAGCAGAAAGAGCGCTTGGGTAAGAATGCGATCAATACAATGTTTCTCTTTCTAAGCGAAAGTGTAGCTACTAAACTTTTTACACTTTTATTTATTTACTTGTAAGTTCACTTATGTTTCTACTTACACTTGTGTATTTAGTTATAAAGTGCAGTAAAGTGCAGTAAAGTGCATTGAAGTGTGTGTTCAGGTGTAAAAAATACTTGTTCACAATTTTATGTGTCGCATCTTTGAAGCAAAGAGAGAATATTTCAGCGAAAGCAATTCAAAAAATACCAACATATTACAATGAGAGAGTGTAAGATGGAAGAAAGCAAAAAAGTAAAAATATTTAAGCAAAAGGTAATTAAGCAAAATTGTTTTTACTTAAGAGCAATTGGAACCAATTTAAACATTTAAGTATAATAACTGTATTAATAAATTTTAAGTAGAAAGAGAAAACATTTTTTTTTTTAATTTTTTGGCGGTGTTGTCCTTCTCTCTTGAAAACATATTTACGTGCTAATAAGCATTGCTAAATTTACCGTTTATTTTTTGCTAGCTTTGATTAATATATTTCTCAGGTTAATATTTGGTCAAATGCAAAGTTCTTGTCTTATGAAATACTGAAGTGAAGAGCAAACAGTTTACAAAACCTCTATTCACAAATTATTTCGATTTAAAAATTTTTTCAAAATCATGTGGTTTTAAAAACAAAAAGGTATTTATAACGTTTCAAAAATGTAATTTAAAATATTTAATTTGTCACAATTTAATATATGTTATAACCAAATAATTTGTTTTGTTTGCAAAAATAGCAATAAATTTCAATAATATATTTTTTGAAACTTATATTTATTTATTTATTTAGTTTTGTAAATTTTTGTTAAAAGTTTTCAAACTCAAACGAAATTTGCAAAAATTAAACAAGTTTCTAAAAATTGACATCCAAATTTTAAACTTTTTAATCACGACCTTTACAAAAATTCTGCGTATGTAGTTTTGTAGCCCATTTAATTTCAGTCTTGGTCTTGGTAATTCTCAGCAACAGAACGCATTTATCAAAATCAAATTTTAAATAGAATAAAATGCGCAATGTATGTTCAAAAAAAAAAATAAACAACGTTGTCTAAATAGGAAATTTTGTTACCCCGATTGACATAGAATGTTATCAGCAAAATTCTTACTCTTCATTTTTATCAAATTTCTTTTTTTCTTCTTTTGTTATTTTGCAACTGCAATGCGCTTGTAATAACTTCCAACACTGCAGGCTAGACAGGATGGCATAACATATGCTTTACACAAACTCTCTTACTAAATACTATATTGTACTTTTAGCTTAGTATTGCTTTGTCATACTAAAACACATATTTTTACTACAACATTATCAGTCAAGGATTAAGCGGAACTCTGCTGCATTTACTTTAACTGCACACTTCCTTCGGCATAATCTGCTCGATTTGCAAGTTTTTTTTTTCTTCTTTCTTTATATAACAGCCATCGAATAGAATTTAAAGACAGACAGCTGTGTGCAAAACTGTGTGCACAACTTAAATTTAAATGCAAATCTGCAGTTACGTCGCCAGTCAAGCAGACGCTTGGTATTTGCATACTTTTAGGCGTTATCTTATGTGCTGCCTCTCTGCCGCTCATCCTTGCATTCGGCATGAGCTCACTGGCTTAGTTGGACGTCGGCCCAACTTTTTCTTGTTCCTGCTTGTCTGTTTTTTTTTGTGTTTTTGTTGCACATGCCCTCCTTCCTGTTGTCTTCTTGCTTGTGCTGACTTTGGCGCTGCCAGCTATTGTATTGCATTTCCTGGTATTCCATTGGGGTAACCCTTGACTCCCTTGTCTTCAAACTACATTTTCTGCCTTCTTTGCTCTCGCTTTTCTATGCGTTGGTGGGTGGGTGGTCTGCATGCGGCGTTATCGAGGTCATGTCACAGGATATTAATGGGTTTTTAGCTCCACAATTGCAGCTGCAACTGCCAAAAGATGTGTGTATGTTTGGCCTTTATTTGTATAGTGTTTTTTTTTTTTGTATCGTCTTCGTCTACTGCAGTCAACTGCGCCTTATCCAGTTCATCTTCTTTACGGCCGACGCTGCCGTCGCTGCCATTTTACTGTTGCTGATGATACTTCCGCTGCTTTGGCCGTTCGGGCTGCTCGGCTGTCACCCACTCAATTGTTTGCAGTCGCAATTTCATGCTTGCATTAGCCAGCATTTCTCTGTATTAGTGAATTCCCACGCTACTATATTTATATAAATATATGTATGTGTGTGTGGCTTTGTTTGCATTTGCTTTCATTTATTTGCTTGCATTTCCTGTGGCTATTTTTGCATCGTTTTCGAGCCATCCACCCGCATCACATCGCTTCCATTGGCTTACAGCCACTTTAAGTTGACATTTCATGTACATTCAACTAGATACATTTATTTGCTTGGCATTCATTTTTAATGCAGGTATTCAGAGGGCTCTGGGTTTTTGACATTGCCCTATTTATTTACGCACTTAAATTATTTGAAATTACTCAACGTTTGGGTTTATGCCTATATTTATGTTCTAACTGAAACTAGTCATCTCATTTGATATATTTCCAAGGCTGTGTAATGATAAATTAAAAAATTTTTCAAACGTAGCGATTGATATTTGCAACTCCAACCGCAATTTGGATTGCAATTCATCAACTTCACTCTTTCGCTTTCGTTTACTTTTCTCTTCATCTCTTCTTCGCCAATACCATTTCTTCTGAACTTCACTAAAATATGTCCGCTAAAAACCTCACTACCTATTCCTTACTTACTTAACAACCTCTCAAGCAATCACTTTCCGGTCTCATCCACATTGCCGCGCCAAGCTGTCTATTTGTCCAGTTTGCTGCTTATGCAAAATCCCATGTAATAATATTTTGCCTAATTTGCTTGTGCTTCATAAACATTTCCAACTGTCCGCCTGTCTGGCAGCCACTTGTCGTTGCTACTGCTGTGCGCCATCCGCTTGTTGGATTCAAGTTTGAAAAATGTAATTTTCATTATGAGTAGGAAATATGATGGCGAAATGGAACGTAAAGGCATGGAAAACTATAAAGAAAACAGCCGATAAGTAATAGCTTCACTGGCCACTTGAACAGCGCAACGTTTTGCCGCTCAATGTTATACATATGTATATGTACATACACACATACATATATTTATTATTCTACCGATGCGGTATTGCGTATGAGTGATTTTTATTTAACTCACTTTTTCAAATAAGTCAACATGAATGATAAAACTTTTGGCTAGCAAATATTTGTCTAAGAAAATTGAGTGATTCGTAAATGTGAATGGATATTTCAAAATATTAGTAACTTAAACGTATCGGGTTTGAAAATCGAATATATAAAAAGTGACAAGCGTTAACTTAATCGATATATTACGAAAACTATAACGATAGTGATTGGGATCTTAATTCCGATATCGATAAAAAATACCGATAGCAACTGCGACAGAAATAATTTCTACCATAAAATATCTATCACATGCAAACAATACAATTAAGTACATATATACATCCCAGTAAGAACGCTATGTGATATATAATGCATTATACCATCTATAGTCCTACAAAAAGTTTCCGTGAGAAATTCAAAAAGTTTCCATGAATTTATACAGGGCCATATGACAATCCTAACGTATACTTTACTATATGTGTGAGCAACTCTCTTTTTCATTCGTATGAAACTATTATTTTTTCGAATAGTTGTCTCGTTTCAATCCGATATTAATAAGCGATATGTAATGCATTATTTATGGAAACTAATGCCGTATAACTATCGCATATTGTTATGGTATAAATAACGTATTATATAAAACATATCTTTATCCGTTATTCCTACTCCATATATAATAAAACAAATAACAGTTAGATTTAAATGAAAAGAAATTTATTTCAAATCAAATTATCTTTTTAGTATTTATTAGTTTTTAAAATATTTAAAATATTTACAACTGAATCAATTCGCAAATTGTTAACTAGATTAATTTTTTAACATATATACAGACACAACAAATTAATTAACATTTTTGGTTAAAGGGAAAAAACAATCAGTCACTTAGATGAACATTATTTACAAACTAGATATTGATATTTGAAAATTTAATTGAAGCAAGTAAAATTAGTGGAAATTAATTAGCTAATAAATAACATGCAGCCTTGAAGGGGATAATTTTAACAAATAAATTCAAGTAGTTAGGTAAACCGGGTTTAATCAGTTAGTAAGTATAAGCTTTAGTATTAAGGTAAGATAAATAATAAGCAATTAATTGATATAATGAGGATTAATTTATAAACAAGTTAATTATGTGCATCAAAAACTCATAAATAAGTTATAATTTATTTTATGACAATTACAGCACCTTTTTGATCCGATCTTAAAATTAAAAACATTGATTAAATTAATTTAAAATAACTGACTTGTTGACAGCGGAGCGGTTTAGTAAAATTTTTTTCTGCCACCACCTGTTGTGTCTTACATAGTTTAACGCTTTTCCGCAGCAAATTTTTAAACGCGAGTCATCCTTTTAATTTGAAGATATCTGCATGAAAATAGTGCAAAAAAAATTGTAAGTTATGTCGTTCAAAATTTTGGGTTGCTCTCTAAAAGATAAGCTATGATGTTCCACATCAAGCTTGTTTTTGAAAGAAGAATTTTATCGTAAGTTATGTATTTGCTTGGAGAAAGTAATTAATTTGTAGTTTAGTGTAAGTATATCCCTACTTGTGCACATTTCGGACAGCCTCTTTTGCTATTATGAGACTAGTTACGAAGGCATTTGTACTCCAACATAAATAAATTCTCCACTCGGCATGAATTTAATAACTTTTACTTTTTCTGTGCCAAAAATAATTTTGCACATAGTGGCAAATCCTGAACGCCAACTTTATTTAATGCAAATCTGTCACAGTATTTTGAAAAACGCTGTTTCTTATTGCCCATGCTTTAAGTTCACAAGCTTTTCATTGATGTTGGAATTTGCAAACTCACTATCCCTCGAACTAGCCCTTTCCTGCACCTACTGTTCGCCCAAGGATGTCACTTCACTAACCACTGCACGGTTATCACTTTCACGCGAGCAAATTCTTCTTTTTTTTTCTTTACAAATAGTGCTCCGAACGACCTCATATTTGAATACTAAAAATTATTTCACAAATACGTTTTACACTTACACTTGCCTGTTAATTTCGGCTCTCCGCGTGCTTCACGGGTTTTTATTTTGTTTAATTTAATATAATTTAATGTAATAAAATTTCAATAAAAAGAAAAGCAAAATGTTCTTCGACGCAAGAATATATAAAGTGATGTAGCATTTTGCTTTGCTTAATTTGGAGCTGAAAGCACCTTCCAAGTAACCAGTTTTAATAGGTACTTTTTCTTTTAAATTATATGTTCGAAACGATATTAAGACTAAAAACAAAATAAAGTTTGAAAAAATTTGTAAAAGTTTGCTTCATATTTAAGAAAAAATAAATAAGTGTTGTTAAATATACACATATACATATGTATATTTCAGTAGCATGTTTAATGGTTTTAACGAATGGGTCCTTTTTGACGACTACCTGGTCTGTTTTTTCACAGCACTAATGATGGCTGTCAACTGACATAGAAAATAAAATGTATAATCCTCACATTATTCAATCAGTGATTCAGTAGCAATGGGGAAATTAAATGCAAGTGTTTTAGTTTTCTCCGAGAATATTGTGACTGCGTTAGGGCGTTCTTGCTGGGATATGTACATATATGTCCCTGATAATTGCCTTATCGATAATGATCAAAGTACACATAATAATATTGATAAGCGTCATTTGATGTTAAATAATTTATTAAAATTTTCATGAAAATTTTGAACTTTTTTAAAAAAATTTATTTCATTTCGGTTATACAAATATGTAGCACATTCAATTCTAGTTTCTGATAGCTACGAATTACCACTGATTTTTTGACAATTTTTTTACTGGCGCTCTTTCGCAATTCCTTTCATATAAAAAATAATCGAAAAATTGTCAAAAATCAGGAAAAACGTGTAGCCAATTAAAAATTGCCCTTTCTCAGACTAAAATTTAAAGATACAAAAAACTGCTTACTCAAAAAAAATTCAAATGTTTATTTTTTTTATTTCGAAATTTTAATGACATTTTGTTAAATACTTGCACATTTTGCAAATAGTTAAAAAAATTAATGCTTTTAGTTTTTCTGAGAGAATGATTTTTTTTTTACTTGAAAACCAATTTTAATTAATTAGAAGGAATATAAACTGCCTAAATCTGCTAATGTGTGGTTATGCTATAATTTGTGAACAGAGTATATTTTCAATTAAATTTTTTTTATATTTTTATATATTGCAAAATTTCTGAAGAAGGAAAGAAACACAGCTTTAAATGTTTAAATTCACTTAATTTTTTAAAACAAAACACTGCACAATTTTTGTCTAAAGAAATTTGAAGTGGTGTTGCTTGTTCTGACTCTTTGAACGACTGAAGTAAACAGCTAAAGCTAAAACAGAATAATTTCCATTTACATAGCTCATAAATGGTCTCACTTATCGTAGCTATTTTTACCACAAATTCCCTAAAATGCCTTATCAAAAAAGAAAAAACAAAAATGTGCTGAATTTAACCAGTTCAAACACGAAATATACGCACAATTTATGCAAAATACAATTATAATACCGCCTAAATGTGTGTATAAAGTCAGCTTACCGCCAAGACCATGCCATAAGCCAGCGAAATTAAATACAACTTTCACTTTAAATGCGAGACCACGAATGGCAAGGTTGGAAAAGGATTACATTCATACATACATATGTACGTATTCTCATATAATAAAATATTCCAATAAAGCAAATATTAAAGTAGAGTACAATGTAAACGCGGGTTTTTATATTCAATATAAAGTATATAGAAACTGTTCTTAAAAATAAATTAAGTTACAAAGTATATGAGATGTTCGTTGGCTGTACGCGGAGACAATGCGGACGAATGCGTGTGATCGCTTGAGAACTTGATTAAAAACTAAAAGAATTCTGTCCGTGACAATAACTTGTAATATCAAATGCGCGTCCAACATGTTAACGCAATAATCGTAAAATGGTAGTAAAAATGGAAATCAGTTGAAAAATCTGTACGAAAAATCCAGAGTGCGAAATGGAAAATACGTCTGAATCAATTGAAAGAATTTATTGAATATATGTACATGTTTTATTTAATCAATTCAATTTAAAAGGTGTGAATTTGTTTCACTCTTTTCAGATTTCGTGTTTTTATTTTTAAAGATTTTGCACCTAACAATGAAGGTGTTGCTCATAAACTGGTGGCGGAATGCAATAAATTTATCGTTTAAATTCGTGAGAATATTAAAAGTACAAAATACTAAGGTGTGCACAGCATTCAGATGAATAATGCCGAAAGACATTTCTATTTTTTGTTATTGCGGACAAAATTTTTTTATACACTTTGTTCACAAATTAGAGCAGAAATACATATTGACAATTTATTTATACTCCAATTATTTAAAATTGTTTTCAATTAAAATGTCGCTCATTTTATAGCAAACACCATTAAAAATATTTTTTTTTAATTTGATAAAGAATGCTTATGAAAATTTCAACAAAATTTTAAAAATTAAAAAAAACAGTTTTAATTATTTTTTGGCATACAGTGTTGTATCTCATTCAATTTTAGTACAAGAAAGTGCAAGTTTTTAGTGACTGTGAGTTGCCACTGTTATTTGACAATTTTTTTTGACAATTTTTTTACTGACGCTCTTGTAGCCAATTAAAACTTGTACTTTTTGACTCTTAAATTTAATGAGCCAATAAAACTGCATAATCAAAATGTGCAAAAATTTTTTTAAATTTCGAATGTGATGGAATTTTTATTTTTAATATGTTTGAGCTTTAAGGCCGATTGGTTTATTTGGAAAATTATTAGGAAGAAACAACAATACTCAAAGCGGTAAAAGTTATAGTACTATTTCGGAAATCACCACATTTCCTCATCTGACTTCTTTCTTCTTGGCTTCTGCGGGAGTCGAACCCGCTTTTCCTAGAAAACGAACTATACTTTAGTTGAAAAATAATTTTAATTAATTAAAATAGAAATAAAGTGCCCAAGTCTGTCAATACGTGGATGTGCTATAATTTGTGAACAAGTCGGTGCCTATATACATATGCCAATATACTTGAAAAGGGTGTTTCCAAAAAATATGGCAAAATATTTTTACTACATTTAATATGTAAAAAATAAAAACTTAAAAAATTCAACGTGATAACCTTCTGCAAAGAGTGGCCGATGTTTACTTTGACCCTTCTAAATATTAAATATTCATAATTTAAAAAATGTACTCCATTATTATTTTGCATACAAAATTAGCTTGCCTGTGAAGTGATTAGGCCTATTTTGTGTTTGGCTTATATTCATACTAAAATATATGAAACTGCATTTGGGAGTGTTTACTGATACCTTTAAAGCTAGAATTAACATTTTATAAAGAAGCAGTAGAGAATAGTGTACAAGTAAATGACAAAAACTGCTGAAAAAATTTCGCTTTACGAAGCTTTCAAATTATTTATGTAAATACACACATCAAATAAACATGTACATACACTTACATATATGTGAACCAAAGCCTACAAAAACATGTATCAACTAAAGCTTCAGCAGGCTTACAGGCTTCCCTAGATTGGTTGTGTGCTCATGCAAATCTCTGTATGCATACAGGGTAACACATAATTGCTCCGAAAATATGTAGCAGAAGAGTATTTTTTTAGGCTACGAGTAAAAGTTCTTCGCCAACTTTGCTTAGAAATAAAAACCGTTTTCAAAAACAAAAATACTGAAAACATTTCAGTTAAAAATTTCTCATTGACTACGCAACGCTGCTACGTTTTCTCCCATTCCACTTACTAAAAGTAAAGCGCACAATGTCGATACACCCTCTATTATTTTTGTGCATTGACACAAACATGAAATTGCGTGTGTTTGTGCGCAAGCACGCACTACCCATTTTAATATATGTATGTAAATACATCTATGCATTTAAGTATACATTTTATTGAGTTTTTTTGGTATAACATTTTATTTTCGCAGTAACGTACATTATTTTATTTAATATTTGTACGATTCGCCGTGGCGTCTGACAGCGCGCGTGGCTGATAGCATTTTTTATGAATTCTCTTTGTTTTGCTTGTATTTGGTATTTTTTTTTTTGCACAAATTGGTTACTACGACTGATATGCTTGTTTCGAATGTGTTTGCATTTCGCAGCAATTTTCGTAATCCTTGTCTTTTTGGTGTGTATTCATGATCCGTTCATTGGAAATGCGAGAGCTTTTGGAGAAGATTTCACATTTTAAGTACTCGTTCGTATGAGTGCTTTTATTGCTTGATAAAAGTTTGTTGTGCATTTTAGTAAAAAAAAAACAATTAAATTCATGAACTTTCTACAGCAGTGAATTTTGAAAATTGTTGTGGTGTGAATTTTTAACCAGAGTACTCAAAATATATCTTAAGTACTCAAAATATATCTTAAGTTAATATTGTTACCAAACGAAGTACATAAGTAATAAAAGGGATGTTTAAAAAAAAATCTAGATGAAGTCGTCGACTTGTGCTTTAAGCAATTTTTTTTATTAAATATACTTAATTTCTTGTAATTAGACAACTTCTTAATTAAAAGAGTGCTACTAAATGCATTCTTATGTATTAGAATTTCGTTTTATAAGCAAAAATATTTCAAAAGATCCGGGATCCAGCATTTAAAAAACAAACTGCACAATCTAAATAATTCAATATTTTTTAAGATAAAGTTTTTAATTTTTATTTAAATCTCTGAGTTTTATGCAAAAGCTTATGAAAAGAACTTTTTTTTACACAAAATAAAAAGTTAAAGCTTTTACACAAAATCGGCGAACGACATTTTTTTCTTACTATTAATTTTTTGCTGAGACTTAAGTATTATAAGAGAAATTAGTAAAGGTCAATCAATTATAATTATAGTGAGGTACATATGTACATATATTTCGAGTTATCTATAACCATTATTCAAAGACTTATGTATGTATGTATATTGTAAAAGGCATCTCATAATAATTACACAGGTATGCAACAAAAATGCTGTCTGAATATTTCCAACTGATTTCTATGTATGTATTTAGGTGTTCTGAAAACTAAACATATACTCAAAAAATTCCAGAACGTAAGGTTATTTTACAAAACGCAAAATTTTATTATAAAAAAGGGTTTTTTTGGGCTAACTTGTAGGCATTAATAATAGGTATAATTTTATTTTAACTCCTGTTTCTTAATTGTTTACCATACTGTCATTAATTTCTAAATAAGGAACACCCTGTGTGAGCTGCATTAACAAACATAAACATGTTGTAACCTGAACATGCGCGCTCCGGTAGTGTAGAAAGTGGCGCGGTACAATTATGTACGTGTTAACTCGTCGACCCAGCAGTGTGGCGTATTTTCATAGATTCTTCAAAAAGAAGCCTTCAAGGCAGTTCTGCTTCACTTCCATTCCTGTCGGTCATTCCGTACACCTCAAGGAAACCTACAGAACTTGGAATAGATTCTTTGCAAATTAAAATATAAAGACCCCGGTTGGCAAGTGTGCGGTGATTTCAAAATCTTTGGCATGGCGCTCGGACAACAATCTGGATTTACCAAATTCCCTTGCTTTTTGTGTCAATCACTAGACCAAAAAGTGTTGGACTCCGAGGGAGCTTAAAGTTGGCGAAAATAATGTCCTGCATGAAACTTTGGTGCCTCCCCATAAAGTTGTTCTACCACCGCTTCACATAAAGCTGGGATTGATGAAACAATTTGTAAAGACACTTCCAAGAGATGGAAATTGCTTCAAATACTTAATATCAAAGTTTCCAGGCCTGTCGGAGGCAAAGTTGAAGGAAGGTGTTTTCGTTGGACCAGATATTAGACGGCTGATCCACTATTCATCACAACCATGACGCATCCTCAAAGAGAAGGGTGGATTACCTTTAAAGAGGTCATAAAGAAATTTTTAGGCAATAACAAAAATCCTAACTACAAACAAATCGTCAAAAGAATGTTAAAAGCATTTCAAGCTTTAGGTTGCTTGATGAGTTTAAAAGTACATTTTCTTCATTCCCACCTCGACTATTTTCCAGAAAATTTAGGAGACGTGAGTGAAGAGCAAGGTTAACGATTTCACCAAGATATTAAGGAGATGAAAAAAAGATACCAGGGAAGATGGAGCGTTTCAATGATGGCAGACTACTGTTGGAAATGTACCAAAAGAAGTCTCACTGAGAAAAAGAAATGTGTTTAGTGCTTACTAATTAATGTATTTTACATAAATAAATTAGTTTTGTTATGCAATTTTAAAGTTAAAAAATTTGTTTTAATATTTTATATTTTATTTTAAGATGATAACTTGCTTAACATAGACACCTACATTGTCAGAAAACGTGACGTTCTATGACAAAATTAAAGTTATTTTCGGATTCAGCACACCCAAAAACATAAGAATTACACTTCTGTGAGATAAATTATGTTTAGTCTTCAAAAACTTTTATCTTGAGACATAGAATATAATTCTCCTAATAATATTGTTGGAACTTCCTCATAAAATATTCAAAACAGTTTGAAACTTTATCTGGACCCGTGGCCGGTGAATTGTTTTCTATTCAAAGTCAAGTTATTCATTTGCTATCATAAGTCATTAAATGTTATTTGAGTTTTAATAGCAAGTAATTGCTCGCCTTTTTTGGGGAAATTCATTATTTCGAAAAATTACGTTTGATAATAAATCGCGGTTCATTTATAATGGCACGTATTTTTGTTAAGTAATTACCTACAACTGGCACGCACTATTCCTGAAATCAGTTAGTCATTAAAGGTACTACCAAACTAAATAATGTCCTTTGGAATATTTTATTATGTGTTATTATCATATATTAATTAAAAATGTACATCTCGTAAAAAATTATTCCAGAATTATTATTTTCTGAAAATAATGAATATCTTGTTATAATTTGTATCTTATTATAAACGTATGAAGCACGCCGCTGAGGTCGCCGCTCTGCTGTGCGAAAGTTCGACGTTCGCCGAAATTGTTTTTAAGCGGTCAAATAGCCATTTAAAAAATCCCTTAATCTAAAACACTGCAAACAAATCAAATTAACTAAAATTACCTGAGAAACTTAACCATAGCTTATTTGTTTAAAAATAAGAAAATGTTCACTAATATCTACCTACATACATACAAGCATTGGTTTTCAAGAAATTAATTATTCACTTATTAAAATAACCGTTTCCGGAATTATGTCATGAATTTTAAAACAAGCAAATAGACCCCAAAAAAAATTAAGCTATTAACACAAATTATATTTTCACATCCGGCGTAATAAATTGGGGTAAAAGGTTTTGTTGTATTTCCGATTTGGTATTCATGCAAGTAATACATATATGCAGACTTCAAAAATTTAAGTACACGTATTTATGTATTGCTTTCATATAAACAAGCATATTAAATATAGCAAATATGTTAAATACTTTGGTAACTTTGAAATTGTTAAAAGAAAATTTAAGCCGACTACTTAAACAAAAATACACAATTCAAATTATTTTAATGAGCATTGAATACAAAAGCGTTAATATTTATAAATTGAAGTAATGTAAATTGAAATATGTAATTTTTATGTGTAGATAAATGCAGAGAAATTTGCCCATATAGTTTTTTAAATACCTTTAACATTAGTAGCGGACAGTATTGCTGGGTGAATAAGAGTAGAAATAGAACGCTGTTCGTCAATATAAAGCATTCACACTACTTAGAAACGCGACTATATCCTAGAACGTCTAGTTTTATTGCACAAAACACAAGCGTTCATATACGTAAAAATTTCCAAAAAAAAAAAATATAAATATGATTACAATGAAATTTCTGTCGTTTTGCCAGCATTAATTTGATGTAAGATTTCGCCTATGCTTCACTTTTCTTACATATGTATACATTTTTTATCTTTTTCAATTATTTAAAAAAATGTTCATTTGCCTTTTCATTTTTATCTGTTACATTTGTTTTTTGTTTATTTTACTTTTTCACTCGCCTAACCCTTTAGTAAGGGACCACAAACGCTTAACTAAATTTAATCGTTCATCCGTAGCGAATAAGTTTCGCTCTTTTTTGTTTTTCTTATCACATTAGTGAGCGCAAGTCCCCTGGGCATGTCCTTTTTCAGTTATTCTTCACCTTCCTTTTTTTGAATTCATGTTTTTATATTCCGTGTTTGTATAAGACACAGATTTATGACGCAAATGAAATACAAAACAAACAAAAAAAAAAACAAAAAGAAAAAAAGACTTGAATTCCAGATGGTGGTATTTTAATTTTTATTTATTTTTGAAAATACGTACATGAAATTTTGGAGTAATCTAGAGAAATACTTACTGCCCGGCTATGTGTTCTTGATAAACTATCAAAAATTTACAAATATTCAAAAGTTTTTGATTTGTCAATTACATTTTTCATATTTATAAATAAACAAAAAAAAAATGGATTTTTATTTTTGATTACAAAACAAAAAACTTGATAAATTTTCAATAATAAATATTTGTAAATGTTTGATTATTTATCAAGAACACAGAATTAGGCAGTAAGTATTTCTTTAGATTATTTCTTTACACAGAATCTGGAAGTTAGTGTATTGAAGTTTTCCATTAAAGAAAAAATGGTAGAAATGATTTTGAGGCACACAAAAGGTACAAAGAAAAAAAATGTAAATTTTTTCTGGCGTTGCAAAATTTGCAAATTTTCTGCTTAACCCTTAAGGCTAACAACGCACAACAAAATCACATATGTATGCTACCTATTTCAAATAAAATAACATGTTCTGACAAAAAGGCTCACAAACATTTGTATGAACACAAATTAAGTTATGCGAATCCAATTTGTACATGTAATTGCTATAAAGTTACGTATACGCCATGCCAAACACAAGTAGTACTATCAAAATGTTAGCTGTAAACACATTTTCTAAGGTACGGTAGATTCATATGCTAGATTATTTGTGGGAACACACTCCTACATATGTGCATGTGTGTATTTTCAGCACCTGCTCGCAGCTAATCAATGACATTACAATGTTGAACCAAGGATAAAAGTCAAAAACGGTAGCGGTTTGCTTGTGAGAACTTTAAAGGTAAAGAAGCCCAATATAGCTTCATTGTTCGTAACAGTGTAATGGCGAAAGCATAAAAGGAGTATATGTTGTGAAATTATAATACATTGATCAAGAAAAAGTAATTCACAAAAATAATGTTTTAAACTTGGTTCGAAAGCTAAGAGACAAGTTTACTTATATTTTAAATTTTAATAGAAGTTTTAAATCGTTTTTGAGTTTTTTTAGTTATTTGAATTTTTTCAAGTCGCAGTCGGATGTGATGGAAGGTGGAGGTATCTTATGACACAAAGTTCATTACCAAAATCCTATAACTACATTCAACCCAACAAACATTTAAGTTAGATAATGATTAAAAAATGAGACAAACTCTAATTTATTTCTCTAAGGAAGAGCGTTAGAAAACTATTAGAAAAACTCTCGAGAACTACAACATCCGGTAATGTAGATTGCTCCGCATTGCTTAGCAGAATATTTTTCAACGTTCCGAGCAAAATTTTGCGGCATGTTGATTTGTTTAAGGTCGCTTTCAGCAAAACCGTCTACAGAAAAATGTTTCTTTAAATAAAACCTTGCAAGAATTTAATACGATTTCCAGTTCTCTTGAGCTTGATCTCTCTATGCTAAAGTATATTTTCCGTAACCGACTTAATGTCAGTAATATTTTATAATAATATGTAATACTTCTATCTAATACGTGTAGTTTGTAGGAATCTGTGTTCATTGACTTCACAAACAAATAAAAAAATATATACTAGTATGTACATATAAAAATTTATTGTTTACTCCTAATTTTTTTATTTGTCTTTCAACGTGTTTTTATGAGTTAATGCATTGTAAATAAATTTTGAAAGTTGCCGGTTTGACATAATAAGCATCCCGTCATTACTTAACTCACATGGTTGAATACACATTGGTTTTTTTTTTAACATTTCTGTTAAGAATAAACGACAAAGCTCGAATATGTCATAAATTCTTCCGATAAAGAAATTATGCTTTCTATTACATACATTAACTTTATTCATACAAAAAATTTTTAAATAATTTCATGTTTCAGAAATATATGTTGCCTGTTTATGGAGTTTTTTTGAGAATGCTTTTAAATTAATTTATTTAGTTCAAGTTTTTAATTGAAAAAGATAATGATTATTTAAATAAATATATAGCACCTCACTTACATACGAAGAAATTGAAAAAAATGTATATTTTACAATAGCAACTAACTTTCAATGTTTTAAAAACTTCATTCAGATAATGTTTTTCTTATTCATGTATACTCATTTTGTTTGCTTAACTCTAAGCTGCATTGCGTGTTTTAAATTAACGTTACATCTGACTACCACTCTTTCACAATTTGCGCTGCACCCTAGCAAGAATTCACCCCTTTATTGGCAGCTATTTACAGCAAACGTTTTAATACAAACTCATATCAAGTTAATGCAATTTATTTGGCATTTTACAGACAAAGAATTTAGAAATACCACCTCATGCACATACTCATATTTAAACACATACACACACACAGCTGCAAACGCATTAAAAAGTCATTGAAATACAATTTAAATGATCGCATTAAATGTTAATCTCCTTAAGAAATACAATACTAATGCACGAAATGGATAAATGTGTACGCTTGGCGCCCCCTTAACAAGTTGAAAGACGGTAGTACGAAAGCTCTTAGGAAGCGCACTAAAGGCACCTTGCCTTGAGCATACAAATGTACGTGCAACATGTCGAGGAATTAAATTTGCTATACTTTTAAAATGCATGTATGTATGTATGTGAATGTGTTAGAAAATTCACACATATTAGGGATGTAAATTTTTGGCATTTTATTGATCCCGGGATTTTCGAGATCTTAAAACCAAATCCCAGGGCAATCGCAGGATCCCGAATTTCAGGAAGTTTTGATTCATAAATTTTTAATTTGTCAAAAACGTCTGTAATCGTCCTATTATAGTAGTATTCAAAATAACATTAATATGAGTATAACAAAGAAGACCACGTCTAACAGGATTGTCCTCTGCTGCTTGATTCTTGTAACGAGTTTATTAAAAAATGTATTACTCAAAGCAGATCTCTTAATTTGTATTTCCTCACATTTAAATAAGTCCACGTTGCGAGCATCTTAAACTTCAAGTGTAACTTTGGATGTACGGATCTGGACTGTTACAAATAATGCTTTGTTTCGCCCTAGAAAGGAAGATACCTATGATACAAATTTAAATTTCTATTTTATTAATTGTTTTAAACAATCCCGGAATTTGAATAGACAAATCGCGGCGTATTTAGGAGTTAAAAAGACCGGGATCCCGGAGTTGGCATTCCCAGTACATATGCACATACCTTGATAAATCTAATACGAGTACAACTACTATTTGACGTTGGCAACGTGCAAAGTAAGCGCTTACAATTGTCGACTTAAATGAAACGCGATTAAGAGGTGTTGAGAAATGAACGAAAAGTTGTGGCCTTCTCAAGTCAGCGAATAAAATGGAGTAACAAGCAGTGACAAACATACATACGATTACATATTGAGCCAAATGAAAAATTTTAGAGAAGAAGGCTGATTCTCTTAAATTTATCAGCAGAAGCAAAGCGCATTTTAATAAATATAGCCGCGTTTTAAAGAAAAAACAACGTTAATCTTGTATACAAGGCGGCATTCCAATGTGAAGCTAAAAAGCACCTTCTGAATAAAAAAATGTATTTGTTGCTTACGTCCTTTTGGCGGTTATGGCTCGATATGTACAATTGTTTGTATGTATGTTTGTTTAAAAGTATCAGCCCCACTGCTGTTGCACCCACTCTTTTATTGCCATCTAACTGTTGGGAATTTTATTGTATTGTGCGTGAATGCAGAACATTTGGCAAATAAAAGATGGAGAGTGCAAAATTGATACAATTTGAAAGTGTCATTCCAACTGACTTGCGAGTAAAAAAGAGATATTAAACATTGTGTTTGCAAAACCTTTTTATATGTTCTCATTGAAGTACAATAAGTGACAACTTTCGTTTCAATTCACGCAACTGGGTTGCTCATGCGGAGCAGTTCGCTTGTGCTCACCAACACAGTCACAGTTTAACTTTTGCCGACCACTCCCAGCAAACCACATAAGCTCTGAATGAGTGCATAAAGGACTCTTTCCTCTGAGCGTTCACACTCATAATGAGTTTATAAAACAATCATAAACAGTCATAAAACGCTCGTATTTGAGTGGCTTTTTCTATGAAACTGGTCATTCATAAAAGAGCTCTCAGTTTTATGCATAAAGCAGTATTTTATGAATGATTTTCTGCACGCATTAAGAGCTCTAAAGCCAGTGCATAAAAGAGTATTTTTTGATATATTTTTTCACGCATTAAGAGCTCTAAAACCACGCATTAAGAGCTATAAAGCTTGCTCTTTTTATTTTATTTGTTATTATTATATTTATGTATAAAATTAAATCACTTATAACCTCAGCGCCTTTACCATTCTAAAATAACAAGGAAACTAGCTTATTTTTCTTTATTTTGCATTTCACATGTTTATATTTACCGTTACCGAAAACGATCTGCACGTGCAGAAAAGCTCATAAAAACGCTCATATTAGAGCTCAGAATTAAGAGCGCTCCTAAACTGGTTTGCTGGGACTGTATTAAAGAGTCACATTGCTATTCTTGCTTGTGTATATCTTCTATCTTAGAAAGCAAAGAATGTTAGTTCTCTTATTCTCTCTATCAAATACTCCTGAGATTTCAACCTTTGACTGCTCTTCACAAGACCTCCGAAAATTTAGTTATTTATTCACAGCTTCATAGAAATTATCCACTCTAGATGTCAGATATTGAAATAATTTATCTTAGATTAGGTTTTTTGCAAATTGACGTAATAAATAAACCTCAAGGCAAAAAAAACCGAATTTAAAAGGAAAGGTCGCCAAAATCAATGTTATCATAAAATAATTAATCTTTAAGAAGAATTTTTTTTGAAATGTGATTGATTTATTACATTTTTTCATAGGTTAGGCTAGATTAGGTTGGAATGGCTGGGAAGAGAGACCCTCCATTGCACTTAGGCCCAGAGTGGCCTATTGTACTGTCATATACGAATTCTTCAATTCACCTCCGACTCGGGCTCAAACCACTTTGTTGACGCTATACACTTTGATATTGCTTTTGGGTTAATTACCGCTATCTCCGCGAGGCTTGGTAGCGTTGGTCTGCCAAGCGTTCGAAGTCTTCTTCTACTTGGGGCTGGACAGAGGCATATCAGGTGTTCCACATTTCTCTGCTTCGACACAGACCCAGCTGCTATAGTACTCCGGGGCATTCACTCCTAATCTTTTAGCATGTATACCAATTAGACAGTGACCTGTAAGGGTTGGTGTTAGAATGGACACCTCATTTCTTTTGAACCCCAAAAAGGTCGATGTGTGCCTTTTTTCGTAGGAAGGCCAAGTAAGCCTAGAGATTTCACAGTGTCGGAGGGAGCTTCAAGATTTGTTTGATATCTTTAAGGTACAACAATTGCAGTTTAAAAGAGGCCAATGGTATACCTACCTTGTTCTTTCTCGGAAGTATCGAGGTGGTCGTGGGCCATATCGATTCAAGATCTGTGGCATTCAGTGATAAACTTTGTATTGACTATGCATGAATTTTGAGCTTTCAAGCCAGCTTCGCTGTCAGAGAAGATTAACCCCTTTTTTCTCTCCTTGAGATTATTGATTAGGTGCTGAGTTGACTCCTGGATGACCAGCACTTCCGCTAGGTTGACTCTACAGTGATCTGGGAGTCGGAATGACGTTTCTAGTTTTAGGTCTGGGGAGAAGACTCCTTCTCCGACTTTCCCGTTTAGTTTTGAGGCATCAGTATACATGTTGATGGCCTTATGTGTATGATGCGGTCTTACGTACCAGACCTGTCGGGTTGGTATGATGGCTTTGTAGTTCTTTATATGGGTTACAGATTGTGTGTAATAGTCTGTATATGTGGGTATTTGTATCGGTGCCATCTTTCCTTGGATTTATGTATAACCACACATGTTCCGAGACCAAAAATCTGCTTCTATGAGCCTTAGGGCTGTGATAAAGGCGGCTTGTTTAGTGATTACGTCAAGAGGAGGCAGGTATATGATCACATTAAGAGACTCAGTGTGTGAGGAGCATAATGCTCTACTTATATAAAGCTCCGCGCTTCTTTGTACTCTTTGCAGTTTTTTAAGCGCTGTTGATTTTTTCAACATGGGCCACCAGACCAGGACCAATGTACTATCTTAGAAAAAAAACCCTTTCACCCACCAATTGCTTTTTTGCAAGTGAAAAGCTGTTAATATTATTTATTTAGAAGCAAGTGCAAACGCTCTTTTTATTCAATGACGGCAGAGTATATTAAAAGTTCCTTGTCGTGCACTATGTAGAAATCCCCACTCGCAGCACATTTTCAGCAGTTCGAAACTAGTAAAATAGTCCTGAAATGTCTTGCCAAATCGTCAGTTCTCTCCCACCAGCATTGCATATGTACATACATACCTACACACATACATACATACATATAAATATATGTACATACATACAAATAAACATTCATTTAAACAGTTTGTTTACCAGTTTTTATTGCAAAAGCTATAAAAGCAAAGTTCGAGCAATCACAATTCGGAATGTCATAAAACAAATTAAACACATTTTGCAGCAAAAGGTGTTGAATACTAAAATGCAAACGTTTTTGTAACACAGCGAAAAGGATGAAAACGAACGCTAGTAAAATTCTGCTATGTTGTTATGTACGATTTCTTGACGACAAGCAATGATTGTACAACAGAAGCGCCACTTCAAGGCGAAAAATGCACAATTATGGAGAGAACCTCCTCAAAATAGAAAACAAAGAAATCAAATCGAACTTTTCGATTGCAATTTTTTATGATGCAGAAAATTAGAAAATAAATGTTTCGGAAAAGCGTTGCCAACTTCGTCTGCATTGAGTTTGCATCGAAATAATCGCGCTGATCAATTTGCTGCTTTGCATTTCTTTCTTCTCCTTTGCTCTTTTCTTTATCTCTTGTTTATTTAAATCAAGTTTTAGTTGCTTGAAGTGCACGCTTGTCACAATATTATTACCATGTTTTGTCACGCTTCCAACTGCCTGCTGCTCGATTCTCTGAATTTTTATTTTGTGTTAAAATTGCTTTTCAATTGTTTGTCATGTATGTACATACATACATACATATACGCGAATTTTTCAAAGGATTTGCTGGAATTTTATCATTTATGTTTTTTTTTTCACACGCGCTTTTCATTATGTATTTTTGTTTTTCAATTTTCATTTGACACAAGCAGCTGTCGACGTGTGGGCATGCGAAGGCAGTAAAAAAGCAGACAAATAAAGCAAAGACACAAAAGAATGTAAGGTGACAAGTTTATGATGCCATCCAGCATTTTTAATGACAAACACACTAGCGTAAAGTTTTTAAATACGCCGTCATATAATATAATGGGTGCGAAGATTTTAGAATTTAGTTTTGGAAAATAAAAGTATGAAAACTGTGTTGGCATGTATTTTTGTTTGGACTGATAAAAAAATATTTACATACATATATAATAGGAAGCACATATTTTTAATCGAAATAAATCATTTTATTAAGCATGTCGGTTTTAAATTCAATAGGAACATTAAGAAGAAAAATCCAAGTTTAAACTTAAATTTACAAAGGCTGGTTGAGAATTACAGATTAATTAAATATAACAGGGCCCACCTTTAGGCGCATTGTTTGCTCATCACTAGCTTAAGCGGTAGGTGATCTCTATTTATTCGACCTAAGAACATAAATGTATACGAAGGGACAACACGTTTTTATTCTCTTTTGCTCAAGTTAATTTTTTGATTGGCTAGAGTGAGAAAGCACGACCCTGGAGATTCAATTGCAAAAAACATATTTGATTTAAAGCCTTTTTTTCTTTAAGCATTCCCAGTGAAAAATCATGTCAAAAGCTTTAAGCGCAAGATATAATTTGGGGTTTCAATACTGCCACTAGCTTTTTTATGAACTTTTCGCAGTATTATAAGATATACATTAGTTATCCAAAAGGTTGAACTTAGTTCATTTGGGGCTCAGTAATGTGAGTGAATTTCTACAAGTATCTTTTTATTTTTACAAAGATAATGTGCATTTCGAAAATACCTTTCTACGATTCGTAAATATCACAAATTCGAAATCACATTCGATTTCGTTATGTTGTACTTTAAATCAGCTTGACTGTCACTTAAATAAAGGTTTTTATAATTTAATAAATTGTATGTTAAGAACGTGAAAGATGGAAACTTCAAGATAAGAGCTTGAATTCAAATCTCAAGAAAAATCACAAGAAATATTCTTCATTATTTCTGTTGCTTGAAAAAGTACTTTGCCGTTGCCGTAAATTTTCTTGAGGAAATAAATATATGAATATTTTTTTCTTGAGGCTTAAGAAATTTTTATGGAAAAAAATTATTTTATTATTTCTTGAATGTCATTTTATATGAATTTTGATCGAATTTCTAAAGTGTGGTATACCAAGCTTAAATTATAAAAGTCGTTTGAGAATCGTCTCACGAAAATTCAACACATACAGCAGTGCTCCCAGTTTCACATTCACAAATTTCCCAGTGGATTTGGTTTGAAATCACATGTTTGGTGCTTCCGATTTCAAATTGGGAGCACACTAATTCACTTCCACAGGAAATTTTTAAAATCACATTGTGGAATTAAAATGTGAAACTGGGAGCACGGCTGATATAAATCATTCACGCATATCCCATCACCGCTTCTCCAACCTTTTTAACCCAAAAAACGTAGCCAAATACGCGTGTATAATTTTTTGATAATAAGTAACGCACAATTTTTTTACTGCCAAAGAGCGTCAGTAAAATAAATTTTCAAAAATCAGGTAAAACTTGCATTTTTTTGGAACAGAATGGAATAAGCCAAAAAATTGCAAACTCAAAATCATATTAAAACTTTTTTAAGTTCCAAATTTATATTAATTTTTGCAAATTATTGCACTATTTTTATTAAGTTAGAAGAATTGTTTTTTTTTAAATTAGTTTCGTTAAGGAAAAATAAATTGTGTCAATAGGAAGGTTTGCCAGAATTCGTGGCCAGGTTGTAACTACATATCTAAAGCAGGCAATTTGTTCAGCTCTGTTTATGCCAACACTTATAATTTATTCTGCCATTGTGAATTACGACAATTCCACTTGCAGATGTCGCTGTAGTAATACGGGAAACAGCGATTCGTTACTTGCTCTTCCTTTTCTCGAGTGCTGTTACCCGTATCGTATGATGGGTTTCGCCTTCTCCGAAAATTCAGCTCTCTTTCACTTTGTGAAGACACGCCCCCGGTTGTATCTAACTCTGTATATCTATTCCCCAGTTCTTTTGCAGCTAATTTTTATTTCAATAAATTGCTTGCCAATTGCAAGTCCACATTTATATTTTTTGAAAGCTAATTAAAACTTGTGTTTTTTTTAATGTGAAAATTTACTAAAATTAAAATGCTTAACCCCACTTAAGAAAATCATTACTACTCAGGAGCCCCGATATCTCAATGACCGACTAAAATTTTCCAAATCCTCGCGCTCGCTCAACCTAGTTCCAATGAAATATAGTAGTTTGGTATCTGAACGTCAATAACTTGTGTTCTCTGTCCGTCTTTGGAATGCTTTACCACTAAAAATGAGAAGCATTAAAGGGAATCTGCACTTTAGACATGAATTGCAGCGCTATCTTGCCGAACATTGCTGAACTTACTCGAGACATTTCTTCTTGTCTCTTCTTATTTTTCTCTCAACTTATTTCCATTCTTATACATATATTTATTCACCACTACAATTTAATTATAGCTAACTATTACTATAAGGTCAATTTGTTACGTTAAGTTTTACATGTTACTTTAAGTATTAACATATTTAATTAAGTATCAATATACTACTTTAAGTTAAAGATGTGTAGTATAGTTTTAAGGTCAAACATTGTAAAATAACTTATGGTTGTGTGTTTGACTTAAATAAAAAATAAATAAATAAATAAAGTATAATGGCATTCAACGTGATAAATTAAGAGATCAAAAGTTTTCAGAAGATCGTCTACCTATTCTCACACTCCATTGCCGTGGAACTCATTTCCTCCCCGCTCGAACAAGCACTCTATTTAATACAAATAATCAATTTTTTTACTAAACAATTGGCAACTCTGCTGACAATTTCAAATCTATATTGCTCATATTAAATTATTTACAATAACAGTAAGTGTATGATATTGAGCGCAGCTTGTTCTGCTATAAAATAAATATTAATAAACATTTATTTCTATCTTCACTCCTTACACATTACCAAACACCGATTGGCGACGCTAGTTACTAATAACTTCTAACATTTAAAATGTTCTTATCCTCAAATAATTTATAGTTTTTAATAACCTTAACACTACTGCAACATCATAAACTGTCATTAGTGGCTGTTGCAACAGGATGTGTTCGCTTCGCATTTAATTTCACCGCACACATAACATCTACATACATTAATGTACTTGAGTGTAAGTATACCCTGTCGGAATTGAAAGTACTTTAAAAGTAATCCAACTACAAGTGGTTTAAATTCTTCCTAGTTTCTTGTAATCAACTAACTTTATTAACATTTCGATGTCCTAGGAGCTAGTCAATTATCCGACTATGCATTTCATTTCAACCACTTTGAAATATATTTGACTAAAAAAACATCAAAATTACTTCCAACTGCAACAAAATGTTTTAACTACAATGAATTAATGAAAAACTAAAGATTCGCACGCGGCATTTGTTTCAAAGCAGCTGATATCCAACTACTTTAACGTTGGTTAGTTTTGCAGACTGTCTGATTTTTTTGCGGCTGGATTAATACTCATAAATGTATCTACATGAATGTGTGTCTATGTATGCATTGTTATGTCTGCACTTACAAGCACTCGAGTATTATTTTTTCATTCGTTCATTTCTTATGGAACTGTTGGAAAATTGTTCTTCCAATAAATGTAATTTTTTCGCCAATACACCCAAAGGTGAGTGTATATTGTACGACTTTATTCGTATGTATAACTTCATATGTATGTTTTTATATATGTACATAAATAAGTACTGACAGTAAGACTTAAAATCAATTAAGCTTGTTTGCGGCTTGCAACAGGTGGCGCTACATTGCGATTGCTCATGACGCCGTAAAATAGTATGTTGGTGGCTATTGAAGTAAGCCAGAAAAAAGAGATATGTATGTAAGTATGCACTTGCATTAAGGCGATTCATGCAGATATGAAAATTTCAAATCAAATTAATTTATTTAAAGAATTATTTGCAATATTAAAGATGTTAAAAAAAATCTTTATTCCAATAAAAATTTAGCTATAACAATACTAGAAATTAAAATTATGAGAGTCCAAATATGTGTGTATCTATCCCAAATAATCCCACAAAGCTTTTGATAAAATTATTGCCATTCAAATATGTCGATCTTCTCAAAATTTCACAGTCTTGAATAGAAAAATTTGCTTGAAAGTTTAGAAGAGATTTCGCTTTGCCACTTTGTTCGCGGGAAAAATATTAACCACCCTTATATAGCATATATAGCATAGCATAGTATATTTTATTGCATTGATTAAAGCCACTTGTAAGACACTAAATGCCAGAGCAAAAATTGTAAATCACTTTGCGTTCAAAGCAATTTGTTTCACAAATCTGGTTGCTTGCCACAGCATGTCGCATGTAGATTAAAAATTGCATGAAATAAGAAGCAAAGAGTAAGGATAAGTTCAGTTGACAAATAAAGTGGTACTTGCTTTAAAAGCGTACTTCTTCCAGCAGTAGTGGTATACTCGTACTATTTTTTTTTTTTTTTTAGAAAAGTTTAAAGATAGCACAATTTAATTGAAATTTTATATATTTTAAACTTCTAAAAATGCACTTTCATCGTGATAAAGGCAAGTCAGCTGTAAATTAATTCCCTAAAACAACAACACTTTAACAAAATACCCTGAAGCTGCAATTCGCATTCTAATTAGTATTCATCGTGCATAGTTGGCGTAGTAAAATATGAAATTATGTTACAAAAACTTCATTAATCCAGCAATAAATAAATTTTATTATCGACTTTGCGCTCTAATCATTATTTCCACCATAATTATGCGTTTGCTCGCAGTGCAAGCGAGTGTAATAATTGTATACGTTTCCTTGTCCCTGAGGAGGAGGTCACGTGTTAAAAGCTGCACTTTTCCCAGGTGAATTATGCAGCGTAAAATGCTTGAATAATTAGTAAAAATGTTGCAATGTAAAATGCATATTTTTTTATTTTATTTTGCAATTAATTAGTAGACCAGAGTGTGTATTTAATATTGCACAAGCAGCTTTTAGCTGATTAGTTGCAGAGTTCGACAGGTAGGTCAGAATGAAATTAGCTAATTAGCAGAAATTTAAAATGTGCTAATGATATGAAGCCTAATTAATTTCGGTAAATGTATTGGTTTGGTATTAATTAAGACATCGCCCTTTTATCTTTCAGTAATTGTAATTTTACAATATTCTCGAAAGCAATAACCATAGTATGAGCTCTGTGAAGTTATCAACAACAAAACTTTGGACAAACGATTTAGTTAAAAAAAAGGCGTAGTTTTTAATTTTATGGATTTTTCATACATTTTTTTTTTATATAACTTTGAACAAAAGTCGCATAAACTAAAAATTATACGATTTAGCTTGAAAAAAGTGTAAATTTTAACTTATTAATTTTTTCATAAAAAATTTATTTTTAAATAACTTTTGAAGAAATGATGGAAAACGAAAAATTTTGGTGGGACGTGTAAAACCAATTTAACGTAAAAAATTTAAAATTTCGATATTTGATTTAAAAACCAAATTGTGTACAAATCTTTTACACAAACGAAGATTTTTGTTGGACAAACGAACGACTTATGTTTTTTCTAAAATTCACATATAGTGGTGTCAACTGCACAAAGCTCAGAGTACGTTTTTAAATGGAACCGTTTTAAAAGCAGCGGCGGTTTTCTTAAAAATTCGGCAATTTATTATTATTTTATTAGCTTTAATAATTTTCAATTAAAAAACAGTTCAGTTTTCTTTAAACGAAACTTTAAATAATATAAAAAATGCTCATCAATTTCTGTCTTTCTTTTCTCTAAGAAGCATTAGCAAGTTATGAAGTTGGTTAGCAGTTTTGTAGGCTCTTTAATTTCGTTATGAGAATGTGCAAGTTGAGTGGCTAAAAATTGTCGCTAATAATTGAATCACCACCCTCTTTTTGCATTACTAACTTTTCAACACCAACAAGCATAACTAAAACATGCGGGAATCCATTGTCAACCTGCCAATTTTACAATCCACTCCAACGTGAAGTGCAGAAATTTGCAAGCGCAAGCCAATGTCGAATTTCAATCCCGGGTTCAAAGCCTGAGAGAAGTGGTTATAAAAATTAAATTAAAAATTAATTTAATTTAATAATCAAAAAAGAAGTCTGATGAGGAAATGTGGAGATTTCCGAAATAGTACTATAACTTCAACCATTAAAAACTGTTGTTGTTTTTTCACAAAAAAATCTTCCATAAACTGGCCTTGAGTTCAATAAAAATTCTAAAATATTTTTCAATTTAAACATCTTTAATTCCCTAAAAAAACACCATTAAAAACAACTTTTTAAAAGTCCATCAAAATTTCAAACTTTCAAAAAAAAAATTTTGCATTTTTGAGGTATGCAAATATGTAGCTTATTTAATTTTAGTACAACAAAGAAAAATTTTCTAGTGACTTCGAATTACCACTGATTTTTTAAATTTTTTTTTTGCTGACGCTCTTTTGTAATTCCTTCCATTTAAAAAATAATAAATGGCGATGTATGGAGGAAACTGCCAGTAAAAAAATTGTCAATAATCAGAACTTGTAGATACTCGAAGCTTGCACTTTTTCAAACTAAAATTGAATTTTAATGCAATTTTTTAAATCATTGTAAAATCGGTGTTTAAGGACCTTATTTAAGTTGAAAAATAATTTTAATTAAGTAAATAAAGTACACAAATTCGTCAATATGCGGTTGTGCTATAATTTCTGAACAGAGTATACATATATACATATACATACAAACGCATGGAAATGTGAGTAATTTCAATTGCCGAAATGCGAAGATGCAATTGGAGGCGGAGTAGAAGTGCTTGCACACTTACAATTCTAGAATGCTGTTAGCTCCAAAAACTTATTCGTCGTACAATTGTATGTATTATGAATGTATTTGTATAACCGGGGGAATATAAGTCCACGTATGTACACCAGCGACACTTCTACAAATGTTAGTAAGTAAGTAGTTGCCTGAGTTTTCGTGCCAAGTGATGTAGAAAATGCGATTGAATGTCGATTTGACAGATTGATGTCTTTTGCCTTTTCTTACTATTGGTATTGTGGTAAACAGCTACTATACGTAGCTTTATATTTTCGAATGTTGTTTTTTTTTATTTACAATTTATTTTCGTCGCCTTGAAATAAGCAGTGATTGATGAATTTAAATATCCAAACCCTTTTATCAAATTTTGTGTTGTTCGAATAAATGGAAATGTTCAGTGGTGCGGCAATTGATTAATGTGTGGATAAAAATGTTATTGTGATTGCAAGATACACGCTTGACATTGGGACGTTCATTTGCTGTTAACAATAGATTGAACAAATTTTTGTATTTAAAAAAGGATTTTTTATGAATTGGAAAATTTAAGGTCTCAATTTAAAGCCACACCTGACACTATAATATTAAGCAGCAATGTCAGCATTCATCTTTAAAACCAAAGCAGATGACTGTTTAATTGTTAGACTCCTTAGAATTTTTTGCTATCCAGTAATTCTAATAATTTCAATATTGATTTGAAACGAATTTAAGCAAACATTTATATAGCCGCAACTGAATATGAGCACAATATTCGTTCAGATGTTTTCTTAGTCAACCCCGAGAGGGTGCAATTTTGATGTATATTGAATAAATTCTCCCTTCATCCTTTATTAAGTTACGCCAAAGAATGACACTCAATATCGCACAACGCCCCAAAATCGATTTGTATGTATTCAAACCAAATTTTTTTAAGAAATGACATACATACATACATACATATATCAGGCGAAACAAGTATTTCGTGTTATTCAACAGACACAGTCGATGCGAGAACTATCGCTGAGTAGTAAATTCAGGTTACCAGATTTTTGTAGCGTTTTTCAAGCTAAAATAGCTGCCATCAAGGAAGTGGTCGACCGCCTGCGGTGTAGCGCTTTAACACAGTAGACGGTAAACATCTACTCCGACAGTTAAGCCGCAATCAGAGCCCTGAGATCGCTGACAGTGCAGTCGAACTTTGTTGGCGAATGCTTGACCTCCTTATCGGCCGCCTCAGAGAACTTCCACATATGGCTGATTTGGGTCCCAGAACATAGTGACATGGTAGGAAACTCCTACGCAGATTAGGCTGGGCATTGCCTTGGATCCGAGGTGTGTTGCAGGGAGGATGTTGAGGTGGCATATTTTCAACACTACCTTCTCAGCTGCCCTGCTTTCGCATGGCTCAGATTTAAACACCTTGACATTGGTCGGTTGCGGACCTTAAATACGAGCTCCTTCTCCTAATAATTGTATCTACCGGTGGGTAACGTTTTTCTCTGTACAGGAAAGAAAAAAATGTATCAGTGGTACCACAATGGACTATAAACTCATGTCAAAGTGAGCCCCATATGGGCTGCCGCATAACCTAACCTAACTTAACCTATTTGAAAGCCTTGTGTTCGGTTAGTTAATAAGCAAATAGCCGCTGAAAATATTTTCGAAAAGTTGTTCCCTCCAAAGGCTTCCAATAGTTCTCCAAAATATTTTGTGCGCTTAGTTTGACTATGCCAGATTTGAAATTATTTAAATTTTGGTATAGAGGAACATGCTAACGAATTACTTTTTTTTTAACATTTTAAGGAGCTCCGTCACACAATTTATCCATCTTCTATACATACATATATATGTGCTGAGATAGTTGCGTGACAAGATATACAATTTTTCCTATAATTTTTTTTTGTATTCTAAAAGAAGATTTAATTGTCCTTAAGGATAAAGTAAAATCGCACCCGCTTATCGGGGAAAAAATGCTAGTATTGGAAATTACGTTTAATATCCAATGAGTAAACTTGCAAAAGCTTTTTGCACTTTTGCGTCTTAATTGTTAGCAGCCAATTCACTGTAGTTTAAATTCAATCAATAGAAACCCAGTTCTTAAAACTCCTGAGAGAAAATATAATATATATATTATTTAAATCTTCGACGAAATCGTAACTTTTAAGTCCATTTTGAACAAAATAAAATGTTTATATTTATTTCGATCACCTGGATCGTACATACGAGTATACATATTTATTTAAATCGTATATATTTTCACATATTCAAACAATTGCGCTAGTCTTCAATCACTTCAATACACCCACAACTCACAGAAATTCGTCCTCATTAAGACTTCAACTGAAAAATAGCCAACACTAATCGCTTAAGAGCATGCAGATTTAAAAAGCTTACGGGTTGTGGTAAAACAGCAGGGATAGTAAAACTGCAGTCAGCTTAGCAGGTTGCCAGCTACCACAGCGAGCTGGGGTAACACACAGAGCTAACCCTGCCGCCTCGTTGCACCACAACTTTCACGTACACGCCCGCGAATTGAGGTTGAATACTCGCACAGCTCTGTGTTGCATACGCAAATAGCAGCTGCCCCAACAAACCAGCATTGTTTAAGTGCATAGTGTTGTTGCAATAAAAACAATTAGAATACTCTGTGCTAAGTAAAAAAGAGAGAACAAAGCTTGGAATTAGTTAAGGAGCAGAAGTATGTGTGTGAGTAGGAATAAGAAGCAAGTCGCTAAGTAGCTAACTATGATACAAAATACATGGCGTATGTGAGTGAAGACAGCGGAGGGCAAACGTGGAAGTAGAAGCGAAGAATTTGACATTTGCAAGTAAGGATGGTTGTTTAGCAAATTCAAATACTTAAGCTTGATTACAGCTCAGCTTTGTGCATTTGTGTTCAGTTGAACGCTGAGCAAGTTTTTTATACTTTAAATTTCATATTTAATTAGTATTGTTCTTTAAAGACAACATTAAGATCCTTAATTATTGTTACTAGTATTAAAACTCCTTAAAAGTTATAAAATTTTTATATCTATAAAAAATAATAAAAATTTGAATATCTTTCCACGCAAATTCCTCAAGAACTAAAAGTCGGACAAACAATTTGATAAGTTTGTGCAAATGTTCACACCAATACCTTTCATTTGATATATGTATATATGTATAAAAAGAAGTTACATTTCCTTGGTAATCTTATAACTCAAGAACCGCCGAATCGATTGACACAAATTTTAGAGTTCCTTCCTACCTATGAGGAGGTGGTTTGTGTGAAGTTTGTTTGGAATCGGTGCAGCCGTTCCTGAGTTATGACATTTTTTGTGAGTAAATACACTGTACCAAAATCAAGTATTTTTCTATACGATTTATCGACTTTATATCGTGCTCTCATTGCGAACAGAATATTAATTTGCTGTCATTGGTATTCAATTGACAGTTCTCCTATGTACTTTGAGTTCTTTTATATAGTGCTCTCATTGCGAACAGACATACTTTTGTTGAGTGTTAAACATGTGTTTCTTTTTTAATTGTATTTTAATTGTTTCATTTTTATATATGCACATATATGTATAGTTCAATTGCCAAGCTTTACTTCATTTTCACAAGTTCAATTGGATCGCATTTTCCGGTGAGTGTTTTTTTTATTTGCACAATTGAGGTTATGTCCAGTATGTGTGTATGTGGATTCATATTTCCACGCACACACATTCATATTACCACGCACACACATTGAACTTTGAATTAAATATAATTTCAACGTCGCAAACAAGGCACATTTGTTGATGGTTATCCAGGTATTTTTCGAACAGATGCTTTGGGACGCATTTATACAGTTAGTCCAGCTAATGTTGAATGTTTTTACTTGCGACTTTTGTTGGTAAACGTACATGGACCTCAATCAGTCCAAATTTACTAACTGTCAATGGTCAATTGTGCGCCACATACCGTGAAGCATGTCAACACTTGCATTTGCTGGAAGATGATACGCATTGGGATGCTACGCTTCGTGATGCATCAATTGCATCTCCACCAAATCAAATTCGTATGTTATTTGCGATCATAATATCAACATGTTTTCCATCAAATCCACTGGAATTGTGGAATAAATACAAAGATTTCATGGCTGAAGGCATTTTGATTCGACTTCGACATCGACCCAATGATCCTGCATTGCTGCTGACATTGGAACTGTATAATGAAGCCTTCATAATGATCGAAGATTTGTGCCTTACGATTGCAAATAAAGCATTAGGGCAATTAGGATTGACTCCACCAAATCGTCCAATGCAGGATTTATTTGAACGAGAATTGCAACGCGAACAGCAATTCGATCGTGATGAATTGCGTGCGTTCGTACAAACGTATACTCCACAATTAAATAATCAACAAAAAGATGCATATGACACAGTGATGCAAGCTGTCAATGACAACACTGGTGGATTGTATTTTTTGGATGCACCTGGCGGCACTGGAAAAACATTTTTGATTTCATTAATACTGGCAACGATTCGGTCGGACCAAAAAAGCGCATTGGCACTTGCTTCTTCCGGTATTGCAGCTATATTACTTGATGGCGGCCGCACAGCACATTCCGCCTTGAAATTGTCATTGAACATGCAAGCAATTGAAACACCAACATGCAATATTTCAAGGAGTTCTGGAATGGCTTAAGTCTTGCAACGAACATCCATTATTTTATGGGCGAATGTCCAATGGCCCATAAAAAATCTTTGGAAGCCTTAAATCGAACATTACAAGATTTGAGACTGAGTTTACAGCTGTTTGGCGGTGCATTAATATTGTTATCTGGTGATTTTCGTCAAACGTTGCCTGATGAAATGAATGTATGTTTGAAAAGTTAATTTTTGTGGGCACACGTACAAAGACTTTCGTTGACGACCAATATGCGTGTGCGTCTTCAAAATGATTCTTCAGCACGTGAGTTTTCAAAGCAATTGCTGAAGATTGGCGATGGAAAAATTGCAAGTGAACAAAATTTATAACCCAACGGAAACCCACTTTCCCGCCCAACCGACACAAGGGGCTCTCTCCGCATAACGTACGGTGCCGAGTCGTGACAGAAGAAAGTTTGTTAAGCGTCGAGATCCCAAGCTGCTCAGCTACAGAATAAGAATTCATCAGCCGAATACAAAGTTAGAGAAATGCAAAGTAAAAAAATTCGATCGTTAGCTGTTATTAAGAGAGGATAGAACAGTTCTTTTAATTATAAAAAGTGAGTCCGATACATCAAAGGTGCTGGAATGATTGTTAAAGTCTCGGCATAAACCCCGAAACGGTTCATTCAACTCAAAGTTAAGAAATCAAATCTTTTAAGCAATAAATTTTTTGCGTAGATAAGCGCACCGGGTAACATACATATATTATAATTTTATAGTTATTATAACTTTTTTTTTTTAAATCAAACTACATTTATGACTTTTACATGCCTCTTTCTATTAGTGCAAAAAATTAAATACAATTTTCCACGAATCAGATATGTTTGCTTAAAACTTTGTCAAACGCTACAATAGCCACTAAAAAGTATTTACAATTGCAAGCAAATTGTATTCATATTTTTGGTGAATGTAATAATTTTTTGTATCATTTATATACAAAGCAATATGCTACAATGAAATCCGCTTATCAATATTTTGTTTGATTGTTGATTGTGACGCAAAAACGCAATGCAACATTTTTCTTGTAACCTTTTATTGCTGTCCGACCAAGCGAACCAAATCATAATAGCAACAACAAAGTATACTTCAAGGGAAACAATAGCAAAACGAACTACTAACCAGCGAAAAACCAACCAATACAGAAGCAGAATTTGAAAAGAAATCAAAATATTAGTTTGAAAAAGAAAGCAGCGATTGAGAGAGTAGAGATGAAAAGCTGATTGCGCAAATTGCGAACGTATGCTTTTCTGGACGTTTCCGATTTTTATTTTATTTTATTATTTTTCGATTTTTTACTGTTCTACTATCATTTGCTGGCTCAATATTGCAATTGTAGACTTACGCAAACAAAATAATCAGAATTGGGGTGATTGTAAATGTACAAGTTGCAAATTCTAAGAATTTGGCAAAAATGTTTTGTAATGTAGTGGAGGGTAAATTGGTCGCAACAAAAATGGCTGGCTATCCGAAATTTGTAGTATTTTGTATTTGCGTTAGAGTTGATTGCATTCGATTCTGCTTGAATCAAAATTTCAGTAACAAATTTATATTACGTGAAACGCTAAATTCAATATTCTGATACGGTCTTTAAAATCTTACTAAAAAATTATTTCCAAAATCGACGCCATGTCAAAATTAATAGAACATTCTCTTGTCACCACACAAGTTCCGTTGGGATTTTGCAGATCACCTACTATTGATTATTCTCCAAAAGAAACCTACATAGAAACAAGGGACCGAAAATAACAATATTTTTTCGATATTATAAAAGTCCGGGGAAATATATTGTTGTAGAAAAAAATTATAAATTTTCCTTTGGTATCAGGGCCTCTTGCACAAAAATACTAGACTCGTTTTATATTTTTGACTTTTTGGATAAAAATACTATAAAAACTGAAAAATACGAAATTTTATTTTTTAGTCCAGTTGATGTTTTTAAATATATTTTTCGTACAATAAAAAAGTCCTTTCAAAATAAAAAACAATGATACCAAAAATCGTAACAAATTTGTTGAATTTGGATAACAGTTTGTTTATCATTGGAAAGCACTTTTGTTTCAGCCATTAAAAAAAAATTGGTTAAGTTTAACTCTTATTACTGGACTCAAAAAATAAAAGTCCGGGTTGACCGATTATATTATTTCTAATAAAATAAAAGTACAAAAATAACTTTTTTCTAACAACTGTTACTATACAAGTTATAAAAGTCCGGGTCCATGCTAAAAAAAGATAAAAACATCAACTGGTTCTGCTTTAAGTACAAACATTGCTATTTTTCGTCCGAATATTCACCTCTTTAGCTACCAAATTTCAATCTGATACTGAGCCTTTGGGATGATTAGATTAGATATCATAACCATAGACCTAAATGGCCGCTGTGGTCGAGTGGGTAGCGGTGCGTGCCATAACTCGACATGTTCAATGGCTTTTCTACGACTGAGATAGCTTTTTGTGCTATCAATATCTTTTAAGTTGATCTTTTAAGTTGTCACTCCATTCTTAGGCTGTTTATGAAATTAAGCACTTTTGAGCGATGAAGATGATAATTGCTCTCCAAGGTGTATAATCATGAGTTCACTTATAAGCGGTATCTAAGTCGACAGTGGCCTGTCAAGTATCTGAGGTTGAGTAGTCTTTTAAAGGCTTCACGGGATGGACATATAAGCCTCTTGGATTGTCTATTATCCTTTGAAGGTCGCCATTGGGCTAGGATTCTTGAGTCCTCCCACCTTATAAGCTCTGCAGTATATCTCTCGGAAGGACCACAGGACAGCTGAGGGCTATGTATAAAAACTCCGTTGGGACCTTCTTTTGGTAAGGTAATCCGCCCTTTCGTTGTCATGCACCCGTCACACATTAACTCTGTTATCGGATCCTAATAAGTCTAGTGCCGCTTTTCAACTGTCTACCAGCTTTGACTCGGTTTTGAAGTATTTTAGGAGTGCCCTTAGGCTGTCTAGGTCCCAATACCCTGGCCCCAGAGCATCCATTGATAAGTTTGGATCCGTCAGTGTACCATACTTGAGATTCTTTAATAATTGCTTTTGTCATCGCTTTAGAGGTGTCCCTTTCAGGTATTTTAAGCTTGTAGGTATTCGTAAAGGATAATTTTGGAAGCATAGAGCATGTGAATTTGTCAACGGTTGTACGACACTAAAGTGCCCCGCTAAAGTCTTCACTTTTCCGGCTACTAAGATTCGGCAGTCTTAGAGCACTACGACAAGCCACCGTTGACGTTTTGAAGTTGGCAAAGCTCTTCTTTATTTTTCCCTGCTCATGGATTACTGTGTCTGTTGAGCGTCTCTTGCTGTACTGACTTTTTTGGATGTTAGAGGCATTTTGCCCTAGACACGAAATATTATTTCACCGGCAATTTAAACTAGATTTCCTCAATCAAAAGAGACTTATCGATGATAAATTCAATACTCGCGGTGTACATGGGTAACAAAATTTCCAAAGCAGAGCGGTATGATTTCATGCCAATCTCATCGATAGAGCTAAAGTTGATGTGCTTACCAACTTGGATGCATTCCCTTGGTACAAAAAATTTATAGGCGCCATCACGAGCTTGCTGGTGAAAGAAAGGCTTCCTTTCTTATATAAACTAGCCTATCGCTGAACCTTGACTTAAACTGGTATACGTAGTTTCAGAGTGTCTTTTCATGATTTGCCTGAAGTGCCTTTAATAAAGCGTTCTGAATGTGAATTTTGAATTTGTTATACTGTTTTATTATTCGAGTATGCCTTTTCTCCATTGTGTATAATAATAAGTGAGATATCTTTTCGATAAACGTCAAAATTTTTAACAGCTGAGATCATCTGTTTTTGCAAAGTAAATTCGCAACCCTGGCGTTCCTCGTATATTTTACCCGAATGCAGGGACGGATACAGAGGAGGGGTTCTGGGTGTCTGGATTCCCCCCAAAAAATCGGTAGTCTCAGAAAATTTGAACCGTGTTTTCAAATTCGTAGCACACAAAAGTTTATGACTTATCTAACCGTCTTCGTAATATGCAATTTTACAAACACATTTACCGAACTTTTCAAATCAGTGTTACGTTGCCAGTCACGGTGGCTCCGAGAGGAACGGTCCTTTTCTATTTTACGGAGATTGAAGATGTATCTCGAGATATTGAGGTTACTAGTGACCTAGATATTTTTGCAAAGAAAAAGAGGAGCATCGATGAAGCACTTTAAGTCCCTGACGTTTTATGATTCTACTGATTCAAATGATATCATAGCCCATCGATGGCTTTATAAAAATGCATTCAACATTTTACCCAATATTATTATATCTATGTTTATAATGGATATTAATCGAATATCTCAAAATATGTAAAATATCCTAAAAAATTGAAACCCTCCCCCAAAATATTTTCCGATCAGCTTTTTCCAACTTCGGGCCAAACGTAATTGTCGACATATTGGCGGCCAGCTTAGGTATCCTGTCAAAAGCAACTGTCAAATAAGATATCTCACTTGTTGTTATACACAATGCTTTTCTCTCTTGTAAGGCAACCAAATCTAACTGACAACCTAAACGCTGACGCGACCATGCCAGAATATCTGATGTGTTTTTTAGAATTTTGTTTACAGTAATTTGCTTAATTTTGCCAGTGAATTTTCTTATTTTCACTCATACTCAATTTAAAGGCTAATATTGCTTTTCCTCATCAGTTAGAATTAAATTATTCCCATTTTCACTACGCAGTTGTTGTTAAGATATCATCATATTCAAGTTGCGCAAACACCTGAATACGTACAAATAAAAAGTGGCATGCAAATGCAGTGCTCAGCTAGCGAACTAACAGTTCCACTAGATGTTGTCGTTGTACTAATTTCAACTTTTATGTATGTTTTCTGGCACATTTTTATTGTCATGGCGTGCAGTTTTTAGTTTTTTTATGGTTGCTTGCCTTGTTTTTTGTTTTTTCTGTTTGTTCATTTCCCCTTCGTTTTTATTTTTTTTTTATTTGTATTCACATTGTTGTTCATTGGCGTTGCATTGCATTGCATTGCATGGTATCCTGGCAATGTCCTTGACATTGTTTTTGAACGCCTACCAGCAAGTTTACCATATTTTTGTGAGCAATGTGAAGTTCATACCACAACTTGCTCTTTCAATATATTTTTTTTCACCTTGCGGATATGCATTGTTCGTACTATATGTATGTGTCTGACTATACCTTAGGGAAGCGTTGTATAATTGGTATGCAACTTTTTTGCTGAAATTCTTCTTTCTTGCTGGGTAATTAGGTAATGAGTTGAATAATTTGAGGGTATTTAAGTTTAAGTGATACAATGTTTTATTTATTATTATGATTTATAAATAAGATTACTAATTATATAATTGCTCAACTTTAAAGTAAATTTTAAATGAAGTCATTCAATCTTGAAATACTCATAACTTTTTTGCAAAGATTCAAAAATGCACAGTATTCAAATCCCGTTTTAGAAGAATCTGGTGGTATATTGTAGAAACTGGGGAGTATCCATCGACTTTTCCAAGTAATTATTTATTGTATGTGAGACTTATACTAACACATTCCTTTTCACGATATTTGAACGCCTTCTAATTCATACAGTTACTGATAAAGAATTGTTTATGCGGAACTTAAAGCTTGATATGGTAAGACATAAAACCTCCAGCTAATTAACAGCACACTTAACCCTTTAGGGAAAATAAAAATCAACTTAGACGTACAAGGTTATAAGAGCTTATTCAGCAAATATAGTCAGTCAGATGTCCTTTATTGAAATACATACATACATACATGTATATTGATAAAACTGTTGAAAAAAAAAACAGATGTCAACGGAAATAAATTACGAAATTTTGTTCTTACAAAGTGCGCAAGCGTTATATTAAGACGATCAACTGGATCCGAAGTAGGGTGAGGCGGCATAATGAAGCATTTATTCTATGATGAGACCAAAAATCCATTACCTGTAACTGCCAGACTTGCTAGAAACATTCTACTCGGTTCTTGTAGCCCGAACTTTACGACATGAATCCGTACGGCAAATGGTGTCATTCGACACGAATAGTTAACAACAAAGAGGAAGCTAGCTTAACGTGGCGGAATTGGTGAATAAATTGATAAAGTTTATGATTTTCCGTTTGCCACTATTCTGCACCAAGCCGTTTTCTATTTAAACTTATCGAGCCCTCAGTCACAATCGCAAAGAATTTTTGGAAGATCTTCTTCGTCTTATTAAAATTTTGTATTCGATTTTATATCGAATTTCATTGCTGTTTTATTAAGTTCTGAACTAAATTGTTATTATATTCCTCGAGCTATTCATCAATTAAAATGTTTTTTTTATTTCAAGACTCAAAAACTCTGATAAAAACTCCGATAAATTAAAATGCTTCATGCAACGTGAACTCTTCATGCAATCATTATTTCAAGTTAAGTCCTGTTTTAGTTTGTTAAAAAAAAATCATGCTAAATAAAAGTTGCCGTTTATAAATTACTGCTTCACTGAGTTCAAACTAACTTGTTTCCATTTGAAAAGCAAAGCATTTTTTACAATATATTTTTAGCTTTTTTTCGTAATCACAACGACGCATCAAATCAGCAAGTAACTTGCTCATTACTGTTCTCGTATTCTACCTATGCCTATACAAGCAGACATGATACTATTTAACCAACTAAGCTCCAACTATTTCACCTCATTTACGTCAAATGAATGCATATCTATTTTTTAATGACAGATTCTTTATAATTGCTTATCCGTCTCCGCGTCGCTCACAACTCGCACACAAACACAAACGCACGTGTTGATGAAAATAGAAATTACCTGGAACTCGGTTTTAATATCTACATATGTATATGCTTTCATTTATGTGCTCAGTTCTTTACACATGTCTATACTCATTTATAACATGCATACACACATAAATATACTCGCTAAGTTCAAATAGTGAAAGTGCTCGCCTTGCTTTATTGATTCTTATGCATAATTGTATGCTTAGACATATACGAGTATGTAGGAGAATGTACGTGTGAGTATTAGGATGTTCGAAAATTCGACTTTTTTGTTAAACCGACTTTCGAATTATTCGAAAAATGACAATTTTAATAAAAACCTGTCCTTAATTTTTAAGCCACATCAATGTACATATAATTAATTGCAATTAATTCAATGAAAGAACACTTTTGAAAATAAAATATTGTTTAACGTCCGAATTCAGTAAGCAGTATTAGTCTCTAATGGAGACAAAAGCACAATTTAAGACCAGTTGGCATTAATTATCGTTAAATTAAAGCTTCTCAACTATGAACAGCTTATAAGCCGGTCACAAAAATTAAGACGAAAACAAAAAAAAAATTTAAAAGCGAGGAAGGCTATAATCTTCAACTCATACATAGTCTCAAATTTTTTATCTTCAGAATATACCACATTACTGAACTTCACACTGAAAAAACTGTTTGTGTTTTTCTGAAACACAATTGATCTTTTCTAAAATACATTTGGCCCATTCTGCAATACATTTGTTTTGTTTTTTTAAATACATTTGTGTTTTTTTGAAACACATTTCAATTACGGACCAAACATACCAGTCTCCTGCTAGTTTTTATTAACAAGTCATTATTGTCAAATAAAATAAGGCATGAATAAATCGTTTTGTAGTTGGTAAAAGTCTGGTTTTTTTTGAACTAGTTCGATTTCAATTAGGAAATTCTTATTTCTGACTAGTTTGCTAGGTAGCTATACTTACATTTACACACATACTCACACGCACATTAATATGTCTACATGTGTATGTATGTATGTGCGCATGCTTATTGTTGCACTAACTTATTGACCTCATTACCATTTTGCCCTTAATTGCGCGTTGTGCTTGGCATCTGTAGAACTATTTATAATCCGCATTAATTCTGCGTAAAGCATTTACCCTTACCCCTTGGTAAATAACGCCGCAGGAGTGAAATTCATATATTTCACATTTTATAATTTGCATTTAAATTCTTTCATATACGAGTATGCACGTACTCACTCACTCACTGTGTTTAGCATCTGTCTGAAAGTAAGTAGTAAAGTAAACCAGCAAATGATTTAAACGACTCGCCGCGTTAGTTTACGAGTAGATTATATGCTTAGAAATCTGTAGAAATAGAAAATATTCAACTTCAATTTCAATTTAATTTTTTTATACCTTTCAGGGAAATGGTATATTAAATTTGGTCCGATGTTTGTCAGTACCAGAACGATTAGAGTTAGACCCATCTAAAAGTATACCGATATGATCAGTTTGACGAGCTGATTCGATTTGGCCATGCCCGCCTATCTGACTGTCTGTTTGAACGCAAACTAGTCCCTTAGTTTTTGAGCTACATATTTGAATAAAACTTGGCGGTCAGGGGCCTTTTTATAATTTATTAGAAATTTATCGGAACTGGCCAGATCGAATGACTATAACGCATATAGAAGCCGGTTGTTCAGATATCATATTTTGCTTCATATATAATTAATTTAAGTAGCCAGAGGTTTGAAATTTTGCAAGAATGTCCGCTATTCTAAGCTCTATTGAAAAAATCTTATAGATCAAAGATATATAATATATAGCTCCCATATAACGCCGATGATTTCAAAAATCCTTCAGGTTCGACCACCGTATTGTTAAATAAAACACGCTCGGCTTTTCTTAATGCTAACTTTATTTGTTTACAAATAATTGACAACACTTAACAACGCTATTTAATTCACGGATACTTATACGAGTACTTGCGCACTCGCAGCTCTAAAACTCTTAACTTATTGCTTTACAACTTGATTCTTCAAAGTTTAATTACAAACTGAATTTCCTAACGCAGTGGCAACGCCTTTTTATACTCCAAGCTGCGTCCACTGTGGCAGTCCTAGAACATTATCGATCGTTATCGAAAGTTCTCGTTTGCGATTGTTCTATTTGCGTTTTCTCGACGTCTCTATCTCTTTCTCGGCAGTAAAATTGTATAAAAAGAACATATAGCTGACATACAACCGATAGTTCAAAAATTGCATTTTAGGCCAAAACTCCCTCATTAAATTAGCTAAAGGCATGAAATTTTACACAAATATTACACATGGCTCTCATGCATTTCTTCCATTCATGAAAGTTATGAAGGCTTCGGCATAGCCGAATACACCTTTTTTTCTTTTTTTTTTTTTAAGTTTAAGTTTTAAATTAAAACTTGTTACTATTTCAGGATTTGTGCAAGTTTTGCTTTCTCACATTTCGTTAAGTAGTTCAAATTCACTAAAGCTTGACTTTTAAGGCCATGCACTTAGCGAACTCAAAATATATTTTTCTCTTGTTTTCCGCACTTAAAAATAACAATTTCATTGACTCAAGCGCAGGAAAATTAAGATCCATTTGTAGAATTTTGACGAGAAATATTGCATTTTGTTTTATACTTCCATTAATAAAGAATTGCGTTCAACGCATTTTTTTAGAATTTATTGAATTGATTAAATAAGTTATTATACCAAGAATTAACTTTAATCAAAACATTTAAAAGGTTAATTAAATTTTTTGACCACAGGAAAACTTCTGTTCCCAAATAGGTAATTCTCTAATAAGCACCATTACAAACAATTTTTTAAATTATATAAAAAATGTAGAAAACTTATGTATAATATATAATATAATTTTGGCGCGTACACTATATAGCTCAGTGTTTGGCGCGAGCTTCTCCTACCATTTGTGGTGTGCGTCTTTATATTATATCACAAATGGAGGGACCTACAGTTTTGTTCCGACTCCAAACGGCAGATATATTTAATGAAAAGCTTTTTCATGGCAGAAATACCCTCGGAGGTTTGCCATTGCCAGCCGAGGGGTGACCGCTATTAGAAAAAGCTTTTTCTATGATTAAGATTTTGCTTGCCCTGACTGAGATTCGAACCTCGAAATCACCGGCATATCAAGTTATAGCACGCACCGCTACCAACTCGACCACAGAAAACATATGAACATACATATATACAAATTTCATCAAAATGTTGAACTTTTAAAAAAAAACTTTTATAATTTTTTTGGGTATGCAAATATGTAGCTCATTCAACTTTAGTATAACAAGTTTAGGTAGCTACGAATTACCACTGATTTTTTAAAATTTGTTTACTAACCATATTTCTCAATTCCCTCCATACAAAGAATACAGGCGGTTTTGAGTTATATGAAAAAAAAAATAAAAGTAAAAAAAATTGCAAAATCGGTGACAGCTTCGTTATATTTTAAACTTGCACTTTTCATAGTAAAATTATATGAGCAAAAACATTAAAAATTCTTTTTAAAAAGTTTGAAGTTTGTATGAAAATTTATTAAATCATTGTACATTTTGAAAAACTTTAAAAAATTGGAGTTTAAGTTTCTTTTTAGAGATTCTATCATATTTTACTTGGAAAATAATTTTAGTAAATAAAGTGCAAAAATCTGTCAATATTTGGTTGTGCTATAATTTGTGAACAGGGAATATACATATTTGATTTTTCTTGCCAACTTTGCATAGAATATTTTTTTTATTGTTAGTTTTTTAGTTTTTTTTTGATAAATTCAAATGTCAAACTATAATGTTTTTTTAATAAAGTGCCAAAATTTTGTTTACAATAGCCATTATAACTTCATCTGGGATATGGGACTTTTATTTTTTTCTTTTTTACTTATTATATCTGTTTAAGTTCAATGAGCTTCATGGTAAAGTTAACTGCGAGATTGATTTAACATATTGTATTGGTAGAAATTTTAATGAACCCTTCACAAATTACTAATGAGGTAGTAACAAATATGTTGAGTCTCGCGTAGCTTATTAAAAATAACTCATAAAACGGTAGAGAATTATAAATAATTATTTACCTCGTAAATGAAAAATAGGTAATAAATATTTAAAAATTATATGTAGTTGTATGAAGAAATTAAAATTTTCTACTTAACCATTAAGACGAAAATATTGATGAAAAAATGGCTGTTTCAGGGTATTAAATACGCACAAAATTCAAATTTTTCTTCGGTGAAAGGTATTCACCAATAATTCGGTAACTGATGTATTTTGTTGGAAACGGTATTGAATTCCTAGGAAAACCGCCTCTTGGAAATGCAACCTTGTTCAGAAAAACCGAAGCAAGTATGCTATGTACGAAACGTTTGTAATTTCAACGCCAAAAGTATTTGTTAAAATTATTCGACTTCAGATTGAGTGCATATTTTGTTTTTTGAACTTATAAAATGCTGCAGGAATTGAATTCAAACACCATCAACAGATCACAAAATCGAAATTTTCACAACCACAACTCTGTAACATTGGCAATGCCATCAAAAAATATGCACAGAAATGCTGACAGGAACAAAGCAGGCGCACGCCTCGAAGCGGGCGAGCATTCGGTTGAGCGAGAAAAGCGCCCCATTTTCAACTCAGATACACCATTTGCCCAACGCGTCTTTCTCTTTTTCGCATCGACTGACGGCAAAAACATATCAATCGGAGCTGTACTCAACAACATCAAAATAATATTCCTGCTTATTTTGTGGCTCATCGTCATAGTGTTAATGGCTAAGCAGAAAGCTGGTCCCGACGAATGGCGCATGCTTACCATTGAACAAAACAAAAGTCGCAGCTACGCCATACCACAGGATGAGATTGCCGATGAAATTGGCATTGTAATACAAGGTCCCTTCGACGATGGTAATATACATGCCGGGAAAATGGCCGAGGAAATGATTTCCTTGAGTGTTGTGAGCGATGCGGACAGTGATGCCAAGTTATCGGATGTGTGGCGTATACACCTATTACCAGGCGATCCGGAACACCATCGAACGGTGCAAAAGATGCACATCTTCAAGGTGCCTGCGCAGCTCAACGCTGAGGAGCACAAGAAACTGTTGCTTTCGATAACAACCACAAAGCAAGTGACGATCAAATTGAAAGTGGATAGAATGCCTGTCAATCGCAAACATGGTATAATTCCCGGCGCTTTGGTGCTCATTTTAATGTATGCCATGATTGTTACGGAAATTATCGAACGCACAATTGCGTCAATTTTTTGTGCAACGCTCGCCGTCTCGCTGTTAATGAGCTATGACAATGGCTTGAGCATGTCCACGATTATGTCTTGGGTAGATGTAGAGACGCTATTGCTACTCTTCTCCATGATGATACTCATCGCGTTGCTTTCTGACTCAGGTATTTTCGACTTTTTCGCCGTTTACGCGTACCAGATATCGAAGGGTTTCGTGTGGCCGCTTTTGACCAGTCTCTGCCTGTTCACTGCTGTGCTCTCCGCATTCCTGGATAATGTCACCATGATGCTGCTGGTCGCACCCATTGTCATTCGGCTCTGCGAGGCGCTCACACTTGACCCAGTTCTAATGTTGACTTTTATGGTAATCTACTCAAATATCGGCGCGGCAGCGACACCCATCGGTGATCCGCCAAATATCATTATAACCACCAATGAATACATTGTGGAGAGTGGCATAAATTTTGGCAATTTCATGTTGCACTGTGTACCTTGTGTGGTATTGGTCACCGCACAAACCTACTATATGTTGCGTTTTATGTTCAAGGATGAAGACAAATTGAAATTGCATTCGCCCTTGGAGGAGACCATCAAGCGAATGGCACGTCAAAGTGCACATATTAAAGCGCTCGGCCCGATAGACTCTGGAAAAATTCAATCGAATTTGAGAAGAAAATCATCGCAACTTTTAATGAAAATGCAAGATCGCATGACACGCTCACAGGAGTACAATATCATATTGCAAGAGCTAAAGTCCCACTATGGCATTAAGGATATGCGGCTTCTCTTTAAGTTATCAATTATATTTCTCTTCGTTATCTTATTATTTTTCTTACACGGCATCCATGGTTTGCACCAGCTTTCGCTTGGTTGGGTCGCACTTGCAGGTGCGCTAGCTGCATTCGCCGTAGTAAAGATTGACGACTTTGAATCATTGCTGCATCGCATCGAATGGTCGACATTGATATTTTTCGCCTCTCTTTTCATCATCATGGAGGTGCTGACCAAAATTGGTTTGATAAGTTTGATTGGTGATTTTGTGGAGGATATCATATTGTTAGTGGACAAGAAATATCGCATGCTACTGGCACTCATGCTTGTCCTCTGGGTATCGGCGATCGCTTCGGCCTTCTTGGACAACATACCCGTTACGGCTATGATGCTCCCCATAGTCATTTCAATGTCGAAGGATCCCGATCTTCAGTTGCCACTACAGCCGTTAGTATGGACACTGGCTCTCGGTGCCTGTTTTGGTGGCAATGGAACTTTGATAGCTGCTTCGGCGAATGTGGTCAGTGCCGGCATTGCCAATCAACATGGCTATAAGTTTTCATTCACAGCCTTCTTCGTGCTGGGCTTTCCCATAATGCTGGCGAATATCGTGGTTACTTCGCTTTATTTGATACTTTGTCATGTTATATTCGAATGGCATTAACTGCCACTATATGATTAAGAAAGTTTTATTGTTATTGTTGCTAATTTAATAGACTATTTGGGCAAGCAAATGACTGACTTCTAAAAACTGTGTTTTTTAGTTAATGATCAGCAGTGTCGCAACGTAGTTTTACGAAGAGTGGATATTTCTGCAAATTATCTAATAAGAAGGCGAAGTCAATCAGAATAACAAAGTTGACCAAAGTGTACAAAAAATTTTACAATAAATATTGATTTTATGAGTTTTTACAACTTGACAAGGTTCGTCACTTTATGAACTACCTGTTTACAATTTCAACATAAAATCAGTAATATATCAAAAAAATTTAATTTTAAATGAAGTAAATTTAACATTATGACAAAAACGTGACATTATGTCAAAAATATGACATTATGACAAAAATTTGACATGTTATTGAATATTGATTTTATAAGTTTTTACAACTTGATAAGGTTCGTCACTTTATGAACTACTTAATTACAATTTCAACATTAAAATCAGTCATATTTAAAAAATTTTAAATTGAAATGAAGTAAATTTTACATTATGACAAAAACGTGACATTATGTCAAAAATATAACGTTATGACAAAAATTTTACATGTCAAAGAATTAACAGTATGTCAAAAATTTTAGATTATGACAAAAATTTTACATTTTGACAAAAAATTGAAAGTTTGACAAAACATGAATTTTTTTTTTAACTTTAAAGCTTGATATAATAAAATAGAAAAGAAAGTTTTCTTAATAACCGAATATGAATTTAATCAAATTTTCTCAAAAATTTGACCTATTAAAAATATTAGTAATCAATATGTAGATTTAAAATTTAAGCTTTGATACTTCATATTTTGAAAAAGTTAATAAATTTCATTAATTTCGAAACCATAAAAGACATTAATATTTTTTAAAACTTTGATATTGACATTTCGACAAAAATTTAATGCTGTTAAAAATTTGCTGCGTTTCTTAAAATCGAAAAAGTTCATAACACTTACGACGATGACTTCGCAGGCAGGGTATTAAGATATGGGTGTCGAGGTTTTAGGTAAAAGTAATCGTGTAAATGCGCACTAACAAATTTATAGAAGAGAATCGGCTAATTACGTACACAAGAAAATAACAGCTTTGTAAAAATTGTAAAATAAACATTCGTTTGATTTTATTGCCAATAGCATATACATAAAGGAATTGTCACAAAAAAAAAAACATTTTTCTTTTTAAAAATCCGCTATAAATAATTATTAGCGGGACAACGTAAACTAAGAAAATGTCAGACGATCCCAGGAGTGATGAAATCCATTTTCAGGTAACTCCCAGTTCTAGTTTACATACACCCGAAGAGGAAACACCGACAAAATTGGAAGAAATCACAGCCAAAAGACTGACACGAGAAGAAGTAAATAAGATACTAGATGAAGAATTACAATTAACCGATGGGCAGAAAAAGATGCTGCAGAGATTTGGCATGATGGCGAAAAAGAAGAAACAAGCACCAATACCAGAGTTACAAATTAAGGATATTATCACAATTAAAAAGGAGTGGATGAAAACTTTTGGACTGTTCATTGTTTGGTTAACGTTCACTATACAATTTCTTGTCGACAGAGAGATTCTAAGCAATCCAACGCTTATTTCAATTATGCCTAATATAACCAAAGTACTGCCTGTACCCGACATCACCGATGTAACAATTTCTATGGTAATCAAAGGACCATTCCTCTATGATGGCGATTTGGTATTTGGCGAGCGCGAAGATGAGGCGAAATTCTTCTACGTACAGCCCGTACGTACTTTTTACGATGACACGATGAAACCAATTATTACGGTCGATATCGCCGAGAACTGGCGTGAATATATCGACACTAGCCAACGTACCGAGATAATTAAGCCAAAAGAGCGCTATGTTATATTCAGTTTATGGATGAATGTATCGAAAGATGACAATAGTAAAATGTTTCTACACATATACACGAATATCGATGAGATTGTAACGGTCAAATATAATTACGATTGGTATCCTGTGCCGACAACAATGGGCCTACTCCTCGCCGCACTCGTGCTATTGCTTCTCTATGTGTTGTATATTTTTGAAATTGCGAACCCCACAATATCTTCAATTATTTGTTCCACATTCGCTTTGGCTATACTCTCCATACTTAATCCAAAGCCCAGTTTTGATACGATGGTTGAATGGATTGACATGCCTATGTTGACATTGCTATTCAGCTTGATGCTGTTTGTGGCCATAGTATCGGATGCCGGCATGTTTGACTACTTGGCCGTCTTCGCATATCAAATATCGAAGGGTCTCATTTGGCGTCTTATTCTTAACCTCTGCATATTCATCAGTCTTATGACAGCCTTTCTCAATAACAGCACAACAATGCTGCTTGTCTCTCCGATCATTATTAAGCTTTGCGAAGTCTCGGGCCTCAATCCGTCCTACGTGCTTATCTATCTACTAATTTGCGCCAATGTCGGCGCCGCATTCACACCGCTGGGCAGTCCGCCTAACGTGCTTGTCAGTACGAATGAATATCTGCAGCGCAATGGCATAACATTTGGAATTTTCGTAATACATATGGCACCGTGTGCACTTGTGGTATTGTTGCAAACATACTGGCAATTGCGTTGCTATTTCAAGTACACGAACTTGCTAAAATACCGCGATAATTCAACTGTACGCGAAGAGCTCATCAATCGTGGCATACGCAGATGGACACGCGCATCGACCGGTGTGAGTAACATCTTGGACGACGATCGCAAAGTGCGCAATCTAATGCTGCGCGTCGTCGACACTTTTCGTGAGGGATTGAAGGGCGATGCCGCGCCCGACTTCGAGCCGAAACGCAATTACGAACAAACACTGAAATATTTAAAGGAACGTCACGGTAATATCGACAAAGTGTTGCTAGCCAAATGTGGCGCGGTGCTAATTTTCATAGTTACCATGTTTTCACTACGCTCTTTTGATTATCTCAATATGATTGGCTATTCTTGGACTGTTCTATTGGGTGGCATTCTATTACTCATACTAGCGGACTTCAAAGATTTTGAGGGTCTAATGTGTCGCATCGAATGGTCTACGCTAATATTTCTTTCATCATTTTTCGTGCTCATCGAAGTACTCTCGAAACTGGGCTTCGAGGATCTACTTGGGGATATTGTAATGCGCGTTATTGAGTTGACCAATAAGAAGTATCAATTGCTGGTGGCGCTTATGTTAATTCTCTGGATAACAGCATTCGCTTCCAGCTTTCTCAACAACAATCCCGTCACGCAGATGATGCTGCGTATTGTCATATCTCTCTCGCAGAGTAAGCAGTTGTCGTTACCATTGCAGCCGCTTGTGTGGGCGCTTCTGCTGGGTGCAGCTTTCGGTGGTAATGGCACGCTCATTGGTGCATCTGCAAATATAGTGACAGCCGGTGTGGCGAACAAGCATTTGTATAAGGTAACATTCCGTTCGTACTTCTTGGTAGGATTCACAATTATGCTGGTCAATGTGTTGGTGTCATCTTTGTATTTGATTTTGATGCATGTTGTTATTAAATGGGGTAATATCTGAATAAAAAATGGAACATTTTTAAATTAAAAAATTGTAAACTTTGTTTATGCTTGTTGTAAGTAAGTGAACATTATAGAAAAAGGCATGCCCAGGCAGTGAGAAATCAGGTAATCGCTGCAGGCAACAAAAGCGATTTCTTCCATAAAAAGAATAACTGTGCTGCTATCCTTTCTTCCTTTTGAAATTGAGTAAGTAAAACATGAAAATAACCTAAAACTGAGAGCCGCATAAAAAAGTCTACAAACACAAGTTGACGTTCTAATGCGAACAATACAAGCAGATAATGCAACCGGCTTTCGAAACGGACTAAATTTGAGGCAAGTTCAAATTGCATTGTGTTCTTAAAGACACTTACAAGCTTGTTTTCTTTGTAAGTATTCGTTAGTATTGCGCACTCTCCAACATTATGATAACTGTGGCTATGGTCTTGGTCATAAACTTTTTGATGACGGCGTTGATGATGATTGTGTTGATGACGTCGATGATGGCGTTCGTTGTGGTAATATAAATATCTGCAGGTTTTTATATTTTTGTTCATTGCCATTAATGTTGTTGTTCGCATATAGTAGTCTCACCTGTTGGCAACAATATTACTTTTTACGCCATTTGGCGCAACTAACTGCTACTGTGTAGATGTAAACTCACATTCAATTGTGTTGGCGGTCAATTTGCTTCACCTCGACTTCATATTCCCCACACACGCACACATTCAACTTTTCACGCTTGTTTTTGCAAAATAACATTGCATACATATAGGTGTTGGCTGTAGCGAATGTCGACGCGCTGCTTATGGCCTTCATCAACGTAACAATTTTGTGCAAAATGCGACAGCAGAAAGACACAACACCACAACTTGGCACTCATAAAAGCGGCAATAATAGCCATACAGTACAAAAAATAGCAGTGTCAGCAAGCGGAGCATTACTCACACACGCTCACACAATAGTTTAGCATACAAGACCTTGGTAATATTTGGCACATTAGCGCTATGTTAGCGGTGGAGAGTGCCGCAACTCCGACCACGACCACTGCCAGTCGTTCTATCCCCAAAGGCGGCCAAATCCATGCAGACCCATTTCTGACTTTGCGCTTCGTGTGTAGCACTCTTTCAGGCGTTCAAGCTTGGCGCTTATTACCATTTTTACTATCGCCCAGTTATAGACCTCTATTTGTATACACAAAACATTTGGTATTTAGGTAGGCAAATAGGCAAATAGGCATTTCTATTGTGTGCAACATTTCCTTTTTTTTCTTCTTGGGGCGCGCGTTGTTATCGTTTTCTTCTGTATTGGCATTGCGCCGAAATACATGGGCGTCGCAAAACGCAAATTACTTCCTACTTTATAGCAGTGTACGCCCAGCGGCAGGCAAAGTAGTCGTTGTACCTGTGCATTGTTGCGCTGAGACTCTTAAGCTTCATGGTCTCGCTTTTGCGCAGCTTATGCGCGGTTTTACGCAACCTTAGCCTTCGCCTTTGACTTTGCCTTCGCCTTTGCCTTTGCAGTTAGTCTTGCTTTCGCTAGCTAGCGACTTCTTCGTGGCTTTCACCTTCGTGGCCACTAAATACTAATTTGCATACAGTTACATAAGTGCCGGCATGTACACTTTGGATAATAGTGAAAGCACTTTTGTTGGTTACTTTATGTTTACACTTTATTACTTCGCTGCTCATTACCATGTTTTATGTGTGGTGACCTTCTTCGACGAAGTAACACTGTTGTAAATGTGGAAAGGTCACGAAAGTGATAACGTGGTACAAAGTAATAAAATTTGTGCATAACGTGCGTGTTTTTAATGTAAAATTTCTCGGAGGTAAAGCTTTCAAAGTTCAGCTTTTAGAGGAATAAAATATTAAGAAACTTTTTTAAAGGAGAACAAATAAAAGCTTATCATATTAAATTGTTGTCCTGAATTTTGATTTAAGCCTCAGTAGAGTGAATTTTCTCTGATTTTAATATTTCAATGCTTGGATTGCAAAATTCCTTTTTGTACTTTTATCGAAACGATAATGGAAAGAAACAAAATATTGAATTATGTAGCGATAAATATCGTTAACATATTTATTATGTTAGTATAGTTGAGCAGGAATCGTACTAGAGCCAAGCTAGAACGGGTCCAGAGGGCTGCCGCAATGCTCACCACGGGAGCACTGCCCTCTACACCCACCAAATCTCTGGAAATAATGTTGAATCTCTATATACACAGATGGTTCCAAGTTAAACGAACGAGTAGGCAGCGGGATTTACTCTAGTGAACTCGATCTAAACCTCAGTCTTCGTTTACCGGACCACTGCAGTGTTTTCCAGGCCGAACTAAATGCAATAATGGAAGCAGCTCGTGGCCTTACAACGTGCACCTCTTTAGAACGAGGCATTACCATTTATTCTGACAGCCAGGCTGCTATCAAATCTCTGACATCCAACGGTACAACCTCCAAGGTAGCCTTTGAATGCAGAGCAGCTCTAAACCAGCTGGCAGATATGTGCTCCGTATGTGTTGCATGGGTCCCTGGCCATAAGGACATTCCAGGCAACTGCCTGGCTGATGAACTAGCAAGAAAAGGGACGGAACTAACTATGATAAACTCTGCTCAAGAGGCGGGTTTACCCTTGGCATCCTATAAATACAGATTAAGATCTGAGCTTATGGGTAAGGTAAATGTAAGGTGGGCATCGGAGCCCACCTGCCACATTACCAGACAAATCTGGCCAGAAGCCGATGAGAAGCGCTCTAAAGCTCTCACTAAGCTTGGCCGCTCCTCTCTCAGATTAGTAGTTGGGGCACTGCCTCATGGGCACGCATGGGGAAAGGCTGGGCTACGCAACAAATGATTTCTGCCGCAGTTGCCGAAACGAGGAGGAGGTGGAGAGTATTGAGCACTACCTCTGCCACTGCCCCGGCTTGGCCAAGACGTGCAGTAAAGCTTTTAAAAGTTACTTTCTGGACTGTCTAGCTGACTTGAACTCAGCAAACATCTCCAACTTTCTACTCTACATTAAGCGCACAGGATGGTTCAATTTTTGAAAGAAGGGAGAGAGGGAATGCATGGCTTATGCCAGTGGTATCACAACGGGCTTCTTACGGCCTAAGTGTGCCACCGTGCTCCTGTGCGGTGGCAGCCACCCTAACCTAACCTAACCTAACCTAGTATAGTTAAATCATTACGTAAAACGATAACAATTGACATAAGAATAACTTGTGCAATAACATGATTACTATCGATAAAAAAAAGGAAAAACATCGTCACTTATAAAAATAACGATAAATAAAAAATAGGCGCGTACATAAGAAAAATACATATACAACTGTGCAATATTATCGAGACTAATCACGCTTATTTTAACGATAATATCTAGTTATTGATAACTATAACATGCAAAAGAAAAATCATAAAATGAGGCAAGCACAACGATAACAATATTTAAACCTAAATTTATAACAATATCAACATCGATAAGAATTTATATGTATATCAAAATCGATATCAACATCGATCACTAGTGATTTTTGTAAGCATTATGATAACTAATAGTTTACTGCTAAGAACATCATTGACTATAAAGATAACGAAATCGGTAACGATAGAAAATTCTGTAACGATATCATCCAGAATAACTAAAACAGATATCGATAACCGCACTGAATAATAACGCAAACAAAAATAAAACAATTTAAATTCCAATAAACAAATATATGAAATAAAAATAATAAAATTTTAAAATATTAACATTTACTAGGCTAACAGAAATATGAAATAAAAATAATAATAATAATTTGGCACTTACACTATATAGCTCAGTGTTTGACCGAGCTTCTCCTACCATTTCTAGTATGCGTCTTTATATTCTACCACAAATGTAGGGACCTACAGCTTTGTGCCGACTCCGAACGGCAGATGTATTTAATGAAAAGCTTTTTCATGGCAGAAATACCCTCGGAGGTTTGCCATTGCCTACCGAGAGGTGAATGCTATTAGAAAAAAAAACTTTTCTATAATTGAGATTTTACTTGCTCTGGCTGAGATTTGAATCTTGAACTCAGCGGCATATCGAGTTATAGCACGCACCGCTACATACTCAAACATAGCGGCCACCATGAAATAAAAATAGTTATCGATAAAGAAAGCTACATAGGCATAGCGATAATTTGGGTAATAATAAAAGAAACAAAACCTATAACAAAAAATATAGTCGGTAAATACAACGATAAAGATTATTGTAAAACTTTTTATATCAGATCACAATAACATTGTTAATATCTGTATCGATAGAAATATCTTAATACAAGTAGAACAAAGTGATACAAATGTTTATATCATTAAACCGTCAGTATCGATATTAAGTTTTGAATTATTGCACAGTGAGGAAAAAAATATCAGTTTCGATAAAACACGTTTTTCAAATTTTAAAAAACAAAACGGTCAAAATGATGATGGCTATGAGCAAACCGCTATCGATATCGATAATTAAAAATGATACAAATTATCATAGCATTAAACACATCGTAATAACAAAAACCGTTAAAGCAAAATCTTAATCATAGAAAAAGTATTTTTCTAACCCGACAACTCGACACGCAATTTATAATTGCGTTCAATCGCAATTTTGAAGCAAATTACCAATGGAGGCAGTAAATTGAATGATGTTAGCAATTTATATTTTGAAATATTTTAAGTTATCAATTGCCAACACATTGCTGGCAATCAACTGTCAAAGTGATGCTTTGACAGCTAAATTTTCATTTGCACGAAATGTTCGTGGCGGTAACATCATTGGTATAATGATATGAAAGCAAATATTGTGTTGTTTCCTATTGGATTATCTATTATACATACTTAGAAGGGAAATATCGCATCTTCTGTAATACTTAAAGAATATTTTCGCTTTAATGCATAGAACGCACTTCTCTGACGCCATCTTACAAATGATTATGTTATAATATCAAATTGCCCACACACAAAACCTTGCAACCAAATTGACGTAATTATCTGCTAAAATGATTGTCTGACGTTTGAGTGTCGAGTTGTCGGGTAATAGATAGCGGTCACCCCTCGGCCGGCAATGGCAAACCAACGAGGGTATTTCTGCCATGGTATAACATAAAGACGCACACCACAAATGGTAGGAGAAGCTCGGCCAAACAATGAGCTATATAGTGTAAGCGCCAAATTATTCATACTTTTGTTATCAAAAACCGACGCTTATCTTGACTAAACTACAATAGCTACATAGATGAAATATACAACAAATGTAAGATCTGGACGTGTTCATTTGCACAAAATTATCAAATTGCAAATCAGTTTGTTAATTTCTGAGATATTTGCTTGGAGATATATACAAATTTGCATACTGCCCTCAGATAAAAAGAGAAAAAATCTACAAATACGCATATTAATTTATGCGAAATGGTACTTTTGTAATTCACTTTTGTTATGTAATATAATAAAACTAAATGTTTTATAATTGAAAGAAGCTTTTGTGTTTTATTTTATTTTTTTTATTTGAAAAGAAAGCTTATAATTGTACTCAATAAAAGCGTAAAATCATTGTGTCACACACACTTACTAGTAATGTTTATTTAACAAAAAATAGCGAAATGAAGCTTTATAAATATAACAATAACGACGACTAAGATGATATCGATAACTTTATGATAAATATAAAAACAATAACAATATAATAACAACAAAGTTAAGGAATTACCAGTTGAGCTTTTCAGTTGACGTACATATGTTAAGTAAAATAAAAAAACTCTTGAATCAGGTAGACTATTTTGCCTTTCTCACCTTGTTGCGCTTTCCTACTCAAAATTAATGCCACATTTCTCACATTCCCCAATTTGTCGCTCAATTAGTTTGCTTTCGCGTGCTGCACGCTGCAGCCATTTACAACCACTCCACTTAACTCAACTAAACTCAAATCAATTTGATGCTACTCATTTCAACTTCAGTCAAGGTTCAGCTTTTTAGGGACATTATATTTACTTAGTATGCCGCTTTGTTGGCTTTTTGACTCGCCGGCAAACACGCAAGCTAGTATGCCACATTAGGAGTGTGAAAAATTGCCACTTGCATGCAAATATGCAACAACAACAAAAGTCGACTCAACCATGAAAACTTGACAAAGAAACACCAATAATCATAACAATACAACTTAGTCAGACATTCACTTAATTCACACAACCAACGACTGACATTAGCAAGTATTTCAATTTTCCACTACTTTCTGTATTTTTATGTATCCATTTTAAGCAATTTTGTTTTTTTTTTTGTTGACGCCCCACTTTTTTGTGGCGTCAAATTTGCATTTTTGAATAACAACTTTAAATAGCCATATTAGCGCTTTTCACTGTTATTACACAAATATGCGAGCAAATGGCGCACTTGAAATGCTCGCCAGCACGCCGAAAGGCAATTTGGCTTAATGTGTGAAAATGAATGTTCAGTTATAGGTTTAGTTTAGGCTTGCAGCAAAGGGTTTGTCGAAAAATAGCAATTATTAACTTTCATAGGAAATTTACATTAAATTATTTATATAAAACATAGTAAATATATAATTTAAAACATACTTACATAACGAGTAAGCAACATATAATTTTATATACATAGAAGAAAATCGCAACACCCTTGAGGAACAATTTTTTAATAAATACACGGTTTCACCTAGCTACTTTAAACTTTCACATTGTCGGACTCAAATTTAATGGGCTAAAAAACTGCATACTCAAAAAAATTATAACACTTTTGAGGACATAGTTAAAAATCTATATACAAATTTGCTGAATTTTTTTATATTTTTTTTAGTTTTCCACAAAATTAAAATCTTTGAATTTGATGGTTTATGTTAGAGAATGAACTGAATTTTAATTGAAAATTCTTAAAAATAAATTAACAATTATACATGACAAGCTAAATCATTTTGAATGCTGTTGGTTTTTAATGCACAACAATGTAAGTGTTTATATTCATCTAGAAATTTTGAATAACAAAAAGTTATTATAATTTGCTTTTAGTTTCTTTAATTAATACGATTTTTCCTTTTCCTAAATGTTTATTTTAGATTCTTTTTGATATTTTTTACAAATATTACTTAATTATTAAATTTTTCGTTATTAAAATTTTTTGTTTATATTTAAATTAAATGTTTATGTATTTTTATTGTGCTTGGGTTTGTTTTATCAGCCATTTTTTTTATTTATTTTTTTTTTTTGAATATTTAAATATTTTTATCATACTTAACGTTATTTTATTTATTTAATGTTTATTTTTGCTTAGTTTTTCCCGTTTAATTTAATTTTGTTATTGAATTTTAACAATTTATTTTTATTTCTATATTTTATAATGTTTTAATTTTTTTTTGTATATTATTATTGAACATGGTCTTATTTGCTTATTTTATAGGTTTTATGTTTAACTTTTTATTTATTTATTGATAAACGTAATTTTCAATTTAATTTTTTTAATTTTGTGATATTTTGCCATATTTATTTTAAACATCTATTTTAATTTTTGTATATGCTCAGAGTTTTTTTTAAACTAATATTATTTTAATTCGATTTTAACTGTTTTTTATATAATTTTTTTGGTTTCTAATGTTTTAATTTTTTTTTATATTTTTAATAATTTTATTTTGTCGATTTAGTCAACTTTGGTTACAAATTTAGTTCAGTTTTTTTTTTGTTTACTCTTAAATTAAAAATATTTTTATTCTGCTCATTTATGTTTTTTTTTTTGTTTATTACTATATAATATTATTTTATTTTAAATTTTTGTTGTTTTCGACCTTATAAATTTTAATTAATTGACAATTAGATTGAGCTCGAGGCCAGTTAACAGAAGATTTTTTATTTGTAAAAACAACAACAGTTTTTTAAATGGTAGAAGTTGTAATACTATTTCGGAAATCACCACATTTCCTCATCAGACTTCTTAATTTTATTAGTTATATTTATTCATCATAACCACTTCTCTTATTTATTTAATTAATTTTTTTTTTTTGTTATTTGTTTCAGGTTATTTTTTTACATTTTTTAATTTATTATTTTTTTTTATATATTTGAAATGCATACACATTTTTGTTTTTCAAAAAAAATCCGTAATGTGATTGTTAATGTATTTTCAGTTGAGTATGTTAACTCATACTGAGTATTGCATTTCTGCGAAGCAAAAGAAAATACAAATGAATATTTATTATTAATAATAAACCGCAAGTAGACATATTCAATTGCGCTTTAATATGTATCTTCTATCTATATTCTATCATTCCAGTGTGAACCCGGTCTCGGTGCGAGCGTTATGTACAATCTACTCTACAATAAACCACAAAAATTAATGTTACTAGCCGGGTGCAGCACTGTTTGTACCACCGTTGCTGAGGCGGCGAAAATGTGGAATTTAATAGTGGTGAGTATGAAATTAAAATGTACGCGCGTAGACACATACATAAAAACACTTGTACATCAATACGTACATATGTATGTACATATATTCGTATATAATTTAAATGGATACTTTCACATGTACGAACTTTAAATAATTACTTGCAATTACGGTTGCCAACAGGACATTTGAAGTCACACATACTATACATACATACATATGTATATGTACATATGTCTATGTATGTGGTAAGATATGTTGATGGATGGCGGTTGCTGTTGCTTTCGACGTTGCTCTTAATAGCAACGCATACAACATTTACGCCGTTGAGTTAATTAAAAACAAATATCGTCAATGAAAAGCGGCAGCGCAAGCAAACAAATACCCAAATGCACACATACACACACAGTGATACAAATTAATAAACATACATATACTCGTACATATGTAGAGTTTCACAGAAGAGCATGGAAAATTTTTAATCAGTAAACGAAACAATTACCGCGGAAGACAGAAAAAGCACAATGCTAAAAGGTTGAAGGCATGCGAACAAGGAGAAATGTAAAACAAAAATCAACAGTTTGAGTAAGAAATTTGAGTTGAAGGAGCAAGAAAAGCGAAAATTAAAAAAAAAAAAATTCCTTAAAAGTTTGCAAGAGGCATATTGATTACTTTAAAAAGATATACAAACATGTTTGAGAAGCTCATTCATTCATCAATTTTGACCCCGAAATTTAATTCTTGATCATTTCATGTAACAATTGTGTATAGCACTTACGAAAAGTTTGGTGAAAAAGCGTAGTAGCAGAAGAAAATTAAAAATTAGGCATTAATTAAATTATAGCTTTTTGTTGGGAAATATTTTTGTTGAAATTAAAGAATACTTTCCACGACTTCGGAGTCGTGGGGGAGTTCAAATAAAAAGATTTCAAAGGTTCAATTTAATTCTTTAGTAATTTATTTCACAATTTTTAAGTAAAAAGTTTGAGTTTAAATTCACAGGTATTTTTCAATTTTTTGAGGTTTATTTTACTAATCGAGACAAGACTTTCGAGTTAGCGATCACCGGTATATTCGTTTTCCGTTAACAAAAAATGTATATATACCAAGAATAAAAAAAGTAGTATATAAAATCGTATAAAATATAGTAGTGCCTACAGTGGAGGCATTTCGTAGAGTAGTGACTCCAATTGAGGCATTTCAGAGGTCGATGAGGTTGCCACTGTCCTCATCACGACCATGCCGGCCGCCTTGCAACGGTGCAATTTGTCGGAGGTGTTGCTTTAAGTACTGCAGGGAGGAAACGGCCGCATTGACCAAGCCATTCAGCGTAGGCCGACGTTTATTTACGCGCCCATTGCGATGTACGGACTTCGGCTTTTGATTAGTGCTGGGGTGCTCCGGTTTGGTGGCAGGTTTCCTTTCGTTGTTGGGACGTTGGTGTTGACAGTAACAGAGGCGCGATTGTACGCTCCTACGTTGTGGAGTATTTGTGTTTAGTTTCCCTTTGGTGGAAACCGCGCTGGCGCTGCGCTTCGGTTTCGCCTCAGTTGTTGGGCGATGGAGCAACGTATGGTGCGCGAGCTGGCATATGCGGCAGCTATGTCGAGACGTGCATGATCCAGTGCGATGAGATCGGGCAAGGCAGTTCATACAGTATTTATGCACTCTCACTGCTTTTACTCGTTCTTCCACAGCCATATTACGAAAGCTTGAACAAGCTTGTAGTGGATGGAACCGGCAACAAAGCTGGCACTGATATATGTCAGGTGATCTGGAAGACACAAACAAGTGTATTAGAAAAATGGATGATTTAGGGTGATTACGTGAAATGTCTAATTTCTAGTGAATGAGTTTCAAGGGAAATGCGCGTGAGATAATCGTTATTGCGGTATGGGATGATATCGGGGAACTATTGGGTAGGGAGAACACAGAGTTTCACAATGGGCCGAGTGTAAATACCAGTTTGAGTTTTGACATCTGCCACTCGAATGTGGTTATCTGCACCCCTGTAAGTTTTGAGTACTCTTCCTAGGCGCCACTCTTGGGGAGGTAGTAAATCATCCTTGATGACGACGAGTTCACCTTCTTCAAGGTCTTTCTGCGGCTGTTTCCACTTGTGCCGCTTGTGCAGATCTTGCAAATATTCACTTTTCCATCTTCGGCTAAACTCCTGATGGAGAATTTTCAAGTTTTTCCAACGATTTGTCAGTGTGATTTGTTCCGCGGGTGGCTCGGGTATTGCCATTAAGGGGGCGCCACGAATAAAATGGCCTGGGGTGAGGACTAGAAGATAACTCGGATCTTCAGACATCGGGGTTAGAGGTCTGGAGTTCAAAACTGCCTCAATGCGTATTAACAACGTCGTGAATTCATCAAAGGTGAACTTGTGAGATCCCGCAACTTTAATGAGATGGGTTTTAAAGCTTTTTACTGCGGACTCCCACAATCCGCCCATATAAGGAGCATGAGGGGGTATGAATTGCCATTCTACACCCTGGGCATTAAACTTCTCTCCGAATTGTAATGCTATTTGACTTTTAAAGCCATCGAGATTTTTGGTTAAGGCGTTTTGTGCTCCAACAAAAGTTTTGCCGTTGTCGGACATTATTTTTGCGGGTAGTCCACGGCGGCCCACGAATCTTGCGAAAGCTGCAAGAAATGTGGGAGATGACAAGTCTGAGCAAACTTCTAAATGTATTGCCTTAGTTAAGAAACAGACAAATACACATACGTAAGCCTTGTGGTAAGCAGCATTTCGGGTCAATCCGCTTTTTACGAGAAAGGGTATCGCAAAGTCAACTCCAGTGACGTTAAAGGGTAGAGAGAATTTAACTCTTTCTGGAGGAAGCCCGGCCATGATTTGAGAGCGAATTTTTTGTTTGTAGATTGTGCACGCTTCGCAATGAAAAATGCATTTTTTTATATGGGGTTTCAACCGTGGGATAAAGAATTCTTCCTGCACCATACGTATCATAAGGGATTTTTCAGCATGTAGCAAGGTGGTATGGAGAAATCGTAAATACAATTCGCAAAATCGTGATTGTCCGGGTAGTATCATGGGATGTCTTTCATTGTAGCTTAGGGTAGCGTGTACTAATCTTCCATTTACCCTCATGAGTCCTTTCTTGTCGAGTATTGGGTTCAAAGAAAGCAAACTACTTTTTTTGCTAATGGGTTTGTTGGCGGACAATTGGGTGTATTCATCCTTATAGTAACGACGTTGGGCTAGTGTTATTAGTCGCGTTTTTGTGGAGTTGATTTCCTCTTGAGACAATGTACCAATCTTATAAGACGTTTTTTTGCATCTGTCCACAAACCGTAGAATGTGCGAAATAACGCGTAAAGATTTTGCAAAGGAGGAGAATTTGTCCAGAAGATCTTCCTTTTCTGCCATATGAAATGTCTGGATTATCCTTTGTTCAAGAGGCGGAGTTTTTAAGGGCTCTGACGTTGGCCAGCGACTAGGTGATCCACAGAGCCATTCAGGACCACGCCACCAAAGGGATTGAGTAGTCAGATCTTGAGGCCTGCATCCTCGGGTACCTAGGTCAGCGGGGTTATCATTGGTGCTTACATTCCGCCATACAGAGTTCCCAACATTCTTTAATATTTGGGACGTACGGTTCGCGACGTCTGTCTTCCACACGTATGGTGGTTTATCTAACCAGGCGAGTACAATCGAAGAATCGCACCATAAATATACGGTTGCCTTTCCTAAATTGAGTTGAGGACGGGTTTGAGAGATGAGTTTCGACAGGAGAACAGCTCCGCAGAGTTCTAAACGTGGTAAACTAAGAGTATGCAGAGGAGCTACCTTCGTTTTAGCTGCGAAAAGTCTGCAAGTGGGTGGGTTTTCTCCGTCTTGGCATCTGGAAACATCGGAGCAGGACAATAGGTCAATCCATTTGTATTCCAATAGTAAAGTATTAATCAAATCAAAACCACAGGCTGTTAAATTAAAAGCTATATTATCATCAGGCACGGATGAAGAAAACTCATAAAATTCAAAATCAGAGGCACATGATGCTTATCACACGGCGTAAAAGGAGAAATGCATTCCGAAATATTATAGATCAAATTATCACTAATAAAAATGAGATCGAGTAATCTATCCAACTTGTTAACAAAACTATTAACTTGTATTAAATTAAGACTTAAAAGACTATCAATAAAATAACATACATATCGCATGCAAGCGATAAAGAAACTCTCCACTATTTGGGGGAATATATGAAACCACAAAAAACAGTGAGCTTTGTGCTGTCGTACTGCTAACACAAACCCACAGTTGATCTATTAGAGAGTCATCGTTCTCAAGCGAAACTAAATAAGCATTAAATTTACGTTGTACCGCAATGAGTACACGACCACCTCTTGCGAAACCAGTTTTAGTTACATCTCTATCCTTGCGAAAAACATTATATAAATTAGAGTCAAAATATTCCTCATCAAAAAAGTTAGAATTGAGCCTCAACTATTACAAATACATCATAATCAAGTTGCGAGCTAACCGCGCGAAAATGTTCACATTTAGTACGTAAGCCAGATACATTCTGAAAATACACATTCAGGCCGCTAAAATTATCAGAAGTTATGTTTGCTTTTGTTGTTTCTCTTCTTTTCGAAAAAAACGAAAAGGGCGTATATTGACATTGGCAGGCCAAAGATCAGCTGAAAGGAGCTTATCATAAAAAGCAACAGAAACACCTAGCTTAAAATTAACTTTTTTTAGGCTACTAAGTGAAATTTCACTTTTAACTAGTCATAGCACACAATATGTTTCTTATCAATAGCTGCATGCTTGACAATGAACTCAATAATGTTGTCAGCAGAAACAGAAGGCAGAAATGACGATAAAAGTAACCATTTCATACGGCCAGCCACCTCTAAATCCGTATTTGAGTTTATACCAACAATTCTTAATTCATTTCGACGTTTAGATTTTGTTACTTTTGTCCACTCAGTGTTCACTGGCACCGAAGAAACAAACGAAGTTCGATCAATAGCTGGCACAGCTGAACGCGCAGTCGAACGACCAGCAACAGCAGCAGTATTACCAGACGAACGCAAAGAAAATCCAGCATCATCACCAGCTTTGTCAGGTACAACAGCAGCAGACTTCGGCAAAACTTTCTCAGCTAGCACCGAAGTGCAAGTAGGCGACAGATCAACAACAGCAGCAGAAGCAACAGAAGTAGAAGTGCGCACAGAAGAAACAAAATTATCACCAACAACTGCACGCGAATATGATAAATCCGAGAGAGCATTCGTATTGTTACTGACACCAGTAAAAGAAACTGCAACTAGAGCCGAACTGGTGGGCACGGACGAGTCATCATTAGCAGCAACAATTGATGTTTTAGTAGTTGAAATTTTATCATTTACTGCAGCACTAATCAGCTTCGAGACTAAGACTTTTAGGTCATTAACCTCCTTAGTCAGATATGCAATTGATGACACCAAGTTTGATGAGTTATGTAGGCAATTATCGCAATTAAACACAATGTTCGTATAATTAGCAAGCAGTTCACACATTTCTTTGCTATCAATCTTAGCACAAATTTTATGATACTTATTAAGCATGGCAAGAGATTTCATAGCCAACACGCAAAGATTTAAAGCATTTAGCACAGGTTGAATTATCCATAGCGAGAGCGAACAAAAACACGACCGTTCACTTCAAGCGTTGCGTTGCGGAACAACACACTTGGAGTACAATCATAGAAAGCTTTCGTTCAGTGGAAACCATAAAAATACCTCGATGGATTGGGTATTCACCTACCTACAATGTCCAAATGCATGGATTTTGCGATGCGTCACAAGAAGCTTATTGTGCTTGTCTGTAAATTCGTTGTACACACTTGTATGTGTAAATATATCTGTGCAAAGAGAATATTACAAAAAAGGCGGGAAACTTTTTACATATGACGGCGCAACTTTTTATGTGCTTATGTACATATATATGTGATTATTAAATACATATTTATGATATTTTTGGAAGTCAAGTTTTCAACCAAGTTCTCTTTAACTTCTGGGTAGTTACTTACTGTGACATTTTTGCATATATGTATGTATGTATGTTAACAATTGTCGTAACCTGAGTTTTGAGCGGGGTTGGTGTCTTCTTTTTTTTTTTTTCTTGGTGTCCGTTCTTAGTATTTGCCGTCTCTTCCAATCCTCTTTTTGTTGTTTTGTTGCGGCTTCGGTTCTTTCTCCGTAGATTTTTGAGTTTGTGGTAATTTCTTAAGTTTTTATGGCTATACTTTTTTAATTTAGTAAAAGCACTTTAATTTTAACTTCTTTTCCATTTATGTTGTTCAGTTTTATTTTTATTTAATTGTCAAAGGTTTCACTTCACAGTAATTTGTCCAAAGTGCCTTAAAACTTGTCCTTTCAAATTCAATATTTTCTGACGTAAAGCAATTGGTAATTACTTTAATTTCGTAGTTTATAATCACTGTGTATTTTTTTTTTTGTAAAGCTCAATGTCCGTTTTTGTATATGTATGTATATGTATGTAAACACTCGTATATGTATATAAAAATTAAATGTTGGTGGCTTATTCTTTTATTTAAGAATAGCTCGAAGGACCATTTCCACGACTTCGGAGTCGTGGGGGAGTTCAAATAAAAAGATTTCAAAGGTTCAATTTAATTCTTTAGTAATTTATTTCACAATTTTTAAGTAAAAAGTTTGAGTTTAAATTCACAGGTATTTTTCAAATTTTTGAGGTTTCTTTTACTAATCGAGACAAGACTTTCGAGTTAGCGATCACCGGTATATTCGTTTTCCGTTAACAAAAAATGTATATATACCAAGAATAAAAAAGTAGTATATAAAATCGTATAAAATATAGTAGTGCCTACAGTGGAGGCATTTCGTAGAGTAGTGACTCCAATTGAGGCATTTCAGAGGTCGATGAGGTTGCCACTGTCCTCATCACGACCAAATACTTTTTGATTTAGCTTCGGTCAACCAAATTTAAGGAAATACTGCAATTGACTTGCCTCAAATAAAAAACAACTAAGAGGATTCAGCACATAAAAGGACTTTTTAAGGTGCTCGAGAAAAGAAGAAAAATAAGAATAAATAGTTTTGCACACTCATTAGTAAAGCAAAATAAACAAAATTTTAACTCAAAAGATACTTAAAAATTTAATTCGATATTTATTTAATATTTTTATTTTTGTTTAAATTTTTTTTTTATAAATTTACTTAACCTTATGTTCAGTAATATGGTGTCTTCGACTAACCACGTTACACATTTGTTAAATATAAAATGTTTAATTTTCTTTTTATTGTATTATGTTTTAATTTCTATTATTTTTAAGTTGATTTTTTAATAAATTTTTTATCTTATTTAATTTGATTTCATTTCATTATTTACATTTTCTATTTTCATTGTTTACATCTATTTTTTAAATTTAAAATTTTTATAAATTTATTTTAAATTTTATAACAAATATTATCTCACAAATCTTATATTTTTTGAGAGTTTTGAGATCAGAAAAAATCAATCAAATAATATTTTATCAGTCAAAGTAGAATTTCGAAACAAAGTCATTGCGCTTTTAACGAATCAGAAGAAAAGACATGAAAATAACATGTTCGACAATCAGCTCCAAAACAAAGCAAGCAACGGAAAAGCAAGAATCATCAAACGAATGAGCGACATTTGGTAATTGAGAAAAGGAACAACTTTGTAAATTGTAAAATAAAATTGGCGGCAGCTGTTGCTGCTTTGTTGGAGCACAAAAAATAAGAAAAGAAAACGTATTTAAAAGCACTGTAGGAAAGAGTAATTGTCTTTTACTGATGACAGATGACTAGGCTTAGAGACCTAGAAAGCATTGAATTTGCTTTACTTTACTTTTAAATATATTTCGAATTATATCACACTTTTTTTCGCTATTTGGAGAAATTTAAGTACTAAACACTCATCGAATTTTTGAAGCGATGGTATAACCTTTCGAACTTTTCATACCATTTTAAACTTCTTCTGGCTAGTTCGCAAATAGTCCCAATCGGACTAGTTTGTATTCCAAGTAAATTGATCGTCTTTAACTTGCTTCTAGAGAGTTGATTTAGCACTGGTTTATGTTCGAATTTATACCAACACGTATTAAGATTCTTGCAATTAGTTCTCAACCAGCCGAACTGGGACTAGTTTATGTTCGATAAAAATGGCCAATACTTCGCTTTCGGCCTTTCGGCTTTTAAAAGAAAAACAGTTCAGGAAGAACGCAGATATTGATTTTCAGCAATTATTTTCAGAAATTAAGAAACAAATTTATTATACGAAATACTCACAGTACGCCATTCCTACAGCGCATCAATAATTTCCTGCGCTTATTGTGCTTGCGAAAATTGTAAAGAACACGCCACACCCAAACCGCTCACAATCATTTGTACCTGATTTTTTTATTTTGTACTCGAATTTCTCAATTCATTTGCTCGCTGCCAACAATTCGCTTTGCACTGCTGCTATTTATTGCACATTTGTTGCATTTTTTTTCGACTAATTTTTTATACAACGCAATTGAACAACTATGTACTTACCCTCCCATATCTACAAACAAACATACATTTCAGTATACTCGCAAGTGAGTACTCGTGTGTTTGTTTGTTTGTGTGCATCACAGCAAATGCTTATTGCTGTCGACAAATGTTGATGATGCGTTGCAAGCATTTCTGCTGACACACAGCTGTCTGCAACACAACACAGTCATCCTCTGTTGCACTTCGTTCGACTGCACAGACGACGCTGGTCAGTGGATGGCGCAATTGTAGTGTCATTGCACACTACAAACAAACAACAGGAACAATAAATACATACTAGTAGTTATATAGATTATTTTGTACGTGTTTAGCAGATAAGAAAAGCATTGGATTGCTTACTGGCCATTGCACTGCTGCATGTGTGTGTGTGTGTGATTTCCTTTATTTTCTGCTTTCTCAACTTATTTTGCTACTTGGCCGTCTGGTTGCACTTTTCATCGGTTTGCCTTGATATTCGACGAAACTGTTAATAGAGCGCTATGTGCTTTGTGCTCCATTGCTTTTGGCCAATTCCCGGTTGGCAGTTTAGATTTGGCTTTGATGTAATGGCGCTGAAGCGGATTGTAATGTGGCACGAATGTAGATGCTCGGTGGGAGATAAAGGTCGAAGTGTGTGTTTAAAAATAAATTGACTCTTAAGCAAAAATTTAAGTTCATCAAAAATCCAGCGAAAGTGAATATTTTCTTTGAAGAGAGCAGCTGACGTACACTCGCAAAAAATACATAATTACCATGACGTTGACCAAAAGTTATCGATAACTATTTTAATATTCGAAAATAAAGATAATTGTAAACATAGCAATAAATAAGGGGTTTTGAAATTTTTAAAAACGATAATTTATTCGAAAGTTATCGTTTAATTGTATATCGTTATCGATAATTTTATCCAAAAATATCGTTAAAAAATATAAAAATCAGATAAATTAACTGAATTTTGGAACGATTTTCCGTCATCCATTGTCAAGTTTGATTTGAAGAAAAATTGGTTTCGGCGTTGTGCTATCTTCATTGTCGTTTTACGTTCTAAGAACGAAAATTGTTTCAATATTCAGTAGATTCCTACCCTGATGGAAACTTCAATAATTACAAGAGAGCAAATAATTATCTTTCATTTATACTTTGAGCTGGTATGAGAAAACTCATTTGCAAACAAATATCCAGAACATCTTGAGATCAAACTGATATATTCGAAATGACTTCGACTAAGTCGAAAATTTCTATAGTCTGCTAATCAGCGCAGCTTCCCTCTCTGATGTAGTCTAGGACAACGTCACTTGAGACTAAAGTATCCATCAATAAACTTCGAACAATTTTGACGACCGGACTTTTGTTGCATTCGCCTTCAACCTACATTAAGCTAACGAAGAGCACAAAGAGCTATCTGAGGAAGACAAACTGAAGTTTTGATTAATCTTCGTACGTTAATAAAAAACTTATTCGAAGATCTCAACAGTGTAGATTTGATCTCGCTGAAAGATAGGATTACATTGATTTAAATAAAGGCATGAAGTAGTGATGTTATTTTACACACCTTCTGAAAACTGAACCAGATCACATCTGGGTTTTGTCATGGAGAATGTCTTGCCTTGGGGCACTACTTTAAAAACAAAGTATTTTCCTTAAAACTCAAAAAAATTTAATCATTTAAATTTCATGGAACTACCTTAACCTTGTACTACGCCTGCCTCATTTAGTTACTACCAACCACCAAGTTCAAATATACAAAGTATATGATGTATCTTACAACAACAAGTAACCCGCTAAGTATGTGCGCTGCAACCTTTTATCACCCACTCCGATGTTCACTGCAAATGACAACACTGTCCTTTCCCAAGGTTTGCTTTTCGTACACATGCACCTCAATTAGCCTTAATTAGCCCGCAAGTGCAACCAACAGTGGCAGTGGAATACAAATGGAATAACTAGCATGAACGAGCGCAATATGGCAAAAGCATATTTAATTGCAGCGCAATTGAAATTGCATTTTATATATTTGGGAAATCACAATTTAATTTAATTTGTTGGCCGGTTTTTTTTTTTTAGTCTGTTTTGATGCATACAGTTGGAGAAGTAATTAGGAATGAGAGGTGTTGGGTAGAAAGTGCGCACAAAATTTTTGTTAGAGACAAATATTACTTAGCATTGAAGAAAAGCTAATTGGTAGTCAACTAAGCTGGAAAATAGAATATGAAAATGCCATCACAAAACTCCTAAGTGCATTTCCAGAAACAAACCCCTTTATTCATTTTCAATATTATTACCAATTTTCAATATTATTACCAAAAAATACACTCTGTTCCCATATTACAAACACAAACACATATTTACACATTTGAACAATTTATTTATCCTTCAATTATTTTTCAACTAAAGCATCGTAAATTCTCTAACAAACACCATTGAATTGTGTTAGTTTAATACAAAAATGTAAAAAAAATCAGAATATATATAACTTCAAAATTCTTAAAAACATTTACGTTTAGTGCAATAGAGTGCAAGTTTCTAACTTTTGACAATTTTTATACTGACGCTCTTTCGCAATTTCTTCCATATAAAAAATTGAACGCGGTTTTGCGTTGTATGGAGGCAACGGCCAGTAAAAAAATTGTCAAAAATAAGTGATAACTTGTAGACTCTTGAAACTTGCACTTTTTTAGACTAAAATTGAATGAGCGAAAAAACTGCATACAGGAAAAAAATTTAAAAACTTTTTTCTAAAAGTTCAAATTTTGATGAAATTCTGTAAATGGTTTAAAAATTTGTTGTTTATGAGATTTCTTAAAAATTAACCATATTTTAATTGAAAAATAATTTTAATTAATTAAAAGCAAAATAAGGTGCCCAATTCTGTCAACATAACATATGGTTGGGTTAATGATTTTTCTTAAAGTAACTAGTTTCATAGCAGTTTTTTAAACTAGTTTATTGTGAAGAAGTTAGGTACTACTTTTTTTTTAAACAATTTTAAACTAACCGCAGGCAGCAGCAAATTTGCTTGAAATAATAACTTAATAATTTTTGTTAACGGAAACGGTCAATCTCAATCGCCGTAGTCTCATCGATACTCGCCAACTATGCACAATAATTCAAACTTAAGTGCGACCACTGTGTTAGGAGCTATACTTCAGTTTTCTACGTGATAAGCACAAAAAGCATTTCTATGTATTATACATACTTTCACAACTCTACGTCACTGCCATCTAATGAAATTAATTACTGGGAAATCTTATAATGGCACTTCGACCACAAAAACACACGACTAGCTGCTGGCAAAAGGCAAACAAAGTGCAAAGTGCAGGCCACAAAGGCCAGCAGCAAGAGCACAAAGCACTCCAAAGTAGTAGAGCAGCAACAGCAACCGCAGCAGTCGAAAAAAAAGAAACACACTAACACACATTAGGGCCACATATATATGTATGTACACGTAGTGTACGTAGTGGAATTTCGAAAAGATTTTATTAATTTTTTTGCTACCCAAAAAAAAAATTTGCAACTTTTTAACCTTTTTCTGCTACTTTTAACTAACGATTTGTATGTATGTATGTACAACTTGCGATTTCACTTATTCACTTTTGATCTTTTGTTAAATTTTTTTTTTCTTCCTTGTTTTTGTATACATTTCAGCTTTGCTACGGTGCCTCAAGTCCGGCGCTCTCGGATCGCAGTCGCTTTCCAACACTATTTCGTACACATCCCTCCGCTACGGTACACAATCCGACACGTATTAAATTAATGAAGAAATTCGGTTGGTCACGTGTGGCCATATTGCAGCAGGCCGAGGAGGTTTTCATATCGGTGAGTAGTAAATTGTGGATGTGCGCCCATTAAGGTAGCTATGTATGTACATATTTGTATGTACATGTATAGTTAAGGGTGGCACGGATGAATGTGTGAATGTGCGCGTTAATGGAGTAAGTACTTAAAATGTTGAAGGTGATTCCATTGCCAGCCACAAAATAAATAAATAAATAAATGAATGAAAAAAACGGCAAAAAAAAGTATACGCAGTAATTATAACACATGAATATACACAAAAATAAATGCCGGAGTATGTGAAAGTTTTTAATTACGTATTTTATAGTGCAATGGATTTTCAAAAAATATTTTTTATATCTATTATCCTATAGTTCATTGCTTATACATAGCTCCACCATATAATGGCAATTTTTGACTAACCATTTTTTTTTTATTTAAACTTTTATTTTTTCAACAACACTAACGTAATTCTCTAACAAAAGTCAAAAAAAAAAAATTAAAAACCTAAAAAAAAAAGTTTGCTCATGCGTTATTCCAAATTAATTTCCAAACTAAACAGTAATCCAAAGTCACTAAAAAATCACATAGAAAATTGCCAAAGTTATGGAAAGAATGAAAATACTTTGGGAAAGTTCTAGAAACAATTTTTATTTTTGGTATAGCATAAAGCTACGCCGCACTTTTTACACATCGTGCGAGTGAACCCGGTACACTTCGCTAACTTGCATTGGATTTTTTTCCGCCCATTGAGGTCAGCGTCCGATTTGATCTTGGCGCACTGCTTTTTGATGGCATATGTTGGGCAGGTCTCTTATTTTTCTTCGCTTGAAGCTCGCCTATCGTTGTGATGTCAAACAATGTTTTGTTCCCATTTTACTTGAAGTTTCGGCAATTTCCAGGCAAAATTGTGCGGATGCAATGATGGTCTTATCAGAAATATTATTATATTTGCATACTCTTAAAAGGCAGCCATAGTTAAATCTAAGTAGTGATAAACCCGGTCCATCTACCAACGTTTATTCTAGTGGACCTTTATCGTAAGCTTCGTTCAAGGCATCAACCCTTGGACGGATTTTGAAGATTCGATCAGCGTCAGGGTGGTTCCTGGGAAGAACTTTTGCATTGTTGTTGAAATGAATATACTGAATTTACTAGAAATCATAGATTCAACCCAGAACGGAGCCCCAAGGGTAAGACACCCGGGGTAACTGAATTAGTGACATCAGATAAACGACACCTATAAACTATCGAATTTATATGTCAGCAAAATGAAAAGTATTGTTCGAAACTTTTGTTTCTTCCGAAATTTTCTTTTTTAGTTTTAGTGGAGGTAAATATAGGAAAAAGTCTATAGGAGCCTCGAGACCCAAGATATCAGAACGCATTGACTTGTTGCCAACGAGTACCACCTTATACAAAACAACTTAGAAAATATGAGAAAAACATAGTAACATAGTAAACCTACAGATTTTTTATATTTCACCATGAAGGTGCTGTACTTATTGACAGCTAAGAACTGACATTCCTTAATCTAAAGTTGTATTTTGGAAGTACGCAGAAAGTAGAAGTACTAAGTAAAATACGTATCAAAATACAATGTTTAAGTAATTATTTAATTTATGTATTATTATATTATTATTATAACCCAACGGAAACCCACTTTCCCGCCCAACCGGCACGAGGGGCTCAATCCGCATAACGTACGGATGTTTTTTAAATATACAAATCTTAGGTGCCGAGTCGTGACAGAAGAAAGTTTGTTAAGCGTCGAGATCCCAAGCTGCTCAGCTACAGAATAAGAATTCATCAGCCGAATACAAAGTTAGAGAAATGCAAAGTAAGAAAATTGGATCGTTAGCTATTATTAAGAGAGGATAGAATAGTTCTTTTAATTATAAAAAGTGAATCCGATACATCAAAGGTGCTGGAATGATTGTTAAAGTCTTGGCATAAACCCCGAAACGGTTCATTCAACTCAAAGTTAGTTCTGCATAGTTTCAAGAAAAGTGGTTTAAAGTTTCTCGTTGCACGGGAGGGTACATTAAAATTAATTTGCTCTAGAAGAAATGGACTTGAGATCCATCCATTGACTAATTTTACCAGAAATATTATACCTAACATTTCTCTGCGACTCGAAAGAGTAGGAAGATTAATAAGTTTTAAACGACTAGTGTAAGGGGGAAGATTGTATGGCGAATCCCATCGAAGATTTCTCAAAGCAAAAAGTAGCTAATATCCGCAAGATTTTACTCCGCTATTTTACACAAATAAAATGTATAAAAAAAGAACTATATTTTAATTGGAAAAAAATTATAAAAATTTTATTTAAAAAAAGTCAACCGTTGTATGTAACAACATCATTCCAGTACTCCATCGCACATATACTCTGAGAAATGTGGTATCAAAAATTCACAGGTGGTACGCCCACTTTTCCAGTATCCTTTAATTTTCTCTACGAACATGAAACTGATTTTATTTATATTATGGTCATCGGCTGTGTATCCTACAACTCGTGTGGTACCGTCAGCTTCTTCCTGATTTAGACTTACCCTTGACATGATTGCCATCGCGATGTTCCCAGTTACAGTTGCAGTATTTAATTTTACTTGCGTGTGTGTGTGTACGTCTGAGGCAGGAAAAAAGTTCGCTATGCAGTTGGAAAGGAAACACCAAACGTTCGAAAGAACCTGTAAACAAAAAGGTTCAATTTTAAAATACTTATAGTTGCAGTTGCTATATTTAATTTTACCTACGTGTGTGTGTGCCTTGGTGGTGGTTATGTATATGTTTACAAAGCTCCAGGCGATCGGCAATGGAAATACGTATTCAAATGTATATAATTATATTCCACTGCGCGGAAAGTTTGCCCGAAAATGGAAAAATATGTTATTAATTTTATGACCAATAGGAAAATACTAATTAGAGTAGAAAAACATTTCTCTGATATCCAAAGCAAAAACCTAAACATAAATTTAAATTATCTTTTTCTTAAAATACAAGAACTGCACCTGCACAGTTAACTGCAATAATATACAAATTACGTCAGTTGAGACTACTTGGCGTAATTCTTAAAAACTCATTTAAATGGAATACACACATTTCATATTTGCAACGAATGGTAACCAAAATAGACTTTCGTATTTTTCTTTACGGAACTGCACCCAAGTCACAACTTACTAAAATAAACACGTTATTAAACGCAGCAATTAGGACAGCTCTTGCAGCATATCGAACTACCCCAATAAACAATATGCTCTTCGAGATAGGTGTAGCCCCAATCATAGAAAGAAAATCTTTAATAACGTTTAAACTTTTTAAAAACTTAATAAACTCCTAGAACTCACCCTTGTACAGCATCCTTAACAAACACAAAACGAAAAAAGCAATAAAATCGAACTCGACAATAACAATCATAATAGCAACATTCATAAAATACGATATACTCTTCAAACCCATTAAACAAATCAAACGCAAATACCCCCCCTAGCATTTTAAATTAACCATAATTAATTTGCCCCTCAGTAAGCTCAACAAAGAAACGACCACTGCAGAAATTTTTTAGAAAATCTTTCTATCAACTCAAAACAGAAATAAAAAATAGATACCTTATATATACCGACGGATCAAAACTAAACAATAATATAGGGCTGAGTGTCACCACCGACAACTCCACGTTACTCATAGCAAATTGTCCAGAATTTACAACGGTCTTCACAGCCGAAATCGTTGCCATTTTATCAGCCATAAACCTTTTGAAGAACCGTAGAGATCAATACGCTATCTGTTCTGATTCCCTCTCGTCTTTGAAAGTCATAGGTCACGTAGATAACAAGTATTACTACCCGAATTAGAAAAATACTAATGGGTTTGTATCCTAAAATAATATTAGTTTGGATACCTAGCTATACAAATATTCCCGGAAATGAATACGCAGACCAGACCGCTAAACTAGCCACGCGATCACCAGTACATACAATCTGCAACTTAAGTGCGAAGGATTTTTACTAATTCCTCAAATCAAAGCTTACGCAGGAAACAGCATGGCAGGTATGGAACAGAACATCCGACTGGTACAAAACTGAAAATCCTAATAAAACAAATATAGCTAAATTTCCCAACATTCATTCACACCCAACCCTAACACGACTGGACCTCACAAAATACATAAGATTAAGACTTGGCCACACAAGATTAACTCATCAAAACTTAATAGACCGAAATTCACCTAACGTATCCCCACACTGCCAAAATAACCTTCCTCTCTCAATAAACCATATACTTTTCCACTGCGAATACTTAAATTCTCATAGAACACAATTCTTTCCAACGTCTAACCCATTAAACAACTCTTCAATACAGAACATATTTTTAATTACAAATTTTTTAAGAACCTCACGTCTATTATTCTCAATATAAATAGCTATCAATCACTATACTCTATACATAAGCTTATACATATACATACATTGTACATACACATTCACATACTAACTTCGAATTTAGCTTAAGGCCAAAGTAGCCATAGCTTTTAATTATAAGCTACAGATTGTAAAATAATAATAATAATAATATTCTGCAATTAAATATCATTGATGCAATCAAATAAAAACAAAACAAAATTTACTCATAAGGTTCTCGGCGAGAAAATGTTAGAATAATACACAGAATTGGTTCGGTCTACATATATGTGTTGCTGTTAATTACACTGAAAATAAGGTAATTTATATGTTTCAAATGAAAAAATGTTATATTATTATGAAATAATAATGATTCTTTCCAATACTTACCCAAATTCACGCAATCACAAAATCAAATGTCAATTAATGAAAAAAATAGAAATTAGACAAATGAGTTAGTGATGCTTACGCATTTTTTAGTATGCAAAATTTTACAATATACTACTTTTGCTAGTGAAAACTGTGAAATATGCAACATTATTTATAAGTTACGAAGCCGATTTGTCATACGGGAACGCGTAAACTGCTTTATTACAGAACATTTTATAATTGTATCATAATATTTCACCAAGAGCCGACTGTTTGAAATGTTTCACTTCACTAAAAATAACGCTTTGTTTAAAATGAGTAAAGGCATCTAGGTTGTTTTGCTTGCGGTTGATTGAAAGAATGAAGTGTAAACAACATTGGACAGTTTTGTATTCATATATGTAGTGTGAACAATGGGTTAACAAAGATTTTGTTAGAAATTAATTAAATCATTAATTAATTCGAAAATAAATAAAAGCATAAAAATCGAAACCCATTTTTATCATTCATCAAAAACTTGCTCATGTTTGCGAAAATTGATTGATCAAATATTATTTATCCAGCAAATGTTACGTATACTCGTACATCATGTCGCACATTGCTAAAAGGAGTAGGAGATGGATGTGAAGAGACCGCTTAGGTTCACACTCGCAAATTAATTAATTTAATTTGAGTTTTTCAGTACAAATAAACTGCATAAACAAGCAATTTGTTGCCATTTTAATTCAAATCCGTTGCATAAAGCATTTTGTTAAATAATTTGTCCAAAACATCTAATAATTTCAGCCATCAAGCTGCTCGGCTCATAACAAATATTGCTACAGCTATAGAAATCTACGCATAGAATTAGCATACTAAGTTAATAATTAACACAATAAAATAGAGCACAGCAAATCAATTTAAACTTACCAACTATTTTCATAGAATTTACACGAATTACCGCATTTCATTTGTTTGTCATAATTTTTCACTTGCAAAGTCTACTACATACATACATGTGTGCATAAATAATTTTAAATCATTTTAGAAGCACATGCATTTAATTTATATGTAGTGCGCCTATATTCAAAACTGCTCTTTCACATTAATTTTCACTGCTCTCAGGCATTTTCATAATTTACTTCATTTAATCCATTTGCAACTAGTTAAGGTCAATTGTTTTGCTTTTTCAACCGCAAAACTGTCATTTATTTAAGTGTTGAATGTATAATCATGCAAAAATAAATACACAATTTCACTGACCTTTGCAAATTTTCCATTTTCGGGTTTTTTTAATGCGAAAGTTCATAGTACCTTTATAACTAAAAGCTTAAGCAAATATCTGCTTAGTCAAGTGCATAGACTCGTACGAGGTGATGTTTAATTAATATTTGGCTTGGTAATTCTCTCTGAAAAATAAAAACAAAGCAAGCAAATTAACAATGCTTATATTTATTTAGTTTACTTAAAGGGGACAAAACGAGCAAATAATTAAGTACATTATAAAAAAATTGTCTAAGAGTTAAAATTTCGAATCTTAGTCCATGTGGCAACTTTCATAAATCGATTTTCTCGCAATGAGTGCTTAGTCAATGATCCGTAGCGGTAAAATTATTTTACATAATTGTTATTCAACACGCGAATTGATACAATTTTGAGATGCCTCGCATAGGCAAAAAAGTGACTGGTTTATTAATTAAACAAAACCTTGATATTATTCGTCTATCCCAATGCGAAAATAAGCCGAAAACTAAATAAAAGTGTGACATTTCAACTATACATCGCATTTTAAAGCAAAGCAAATAAATAGAAGCTAATGCAACAAAAACCAGTCTAAAACGGAAGCGTTTGCGTGAAAGACCTGCAAGTAGAGCGGAAAAGGCGTTAGAAGTATGGTTTGACCAAATGCGATCGGCTAATGAATGCTACCATTTTAAGTGCCAAATTTTTCAAAAAGCAAAGGAGTTCGCATGTAAAATGAATTGCGTTTTCGAACCAACTAATGGCTGGCTATTGTTTCTATATAATGCATATGGTTCATATAAAAAAGTATTTGTGATTGGAGGAAGGTACTTTTAAGTAAAAGTTCTTCCACTGCCATATTATTCGCAGGGCAAACCTTGGATGATCGGCTTGTTGTGGACCACTATAATCGACGATTTTGATCTTAAAATGAAAAAGCAAAAAATATAAGTTTTATTGATTGTTGACAAAGCTGCTTGCCACAAGTTGGACAACTATGCTCTTCAAAATGTGAATCTCAAAGCTCTACCGTTCAATACAACGCCAATACTGCAACCGCTTGACCAAGGGATCTTACACTGCTTTAAAGTCTATTTAAGACAAATACTGATCCGAAAGCAGTTAATAGCCGTTGAAAAGGGTTTGTCAATTCAACAATTTCTCAAGTCCATTTCATTTGTTTGACACTTTGTTGTTCATAAAACGGTCATGGTGGCTGGTGAAAATGCAAATCATAAAAAATTGTTTTCAGAAGGTAACTTTAAGATTTTTTTTTTTAATTTTTGTTTTACAAAATGCAACAAAAGCGTATTGTTTTGTAGGCTGGTGTTCAAATTACTGATATTGCATCTGAAGATATATTAGAAGAGGTGGATATATCAATTGAACCGGAGGATTTTGGAAATTACGTAGCATGCGACAGTATCGTAGTATGTATGTTTTGGAGATCTTCCAAATATGAAATATACGTAGTCAAAGTACTCGAACATAATCGTGATGATTCTGCAGAACAATATATAGAGAAGGATGCTAATAGCAGTCCTTCAATTGCAGAGGCATTAGATGCACTTTTTTTATTAAAAAAGATATGCAAAATGAAAGTGAAGAACTTGAATCTATAGAGAGCAAGTTGTTAAAAGAAAAGTTAACAAATGTTCACCAGAAAACAATAAGCGACTTTTTTGTTGAATAATTGTTTATATTTAGTTATTCCACAAAAAAGCGAGTTATGTATGTATGTACATATGTACATTTTTTTTTCACGGACATTGGGATAGCCCGCTATCCATCAAGAGGCCAGAATGAATCTCCGGAGAAGCCACCTCCCCGGGACCACTCACGCATTTCATCAGGGAGGGGCTATGGCATAAATGCATGCCTGACTTCCAAGATGCCTTTTCCATAATCCCCTATCCACGTAAGGTGATTAGGGGTTCAGGAGCGTTCTGCTACGACTGCACCTGTGAAAGATACAAGCAAACAAATTATTAAACATATTCAAGACTAACTTAATCGCGTTGTTGAACGACGGCGTTGTTCGCGTCATCTGAGCTCAGTCATTATTTCTTGACAGAAGTTGTTCACTGTATTCCAAACTGCTTTATCATTAATGATATAGGATTAGAGATTTTCTGGCCTTCGATCTACCTTCATTACGATTCTTAATTTCTCCCGCGCAAACGAAAACGAAGGAGTATGTGTTCTGCGTTCTCCGGCACAGTCTCACACGAGGTACAAACCATTGTAATATCATGACCATATTTACATAAATACTCTCTGAAGCAGCCGTGCCCACTTAGCACCAGGGTCATATAAATGTCTATTTCGCCATGCAATCTGCCTAGCCAAGCCTCGATACTCGGGATGAATCGAAAAGACCAGCGTCCCTTTGTCGACGTGGCCCAACGTTGTTGCCATTGGGTTGGGCTTTTATGGCGTTCGCCGCTGTCTCGTGTACTGAGAGGGCTGTGCCTTTGCCCATACAGGGGCCGCGTGCATAACCACTGATTGTGTGACCTTGGTTAGCAACTTCCTGCGATTTTGACCAGGTCCACCTATATTTGCCATTAATCTAGCTAGAGAACTATGAACTGTTGCGGCTTTTTGTGTCACAGTTTCGATATGTGCTTTTAAATAACAGCCTGGCATCTATCATACCACCTAAATACCGTACTGCAGGCATAGTTTCAAATACATACCCCTTTATGTCTAGACGTGGAAACTTCACTTTTTCTTTCTGCTTCTTATAAACACCCCTTCGGTTTTGTGAGCTGCCAGCTGGAGCCCTTTGGTCTTGAGCCAGTGTCTTTCGTGGCCAATTGAATTTCTTCTATGACTTTAGCTACAATGATAACCGCAATATCATCTACGTATCCGATTCCCTTCACACCTTTTGGAACAGGTAGACGCAGGACTCCATCGTAAACAATAAACCACAGAAATTGGCCGAGAACTGAGAACTGATGCACGCTTATTTACATATACACGAGTACAGATGTAAATACTATGTTTGTATATAAAAATACATATAAGAAAAACTTTTTTTGCTAAAAACGTTTTTACACATATGTATGTATGTATCTGGTAAGTGTTTCGGCATGTATTCGCAGTCACCCCATAAGTGCCATCCCCATAAGTGTCACAAAATTTAAACACATTTTTATGTGCACTTAACCGAGGACCACTGTAATCCAATTTTCATTTGCTAATATATTACAATTTAAAAAAAGCGTACTCAAAATTAAGCGATCGAAATAAAAAAAAATTTTAATTTTTAAAAATCCGTTTTGGAGTATTACTTTTAACCTAAATATCTTCCAAAATATATGTATAGAAATAATTAACAATTTTATTGAGCTCAAGGCCAGTTTATCGAAAAGTTTTGTGAAAAACAACAACAGTTTTTAATGGTAGAAGTTATAGTACTATTTCGGAAATCACCACATTTCCTCATCAGACTTCTTTTTATTTAATTAATTAAATTTATTTTTCATAACCACTTCTCCAAGGCTTTGAACCAGGGAGCTCGGAGTTGCAGAGACAATACGGTACATATGGTGCTAAGCTCAATAAAATTGTAAATTATTAACATTTATTAGGCCAACAGAAAAATAAGCAAACATTTATTTATAGAAATATTTAAATCAAATCGTCTATTTTTAGTGGCCCGATAAAGAAATTTTGATTCTTAACGAAGTTAAGTGATAAAATTATTTGAACAAAAGAGAGTATAAAAATAAGTTCTTCAAGCCACAAAAGAAAAAAATTAACTAGGATATTCGCTTATAAAAAACTATACCAGATAACGTTGCAGATCTACGCAACCCCGCAAAATTTTGTTGAACAAATTCACTATATTCTTTGCCAAAAATGGTATTCAATGCTTGACTTGAAAAAATTTAGTTTTGCAATCCAGTTTAATTTATTCACAGACAATGGCGTTTAGCTGCTTGCAGTTAAGATAACCAGATTAAACCGATACAGAATTTTTTTTTCAGCGGCATGCCAGGTCTGTGCTAATGAACCTCCCCCACTTGAAAAATATTCCTAAAAATCTCTTGCCTGAAGTTATGGTAGGATGGAAAATGCATTAATCTGGTGTATTATAAAACGTTCACAAATTTTTCAGTTTTAGTTTTATCTCCTTTATGGAAAAATATTAAACAAATCCCTGCAACCAAAGAACGTTAGTGAGAAATTCTTCTTCTTATCTAACATCATCTAAATTTCTGGGCAGTAAGAGCTTACTTCACTAATGCAAATCTAGCAATAACATCAGTATGTACTATTGGTTCTGCCAATATATAATTGATATCTATTAAATTGCATTTTAGAGCCACTATAGAATAATCTCAATAGACTTCCAATACATTTCTAACTAAATAAATAAGCCGATTTTCACTTCATATTATTATTTGTTAAGATTTCAATTTCAGGTAAATATAAGAACAATTTGCATATTAATCAATACCTTTCTGTATTAGCATAAATCTATCACTGACTTAACCGTACCATACTTCCATCCGTGTACTCAAATCAATCACAAGTTGAATTAAAGTAAAAACCAAACGAACGTAGCGCATCGATTCACCATTGAAGCCGAATGTTTGCTTGTCAACTGCGGTAATCTTTACACCACTTGCTATTCAATAAATGTATACTAATTTTCTGTTTTGATTTATTTGAGATTTTGGCAAGGTGCCTTAGCCGCAGAGCAATAATGACAATGATATACGCACATTTCACTTAGTGTTGAGACATGGCCACTCAACTAGAAATCAGCTAAGGAGGAAATATGTAACTGCCACGCCCTTCTTTTTTACTACTCTACTTTTACCTACACATTTTGTGTATACATTTTTGTATCATTTTCGTACTCTTTTACTCTTCTAGTCTAAAAAGGCAATGAAAGCGCCACCTATACAGAAATATTAATATACGAGTATGTATGTATATAGAAATAAATGTTTGTTTGCCTGCTTTTGGCATTGAATGATTTCGACACATTATTATCTTAATATTGCGCCTGTCTATCTATCCTCACGCCTCTGACTTACTCGCCCACTCATTTATTTAATGGCAAGCCCTCCATTCGCTCAACATAACAACAATTATGGCGTAGCCGCAGTGTTGGCTGACCAATCGACTATTGTTTGTGATATCCATCCAAGAAGTGATTTCTTTTCGCATTTTTTACTGAGAAATTCCTGGTAAGGTTAAACTGAAACTGTATCGAATTGAGTAGTTTGTGGATTGCAGGTATTCGTTTAAAGTGATTATGTTCAAAAAAGCTACAGATAATATTGTATCTTTACACTTTAAGAAAGCTCTGAGAAATTGTGTTTATTTTACATTAAAGGTACTTCATAAGAACACAGATCACTTTTCTTACTGTTTCAAATTTTTGTTCATAATTTTAATATAAATATTTTCAAACAAGCAAAGATTAGGAAATAAATTGAAAAGTTTACGGAAGAGCCCTTTAATGTAAACCGGAAAAGTTTTAAAAATATTATTTTATAAGAGTAGGCTATATGCTCGTACTTCGGCTTCATAGTTATTTCCAATTAAAATTTTCGGAGCAGCCTTTTGTGAAGATTGGGTTACGTGCGCTAGCATTTTTTACGATAGTAATTTATTTCTTTCAGTTTTAGTTTTTTTGTTATTTTCGGAATGCTTAGAATTAATTGACGAATCTGCAAAAGACATACGATTTTTCTATATATTTTCTTTAAAGCATACAAGCAATCATTTTTCACAAGTGCTCTGCTAGATTTTTGCATTTCAATTAAAATCCAGTCAACTCACAAACTTTCACTCATCTCATTTATAGTGGATAATTAGAAGACATCAACGGCAGCATTATCGAGTGTGGACGCAGTTGTTTGAGCAGCAATCAAAAACCCACGCCAACCACAAGCCAGCACCAACACCACCACCGAAATGAGACGAGAGGCGATCAATGACATGAAAAGTTCCAAAAAGCGCTTTCGGTCAGCAAATTTCGTACAAGTGTGCAAGATTTAAGTATGTACACACTCGGATGTGTAGAGTAGTTAACTATTTTCAGCCTAATGTGTCTAATGTGTGCAACTAACTGCTACGCATCACCGCTCTTGACCTTTCTATTGCTAATGCTCTTAGTTAACGTTGCTGCCTACACTGGTCCTTTGTTCACTTCGCAGTTCATTATATCTACTTATAAGTATGAGTACGAGTATGTATGCTTGTACATCTAGTCCACATTCTCAATTAGTTTTCGGTTAGTTTGATTCGCTTTTTCAGTAATGTGTGTAGTTGCTTCATGGCATTGCTTTGCCTAATTTAGCAAATTTTTAGGCGCACGAATGCACAAGGAAGCAAGAGGTAACAGTAGTCAGTTTGACATATTCTCAAACACACTTACATATTTATCTACACACAAATAGAAGAATTAATGGAAGCACCATAATTTAAGAATTCTAGTGGAAGTGTTTAAGGTTAGATATATGGGATATTACTACAATCGATTGTATTCAGCGAATACAATGGATTGCCTGTATTCAGCGAACAATTTTAACAATTAGAAAAAACGTCGGGAAATTATTCATCTAATAATAATAATAATTTGACCGAGCTTCTCCTACCATTTGTGGTGTGCGTCTTTATATCCGAATGGCAGATGTATTTAATGAGAAGCTTTTTCTTGGCAGGAATACCCTCGGAGGTTTGCCATTGTCATCCGAGGTGTGAAAAAAACTTTTCCATGATTTAGATTTTGCTTGGCCTGGCTGAGATTCGAACCTCGAACCCAGCGGCACATCGAGTAATAGCACCGCACCGCTTACCACTCGACCACAGCGGACACATCGTTCATCTAGACTTACCTTATGTCAACCAGATGCCCGAATTAAAAAAATTATTTCATTAAATAAGTCATCCAAATTTTCATAAGAATTATACATAAGTCTCTAGATAATAATAATGAGTGATAAAAATATTTAAGTGCTATTTTGAATCCCGAAATTATCTTGAACCAGTCCCGAACCGGTCCCGAACCAGTCCCGAAATAGTCCCGAACTAATTCAAAATGGTCCTTAATAAGTTGTATCCTTCAAGGCTTATACATTTTTTTCCACTCATAATTATTAGGAGAAGACTTTTATAATAAAAGTCTGGCTGATAACTATTATAAGAAGAATTTTCTTATATAAGCCTCAAAATAATACTAATCGAAGACTTTAAATGTTGTTTTCACTCTTAATTATTATCAAAGGACTTTTATAAAATAAACCTTAAGTTAATAGTTATAAATAACTCGAACAAAGTGTATAGTACAACAAAAATATTTAGTTTAAGTTCACAGTCGCTGAAAAATAAGGGTATAAGGAGAATTTTCTGGGTACCGCTTTTAATTATTACTTATCATTTTAATTTTTGTAAGTCAATTATTTTCTTTGCGCTTGCGAACAAACAATATAATTTTAAAATTTGTCGCATTAAATAAATTTAAATAATAAAATAAAATTTAATTTTTCTTAAAAGATTTCGTACTTATTTTAATTCAATTAATTAATTATAGATTTCTATCGCCCTAATTGACTAAAAATGTATTTATTATTATTATATATAGCCAATTCTTGTTCTACCCCACTTATACTTTAAGTATGTAACTTGCAGTGATACACCAAACTAGTGAAAAAAAAATACCAATTTATAACTAGAATTTCCTGGTTGTAATCAATTTAGTCCCAAAAAGACCAGACTTTTACCTAATACAAAATGATTTATTAATGCCTAATTTTATTTGACAATATTGCAATGTATACATAAATTACTTCTTTATTTTTAAACTTATCCAAATTTTTAAAACTTAAAAGAAAAGGCTGAAATGTGCTTTAACTCCAATGAAAGATAAGGAATTTTATTTATTTTGTTTTTTATTTAAGTTTATGTAATTATTAATTATTACTTTTCTTTGGAATGATACCAACTTTGAAGTATTTATTTTTATTTTTCCTTTCTATCAATACATAGAAAATATAAAAATAATATGAGCAAATCTAAAACTACTTAATAAAAATGTGTAATATTTTAAGTTCTAGTTTATTCATGAATTTATTTTATTTAGCTCCCCTTTTTGATCTCAAATTAAGGGTTTTGTTCTACAATTGGACAAGTATTTCTTTATCTGATTTGAACTAGTTGGAGTCTGGTATGTTTAGTCTATAATTGGACTAGTATTTTTTGTGTCAGTATGAAACTGTTACAAATCTGATCGAAATATAACAATTGTCAACTCGTAGGAAAAAAGACAGTTGGCTGACTAGTTGGGCCTAAGAAGCGTACTACTTGTGAAGTATATATTAACGCCACCACAAGTTCACCAGCAGGTTTTCGCTTTCACACCTTTTGATTGACAATACTGACACTCAGCCATACTTTCGTTTGGAGCGTCACCAAATGGCATATTCTGCACCTAACACCTTTTCACTCAGCTCACATTTTTTATCTTACTTACTTCCCTTTAACCACAAATGTTGCCATTAATTGAATTTTTCGCTGAAGCAAGTGTGTTTGTGAGAGCGTTTGCCAAGTTAGTTAGTGTTTGTTTCTTCTTTTTACCAAACTTTTGTGATATTTCAAAGTGTTTTCATTTGCATTTGCTGCGTCAATCGCCTGAGATTTTTTCACATTCCACTGCAACGTCAACCTCAAGTGGCCAATTATGTTTTTGTCAAGACCCTCAAAACGACATCACTTCAATTCACTGCACAGCCAATGAGTTTTCGCGTATTCACTATTTCCTTGCATCATTTCCTTTCATCGTCCGCCTTGCGCTTGTCAGCCGTCAGCTGCGCGACTACTTACTCCACTACTTTTTGCACCTGCGCTTCGAGTTTACTTCTCTTGACGCCGGTCATGCGGAACTTTTGACTTATAATTTATGGCATTTCACAACGAACAAAGTGAATTCCTTGTAACCGTCTCAGTTCATTTACTTATTCATCCAAAAGTTTCTAAGCTATCAGCATTTTGTTATTTCCTTTGATCATTCATTTACCGGCAAACGTTTAGCTGATATTATGACACATTCACACACACATTCTTTTACTCACACAGCTAGCTGTAATTTTCATTTTTGTATGTTTTTATGTATGTACGTGCCGAAACTCTTAAGCGTGTGTGCTTCGGTCGCTTTCGCTGGAAATGAGAATATTAAATTAATGTCAACTATACGCCAAGTCGATGACTACGCTAAGTAGCTGACTGGTGTAGTTATTAGCAAATGCTTCTGGCAGTCAATTCTTGTGGAAAAAATTCATAATTAGATTTTGCAAATTTTCTACTTTGTGTGGGTATTTTTGTCAAGCGATGTTATTTATTAAACTGCTTTGCGAGTTATAAGTTTTGTGTAAGAAAGTGTTATTGAAATAGATAAGGATATGTTGCGTGAATAAAAGCGTGCCTTTTATAAATAATAAATTGAAATAGGTGTATTAAAAGTTCTGCTCTGATATTATTTTATATATTTTTTTTCGATAGCGATTATAATCGAGAGGGTTTAGGGCATTTAACATGGAAAAGAATTGAGCATTTTAGTACGTGCGCTCTACGCTTTACAAATATTCACTTAGGGAAATGAAATTTAATTTCAACACAAGGAATATCAACAATAAAAAAGTATCCTCGTTTCAAATAAAGCAAGCTTTTGGAGTGTTTATGTAGGCAAATGTCCGTATCTCTTCCAAATTGCATGCCAATCGCTGTTAAGTCAAATTACGGGAGCTCTCTTTGGATAAACACGTAAATCTCCACAAGTTTGGCAACACATATGCATAACAGTTGTTGCTATCATACAGTTCACTGCTACAATAGATCATAGTAAAAGCCAATCGGATGAAAACAGAAGGAAATCCTAGCAAATCCCTAAATTGACATATGTCGCCTGTTGAAGTTTGTGCCTATTGAAATGCAATCTAAATGCATTGACAGTATGAAGACGCACACAATTGCTCACCACAGATTATCGCAGTGGCAATGGCAAGCAACGTACACTTCCAATTTAAATTGTGTTGAGCAATGCGAACAAACAGATGCAGCCAAATGTTTGACCTAAGGCACGCGTAAGTAAAGAATATCTGGATATTTTCTCTACTGCCCACAGTGCTGACGACTTACAAAGGGAACAGAGAAAAGGCAAAAAGGGAAAAGCAGTATCTGCTATTTTAACTTTTTGCCTTTATAAAATTTCTATTTATACGTTTGCAAATTTTGCGTTGCTCGTTCTGCAATTCCATTTATGCTTTAATAAATCCTTGATTTTGTTACTTTGCGTGCATGCAAGCAAGTTTCTGACTGTGCTAGCTACAGTAACATTTCATTGCAAAATTGTACACCTTTCATAGCAGAGCATTTCGTGCTTTTTTATTTTCAAGGTAGTCTATTTTACCTGCTCGAATCGATGCAAAAGTTTGCTCGACGAGTCAAGCAATAAACAGCAGGCCCACATAAGAGGTAATTTAATCCTGAAATTTCACTCCCGTTACCATTTAGGAGCACAAGTGCTCATTTGCAGCTTTCAGTTGCATAGATTTAAAGTTAGAATTACTCAGCTGCTCGCTGGTAGGCAATTAAAGTTTTTGCGCTTGTCAAAAGTTTCGAAGCATTAAAATTCAAGAGAAAACTATGCTGATTTTTATTATTGAAATATCTTACTAAAAATAATTATTACAATTTAATATTTAATTCTTAATTGTAGGTTAGTTCAAAACAGAAACAGGTTTTAAAATTAAAATAATAAAGAAAAAGATTTCGCAAATAAATGAATAGCGAAAGAGAAAACAATCTAGCCAAAGGCAAAAGGAGGCATACAGAAAGAGATAGTGTCTCAAATATGAGCAGAACAAAGCACAGTTTCAGACAAAGAAAGAGAGAGCGTAATCGATACAGATTCAGTCACGAATCATGATTCAATTATAAAAGGTTAGGTAAATAATGACATTCGAATTTTGACACTCCCTCATAAAGGGTTGTTTTTCGAAGTATGGAAAACGGGTTAGAAGTTATTTCACTTTCTTAAAAAGTTAATAATACGTAGGAAAAAGTTATTAAATTTTTAATTAGAAATTTTGAAGACATTTTATTTAAATTAAAAAATACAATAGTTACGGTTAAAAAATATAATTATGTATTTATTGGTAGATATATATGTATATATATATTTTTTTTTTTTTTAATTTTTAACCAGCGAATAAATTTTCAATTTATTTGCCCCATGAACTAAACGAATTTATGGTATAAGGCTAATATTAACGCTTGATCATAAAACATTATCTCGAAATATTTAAGTTATTTATTCGGTTTATTCCTTTTGTTTACATACACACCATTGATATCAGGATTATTTCTTAATATTATGATGGACGGTAAAAGGACCAAACATTATATTCCGATAAATAGTAACTGACTTTATGGAGTGTATGGAGTTGTAAAACAACCACAATAATTCGAAATTTAATAAAGATAATCTTTATATATTACAAAAAAAAAATAAATCAAACTTCATAACTCAACAATTTAGTTCTTAAAAATTCATGTTTTTGGCATCTGGATGATTAGTATGTTACATTATTCGAAATTAATCTAAACCTATTCCTTCTAGAAAAATACAAATTAATAAAAAATCACGTCATTCATACACATTTACATGAAATATTTACGAGACGGGATTAATCTTGTAATCAGAAAAAATGCTGTCATTAAAAGCCGTATTTAAACTTACCATTAACGCGAACATAAGAAAACAAAAGTGTTGACGTTTAGTTTTTAGTATTAAAAACATTTGAGGTTACTACTAATATAAGTTTTAAGAAGTAACTTGGTTTGGATGCTGTGAGCCGTTTGACAAAAAGTGAGGGAGCTAGCTCCTTAGTTACCCAACCTTTAATAATTGAATCATGATGTAATAATGAAATATGTTGTACGTTGTGACAGCGCCAGATTGAACGCCCTTAAGTCAATGTTGTATTTAGGAGGTAGTAGAGAAACGGGAATAAAAGAAGGCCGTTCTTAGGAAAAAGTAAAAATTAGTGAAGATATTAACATAAAACTTAACACAATGATTTGAATGAATATAAAGAATTTTTAATGAAAACTGACATAAAATAATATTTTGTATTTAAATTGCTGGTGAAACTTCTACTACTTTTTAGTGTTTTAGGATGCCAAAATAAGAAGAGACAATCCTTTTCGATAATAATTATTCTTTAGAAATTAATGTAAAATGTTCAAATATGACACAAATGCATTCAAACCGTACTAACAACATAAAAATGTTTGCCCAGCGATTATTTATTTCTTTGTTTTCAGAAAAGTAGAACCTCACGGGCTTTTCCACATAAATTATTTGAAACCTTACAGTTAAAAGGTTATAAATCTTATAACTATTACTTTAAAATCATACAAAGCTAAAATTTGAAATGAGTATTTAGAAATTGGAGGTTTGAGTTAAAAGATTAAGAATTAGGGAAGGAGATAAAAATGAACAATACATAAATATTGACATATTAAAAACATCTGAGAAGGGTAAACGGCAATATATTTTATATTCAATCGCTGTATAGTTTAAGTAATGTGCGAAAACGAAAAATTGGCTTTCATATATCTATAAGTTGTAATTTAAATGTAAGAGCTGATGTGATCGAGACGATCGGGTCGGTTGAAGGCGGTTTTTGAGAAATGTGTTTTGATACTTAATCAAAAAACGGATATTTTTTTTCTTGGCAATAAAGTACTGAATTCAAAATACAAATAAAATTGTTGATCCTATATTCTGCAATGAACCCCAGAGCTCTATTGCACTTAATAATTTAACAAATAATGTTTCATTACACAAATACATGTTCAAATTCTCGCTTTCAGAAACTTAATGAAAAATTTAATTTTCTGCTACAATTCAAAATCTTTTTTTTTACAAAACTGGTAACTAAATTTAGCAAAAGAACAACACCGTTTCTAAGGGCGTTCAGGATGGCCGATTGAATCATGGTCACGAGTATAGAACATAAAAAAGGTATAAAATTACGATGCTATCCAAGGCCAAGACAAAAATAGACACAAAGTTAGAACGGAAAAGAAACAAAAGCATCAGTAGAGGCAGCAACAAAGATAGAAAAGAACAACGTCAAGAAACAAGCAAAATCAGAGATAAAGGCCGAAAACGAGATAGTAAGCGAGACCGAAAAAGAGACAGAAACAGCTACACTTAAGTATAGATATGAGACTGGTAAAGCTGCTGTAGCAGACGAAAACCGAAACAAAAACATTAACAAACTCACATTCTGGGAAAAGACAATAGCGTAAGTAGGGACGTTGCAGAAATTAAAGGAGAGAGACAGACCGAGAGACAAATGCATTGAAAAAATATTTAAAAAAACGAAGAAAGCAACAACAACGAAATCAAGAGAAGCAACAGTGGCAGCTACAGAAATGAAGATTAAATTGAGAAGACAGGGTAAAATTAAAGAACGATCTAAAGCTTTTGTAAGAAGCTCACTTCTAAGGTAAAGTTTATAAAGATTTGACACTAAAAATGTATATAATAATTTTAGAAAATATAATTAATTTTGTATTGTATTACTTAAATGATTGAATATAAGAAAACTGTGAGAATATAAAATGTTTATGCTGACGATGTATTAAATAATCTTTTCAAAAAATAACGATTTAAATCAAGTTAAACAAACTTTCTCTCTTATCATTAACGCAATTTTAGAATGGGCAAAAAGCTCAGAAGCTAATATATCTTTTGAGAAATGTAAAACATTGCATATGTGTAAAAAGAAAAACTGTACTAACTTTAGCTTATCCTATGGAAATAAAAATATAGAGAATGTAACTAAATTAAAAATTCTAGGCCTAATGTTTGATAAATATCTTAAGGAGCATTGTATATATCTAAAAGGAAAGCTCCATAAAAGGTTAAATATTATAAAATATTTTGCATGCAAATATAGTAACTGTAATCAAAGCACTTTAATTAATCTTACTAAGTCCTTAATTCTATCTGTTATTGGTTATGGTCTATCCATATACGGTTACTGCTCCAAAAACAACATTGCCAACATTTCTTCAATTTATCATGCAGGGGTACGGAAAAGCCTCCGCGCCTTCCCAACATTGCCAATAAGAAATCTGCTTGGTGAAGCTGGACTCCCCACACTCTATAAACGGACCACGCATGTTACCTTACGGCTTATACCAAAGCTCTGATCAACGATATAAAACGAGCTCTAAAGAGGAAAAGAATTTCAAAACGTTCGTCAACAATATGTAAAGTTATTAATTTTTCTAAAGCTCTTGCAATTCCGCAGTTATTTATTACTTATTTACTTGCCCACCCAAAACAAAATACTACCGCAGTGCTAAGTATACCAAAAATCTTTTTTACACATCAAAAGTAGCTTGGCAGAACATGGATGGAAATTTAGTTTCACCGACGGCTCCTAATGCAACGACACCACCTCTTTTGCTGTAGTATCAGAAAGTGGAAACACAATTAAGACAGCATTACTCTTCCCTCACAGCTCTATTTTTACTGCCGAGGTCTTGCGATACGCTTCGCCACAGATTATGCAATCTCGGCCAAAGGCAAATACGTCATTTGCACTGATAGCAAGTCAGCGGTACAAGCACTGCTTAATACAAAGAACAGTAACCGCTCATACAGCAGATTCGTGATAAGCTTATTAGGCAACAATCAAAAATAAAAATAATGTGGACTCCTGGCCACTGTGGGATCACTGGCAACGAATATGCTGACGCAACAGCTAAACAAACTCGTAGTTCACCTATCGAATGCGTTTCAACCTATGTTAGATCCGACATTCAAAGAGCTGTAGAAAATTATATAAAAAGAATATCAGCGCGAAATTGGTCAACATATCAGCATCCATACGCACCTATTAATAGAAGAAATTAAGATTTTCACTAGGCTGCGCCTACAACACACGGCAATTACACACTTAGTGGGAGTACAGCTCCACTTTGCCAGACCTGCAACTGCCAAATGACGATTTCCCACATCCTCAATGAATGCAGGAATTACTCAAACGCAAGGAGCAACTTATTTCAAAACGACTTACTAACGGAATTTTCTTTAGATAACGTAAGAGTTATTTATAACTATATATACAAAATTGGACTTTTATATTAAATATAGACGATCTTATAATATACATAATATGTAAGTAGGTCAAACATTATCGAAAACAAAAACCAATTTTTTTTTCTTTTTTTTTAATATACTTTACGGTCAGGTCGATAGCCTTTGTTGCTAGTGCCTCTAAACTGTAATAAATTTATTTATAACACTGTCCAACAGCATTTTTGGAACAGAATAGCGACCCCATAATTCTGAAAGGGTATGTTGAGTAGATCATTTTTGTAGAACAAACTTATGGTCCAGCACGTCTGAGTATTTTTTTACAGTGGGTCAAAGTTTTCATTTTTTAGTCGAAGGGAGCATTATACTATATGAAAAAAATGTTGTAAGTTAATGTCTGAGAGAATTCTTCTGGTCAGAGTTGTATTGTGGAATTGTATGAGAATTATTTTTGTGGAAGATCTTAACCCTCTAACTGGTCTCTTTATGGGTCAATTTGACCCTTTTTTCGAGAAAATCAAAAAATATCCTTTAAAAAAGGACATTTAAGGATTAAAATATTCTACGAAAATGTTTGGCGGAAAATTTCAGTGGGGGTCACCAAAGACACCATTGTTGTAAATAAAGCTCTTTAGGATTAATTTGCAAAATTACACGCCAACATATACAAAGCAGGTGAAAACGTCGTCAAGTTCGGCCGGGCCAAACACTGAGTTCTCGCGTCTAGTCAGTTGTGACTTACAAATAAAATTAATATAAAAAAAGAACAATTAAAGCTTAAATAAGCACTGTAAAAAAAAAACTCAGACGTGCTGGACCATAAGTTTGTTCTACAAAAATGATCTACTCAACATACCCTTTCAGAATTATGGGGTCGCTATTCTGTTCCATTCAAAAAGTCTTCATTTGTTGGACAGTGTAATTATATTTCTATTAAATAAATAAATAAATAAAAAATAAAATGTTTTTGTTTATCATTAAGGAGCGCAGTGTAGTGAACTACACAAAGGCTTTTAAAATGCTTCTCTTCAACTAAATGCATTAATTTATTACCCACATATACACATGCACGTCATTACCTGCAACATCGAACAAGAATAAAATACAATTTCATAATTTTCCAATTCGTGAACAAATTTAAATACAAATTTCAAATAAATACTAACTAAGCAGTTTACACAAATTTCTATTACAATGCTTGCAAATGTGAATATCAACAAATATACTACTAAACGTGTGAGTGTTTAGTGCAAACGATTTTATGCTTTTACGAATTGCGATACGCACTGCAGCACCACCAAAATCACTCCAGCGTGCTTAAGCTCCTGATGAAACAAGCAAATTAAGCAAACGCAGATATTTATTAAAATTTTCAGAGCAACAATAGCAATGTGCAATAATTTTAATATTTTAAATACACAGCTACATACATTTGTATGTAAGTATATATATAAATGTTTGCGTGCCATATGTTGGTGATCTCATTCGCATTTGCAAACAAACAACAGCTGCATATTTAAATATTTAAAAACTTTTATATTATGATTGTAGCATATTTTTGTGTGCATTTGCATTGCTTATTTTATTTGGCTTTAATTTTTGTGCAACCATAGCTGTTGCTGCGAATTTCATGCAACAATAAAAATTAAATACAAATACTTAATTAATTGACACATTTTTCAATGTAATATGAAAAACAATTACAATTACTTTTTGCATATGTGTAGAGCTAATGCTTATCGTGAACTTTTTGATAGTTTGACAATTGTAAGAGCAAGCTACTTTTAATTAAATATTTTAGTAAAGCGGAAAGCTTACAACGCATGCAAATTAAAGTGCAACTACTTTTTTGTAATAATTCTCTTGAAATTTGAAGTGGTATGACATTTAAGTTTAATACAAAATGTTGTTGAATAATAGAATATACACGTTTTTTTTTTTCAGTACAGCAAGCACAAATTAGGTTTAAACACAAGGAGTTGCTCACAAGAATTCAACCCTTTCGGAACTACTTTTATTTTTGAGTTTTGACTTTAAAAAGCATTATTTTACATTTTTTTACCATTAAGGTCTACGTAATGAATAATCAAAAACAAAAATTTATTTCTTTTGCAAAAGTAGTTTTTGGGCATAGCCATATGGCATAGAATGCAACTAAAAGAAAAAGTTAAAACACAAATTTATATTTTTTAAATTTATTTTTAAATAGTCACCTCAAATATCGACCCACCTATTTTCACAAAGTTAGCAAATAACTTTGTTTTTGTAATAAGACGTGATTTTTTAAAATAAATATGAAACTCGAGAGGGACGCTCGCTTTCTGAACGCAAACAAACAATTTACTGGGTGTACTAATTAACATATTTGTTTCTTTTTAATTTATACAAACAAAAAATCAAAGAAAAGTACAAAAATATAAATGTATTCATAATTTGCTTTGAAACAGGCATTGAAAAGCGACTATGCCATATGGCATAGAATAACCGAAAGGCTTAAGTAACTTCAGCGCTTTTGTGAAGGAAGGCTCCATACAAATATGATTTGAACTTATAACTATCATAAATTGAATTCTGAAATAAATATCGATTTTACCTGACGTGCCTCTTTCAATATTTTTTTTACTACTTCCAATACTTTGCATTTCCAATTAATTCGAAATTTTTGCATAGTTATTTAAAAAAATTATATTTTATTTTTAAAAATGAATAAGTCATATGGTAGCCAAATATTGTGCTCGCCTAGGGAACATTTTTCTACAGTCCCATTTATTTTTCTAATAATATTTATTGCAAACTCTTGCTATTTTAGACAATATTTCTAATTTACATATTTGCATCTATTTTCGCCACCGTCAGTCTGTCCGAAATTTCGATTAGTTTGCACACTTTTTTTTTTTTGATGTTTTTTGTATTGTTGTTATTGCTGTGTTTTATCTTTCAATTATACAGTTTGCCATTATTTTCACGCAATCGAGTTGATTGCATTACATGCACCACAATAACAATTCACCACATATGTTTTGCATAGTAAATGTTGAATACACACTCAGATATGCACACTAAGAAATAAACAAAAACTGCTCATGCACACATCTCTACAAACAAATGTGCATACATATTCGTATGTTCACAGTTATTTATTTCTGAATATTAATGCATTTATTTATGTGCAATTTCCATAAAGTATATTGTGTAAATTTACTGTCAACCATAAGTGTCCAGACTAAATATGCTACAGTGCATTTGAACTCTCAAAATATATGCATACACACAATTGTACATATATGTACATTTACACACATATATTTGTACATATATTCCTTCATTGTTTTCAATTTGCGGTTTTTCTGGCTTTACTTGGCATAAACGAGCTGATAGATTATCTTCCCTAAACTATTAGGTGCATAATCTTGGAGTGCAGATGACAACTCTATTAATTTGCTAATAAGTTCGAAATGAGGTAGAGAATAATGTTTGAAAGTTTGTTTAACAAAATTTTCTTTAACACAAGAAAAAATTGGCAAAAGAAATTTATTTAATTAATTACTTCAATTTTTTTTACGAACGTACATGAGACCATTTTCTATTCGAAAAAGAACAGTAAGTCATTTGTTTCAATATTTTATTATAAATAAATCATAAATAGTTATTAGCCCAAAAACAACAATAACAAAATAAGTCATTCTGTTTGCCTAGGCGTTACATGGTCTACTAACGGGTTATAAATAAAAATCTGCACTTAGGAAAAAGTTCAATACGTCTTATCCTTATTGTTAACATTTATTATATGTGTATTTTTTAGTTAAATTGAATTATTAACAATAGTTTTAAATCAATAACCTTCCAATTTTGGTTCTTTGTCAGCTACCCGTCATAGTTGTGTGCGAATTTGGGAGCAAGCACGTTGTACGCCATTTGTGTCAATTTCCCTAAGGCATTTTAAGATACGACGTGTCAACTGGTTCACATTTTGGACGGCCTTACAGCCATTCTTGTAAACATTACCTTTAAGTTCTCCAAAAAAATCGTCGATTGGTCGGTATTGTGATAAGTTAGTGGTTAAGTAGTCCAACGTAGCTCTTGCATAATGCGGCTTTGCCCGGCCAAAATACATATTCATCATCGCTATAATATTTATGAATAAATGGTGTCAAAATTTTGCTAAAACAATCGTTTTGATAAATGGTCAGAATGATTACTAGTCCACTTGGCTTGAAATAGAATTTCGAAATGCCTTTATCAGATACAGCAATATAAAGCATTAACTTTTGCTCAAACTTCTTTTTAAATTTATATCTGACATCAGAAGAGGCTGAAGATATGTCGTTTGTATAAAATACATAATTTCCCGGTATTTATGCAGAGCTGAGTGTGAAATAGCTCTAGTCATCCAAAACGAAAGTAATTTTTGCACATCCACCGACATTGGGTTTTGACTGCACGAATCTGATCCTTTGTATAGTTTGGAGACCGCTGCTTTTTTTTCCCTTTAATATTGAGTGATTTTAACGTTTTGCAAATATATGGCTGCGAAAATTTTATTTTGCGAGCGGCTTCGGTTTGACTTATGTCATCTTTGTTGTTAAAGACAGTCTTAAGCGTTTTAACAGTATTTTTGTCACAATAACTGGGTTTCTTCCAGAACCGGGTTGCCTTTCTATTTTAAGGTATAGAATAAAAAGTTCTTTTTGGAACGCTATCCGCACTAAAATGGTCACATGTAAATTTTTTACCCTCCTCTAAATTCTGCTGATAAAAGCCTACAATACGCTCCCGGAGATGTTGCTGCTTTAAAGACATTTTCGAGACTACTTTAATAGGTGCAATGTTATGACTCATTTCAAAAAAAGTTAATGCAATTCAAGGCATGCTTAAGTTACAAACAATTTGAAGTAGTACAGATTTTTAGTTATAACCCGTTAGGTGCAAATTGAAAAAAAAATATTTTGCAATTATAATGTGCTATTGACACAGAAGCCTTCACACCAATCCATACAAAATTTTGGTTTAATAAAATTCCTTAAAAAATTTAAAGTCTCCATTGTTCGTAACTTCAACCTGGTATCCCCTGTTGGATGTCTTCTTATCTCTCCGGTAGGACGCAAAAGGTAGTTTTTAAAAACTTTCATTCTGCGATCATCGATGTTTCCTCGGGAGTTCCTCAGGGCAGCCACCTCGGACCGATTCTGTTCCTGCTATTCATAAACGACATTTCTACAGTAGTAAAGTATTCTAAAATATTGATGTACGTGGATGATGTTAAACTTTTTAAGACTTATGCCTCGGCTGAAGAAAGATCCTTGCTGCAGCAAGATTTGGACAGCATAGTCAATTGGTACAGCATTAATTATATGCCGCTTAACCTTAACAAATGTAAATGCATGTGCTTTTCTCGACGAATCATTCAGCCGGCCTCCTACAAAATAAATAACTACGTCCTAGAACATGTAAACAGTTTTGTTGACCTGGGTGTTGGTATGGATTGTAAACTCAATTTTAATTTTCATATTAGTTCCACAGTTAATAAAGCAAGTGATGTTCTGGCTTTTGTAAAGCGTTGGTCAAAGGAATTCCGCGACCCGTATATAACTAAAACACTTTTTACTTCATTAGTAAGACCAATACTGGAGTATGGTTCCATAGTTTGGAATCCTCGTTATCAGGTCCACTCAGACCAACTAGAGTCAATACAAAAACAATTCTTACTTTTTGCTTTGAGAAATCTTCGATGGGATTCGCCATACAATCTTCCCCCTTACACTAGTCGTTTAAAACTTATTAATCTTCCTACTCTTTCGAGTCGCAGAGAAATGTTAGGTATAATATTTCTGGTAAAATTAGTCAATGGATGGATCTCAAGTCCATTTCTTCTAGAGCAAATTAATTTTAATGTACCCTCCCGTGCAACGAGAAACTTTAAACCACTTTTCTTGAAACTATGCAGAACTAACTTTGAGTTGAATGAACCGTTTCGGGGTTTATGCCAAGACTTTAACAATCATTCCAGCACCTTTGATGTATCGGATTCACTTTTTATAATTAAAAGAACTATTCTATCCTCTCTTAATAACAGCCAACGATCCAATTTTCTTACTTTGCATTTCTCTAACTTTGTATTCGGCTGATGAATTCTTGTTCTGTAGCTGAGCAGCTTGTGATCTCGACGCGTAACAAACTTTCTTCTGTCACGACTCGGCACCAAAGATTTGTATATTTAAAAAACATCCGTACGTTATGCGGATTGAGCCCCTCGTGCCGGTTGGGCGGGAAAGTGGGTTTCCGTTGGGTTATAATAATAACTAAAAACAAATACTCAGTATTTGACCTTGTTAATTAAGCAACGTTCATACTTAGAGAAATCCCAAAAAAAAAGTTAAAAGTAAAAGAATAGAAACGTATTTATACTCATATTTTCGCAAAAGAGAGAAAATTTTGTAAGTACTCCCATCTTTATATTAAATCTTTGAGTAAGCATTGTTTAGGATTGAATTACGAGTGAAAACCTTTAAATATTTTTTTTCTTAAGATATTAATTTATTATAATAGAAACTCACCAATGTTTTGAAGTCTCGAAACCCCTAAATTTATTGGAATTTTAAATATGTTATTGCATAAACAAGTTATATAAATGTGTACTTTGATTAATCACATGAAAAAATTTTTAAAATACAATTTCAAACACGCCTAATTTTTTATATTTTGTGTACATTAAAGCAAAACACTAAAACTTTTTATTTTGTTAGAGAAGTGTGTTCTTTGAATTCAGATTTAACATTTCGTAAAATAAGCAATTACAATTAATTAGTTTAGAGAATTGCGAATATGATGCCTACATTTCACCAGGTAGGAAAAGCAATTATTCGTAATTCCAATATTAATATACGATTAAGCAACAAACCCTCCAAAGTCTCCACAAGAGACAAAAATGGCATTGCACTTATAGAAGCACTAGTAAATCACAATTGTAGCTTTTCCAGGAAGTCTACAAAGTCTCCACTTTTTAAAACTCACTTTAAACACTGATTCAAGACTTTATATCACAGCAAGAAAACTAGAAAAATTAAACAGCTTCAATATTTTGAAAAGAAAACACAAACAAATATAAGCGAATTTTGCACATGTATATATACATATATGTTCGAGTATACATACATATGTAGTATGTATGTAAGCAAGTATAAACATTCGCAAAAATGATATCTAGGTACATACATTGAAAATCACAGGGGTGTAAGTAGCACAGAAAGCAAAGTTTCTCAATTACTCAAAGGAGCAAGTAGAATACCACAAGTACGTTTGTGTTTTCATTTCGCATTTTATTTACGTTTTCGTAAGCAAAACACTGAAATAAAATTGTAAATAATTTCCGGTGAGACGTTGAACAACATTTGTAACGCGTTATGTGGCGCTTGTGACAACATAAACGACAGCGGTGACAAACACAAATGCGCAGAGATAAACAACAAGTGCAATGGATATGCTTGCTATATATGTAAATGCAAACAAGCACTTTTTCACGAGTTCATACGTGAAAAATTATTTTTGTTTGTGCGAAATTATGCGCATATAGATGAAGAAACGCAATTTTTTTTAATAAAAAGAGACATTTTGTTTACTCCCAAAATGGCAACCAAAGGTTTTATGTGTGTATGTGTATGTAAATAGTTTATAAATTTTTATATAAAGGTGCGCGTTTTCAGCCACGAAATCACACAAATGTCAAGCAAGGTGGAATAGTGCAGTGACAGGCAGGTAGCGGCGGTTAAAATACGTAAAATGAAACGTTGTTGAAAGCATCGCATTCCAGACAAATGCGGCGTCAGCTGTGTTGTTGAAAGGTTATACAGGCGGCAACTAGCCTGAATGCTCTTTTCTTGGTGACGCGATGGCGAAAGCTGGTTTTGTCAGACAAGCCATTGCAGCTCTTTTGCGTGTAGCACATGTCAACGATTCTTTCTATGATAGTCGTCGTTTGTGATATGGCAATGTTGTTGAGGAACACTCAAAAGTTTAAAATTACAGCAAATAAGGTTTTAAATTAAAAAGAATTCTTATTTAATTATGTTCATATCTACTAAAAAATAAAAAAAAGTCAACGAAAGTATCAGAAAATTTTGTAAAAATAGACTGACACTCTTTTGTCCAAATTATATTGAATTTTTATGTTGAAATAAGTATAAAATATTTGTATTTTTTAAAGTCTACAAGGTCTACAAAGCCAACAAACTACTCGAAACGCTCCATACAATCTTTTTTGGTAAGTTTCAAAAGATTGGTTTCACTAAAATTGAGATTCCAAAAAAGTCTCCAAACTCTCCAAACGTATAAATATCACTGTGCAAGTTGCTTGACAATTTTCTCACATACCTAATTTACGTAGCTTTTTTAGTGTCTGAAATTTTTTGTTGCAGGCAATAAATTGAAAACAATATCAACTCAATCGTTTTCGGTGTAAAAAAAGTAATCGTTGTTTTTATTCTACTTGTAGAATATAAGTTCTTTCTTCACTTCATGCACTGCCCACAAATTGGGAAAATCATTTGACGGTAGCAAGTAAGTAAGCATGACAATGCATACTATTTCCCAGAGGAAATCAAAAATACAATTTTCGCCACGTTTTGTTTTTATTACCAACTTATTCTGTCAATTGCACAGAAGCAAATGTTTATTGTATTACAAAGATTAAAATAAAATGGTCAATAAAGGTGAAGTTAAGAGTAGAATAATGAATCACATACATATATTTGAAACAAATTTTTTCAATCGTCGTATGCAGGGAACATTTTTTTAGTTGGAGTACTCCGCTTTAGTATTATTGAGAAAATTGTTAAGTTTTTTTATTGATGCAAAGAAGCTTAAGTTCTTATAACGCAAAATATATTTTCTTTAACAAATTCTTCAAATTATGTAACCGCTTAGTTACAACTAGAATGAAAGTCTACAAAGTTTCCACTTTTAAAAACTAAACTCACAGCAAAATTTTTTCTTTGTAGGCAATTGAGTTCAAATGTAATTTAAAAAAATCTTCATGGACAATTTTCGCGAAATGCTTTTTTTCACCATCTAACTCTTTGATAGTATTTCGTCACCACGTTCTAATAATTTTTATATGGATGCTTTGGAATCTTTTCCAATTCTCACTACGAAAAAGTATTTATGCACAGTTTATTTTATTTTATTTTTTGTCTTTTTTAAAGCACATTTTCCAATAACCGAATGCCAATATGGTTTTAACTCCCTATCATTGCATCTAATTTAGAGACAAACCAAAATGTTACGCCATTAAAATCGTCTACACTGGCGCATTTGCATGCAAAAGCGGTTCATTAATTTCAGCTTATCTCATGAATTGCCAAATAGAAAATAACAACGCACAAAGATTGCGAAAAATAAAATAAATTTTGCAACGAACATGTCTTGGGAATCCTTAAATAAACGCATCTTTGTGTGCTTTTTATTTAAGCGTGCGTTCAACTTTCACCTTCCGTTTGGCTAAAGAAAAGCAAAATATAAAAGAAATGTAAATTAAATATATGCTACGCAAATTTCAAAGCTCGACAACGCCCGCAGCTAATCGTAAAGAAAATAAAATACTGTCGGTTGCAAGAACAGAAAAATAAAAACAAAGCATTCGTCTGCAATGGCTGACGATCTATTTTTACACACACTCTCTTGTAGATATTTATGTTTATGTGCCATCTATCTGGGGGCATGCAGTAGTTAAATTATTGCTTTTGTTTTAGCAAGTCAATTGTTCTTAAATTGAAAAATATCAAAATGTTAGCTAAAAGCTACAAATAAACTTGATTATGGAAAGTAACAGAATAAAACTAGTTGGCTTTGGTCTAGTTAAAACTTGTTGATCTATTCATTCTCATTCAATATATTGAACACATTCACCGGAAAAAAGCCCAAAAATGTAGGTTCAACTTTTCATACTCCGAAAGTCATTTGCTCTTCGGCAATTTCTGATAGTTTCATTGTTAACCAATGTACATATACGAGTGGAATTCACATCTTTCTGACAAACATAAAAATCAGAAGCTCAGTATGTTACATTTGCTGAAGATGCACGGAATGCTTGCCACTGGCTTGCAAATATTTATGTACCTGTGTATGTATGCGAATAAACGACATCGACATGCACGAACACACCCAGACACATTCCTTCAATGAATGACAAAAGACGAGCTGCTAGCATTACGTCTGCGCTCAGTGTAAGTTCATACCAACTATTTACTTGTATGTTTTTATAATAGACTGTGCCAAGAAAACGATAAATTTTTAGTTTTTTCGGTTTCATATAAAAGTTTCGTAATTTGTGGTAAAATTCCACTAGATACTTCTAGTGATTGAACTTCATAAAATTTAATTTTAAATTATAGCATAACAGAAAGCAAAGCGAAGTAGCTACAAATTGCCAATGAGTTATCGTTGAACATTTTACTTAGAGACCCCCTCAGTTTTTTTTTCATAAAACGATCGCTATTTTTAGAAGAAATTTCAGAAAAATGTTTGTAAACATTTTTTAAATATCAACATCTACAGCATATTTCAACTACAACTTTTTAATAAAAAAAAATAAAATGGACTATAAAACTGCGTACTCAAAAATTTTATTATTTAATTGTTTTAAAAGAAAATTATAGTTTAATATTCTTACTCTTACGAGCGCTAGCTGACTAACCGAAGAAAAATAGTTTTTGTACTTGACACAGTCTAATGTAAACATAGTATACTTCAAATATTTACAGTGATGTGCATATCAAAAGCAACAGCATTCAAAATGACTTAGCTTGCCATGTATATTTATTTATTTCTTTTTAAGAATCTTCAAATAAAACTCTGTCCATTGTCTAACATAAATCATCAAAATCAAAGTTTTAAACTTTGTAGAAAACTAAAAAAAAACGTCAAAGATTTGAATATAGATTTTTAACTTTTTTCTCAGAAGTGTTATAATTTTTTTGATTATGCAGTTTTATAGTTCATTAAATTTTAGTCTAACTATGTCAAAGTTTCAAGTAGCTAGAAACTATCGTAGGTTTATTAGAATTTTTTTCTTCATGAGCGTTGCGACGAAAAAGCAACATTTATTTGTATATGGGAGAAAGTCGCCACACCCTTGACAAAAAAACTTCTAATAAATCAACGCTAACACCTATGTACTTAAAACTTTCACATTGTTCACATTAATTTTTATAAGGAAGAAAGTCGCAACGTCCTTGACGAAAAAAATTCTTATAAATCAACCCTAACACCTATGTACTTGAAACTTTCACATTTTTGGACTAAAATTTAATGGGCTATAAAACTGCAGAGTCAGAAATATTTTAACACTTCTGAGAAAAAAGTTGAAAATCTATATACAAATATGTGAAACTTTTTTTTAGTTTTCTTTGGTAGATAAAGGACTGAATTTAAATTGAAAATTCTTAAAAATAAATAAATAAATATAGAAGGCTAGCTATGTCATTTTAAATGCTGTTGCTTTCGATATGCACAACACCGTACATATAAAAGAGATTTGTGGGGGCGTATGAGCAACCAACAGTTGGTAGCTGTACAGAGAAAAACTTACAAACGAGTATGTTTAAAATATATATGTATATGTATGTACATGGTTCGTGTTAAAATGGTTGTAGGGCAAATATGAAATTTTTAAAAATAACCATTAAAAATAAATACAAAAACGAGACAAGAAATGAACACGCGCCGTCCCTTTAGGGGTTGAGAAAAGATTTATTATGCGACATGAGCAACAGGATATGACGTATGAGTTTAAAGGAAAAAAAATATAACTGTGGATATTTCTCAGCATTTTGATAGTAGATTTTCAAACTTAAATTGAATAAAAAGATGCAGATATCTAAATAAAACATACTTTTGTTGCTGTACACGTAAACTAGATTCATTACATCTTGTATTTCACTTATGTACAATGCCAAAAAGTGACAGCAAATTCGATAAGCCAAAAGCAGTAAGGTAAACGAATTACATATATAGATAAAATTACAGCGAAAATGTGTGCACATCGCAACCGTCGCAAATGGGCATTTAGTCACGTTCACAGGCACACATGAGACACATGAGGATATGTTAGATGAGATGGCACTTGGGCGTGCGAAATTATGCTAAACAGAGCACTGAGCTAAATTAATATGAAAAAGAGTTAAAGAGTGTATGTAAAAAAGATATGTACATACCAAGGCACATCCAATAGGTAGCAGCACTAGAAAAATTGAACAAAAAAAATTTGAGCTCTGTATATTTTGCTTTTGCTTTTAAAAGCTAAAATTTCAAAAATATTTTATCAACTACCTTGAACTGTACTGAAAGCATTCTTATCACAACAAAATTCAAAATTTGACAATTCAAATTAAAATAAAATATGAAAAAAGTTAAACAAAAAGGTTTGCTGCGGCTACCTATTTGATGTGCCTTGGTACATACATACTTACATACAAACTAAATATGTAAAGGTATACTTAATCTTTACTTAAAATAGAATTTACTAAGCAATTCGTTTAACGCATGGGTAGGAAAATTAAATTAATTTGAAATATTCACGAGTATTCTTAATTGCACAACAACTTTTAATTTTTTTTCAAAATGCTTGAAATTGCATTTATTTCTTTCTTTTATTTCTTATTTCTCTTATGATTATTAAAAAAAAAAAAATTTTGGTCAGAGCCGAAAATACTTATTGATCGGAGTATAGTCCATAATATTTTCTAAAAAATTTTCTAGTCATAGCCAAGGCACATTCAATAGGTAGCAGCAGTAGAAAAATTGAAAAAAAAAAATTTGAGCTCTGTATATTTTGTTTTTGCTTTTAAAAGCTAAACTTTCAAAAATATTTTATCAACTACCTTGAATTGTACTGAAAGCATTCTTATCACAACGAAATTCAAAATTTGACAATTCAAATTTAAATAAAATATGAAAAAAGTTCAAAAAAAAAAGTTTGCTGCGGCTACCTATTTTATGTGCCTTGGTCATAGCTTAGATCAAAATGTGAAGTATATAATTAATAAGTCTGCTATTTTTTTTACTTCAAAATTATTCATTGAGCACTATCATCAATTAGTCATTTAACATTATCAAAAATTTCTAAAAGCTTCCTGTATGTTTAAAGAATCACAATTATAAGTAAGAGAAGTAAAAATATTTGTCAATCGTATAAATTTGGTATTATGTTAAAAAGTTACCTCATTTATATTTTTCAATTATATTACAATCAAAAAGTACAAAACAATCATTAATTGGAGACTATTTAAGCATTCTTTGTCATTATAAAAAGTCAATAGAAATCCTGAGAAGGATTATTTTTATATTTTATTACTGATTTGTTCTCTTGACAACAATTCATAGCGTTTGTCAGCAAAATTTTGATAGCTTCAAAATTGCACAATTGACTTTTCTAATTTTTATTCTTGGGAGTTTGTTATTTATATTCTAAGACGCATTGCTGGCAGATGGAATAAGCTGTTGATAAGAATTATTTTCGGGAAGCAACCACCCACTCTTCAATTGCGTTGGTGGAAGTATACTTAATTGAGTGAAAATATTTTGAATACAACGAAAACTAATTTGTTTATTTTATAAGTCTTATTCTTTGTTCTGGCGCTTTCAATTTTCCTTGCATTCCACGAAGTATTATATTTCCAATCGAAATGTCTAACACAACGTTCAATTTAAAATTTACCATTTTGATAACTTTTTGAAAAAGCGCAGATACCAGCCATTCCCAATGTCTCACACTCAACGCAAAACACTAATGCTGAGTACTCAAGAGTGTTCATACAAAGTGCGAAACATAACGCTCTATTTAACTACAGTAACCATTCATGAGATAACTGCTGAAAGTGTGTTCGTATTTTCAATTTAGTCTAGAAATTTCCATATATATTGAAGTCTACACATAATAAAATAAGATATACAAAAGTTAACACATCCGTATAAACTTGCAAACATTCATATACGTATGTATGTACATACATTAACTACTTTTACGTCCAACGTTTAGTTCCATTTCCTATTTACATTTCCTACAAACGCAGACGTCCTTCTGCGTGCAACTTTTCGCTACTTGCCAACAAAAACATAACTGCAAAGCAAGTTGGTCGTACGAACTTCGCTTAGCTCGTCGAGAAGTAGCAAGTATCTTAAATACTATATATATATATGGAGTGAAGACGTTTGTCTGCCGCCACCAAGCGGCTAGGCACTTGAACTTACATATAAAGATTTTCTTGGGTTTATGGATAGTTTCACGCTTGCCTTATTTCCATAAAAGTGGTTTTGCTCTAGCCACTACAAAGCGCTCTGCACACACATTCTAGCATACATACATTCAACCGCGTTGGACACGCAACTAAAGCATTAATTTCAAAAATTTCATAAACTTCAATCTTCGAGGCATCATGAAGCAGCAGAACAACTGTCAATGGCGCAAGACGGCGTTAGGCGTTATCCTTCGAAAATTGAGCTGCTTCCGCTCGAACAGATAGTACAGACGCAAATCTATCTTTATTTTGGCCTTTGCACAAGTGTGTGAATTGCTTTCAGCATATACATATATGCGGCTGCGTCTTAGGTTCATTCATATATACAAAGAACTTGTATAACCTAAACGTATTTTTGGGTATGAAAAAGCACATATGTAGTTGGCCAAGTCTGGTTGAACTTATCTGCTGATAACTGCCTTCAATCATTTGCCTTTCAGCATCATACAAAAGTCAATGCATACTTTTAGGCTCAATGGTTTTTTTTTTCTTTGCATACCCGATTCAAACAGTAAAGTTTTATTGTGCTACATAATTGAAAATCCTATTATAAGCTATGTACTTTTTGGAAACTGTTGCCCTTTGTATCATGGCAGCAAATCTTCATTGAAATTAAAAGCATACCTTAAGGCTATAATACAGACATTCAAGCACACGCATCGTATGTAGGCAATTCTATGAAGTATACTTAATTGAACTACCTAAACTGATTAGCATCTGTGTGTATATTTCCTAGTAGGTACATAAGTATATACCTATTTACATTTGCTGTTGACTAAACAAACACATAAGCAGGTGACTGTGTGTCAAAATGTACGTAAATAAGTGTTTCTACACTTATGCATAATTTAATAATCCTTGAATGAATAGATGCTGGCAGTTATTGACTAAAAGATTTAGTTCGACTTTTAGTTAGTCAGAGAGAAAGATATAATGGTGAATAGCATAGAATTGCAACTGTTCTGTATTACTAATGAATTCAGCAAATTAATTTAGTGATTGACAAGCCTGATATAGTTTTGAAGCATTGTATGGTAAATTTTATGGGAGAAACAGAAATCGGTAATTGAATATTTAACCAGCACAAAGCACCAGTAATTGTGGCCAAATTTTTCAACACATTTATTTCTGATTAACATTGATTGCATACTTTTAGAGCGTCAAGTATACAATTATCGTACATTGCCATTTAATAAACACTTAATTAATATGTAGCCGAAAAGTATGCAATTACTTGGCTTGCGATAATCAACTAACTAACTCCAAAATTGCATCCATTTTGACTTGTAAATACTTCAGCGGGCATTTTTTATATGATCAAATTTTAATAATTTTCTTACATTTTTTTTTTAGACCGTTGAAGATCTCGAAAACCGTTGCATGGAAGCTGGCGTCGAAATCGTCACAAGACAATCATTTCTATCCGATCCAACAGATGCGGTACGCAACTTACGTCGCCAGGATGCCCGCATCATTGTCGGTCTCTTTTATGTGGTCGCAGCGCGGCGTGTTCTTTGTGAAATGTACAAACAGCAATTATATGGACGAGCGCATGTGTGGTTTTTTATAGGTGAGTTTATGTCAGAATATGATGTGCTTAATACTTAGGAAGTAGCAAACCTTTATGAATGAATAACAAGCTACTCATTTACTGTACAGTAAACTTGAGACATACATAAATCAATCAATTGTCTGAAATACCTAATAGCTATATTTCGCAGCAAATGAAACAAGTCTCCTTGATTGCTTTATTAATCACTTTGCCTGAAATTATAACATGGAAGCCGTAATCGATCTTTCTAAAGTACTCATTACTAATTATTGCATAGTTTTTGGGGATAAGCTACTATAAAAAGTATGCATGGATATTTTATTTTAATGCGGAAAATCCGTGAACGGGTTGAAAAAAAAGTAATACTTAAGGCGAGTTTTTCAGTTCTAGTTTAAACTCAGTTAAAACAAAGCTTAGTTAAACTTTGTTTAAATTTAAACTTAGTTTTCTTGGGCTCAATTAAATTTGTGGCAACCAAAACGAAGTAGTCAGCATGCAGCTGATAAGTTAAACTAAGTTTAAACGGGCGATTGACTGAAAAATTGCATACTGAGTTTAAATGACAAACAGAGTTCAACTTGCACTGAAAAACTGGCCCTTATAGTAATGAAATGCTTACTCTCTATTTGGTAAGATGTTTCAGACAAAGAGCCTTACCGAATTTAAGAAAACTTTCAACAAACCTGCAAAGCAAGCTTGTTTACATCTATTAAAATAAAAATATATTTATAATTCTAGTCCACGCTTTGCTTTCAAAACGTCTTTTAAATGATCACATCACATCCAATTTAACAATTTTTTTTTGTAAGCTACACACTTTCACTTAAAATGCAATTACAGGATTTGTCAAGGTGTCCTTAACACATCTTTTTATACACATCACTGTGAATGTAGCAAATAACTTCAACTTTTAACCAACTCACTGCTCATTTACTTCCGCTTTCCACCCTCGTTAGCTTTCACCTTAGCTGTCGTGATTGTTTGAGTGACAAATTACCCAAAATGCCCTCTGTGCCAAATTGATTTGTCACATACCTCAGGTTATCCTTTTCGACGACCCAACATTAACTCTTACTTTTTTTATACAAAAACTTTTGCCGTGTTTTTTGTTCCCCTTTCCTTCGTTTTTTGCTTATTTCAGCTACTGTAGCGCATTTCTCACCTTTCTGTTGCGACTTGCGAGTGTTTTTTTTTTGGTCAATTACCAGCTGTGCGAATTTCACTTTCTCTCTTGCTTTTGCTCTTATCTACACTCCGCACCCTCTTTCTGTCCGCATCACTCGGCTAATACGCTAAAGTGAACGTGCACATTCCAACAGCGCTACTTTTGTTTTATCAATTTAACCCTTTAACAGAAATAACAAAAACAATTTCAAAGGTAAAAACTAAAATAGGATATTAGTATAAAAAAGCATTTGCGATTTCATTGCCGCTGCTCATTTGACTTCCCTTACTACTCTTTTCTTCACATCCCCTAAAATACTCATCTCAGCGCTCACCTACTTGTTTTTGCTTCGACATTATGCAGTATTCTCTACTTTTGTAATTGGTCACGTTCCCCACGTTTTTCGAATAAAACTCAAAATTAACCTTTCCACGCGGACAGCGAGCTTGCAGGGAGCGGGAAATCGACCAAAGCGAGTTTACTTTATACTATGTACGAGTATTTTGAGTTACTACAATCGGTAGACAAATATAACCTTGAGAAAATTTTACTTTTATGCCCGGCATACGGTAGCTTTCCGCAGCTATTTTCTCTCATTCCTATTTCTTTTTTTTTTTTTGATGGGATATACTTATTTTTGGGATTTTAAATGCCAAAGCGGTATCTCATCTACTTTATCTGCTGGATTAAGTTGTTTCGCTCTAATGAAACTTTTCTTGCTGCTGCTGCTTCTGGTGCCAATGAAATGCTAGCTACAATTTACTTTTTTGTTGTTTTGTTTTAAAAACAAGCAAAAACTTTTATTATTTTCCCTTCGAAATCCATTGAAATTGCTCACTAATAAATTTAGCTTTCCAGCAAAATGATTGATGTGTATTTGGCATTACTCTTAAGTGAATTGAATGCGTTTTTTTTTTGTTTGATGCATAGCTCAAAAGTGGTTTTGCATGAAAATACCTGCAAAAGGTATTTCGCTTGTGGGAAGGAACTTTTTGGTAGATGGTTCAAATTAAATCAAAATTTTAAGATAACAACTAATAGGGAAGCGAGCACAACTAATTGACATTTACAAGAAATTGAGGATTTTGGCGTAGAATACGTCTTACCTTACGCTATGGGCACCAATGTCAGGTTTTTATTGTTGTAATCTCTATTTCTTTAATTATAAGGAAACGGCTCAGTAACTTTTTTTAAAAATTTTTTTGTAGTCAAATGAAGATGTTAGCTTTCGTTTGACATACATTTCATGTTGGTTTATATCTTCCTAATATTTAAATTTCTCAAATGAAAATTGTATAAACACATGCACACAAATATGTGTGTGGTGTTTGGTTGAGTGTTTGCTGTTGGGCGATTTAAATGTACTCGTGCAGCCCTTTCTTTGTATTGCATAATTTTAGGCGGGCAAGTTAAAGTAGAGTAAAGGCAGAGAAAGCGCTGCCAACTACTGCTTATTGGTGGTGATTTTAACACAGAAATCACTTCAAATACTTGATTGGCGAAATTTATGAGCGATACGTTTAATTTGGATTATATTCGAAATGATGCTCCCACAACTATTGATAACACAACCATTGACTTTCCCAATGGCCGTGTCTCTGACACAGCCTCCTTCTTTTTTTTTAGAAATCGCAGCCCAAAAATAATTACATTTTTAAGTATTTATATAGAATAAAATAATATTCAAAACTGGAAAAATAAAAAACGATTACAGCAAAATTCTAATATTGGAAGAATTATATTACATGCGAATAGAGCTATCAGTAAAAGCATACAGTCCCAACGAAATTTACATAAAAATCTTCTTTTTCTAATATACCAACATTGCATTGCAAATGAAAGGAGTTACCGCATTTAGAATGGGCTTTCGCTTTTTATATTGTACATACAAGATAGTACTGTGATGACTTCTAGACTCAAATTGCATCGCTTTTATCTGAGATATGACACTTGAGTAGACGCAATACTCCAAATTAGCTACAAAAAGTATCGCAATCTTTGATTTCGACTCTTCAAAAAAGTAGTCACACAATACCTTTTGTTTGTGGTCCCAATAATTTTTTTTCAGAAAGAAGTCAAGGCATTCTTGTGGCTGGATTCAAATTTTCTACCCTGAAGACTACACTGCAAAAACGCCTGGCTGGTAACTGGAATATCCTTAAAATGCCTATGGGAACAATATCATTTTACGTCGATAATGATGCAGATATGTAGTAAGGACCTAGTTGAGATCATTTTTAATAACTGATGAACGCGTCGCATTACTAACTAACAAGCAGATCATGCAAGAAAATGCAAAAATGGCTAATTTACGTAGGTCTTACGCTATTTCTACTGAAAAAAAAACTCAAAAGTTTCAAAAAATTATCAAAAACCAATGCAAAAAAATTAAAGGGCTACAAAACAGCATACCCGAAAACTTTCTGAAGTTTGGACAAAAAAAACTTGGTAAATTGTTATAAATTTTGTATAAAGTTTAAAATTTTAATTTATAGAACATTTAAAAAAAAAAATCTTATTTATAAAAAATTCAAAAAATGTATATAATAAAAAACAATGCTAATAACTCAAAAGAGCAAACAATTACTCGGTCTTGCTACACAGTGTAGGTAAATCGATAACAATAACCACAATATATAAAAATTTCGATAACCATTTTATAAGGAAATCGGCAACGAGAACGTTAACAAACTTCGACAAAGATGTACAAAAATTCGGATATAAAATAGAAATAATGATAAAGACAAAAACTATAAAAAACTATCTTGTTTATCAATTTAACCTTATTTACTCTCTAAAAAAACACATTCAAACTGAAACCAGTTGGTACAACTGCTTGAAGATTTCCCAAATTTAAAAAAAAACATAACTCGAGAACCACTTGTCCGATTTTAATGAAACAAATTTAGAAAAATTAAGAATTACAGTTTCTCTAATCTGTTTCTATACCGTTTTCCTATATGTGCAACACTTTCGAAGATAAAAATGAATGTATGAAAGGAAAAAAGTATTTTTTTCCTAAAAATTTAAATTTTTTTTTTTTTAATTTATAAAAAATCCAGCAACACTGGTTCTGTAATGTTCACATAAAACATGCATTGTCATTATACTTCTTCTCTTTCTCACACTGGTTCTGTGATTTTTGTCATTCAACAAGTGCCGACGTAATTTTTCTTAAATTTTTTAAAAGTGAACAAAAGAGAACAAAATATGGAACTGTGCAAGCCAGATATAAATAGCTTTTGCTACTGCTGTGGTCAATATGTCTCAACACATAAAAAAAGGGGAAATTTCAGTACTGATTTTGTTCAAACATACGAGATGTACTTCAACCAAAATGTTATAGTGAACGAAAATTGGGTACCAAATATAGTGTGTAAAAGCTGCTACAACCGTCTAATGGATTTGAAAAATAGAAGACGTGAAAGTATGCCATTCGGTATCCCAATGACTTGGACTAATCCTGGCGAAGGTCATAATCCATTTAATTGCTATGCATGTGCGAATAAAGGAGCCGCAAAAAGGATAAGAAAATCGTATAATTACGTTGGTGTTGCAACTGCCGCAACACCATTGCCTCATTCGGACCACATTCCTGTGCCAAAAGCTTCTAGCCCAGATATTTTCTCTTTTACGACTGCTCCGACATATCATGCACGTGATGATCGCCCATATGAGCTATCAGTATCCAATGAGCCAATTTTAATAAATCAAAATAAGCTTGATTCAATTGTTGCCAAGTTGGAATTAACGCAGCATAAATCGGAAGAGCTGGCTTCCATTTTGAAATCAAACAATTTGTTGGCACCCGGTGTGAAAGTCACAGCTTATCGAAGTCGTCAGGCAACACTCCGAAGTTTATTCCTTGTGAATGATGAAAAAACTTCTGCATATTGCCCGGATGTAGGAAAATTGATGAACGCAATGGAAATAAAATATGAAGCAGATGACTGGAGATTTTAATAAAACAAAAACTTACAGATATAGAGGCAAAAAGTCGCCGAGTGCAATAATTGCGGAAATTTGCTGGTGGAGTAAGCTTGTGTGGCAAGACAGGGATGATCTTGATGATAAAGAGTTTTCAGGAGATGCAGAAGGGCCAACAGTGGAGTCACACATTGACATTATGTGTGGTTCAGAAACTGATGATAGCGATGAATGCGATGCCACTAGTCCCGAACAACCACCATCGAAAAAGTCTAGGCAATATTTATTAAAATAAATAAAAATAAATAAATAAAATCAAAATAAAAAATTATAAAAATGTTTACTTTATTTTTTTAGTAGTTTATAGCCAGAAGTCTGGAGTTATTGGGGAAAATTTATAAAAAAGGCGATAAATGACACTTTTTTGAATAAAAACAAATAAAAACAAATAGAAATTGTAATTCTTAATTTTTCTAAATTTGTTTCATCAAAATCGGACAAGTGGTTCTCGAGTTATGTTAAACTACATTTTTGCCAAAATGTTACAACTAAGCGAAAAAACATCAAGATAAGGAAAAAATGTAAAAGATCATAAAAAAAACTGACACATACGAACGCCAAACCCTTTGAGGGTTTTACTATACTGACATAGTACCATCACCCTGACTTGGAATTTCTCACCCCCCAGACAATAATATCAAAAATGTTCCACAGTGTTATACTAATTATTATAAACACTTATGTAAATATGTATTAAATACATTCAACCATCTGCTATATACGTTTTTACTTGTACCCATTAACATTAATGTACAGCAGCATCTTGAGGGTTCTTTGGACTCCCACCAGAAACATAATCAGCGCTGGCATAAATTTTTATGTAAACGAGGCTTCTTTCTTCTTTCAATCGCTCAAACAAAACTTTTTCACTTCAAAGGTGCACGTTTATAACTTATTTATATATTTAGTTGTATTTGCATTATGCAGACATGTAAATCAGTACTTTAGTTTCTCAAGCATGTGATTACCCTTATCGTGAGAATTATCCTGTACTCTCTTATTCACATTTTATCCTTATTGCGCTGTTTATTATTGCACATGTCGTTTCTTGTGTATTTTTTCGCACATGCAAAAAGGATACTTAAACGTAAAACTAAGCGTGCTGCATGGCGTATGCGTAACATTTGAAAAAAATAGCTTTAAATGACTCACCTATTCCTGCGAACCGTTTATTATTTTTTGAAGCGAGTATTGAGTTCATTTAACTCTGAACTGATCTGAAAAATACAAAATTTCGGGATTATCTGAAATGTTTAGATCTAAACAACGATATGCTAGCAATAAACCCCATCATGTTATTGTTAGGCATTTGCACAACAATAGAAGTAATTTCGAGTAAGAAATTGACCATAAAATAATACTTTTTGACAATGGGAACTATATAGTATATGTAGAGTAAATGAGGCAAATATGGACCACCAATCCCTTTTTGACAAATAGCTCTCAAAAGACATGAAATAATACAGTGAAATATATTTTATTAACTTCACAGATCAATTCATTTTATTTATTTTTTGGTGAAACAATAATATAAAACGCAAAATATATAATAATTTAAAAAAATGTTTAATTACTCAGAAACTAGAATAAAAAATATGTAAATGAACTTAAAAGAAATATTGGTAAAAGATCAAGAATTACAACTAACACTATCGTGGTAGTCCACATCACCCTCAACACGTGTTGGCGAAATGAATCAGTTTAATTCGAATATTAATTAGTAAAAAAAAAACATATTTATTTAACGCATACCATTTGTCAATTTAACCATTGCAAAACATTTTTTTTTGTAAAAACACAAACTTTTCTTACCCACATATAATTATCAGCAATCACTATTTTACAAAATAAATTATTGCTCGAGTATTCTCACTTACTGTATGCTAAAAACAAACTGAAAAAGCTTGCTCGAATTGACGTGTAAATTAAGCGCAAATAATGGATGATTCAACGGCTGGAACTCCATATAATATTAGTCCATATTACCCACATTTACTCTACTATTTCAATAACAGTGCACTAAAAGACTTAAAACCCAGAGATAAATTCCTCGTAAGTTGTGGTACTGCAAGCAATGTTGAACCATAAAACAAGAAAAATTGGCGACAAGTGGAAGTAAATAAACTGCCTTCAAAATTAACAGGATTTAGACAACTTGACAAGTTCTGCATTTAAAATTTTTCTTATTTTTCTATCGGCCTTATAAATGGTTAATAATTGACACTTTTATTGAGCTCGCGGGCAGTTTATTGAGGATTTAATTTTTTTTTTCAAATAAAATCTTCAATAAACTGGCCTCGAGCTGAATAAAATTTTCAATTGTTTAAATTTTTCTTTCGCCTAATTTCTAATATTTTGCAACAAAACACATTTCGTTGTTTTTTCCTTGTTTTATTATTTCATTATTTATATTTAAATGGGCTAAAGGCCAATTTTATTGCTGTTTGTAAATATTTTGTAAGGGAAAAGGAGAAAATAACAATAGCTCACACAGCGTAAGCTAAGCTGAGTACGTTTAGATGCCGGCTTAAGTATTGCGCATGATGTTGTTGGTTCGACTCCTGTGGAAGCCGTGAAGAAAGAAATGTGATGAGGAGATATATAGTGATCTTCAAAATAATGGGTGTTATTGTTATTGTTTTTCTCTAATTTTTCTTATTAAAATTGGCCATTAGCTTATTTCTAACAAAAGCCATATAAATTTTGAAAATAATTATTCACCAAAACTTTGTAGTTTTTTATAAGTTTTAGAACTTTTTTATTTGCAGCTTTCTACTCACATACAATTTTATTAAGCTAAAAGTGGCGTTGCTTAAAATTATCTTTGCTTTTTCGATAAAATAAAAATAAATTGTCAAAATTTATCAAAATATAGTATTTATTTTATTTTTAACACTGGTGTAAATGGCTAGAGAGTTCCTTGTATTCAATCAAATTTGAAGGAAATTCCCACAATATCGTAAATAAAAAATATTTTCCTTTGCCAAATTTACAGCGCAATATTTTATAAGTGCATGCATTTAATTCAATTTTTCTCGAAAAGCGTAATATTTTCTTGAAAAGAAATGAATTTTTTACATAAAGCTTTTTATTCTTGTATTTAATGATAACTTTCAAGAAAATAGTTGAACTACTGAATTGCTTTTTTTTTGCTCATGGTCGACTTTAATATTATTTTTATAAAGGTTTCCCTTCGTAAATCTTATAAAAAAATCCATGAAAAAATGTTAAGTTTTGAAAATATTTTTATTTTTTCAAATTTCAAAACGTCCGATCGTTTCTGGTAATGATTTTAGATTTTAACGAAATTTTAATATTTTGATTTTGGTTAAATTAAGAAGACACGTAGTTTTTTTTTTGCCCAAAAAAAATTTTGTTTGAGAATTTTTCGCAATTTTTCTCGTTCGTTTCACGAACTTTATTTTTCAAACATGCAAAACTTCTACAAATATTAACCGATTTAAGGTTTTTTCTTAAATGTTTGTAATTATCAATTCTTTTTAATACTAGCGTCAGAAATTACATGAAAATTATAAAAAAAACATTTTTTAAATTTATTTTTAAAATGCGTTTTTTTATTTTTTCCAAAAATGTTCAAAAGAAAATAAACAGTTGAAACTTTAATCTGGCAAAGTACCAAGTAGCCGAAATTTGTTTTTTTTTTCTAAGTTATAATTTTTTATAAATTTTTTTTTTTTTTATTTGTAATGGACAATTAGTTTATCATTGAAAGCATCGAGGGAAATAACACAAAAAGTTTTGCTATTGCAAATCCTACCATTTTCGCTTGAAAGGGTAATTCGGCAGTTTAAGGTTAGTGCCAAGTGAGTTCAAAAGCAATGTTTGAACTCCATCTTAAGTGAATCTCTTAGCAAGGTTCTGTTTGTGCTACGAAATTGCGTAGTTTTCATCGTATGTTTATTTACCTGCTAGTTTTTCGGTCCCTCATTCCTTTGGAATTGTTTTTATTTGTTGTTACATTGTTGCTGTGTTATTTCTTTGGTGCCATTTCCCAAGTGACAAGGCCCTACACGTAATTGAACTTGCCCATAGCTTATTTTGGCAGTCCGTTTAGAACATTTTTTCAAGAGGCATTGCTTGTTTTGTTAGCTCTATTTATAATTTAGTGATTGATTTTTGATTACAATTTTTTTTTCTAAAGAAATCCAACCTAATACTTAAAATTTTGTAAGCACAACAACAACATATTTCAAAATCAAATTAAATCCCTTTCACTTCACAAAAGGCGATCCTTTGCTTATCAGCAGTTAGAAATTTTACTGCCAAACAAAAAACAAGTTAATGAATATTTTATCGTGTTCCAGCTGACGTTTAAACAAAACATTTACAGAAATTTAATTTTAACTTACTTTCGCCCATACAATTTACGTACAATGAATGCAAAACTTTCATAGAATAATGAAGCAGCAGTCGAGCGAAATTGTAAAGCGACGTCGAAGGGGACTAACCAAAATTAGTAAATGCCAAAAGCCAAGCCCTTAACCCTAACACTACCAAGAATACGTGACAGTCAGCAGCTGATACTTCGATAAATGCCACACAAAAAAAACAACAAAAACAAAAAAACAATTACCACCAAAGAGTAAACAAACGGAATTGCCAAAGGAAATGCAAAGAAAGTTCTAAATGAGAGGCAGGAGAACAAAAGACCAAATAATAATTATAATGAGAGAAATATATACAGCGGCAGAGAATTTTAAAGCCAAACTTACCGGATAAGCTGTTGTGTTTGTATGTATGTATGTATGTATGTTTGCCTGTGTGTGTGTGTGTATGGCATTGATAAAAAACGATGAAAACAACCAAAACATAATTTGTGGCAGCAAGAGTCTCAATAGCTGCTGAATATGGCTAAAGAAAAGTATTGCAACAAAGTTCAGCTGCAACAACAATAGCAAAAATACCAGAACAAAAAACAACTTGCGCAAGTAGTCAGTAAGTGCAAACGCCAGCAGCTATGGCATTCATAGCAACGTTTACCAACAATCAGCAAGCCAAAAGTCAACAAGAACAACAACAAAAATTACCAAACTTTTGTTTATTTGCCATCAATTTTGTGGCAACAACAGCAATAAAAACATGAAAGCTAGCAAGCAAAGGGCAACCAAAAATAACCAATGAAAGAAATTTATAAGAAAATATGTCCTTCTTCCCAAACGCTGTGTCTGAGCGTAAGAAGTCTCGATATAGCAAATATAAAATAGACAAAACAGCGTGGGACTGCAATCGAAGAAAACTTTAATTTGTTTGCTTAAACTTAAACGAGTTTTTTGACACTACTTTCGGTCACTGCGGCACTGGTTCGTTGGTGTTGTCAATTGTGGCGCAGTTGATTGTTTTATTTTGTGTGTTGTGCAATCATCCCCCAAAAAGGGCACTAATTTTTCTGGTACGCAGTTACCAAATAAATGGAGGTTGCAAAGAAAATACTATTCCCAAAATGGGATGTAAGAATACTTACAAATAATTTTGGTTTTGAAATGCAAACTGAAGAGATATAGTTAAGGTAATGCGCATTAAGAAAAGGAAATAGGAAAATATTATTTTAAACAAATTTACAAAAAAAAATTTAGTTGATTGATACAATACTAATACGGCTTTGTAGATAGACGTTGAGTACAACTTTTAGCTCCGCCCAAGTTGAGACCTAGCAAAGTTTTAGACAAGGCGACTCACTTTCGTGCATCTTCTTTAATCTGATGCTGAAAAGCGTAATAAGAGCTGCCAATCTAAATCGCGGTGGCACTAACGAACAAAAAAATTCTCGCATCACTGTTGGCAGTTACAATTTTGAAGTAATCAAGGATTTGAAATCAAGCGAGGAATAACACTTGCCAACAGGGCTCGGTAGGCAATTAAAAAGCAGAGCCCTTTTTCGACGAACAAAAAAAAATATCGCTCTACAAATCCCTCATCATCACCGTCCTTTTATGCAGAAACATGGACGTTTTGATCAGCGACGAGAAGGCTAAAGGGTCATTCGAGAAAAATGTTCTCCGCAATATTTATGGCATTTTCGCCGAAGAAGATGGACTGATGAACTGTGCGAGCTGTGGAATGATGCGGACATAGTCAAGCACATACAAATGCAACGACTGCGATGGCTTGGCCATGTCGTTCATAGGGATGTTGATGATCCGGTGAAAAAATCCTTCGAATCGACAACAATGGGTGGGCAATGAAGGCAACGAACACACTGGAAGGACCAAGAACCAGTCTTCACTTGGAGTGAGTAATTGCCGTAATCAAGTGTAGGAGAAGTTTTTTGGTGTCGGCCAAAACCGAGGCAGTAAATAAAACAGTAGTTGGTCGCAAGCTTGACTACTTTTATTGTAGGAAACACAAAAACCAAACTAAATTTGGAATAAAGAAAATTTTAGAAGTAGCAATGTAGAGTAGAAGTAAAAAAAAAAATATATACATATATAATAATTGCTTAAAAAAGCTTATTATATACAAAACTGTCTATTGAGTTTTTTTCCACACCCAAAAATCAATCATATTTCTATAAAAGAAAAATTAAAATCTTGAGAGTAGCATTAAGAGCAGTAATCAAATCTCGTCTCACAAAATATTTCCACTAACTTGGTAATTGCCCTTATATTTTTGCTTAGTATTGAAATAAAATATATTAATGATTTGCACGAATTTTCATTTCCACAACCAAGTAGAAATATTGCTACAAATGCTAATTAACTTGCAAAATCACTCTTTCGCAGCAACTCTATTAATAATCTCATAATTTTTTTTTTATGCTTGCAGAAATGTATAGTGTTTATAGATACATTTACTCTGTTCTTGTTTAACTTTCTTAACAATTTTCTTTGAGATTGATAAGCCACTTATAAAAACTAATCAAAAAAGCGTTCGCTAGTTCACTCGTTGCTGTTTAACTTTGCTGATGAGTAAAATTATCTCATCTATCACGCTCTTTCTTCTCGCTGCCTCAATTCAAAATAGCCGCTTACAAGCATTTTAATCATCCTCGCCTCTTAAATTATTTTTTGTCAATACTTGACATCGGAGCATTAAATTTGTTGCGCCTCGGTTATCCTTCCAATGCAGCTTATTAATTCATACTAAAATTACGAACGTCATCTGTTTAAAATGTCTCACTGAAAGGATTAAAAATTCCTTGCTAAAGTGGAAAATTATATTTACGCATGAAGTAACTAAACATTAAAAGGCCTTAGAGAATCAAAGTAAAGGCAAGCGAAAAAATACAAATCAGTTTTTTAAGCAAACAAAAAAAAAAGAAAAAAGGAAACACAGCTATTTTTCTTATTGCGCCAAAAGCTGCAAAATAGTTGGAAATCTCGCTTAAAAGGAGTAAGTATAAATGTGCTTTTCTTATTACGCCAGCCTATAGAAAAAATTAAAAAAATAGGATAAGCCGAGCAATTTTCTCGGACTATGGCACGTAAATTCTGTTAAATGCAAAGAAATTCAATTGAAAGTATGGAAGTTGATTAAAAGTGACAACATATTTATTTGCAATTAATCAAATTGATACAATACGTAAAAAAGTGTTTACTGGTACTTTAATAAACTTATTATTTCATAAAATTAATTTTGTAAATTTTGTATGCAATTTTTGAACACAACAATAGTTTTTAAATTAATTACTCATAACTAAAGATAAAATACCAGATACCAAAAAAAAATCAAAAATCGAAATCCATTATTTTTTTTGATTATTCTTTTTTTTATTAATTTCTCTTAAGTATTTTTGGTTAACTCAATACTTGGAATTTCTTAATTTAAATTTTTAATAAAGACTATTAATTCTGAAGATTTGAAGATACATTTTTTTTATTTATAAATATCATATACATAAATACCAATTATTGATTTTACGTATTCAGATGGAGAGAAAAAAGAAGTAAAAGTAGTCCCAATCTCCATTTATAGAAATAATCTAAAGATGAAAAAACCGCAAATTTGTTGATATGATTATTATGCCTTTAATTTCACTAGTTTACAAGAAAAATGTACCTCGACCAAAATTTTAATTTCGGGGCTAAGGCTAAGGCTAAGAAGCGTTTGTGAAATTTTGACTAAAAACGTGGTTTTGAGGCATTTGATTGCGTTTTTTTGTTTTTTATACCCGAGCGTACTTGTACACAAGCGTATATTAACTTTGTTCGCATAACGGTTGTTTGTGACATCTAAAAATAATCGAAAGAGACATTGACATATATATACATATATATGATAAGAATGAATGGAATAATCGATTTAACCCTGACTGTATGTCCGTCTGTCCGTCCGTTCGTCCGTTCGTCCGTCTGTCCGTGGTTACAATAACTTGAGTTATCTTAATGAAACTTCATACAAATATTGCTCTTTGGCCAGGGTAAGTTGGTATTAAAAATTGTCAAGTTCAGACAATAACCACGCCCACCTCCCATAAAACAGAATTATTTGAAAAATACAAAAACTTCGTTTTTTCGGTATCTATTAGAGCGAATTAAGTGAAATTTAGTAATGGGTAGTCAAATTGTAGTTTTGGGCACATAAAATATATCTTTGTAAAGAGAAAGCCATTACCTTTAAATTACTATATGTTAAAGGTTCGTGAAATCAATATCTCTAGTTAATTTTGACAATATGCAAAAGAATGCCGCAAAAACAAGTTTCAAGGGCTCAGCGACGGCAAATTAGCCTAGAAATAACTTGTTTATCGAGGTACATTCACCTAAGACTAAATGTGTAAACTAGTTTTTTCCGCCTTTTTTAACATTGTATTTACAATTAATCAGAGTAGGTTACTACTCTTGTTTACAGATTATAATTCATAAGAGGATAATTTTTCTAAATTTACTTGCGGTTCTACGATTATTTGTTTCCTTGACAATTATTTATACTTTCTTAGTTTTCCAAATAATGATTGCATATACTAATCATTAATCACAACTAGACTACAAATTAATAAAAAAAACATTTTTTTAAATTCCTTAACAGTTAATATTTTTCATTGAATCAGTTGCATTTTTAAATTATAATTAGAAGCCGTCGCCTTAATAATGTGAAAAATATTAATCTGAAAAATAGTTGATTGTTGGTGGCATTTAAATACTTATTATATAAAACTAATCTTTTTTTTCTGATATATAGCATTTTAGTGTGATTATGGATTTCATCACTTTTTTCGTTTTTCATATTTCTCTATTTGGCATATTATGATTACTGATTATAATAATTACCCAAAAAATCATTACTTTTTTTATATTTAATTAATCAAATAAACATCAAGATTAAATAAATAATTGGAAATAATGAAGCACTACATAATTGTGAATACTTGTCATTCAAAATAACGTGAAAAAATAATAAAAAGAACAGAAAATCAAATTGTTGTTCTGTTTAATTACACTTAGTACATTTAATAAATGCTTCATTTTCCATTAATTTTAAAATCGATTTTCAATTTTTAATAATTTTAAAATTAAAATATAATTTTTAAAAATTCATTTTATTTTAGTCTTCTAATTGAACAGTCGCTGTCATAATTTGAAATAATCATAAAATAATATACTGATCAGTTCATTTTCTAAGTAATTTTTACTGTATTTTTTGATTGGTTCTGAAAAAAGTAAATATAATAGTTAACAGATGTTCAAAAAATATTTTTGATTATACGTTCGACAAATTTTAAGCAAAATTAATTACTAAGTTGTAATACATATGTATATTTTTAATACTTTCAATTCGGTTTACCAGAAATAAATATCACACTGCGTCGGTACTCACCTGAAAAGAAACAAAGTATTGTATACTAAAATAAAATTATTCGCCAATTAATAATTGCTACGTAAAAGCCTTAAAATCCTAAAATATCAGGTGAGCAATTAACTAAAGTGCATACAATTTTAGTTAGCAGTGAAAGCTAAACATTTATTAAAAAATACATTTTTTCTTATTTCTCGACAGCAGAGCTAATGAATGCATTTCCAAAGCTATAGCATTGAAGTTATTTATAGCTTGCTTTAATTTCAGCAATGCCAAACCAAAAATAAAATGCTATGCAATTTTTTAATTAACTTCTAAAAATAACACATTTGCTTTTTCATTTATTCCATTTCGATTTTAATACTATTAAGCATGAAAATTACATAAGCTTACCAGATTGAGAATACTTGGCACTAAAAGTCACTAAAAATAAGTAAATTTGCAATAAAGTGACGTAGTGACAAATGCATTTTTGGTGTTTAATCAGTTTGAGAAATTTTAAAATGGACACTTTGCCGACAGTTGACAATATACGTATTGGTTTTTACTGCAGATAAATATCAAAATAGTTGCCCTCAAGGACAGCAAAAGGAAGTGGCATGAATTGCGCGCACATTGGTTTGAGCTTCGAATAATTTACATATCTCTTAGAAGAATAAGATTGGCTGTTTTAAACTTTTGTGAATGAACTTCTAATAAAGTCAAATGTATTAAAAATTATTTAACAAAGTAAAATGCTTTTCTAGCTTAAACAATTTTGAAATTACAGCCAAAGAAGTCGAATTCAAGAGAAAAAGTTTGAGCAGCCAAATTTATTTGCTCATAATAGAAAATAATAAATAAGACAGCACTCCATCCTACGAAAAGAAAATATTATTGACAAACAAGGTCTTAAGACTTAAGTAATTCGCAACAGAGTATCGAAAAGAGCTAATTAAAAAGACTTAACATTAAAATTTAAGTTGTTTCGGATTTTAAAATGACATTATCATACTTTACCCGACTCAATTTCTGTCAGCGAAGCATGCTAACTTTAGAATACATTTTTTTATGACCCGCAATTTTTAAATTTGTTACTTTAAGTTAAGTATGTTACTCCTAAATTTCTGCAGAGTAAACAAAATTGTATCTGAAAAACCTGAGTTGTATTGGCAAAAATGAGATTAAAGTATTAATTAAATGCATAGAAAATTATTTTTTGGCATAATTCCAACGAAACAAAACAAATAATAATTAAATATGTATTTGTTTGTGTATAATATTTTTCGAAGAAATTACTGCTACGAATACTAAACTCTTTTTCCAAATTATAGCACAAACAAATATTTACACATTTGGACAATTTTTTAGTTCTCCAATTATATTAAATAATTTTTCAATTAAAACATCCTTAATTTTTATACAAATAACATTAAAAGTTATATTTTAAGTTTTATAAAAAATGTATCAAAATTTCGAAAGTTTCAAAAAATTTTTTTAATTTTTTGGGGTTTGCAGATATATATCTCATAAAATTCTAGTACAACAAAGTGCAAATTTGCAGTGGCTACGAACTACAACTGATTTTTGACATTTGTTTTACCGACGCCATTTCGGAATTACTTCCATAAAAACTAATCGTGGTTTTGTGTTGTAAAAAAATGTCAAAAATTAGTAATAACTTGTACACTTGAAACTTGAATTTTCTCATACTAAAATTGAATGAACCAAAAAACTGCCTTCTCAAAAAAATTCAGATCTTTTTTTTAAATTTCAAAATTTTGATAAAAAAAAATTGTATTCAAAAATAGGTATTTATGGGTTTTCGTAAAGAATTAATCTTATTTTACTTGAAAAATAATTTACATTACTTGGAAGAAAAACTATATTACATACATTTCAGTCCTTAGCTGAGCGCTAAAATAACACTTAGAGTCATGAAGCGCTTACAAACATTACTCGTCAGAATCGCACAAAATCCTTAGACAGACTCCAATTTAATCTTACAACGAAATTAACAAATCCTTTCACAATATCAGCCATAAATTTACCTTGCTGAATTCGAGCTATTGTGAAATACTTTTAAAAATTTAAAGAATGAGCATAGAAGAAATCCAATAATATATTATTTTTGGAATCTACCAACGTCAACACACAAGCACACAAAAAATTAATGCATATACACACACATTCGCCTGTACGTGCGCAATGATTTGCCGGAATATTCACATTACCGCATTAAATCGTTACTCGAATTTCGAATTTAATAACAAAAGATTCATCTCACGCTTGCGTAAGCATGCATATGAGCACATACGCATACACACACACATACACATATAAATACATGCAGTACCATGGCAACAACATTCATAAGCAAACTTCGCGCAAAAGTTTTCGTTACAACGCTATTGTGCTGCTCAATCGCTCCGTCGCTCACCAATTCTCCTACGAACAACTTTTCTATTTTTAACCTAATGTCTAGCGTTTTCGAACTACATACTTATACCCCGCTTTCGTCGCTGCTCAGCTAACTTGCGACGCGAAACTCATGACTTTTGAAATAGAAAAATGCGCTCCTGCCAATATGTACGAGTTGGTGTAAGCTTGTCGTAACACTTAAGCGCATCAATTTCGTATTTCAACTTAACGCTAGTTCTTTTTAAAAACTTGCAAACTCATCTATTTATATGTGTTCGTTTATGTGTTTATTGCCTACTTTCAGGCTGGTATGAAGACAATTGGTATGAGGTGAACTTGGAAAATGAGGGCATCACATGCACCAAGGAACAAATGCGCATCGCCGCCGAAGGACATCTTACAACGGAAGCGCTTATGTGGAATCAGAACAATCAAACGACAATTTCCGGCATGACAGCTGAGGAATTTCGGTAAGTTTTTGCGGTTTAACAATGTCACGGTGTGTTAAATCGAATAAGGTGGGATGAGATGTTGAGAAAAATTTAATGTCTGTGAGTCTTTGTCTGCTCTTAGAGCGCTTTGAATTAATATGCTCAGATCTTAATCGAGATGAAGTATATAAATGAAGATTAAAAAATTATATGTTTCGTAGCAGATTTCAATAAAAATTTATTTACAAGGATTTCTTACTGATTCTTTAATCGTAGTGTAAAAGCAATGAACTTAATTTTATTGAAAGATAAAACTGGCTTCGACGCAGTTTACCTTCTTTGACTAAATGACAAATCACATTTGAAGATGCATAAAATGTTGCATACTTTCAGGAGGCATTGTTTTTTTAATTTTGCTTTAGAAGAATGCAGAAAAATGCATCACAATACTTTTATCTCACAGCATTTTTCTACATGACTCGCGTTATACTCTATACGTTAATAATCATATATAAATCGAAGGTTGCAAACCATTTATGCATTCACTGAAAATAATAATCGGCATAAATTTAGGCGCAGTAGTTATCACAATTAAGATACCAGAATTTTTTTAATGAATTACTAAATAGAACAGCTAACATATTGAAGGTGTTGTGATCTAAAATAATGTTTAGTTCTTCAACACATCGCCACTGCTTTTAAGAATTCACAATATATTCACATGATCCAAAGAAGGATCGAAAATAATTCAGCTTTTTGTATAATATAAGAAAAATAATATGTTTTAACAAAGAGGAGAAAAAGAAATTATAGACATACATTTATTTCGTCACGCTAAGTATTTCTGCTATAGATTACATTTTACCGGCAGATGTTGCATATTTTTAGGTAAGTCTTAGACAATAAAATATTGGTTTCTCAAAAACAAATGAGTTTTGCTGTAAACTCACAAATGACAGGCCTTGTTCACTTTACTAATGTACAGCGCAGCCATAAACGTAATTGATTTAATTCCTTTAAGGCTTCCGAAATCTGCTTCTCATATTGGCATCGCTATTCTAATGCCATAAATATTGTCAATATTTATGACTGCACCTAAAGTTATGCCCAGAAAAAGTATTTTTATAGTTTTAGAAATGCACAAAGGTACTTAAAAATATACGAAGGATACATACAGGTAGAGGTTTCTAAGGGCACTACAATATATGAACCATGAGCTTAAGTCAGTTATCGTCCCAATTCTGCCTTAAGCACGTAACTAAATTTTTGAATAAAATTTGTTTTTTTTATGTTGCAACACACTAACCAAATCCCATCAGAGACTCCGCAACATTTTTTATTTTTTTACCTCACTCTTCTTTCACTTCCGACGTCCGTTTTAACAAACTCCCTGCCAGCTGCAAAATACTCGCGTCACACACTCGTTAACCACATAAAAACGTTGCAATAAAAACTTGCTTAAATTTTTTATTACTAAAACCACACTTGAAACTTAAATATTCAATATTGTGTAAACATTTCACTTTCTTGAAATCCCCAGGCAACGACTGAATCATGCACTCATCGAAGAAGGTTACGACATCAATCACGACCGCTATCCTGAGGGCTACCAAGAGGCACCGTTGGCCTACGATGCTGTCTGGAGTGTGGCGCTGGCATTCAATAAGACAATGGAACGCCTCAAGCAGCGACAGAAATCGTTGCGCGATTTCACCTATACGGACAAGGAAATTGCCGATGAAATTTATGCAGCCATGAATTCTACACAATTTCTTGGCGTATCGGTAAGTGTGTGTTTGGATTGGGAGATGAAAGCATAGCATGTGCGGCAAGTGAAAATAAATCAATTTTGCTTGCGGGTAACATTCAAAGTTGTTTTCAATGCTTTGGCAAGGTATGTAGATGCTAGATAGAGAGGAAACGAGATATGGAGAGGTTTATACAAATGTGTGTATGTGCAAGTATGCTCACGTAGGAATGTTCATGCATACTTACGGCTGCACTTTGTTGCTATTTTTATTGCAAGCATTTGCATTTTTGGTCTTGCTGCAAGTGGCACCGCCGGCTGATGTTTGCTTTTAAATACTAACTTGTTCGCCGATTTGTAGACAATTTGTGTTTAAGCGACGTAACAAAGAGAAAAGTTAACTGAAGGCACTTTTCTGTTAAAAGCAATTGAATGAGAAATTACCTTTGTGTTTGGAGTACAAACAGATAGCCCAGTGTGCATTCCTTGATATTATCAGGTGCTTTTGACAACACAAGTTATAAGGCAATCTCCGTAGGTTTGTCAAGGAAGGATATCCCGAAGCTTATAACCGACTGGATAATAAGCAAGCTGAGATCCAGAAACATAACCCGAATGTAACATACTGGTCATTTAACACGATAATAATGCCAATTATTACCTACTCAGCACTAGTATGGTCTTATGGCCTTAAGCCAAAACGGCGAGCTCCGGTTCTACTCTCGGCAAGTTTCATCGCCTTGTATGTGTGGCTATTACGGGGGACAGTTGCTACTGGCTAAAATGGCATAGCTCAAGTTTTGTTTGATAAATACTTAATTTACATAATTTATTATTGTTGTTAGGGAGATAGCACTGCGACCATAAGATCTATTGTGCCCCCTACTTGGATTAAAGAATTTCCTTTAGTCCAACCTCCGAGATAAATCGTAGTATTGAGCCTATGTCTCTGAAAGTTATCCCATCGTTCGTAATTTGATATTCGCCTAGAAATGTTTGCGTTTGTTTAAGTGATAGTTCAGCCTACAGTGTCCTGTAAGAATTCCTGTGATCATTTTCAAGTTCTTCTTTGACAAGCCCATGTATTCCTCAAATCTTGTTTGATTGTAACCAGCCTAAAAGGATTTGGAGTGTTCCAGACCTGGTAAGATTTGAGGGCCTCGATGGCTGCTTGGATGTCCGATAGAATAGCAATATTCCGTACACGGCAGTTACGCTGGAGGTTAAACACCGCACACCTTTCAATAGCATACATTTCTGCTTGAAAAATGGGCATCTGTGTCCCCATTGATTTCGAGTACTTTGTCCTCGGTCCATACACACCGACTCTGGTACCGTGTTCGGTAAGGGAGCCGTCCGTGTACCAGGACATCATTTGTGGGTTTATTTTGTAGGTTTCTGAGAAACCCCCCCAACTTCTTTTGTTGCTTAATTCAGTTTTGAATCTTTTTGTGCAGCTTAACTCGGGATAAAGATTCTTACGGCTTTCTTCCCCACTTCTTCCATGTGGGATTTCCACAGCAGTTTTTTGATCTAGTATTACCCCTAGAAATTTGACCTCCTTCTGGTATTCTATGTTTATCCCGTCAAGACGGATCGACTTAAGCCCATCAAGTTTATAGTTCCTTGTGAATGGTACTACAGTTTTGGCTGGATTGATTCCCAGTCCAGCAGTAGTACACCACCTTCTAGTAACACTAAGGCCTATTTGGATTCTGTCACACAGAGTGTCTAGAAATGTTCCTCTACATAACAGTACTATGTCATCCGCATAACCCTAGCAGGTGAAGCCAGTCTCCGTTAGGTTCTGAAGGAGTTCATCTACTACAAGGTTCCACAGAAGCGGGGATATTAATCCGCCTTGTGGGTAACCTCTTGTTGTGTTGGCTATTATCTTGCTCCCAGTGATTGTGTCGATTTCTATTCTCCTGGTATTGAGCAACATGCTGTTCCATGTCACTAGGTATCGTTGATCCGCCTGCTGATTACGGCCCGGTTTATGCCCGCATGTGACGTTTCCCTGTTATCTAGGCTATCTTGGAGTTCTCCTGTCAGTTGATAGAGGGCGGTTTCCGCAGAGCGGCCTATAGCCTCACTCGGTATCTCCTCTGATAAAGGGATGGATCCTGGAAAGTGAGTATTCAGAAGGAGTGTGACCATCTCCTCTTCATAAAGGCTTGCCGATGAGATAGTGGCGTTTTCAGACATTGCTTTGCAGAGTCTTGAGGCCTCTGTTGTCTGGTCTATGTTTTCGCAAAAGCTTCTAAAGCTCGCGTGCTTTGCAGCTCTGATCTCTTTGTTATAGAGAGTTATAATTTGCCTATATTCCGTCCAACTTCCGGTTCGTTTTTTCCGGTTGAAAAGTTTACGAACATTATTTCTGAGAGTACTGAGATGACTACTCCACCAAGGAACATCCATCGAGGAGCAGATCCTACTTAAGGGACATCTGCCCTCATTTACGTCAATAAGTGTTTCGAGATCTGTAGGACCTCTGATATTTTCTATCAGCCCAGAATGAGATAAATTTATGGTCAGGGTAGTGTGAAACCTTTCCCAGTCTGTCTTTCTGGCGTTCCTAAATGTTGTGTTTAGAGGAGCAGTTCCTGCAATACCAAACCTAATAATTATATGGTCTGACATGGAGGGTTCGTTAGACAATATCCAATCTTTAACTAGCGTTTTCATCAGAGTATTCCCTATAGTTATATCTAGGACCTCTTTACGCATGCAGGTAACGAATATTGGTGTATTCCCAACATTTAGTATTCCTAGTCTATTGCTAACAGTGAACTCAAGAAGGTACCTATCTCTTTGGTTGGTGTAGCTGCTACCTCAAGCTTCATGGTGCGCATTAGCATCGCACCCGAGTATCAAGGGTAACTTCATCTTATTGCAGTAGCCGACCAGTCTATTGACTTGCACCGGTGGTGCATGAGCGTCATCTCCTGGCATGTAGCATAAGGCAGCTTCCTTCTGGGTCTCGTTTATGTTGACCGGAACTTGGACTGCTACCAGATATCTTGTCATTAAATCTGAAATACAAAAGAATTTCAAACTTTTAGTTATCATTAGGCAGGATCTGGGATTTGCACACCTGGTGTCCCAAATTACCTGCATATTGCTTACCGCAAGGCCTTTAATTTGACCCCTGATGATCCAGGGTTCTTGGACCAGCATTATTCCCAGTCTATTCCTGAGGGCAGTTTTGGCGATTACTGCCGAGGCAGCTCTCGCGTGGTGGAGTTTAATCTGCGCTACCCTAGTGTTGGTATCCGTCATCTTACAGCCGTTCCTCCTCGTCCGTCGTCAGAGTGTCGATCTTTGACAGAACGGCCTTCTCGGAGTCGTCATCCGTCGCACTATTAGGGCCAATAGTTGATCGAGCAGTCTCTTCTTTTCAGCTCCCGCCGCCTTCGGGAGGTACGCCGTTACCATGTGTATGCTTGGTATATTGTTCCCATCGCACGTAGATAACTGCGGCCCTTTCCAACCAGGCAGTTGAGGAGCGGTCATCCGAAGCCATTCAGCCGTGTCCGCATCAGAACAATCCACCAGTATGAGCCCTGGGCGAAAGTGGAAACCATCAAATTGAAGTTTGGTTATCCAGCCCTTCCACATCTCTTCCCCGATTGCATCCACTATTATTCCCAGCTGCTCACGAGTGAGTGCAACCTCTGGGAAGTCTTTCGCCAAAAATTTTCATTGTGATATAAACTATTTTTGTTTAAAAAAATTCTTAAGGTTGCCAACAGTTGGAAGATAATAAAAATAGCTATACCAAAAACGAAAAATACATGACTCGACCAGACGAGCTTTGACAGTATTTTTCTTAAATATATCAACAACTTTATTGAAAAAACTCTTTCTTTTTTTATCAAAACGATGAGTTCACAGACAATTCAAGAATATTTTTGATTACTTTTATATCTTAAGAGGGTCACAGAAGATCCGGTTTGGCAATCTTTTGCAAAACTCTTTAAAGATTCGTTATAAAATAGACAAGTTCTTGCAAATTATCACTGTTCCGAGAGTTTTGAAAAAATTAATAGAAGTTAGGAAATTTTCAATATAAGTATACATATATATTTTTTTAATGGGAAATATTTTATTAATTTAGCATAAAGCAATTTGTCCTATTACAACTACTATTAAGATATTTTCTAATAATTTTTTTCTTTTTATAACTGTCTGTAACGGTTTTTAGTTTCCAAAAATCATTTAAAATCAAATTTGCCACTCTCTAATTTACAATCAAAATTTGCTTAGTAGTATACTTGTACACTGTAATCTTTCGCCATAACTAAATGTTACTAAAATTGCAAATGAAAGGCTTTGCAATGTACATCAAATTGCAATTAAGAAAATTGTCGGAAATCGGTTGAAAATTACAGCAGTCACTTATGGCTAACTTCTAAACATTTATTTTCGCATAAATCGTATGTACATAGAAAGACTCTAGATATTTAGTTTTTGCATGTCTTAAGCTCTTAACTTTCCATATTTGTTTTGCTTAGAATAGCAAATGTACCAAAACTATGATATTTGCCACATGAGAAAGCACACACATTCTGCTTATGAATACTTACTTGTCGTTGTATTTGATCTCATACTATATTTGCTTAGAACTTTTAACTTTGCTTCCTTTTTGTGGTGAACTTTTTCAATGAATTGCATATACAACATAAATTAATTTGGAAACTAAATGAATTTTTTGGTATTAATTTGTGGTTCTTTTTTGGCAATCGAAAATTTGAAAGGCAAAGAATGTTGTGCAAGCGTGCAAATATTTTATCATAAATTTTAATTTAACATAAGCAAATGTAGGCAATATACGAGTATGTATGTATGTAGAATGCGGATCGAGTATTTACTGTTGACTAAACATAAGTGTAGAGAAATAGGAAACAAAAGTAGCTACGAGTGAGAACTAGTGCAATCATTGTCCTTCAGACTAAGGCAGTACTTCGTTCAATCGGCAGCTGTTAGTGTGAATGTACAACAATTTTCTTGGATAATAGTTAAAATAAATACTGCTACTAATTTTTTTTTACACGCATTGCCATATATAACACAATTACAAATTTTTAAAAGTGCAGTTTCTCAACGCTAAAGGGTCGTCGACCCGAAGATGCGGTGCCTTTCAACGCTTATGATCTCTAACTAATCAGCAGCATTTCATATTTCTACATCACTAAAATTTAAAACATTTTTTTTCAATTAAACATTCAACTCTTTTCCGTCTATATTTCAGCACTTGATGCACCTAAACAAATTTTTATCGCAAGTACATTTATAGGCACAATTATGCACTCACAGCTCATGCGAGCACAGCGAAGTGAATGGCGTTTTTTAATAAAAGTTTTATTTTTACTTAGCAATTTGTAGTACAATCTACATTTTGCTTAATAATTTTCATAAGAAGTATTATTTAGGTTGGCAATAAGTAGTTGTACATAAAAACTACTTATTGCCAACCTAAAGATGGCATTTGTTCAAAAAATATTTAATTAAAAAAAAAAAATTTTATTAAAGTCTGAAACTGTAATTTTTGCAATTTTTGTTGAATTATTTTTTGTACAACTATTGCATTTTTTTTCTCTCATATTCTAGAGTTGGTATTTTTACGACAAATCGTAAATTAAAAAAAAGTTTTTGCTTAATTGCTTGGATTTCGATTTATAAAAAAAAAGTTTTTAATTTGTCAAAAAAAAGTTTTTGCTTTAGGAAAGAAATAGTATTTTTAGTGTTTTTACTTTTCTCTCGTATCCTAGAGTTGGCATTTTTACGGAAAACCGTAAATTTAAAAAAAAAAATGTTGCTTAAGTTTGAAATTATTAAAATATTTTAATTTGTCTTGGAAAAAAAATGTCGATATGGTAAAAAATATTATTTCTTCGTGCAACTACTTATTGTGTTTATTTTTCTCTCACAACCTAGAGATGGTATTTTTACGAAAATTCGAACAAGTTTTGGCTTAAGTTTGAAACTATAACTTTTGCAATTTTTATTAAATTTTTAACTAACAAAAAAAAAAAAAAAATGTATCATAAAAAAAAATGTTCATATTGTAGAGTTGGTATTTTTATGAAAAATCCTAAATTAAAAAAAATGTTTGGCTAAAGTTTGAAATTACAATTCAAGCGATTTTTGTTGTATTTCGAACTATTAAAAAAAATTTCGCTAAGGGAAGAAACCGCAATGGGGTCACTTACATATGTGAGTTCGTTAATTGCAGCCATTTTTATTCCACAATTAGAGAATAGCTAATGGCTTCACGTTCAAAACATTATTATAATTCTACTTATAACGCTTACGAAAAACCAGTATTTTTTATTTACAAAAATAGACCAATTCAAATTTAACCTGCAAATCAATAAAAAATAGTTTGCACTTTTTGATTATGTAGTAAAGTTTAAGATCATCTTAGTACGAGTATAAATTCACTTTTTGAAATATTTTTAATTGTATTATTTTTTAATATTTATTTGGACAAATAGTTTAAATTTAAATTTTCTCTAAATATAAATTAAGACGAAAACAAAACTTCCTTGCAGTCGCGTCGGAACGATTATTTTCGTGGGTGGGCTCACTAAAAAAAATGTTTAGTTCTCGAAATGAACTCCCGGGGATATACTAATTGTTCATGCTTTAATACTATGTATTACCTTAATTTTCGTGATTTCATTTCAAGGATATCACACAAAAAGTTGATTTTTAAAAAATGAACCAGAACGAAAATAACGAAAACTTAAAAAGAAAGAAACACAAAATATGCATACCTTTTAAGATTCAATATGCTTCAATAATCAAAATTCATGGGTGGGCTCAAGCCTACCCAGCACACACGGCTCCGACGGCACTGCCTCCTTGTTACCTAATGTTTGTTTGCTCCTTTTCAACTGTTTTCTTAAAATGACGGCTAAATTTTAAAAGCCAACAGCCATTTACATATATGAATGACATCAACCAACCTTTGCTCGCTTAGTTCATTCCTTCTATTATTTGTGCTCCCCCTAAATTTCGGATGCTTTTTGGAATTTCACTGCCCACCTTCTAAACAAAATATTTACCTGGTATTTGCTTGCTGATGCGACTGTGTCTTTTAACTTTCAGAAAACTTTTTTTGCGGTATTGCAGCAACAACTTTATTGAGAAATTTCCATTCTTTACTTTTATACAGGGTGCGGACAAATTTCAATTTGAATTTCCCGCAATATCGTAGTTCTGTCATATGTCGCTATTGAGTTTCTTGAGTCTAGTAAATAGTCATAAACTTAAAATAGCCAAAACGCTACGTTAAAGTGCGGAGTACAATAAAAACAAATTCATCTGAACGTTTTAAAGGATCTTTTGGTACCGTGGGTTGTACCTGGAAGGGAATATGTATTTCAACAGGTCGGTGCACCGGCTCACACGAGCCATTTCGTCCAAAACTAGCTATCAAACAATGCGGACATGTTCTGGTCCAAAAAGTTTTGACCCACGAACAGCCCGAATTTGAAACCCCTCGACTACAATTTTTGGAGCGTTGTTCAACGGGTTACTAACAAGTCGCATATCTACGCGTGCATATCGAAGCAGCATTCGCCAGTATGGCCAGCGCTGTGTTACGGAAAGCGTGCGTGCGCTTCAAGACAACGATGGAGGCGGTAATTGAGGCAAACGATTATACTCCTGACAGGTCCCACGAATATTGACTAAAAACATTTTCTTTTACATTTGTACTTTGTGTCCATAAATTATATTTTAAAACAAAGTGCAATTGGTTCAGATTTAACTGCCGCACCCTGTATACTATTTATATGTTTGTATGTGTGTAAGCACATGCACACTGTTGATTTATTATTACATACAGCAAGCACCTAGTAATCAGTTGTTGCAAAAAGTTTGACAGCACAAAGTCTCGACTTTTGCGGTTTTCCGAAGAAAGTTTTACGGTGCTTATCGGTTGAGTGTCAGAGAATCGTTACAAAAAAAAAATAAGCGTTACGTAACCAAAATTGTGTTGGTGCGAGTACGAGTATTAAGCGAAAACTTAATTGTTACGTAACGGGAATTTATGTGCAGGTGTAAGAACTTTGAAAGAATTTTTGAAATGTGAAAGACAGAAAGTGAACTTCAGTAGTTAGATTTATAGCTGATCAAATAATTCGAAGCACTTGTGAGAAATTGTCAACTACAACAATTTGTTTGTTTGTGTCAAATCCGCCAACTGCTAATTTTTAAAATGACTGTATTCTTGGAGCCATTTTGGTGCTCAATGATTCGGACAGGAGAAAGAGGCAAAAATGTAAATATTCTAGTGTAATCAAAACCCGCTGTTACCAGCATTATTTAAATAAATAGAAGTAGTAATAGAAAAAGGATTATTTACGAAAATGCAATATTCTTGCTCACTTAAGTTATCAACCCTAAAGCCAACTATCCAACTAAACAAACAACCAAAAATGCTTAAAATGCAAAATAGTCTGTAGAAAAATGCGATTAGAAAACCCATAAAAGCGTAGAGAAAAACATAAATAACAAAGCAGTTGAAAGAGAAAGGACTAACAAAACTAGTTAAATTAAATAAATACACAAAGTGCTGTAAAGTAACTGTCAGTGGGAGCGAATAAAATGAAATAGGAAACGAGGATAAAAACAATGCACTGGTTGAGTTTTCGTTTTAAATAATGAAGGGTGAGAGTAAAATAATATATTTCGCATGCTTTATTTTTTACATAAATAAGGAAGGTCTTTAATTTTAGAACGCCTTTTTTAATGCAGATAAGGTTTTTATATTAAAAAAAATGTAATTACATGACAGTATAGTTAAAAAAGTGGCCGCTGAGGTCGAGTTGGTAGCGGTGCGTGCTATAACTCGATATGCCGGTGAGTTTTTTTCTTATAGCGGTCACTCCTCGGCAGGCAATGGCAAACCTCCGAGGGTATTTCTGCCATGAAAAAGCTTCTCATTAAATACATCTGCCGTTTGGAGTCGGCACAAAACTGTAGGTCCCTCCATTTGTGGTAAAATATAAAGACGCACACCACAAATGGTAGGAGAAGCTCGCACCAAACACTGAGCTATATAGTGTACGCGCCAAAATTATATATTATATTATATATATAGTTAAAAAAGTAAAGTATTTTAAAAATTACTTACTGGTAGCATATCTTTAAACCAAGTACCAAGTATGCACTAAATAGTGAGATGAATAGAAGCTAACCGTCAGTAGTTTTAATAAGAAATTGAGCAAATTTCCCTTAGTGCGTCCATGTCGCTGTGATATCATATCGCTCTAATGATTGACTGATTTCGTATTTTAAAAATTGGTAATGAAATCTAGTTTCTCTAATTTATGCTTTGATAAACAACCAAAAAATATATTAACTGGAATATCATAACATAGTAAAAATCTCAAAATATATAAAATTTAAACCAATTTAAAAAAGTCCCTTTTAAAATAAATTTCGTTAGAAAAAATATATTTTTGTACTTCTTTTATTTTATTTCACTAATTACATTGACTTATATTCTACAACAATATTTTGACCACCATAATTTTTATTTTCGGACGCTTGCGAAAATTAAAAACGCTTTCATTATAATATTAATAATTTTTAGATAGTAAATTTTATGATTTTTAAATATCAAATTACACAATTTGAAGTACCAAAATCGCTATTTCTGGAGACTTCGGTTTTCAAGAGACCTGTTTCCTTTACTTAATCAGTACCGCCATGTCGGAATACGAGGAAATATAATAGCCGACTCTGCTGCTAAGCTAGCTACCAGATCCCCGCTTAAATTAGTGAACACCATATATGAAAAAGACATTAAGAAATTAGCCTCTAAAAAGTACACTGAATTCGAAAATGAGCAATGGGCTGAATACGCACATTACTACAAAACAATAAACCCCGCTCGGCAGGCATAAAATCCACCTATAACAATTCATAGGAGACATAACACGGTATACACTCGTTTCCGCCTTGGACATTCCAGATTAACGCACAAATATTTACTTGAAAATACTGACCCAGCATGCTGTCCTTATTGCAATAACAACGTCCTAACAATACAATACATAATAAAAGACTGCTCTGCACTGGAGAGTACACGCCAAAGTTTACCCAACCCAAACATAATGGATCTTCTTGTAAATGTATCTCATGCCAACATTAAAGAATTCATAAAATTTCTATGTAAAATAAATGTCTATTTTGAAGTGTGATAACTCTAGATTATAACTCATGTAATTAGTTTAAGAAGCTAATGGCCTCAGTTGCTAATGCTAATATTTTTTAGATTGTTTAGGTATAATTGTATTATCCTTTAACAATAAACTAATAATAATAATAATTATCCTACTCAAGCCTTACTTCTTCTACAAATTGTCTGTAACAAGGTTGGCGTTGCTGTTTACTAATTTCCTTTGCCTGGCAAAACATGGTGTTGTACAAAAGTTTACTAGCCTAGGTAAGATTGTCGAAATATCACAAAAATTGAGAAGTTGGCCAAAAAAAATTTTTCAACAAGTTGGGGTTAATCTTATTAACACTTTTAATGCTATATCAGTCCAACTTTTGTTAAAATGTGCTTATCGAAAATTTATTAAGAGACTAATAAATAAATTTTCAGTGTAAAATATTACCAAGAAATTAATTTATTGGTCTGTTAATAAGAAATGCGCACCTAAACTCAAAATATTTGATATGTTTTCACTTTCAAAATAAGCTCTTATCGGCCAAATAAACAAACAAAATTATGTATATAAATCGTTCTAGAAATATAAGAGAGAATGTCTGCAGAGGTTTGGTGAATATTTCCATTTCTGAATTCTTAGAATAACTTCTAAGTTCCGTTTACTTCAATCTAAGTTATGTTTGATGCTTCGTGTAAAAAATAAAACTACTTTTAAACAAGCTGCAATATTTTAAGTACGCCATATTAAGCCACACTGAGAGTGATATTAATCTAATGGCGAAAACAAGCATTTTTTGTGGCAAAGCACTGCAGTTTAAAGTGGGAAAAAAATGCAACATACAGCGTTCGTACAGCACAGCAGTGCGGGTACATTGCATCAGCCGCAATTTGAGTAAATGCCATTGCAGTGGCGCCACAGCACACTCCGGCAAGTCCCTTGCGCTCTTTAAGCAAAAAATGTAGCGTACATACATATGTACATGCTGAAATTCACTCTATAATCAGCTAGCAACAACCTCTAACTGGCAACCAGCAACTGCCAGCGAGCAGCCAAGAGCCAACAATGCGTAAATACACAAGTGAGAACATTTTTTGCGCCTCCATGAATTGCACACTTGCACACACTGTGCCAGCTGACGCTGCGGCACTAAATAGCTGTGCGCTACAACAACAACAATAGCCAAAAAAGAGAGACAACCAATGCCATCTGCATTTTCCTGCTTAACATAGCAACGAGTTCGCACATCCTTCACTCCTAAGGGAGCTGATTGTTGCTGCTCGCACACACATTTTGATGTTGTTGGTTCCGTTTTTTTTTTTTGTGCCACTTTTCCTCTACTTATTTTACTATTTTATTAGTGCACCAAAGAGGCGACGAAGTCTGACAATTCGCAGTGGCAGCACAGGATGAGTTTTTGTTGCAACACAGCGATGCCCGGTTGGCTCACCGTTGTTGTTGCCAGTCAGCGACGAACTTGTACGTACCAACCGCTGGATTGCTGGGTTGCTGTTGCTAACGGTAGTAACACAATGTTGGCAATCGCTTTTTTGTTGGTGTTGCTACTGCCCGGCAAATGCGGAAATGCGTTGAAATTGCTGCAAATTGTTTGGGCTTCTTGCATGAAGTAGCACGTAGCAGAGAAAGGTATAATATTTCTCTATATGTTTACATATGTATGTATATGTTTGTATGTAGGTAATGAGAACTTCATTTCACTTTTTAGAAAAAAGTTTCTTAAACCTTTCAAAAAAGCAAATTACGGTGGTTACCATATTATGAACAACCAAACTGAAACTTACTTAGTTTGTTACTTATATTTATTTATTTATTTTTAAGAATTTAAGAATACGTAAAAATGTGGAAAAAAAAATGTTCAAACATTTTAATAGATTTTAAACTTTTTTATTAGAAGTGTCAGAATTTTTTTGAGTATGCAGTTTTACACCCAATTCAATTTTAGTATAACCATGTGGAATTGTCAAATGAATATGAATCACTTTTGATTTATTGGAATTTTTTTGGTAGCATTTGCTTACATACATATAACGAATAAACAACAGCCTTGACGAAAAAATTTCAAAAAAAAATCAACGGTCATTCCTAGCTTCCTTGAAACTTTCACTTTGTAGTTATAAAATGAAAAAGGCTATTAACATACAACTCAAAAAAGTTATTAAACTTCTGAGAAAAAAGGTCAAAATTTAATAGAAAATTTGTTTAATTGTTTTTTTTTAATTTTCTATAAATTTTCAAACTTGATTTTATGTATTTATAAATATAACTGTCAAACCTTGTTATTATGAATGTAGTTGCAAATAAATTGGCCATGATAATTATTTTAATATTTTACATGAGAAAAATTGTATTTAATCGATCATAAATAAACAAACATCAAAAGCAGTCAGTTGATCATAAATTATCAAATTTTCTAAACCGAAAAAATTAACAAATAGTCGAACTAATTTAAAAAAAAAAAATTCACAATGAAAAATTTATAATAGTCATGTTAACCAAATATACCCTAATAAAAAAGTTTTCGTTTTTTGTTCCTTAGTCCTGCTTAGGAAACAATAAATCGTACTATTGCTCGCAAAAGCTCTGTATGCTAAGGGCTTGAATACAGTTTTAAAGAAAATCACATTTTTTCATTATTTGTGTTGCTTGAAAAAGTACTTTGCCGTTGCTGAAAATTTTCTTGATTTTAAAAATTTTTATAGAAGACAATTTCTTTTTCATATCTTTTGTGTCATATTATATGAATTTTTCGATTTTCTTTATACTCGTGTATATGAAATGAACAATTTCAAGCTCCAAAAAAACTTGGTGGCATTCACTTCTGCTAGAATAGACGAAAGTCAAATTAGCTCCTCCTTCTCATTTATCTAATATTAACTGAACTTTTATTTAAAGTGTTAATGTTTACACTCCACACATATGCAGTAGTCCATTTTATCCAGATTGAAATTGTACTTTCAATAAAGAAAATACTGCAGTAACTTTTGACTACAAAATATTTAACAAAAGCAAATGTACAGTTAACAAAAGCTCCTCTCGACCTCTTTTAGCCTCAAAAATGTACCACACTGATTTCGTACTTCCTTATAGGTGAATGTATTTCCAAACTCTTATATTAAACTCCTTTTTGGCGTGCTGGGAAATTTAAATGCCTTCCTACATACGTATGCAGAGAAATGTGCAAAATGTAATTTGTATTTATGTGTGTGTGCATTCCCATTGCAACACCATCATTCAACAACACCAATAAATACAATGTCAACTCTCACTGCAGCAGCAACAGAAACTAACAAAAAAAAGATGTCATTAATTTTATATGAACAAGGCAAACATTAAATTGAAAAGTGGTTTTTTTTGCCAGCTTTGCTCCCCTCATTCACTTACGGCATAACGCCTTTCCAAGCTGTGCATGTTAAGCGGTATAAAAAACTAAGTAGAAAAAGAATCAACAACGACCCAACAAAATAATGGCCGCTATGCATTTTCGCTCCCACTAACAAAAATCGAGTATAAAAAGTAAGGAAGTAGGGAAAAGTAAATACATATTTGAATGAATGAAGTTTGTTGAGTAGAATGTTGTGGTTGCGCATATTCGCGTCAATTTACTTAATGGGCGCAGGCATCTACCTACACACGTAGTTATATGCATTTATAATTAATAGGTATGATGCAAATTTATTGCATGCTTTTAGGCGAATTTGCGCATTCTACTGATTTACGTGCACTACACTAAGTTGCAGCACATTTTTGACATTCATTTAACTGGAATTTATGTTAATGTTTTATGAATATATTCAATTAATAAAGGTGACCTTGCTATTGGTACACTTTTTCGGAAAAGTGTGACTCATTGAAATTTAAAATATTAGTATAAAATGAAGATGTCTCCAAAATATGATTTAATTGAAATTCCAAAGCTAACCAAAAAATCGTAGCTTTAAAAACTTCACTAATTTTGGATTTTATTAATTGCTTACATTTGCATTAAAGATAGGGAGCTTTGTAGAGAGCCGATAGTGGAATAATAATATTTTTCTATTTGTTTCTTTTTAATATTTTTTTTAAATGTCTGCTTAGGGATGTTTAAATTAATATGAGTGTTGTTTAAATTATCCATTACCAGGTTGAGAATTATATATAAAAGCGATTGAAATAATAAGCAAAGTTGTCTAACTCAAAGGCGAAACTTTTCCCTTTTACGCAGAAGCAAAAAAAATGCTTTTAAAAACAACTTTTACTTTTACTTCTATTGTTCACCCATAACAGTTCTCAAATAAATTCTTGAAATAAAACTAAACTTATATTTTGTCTCGTTTTACAGGGTGTCGTTGCGTTCAGCTCGCAAGGCGATCGTATAGCCTTAACACAAATCGAACAAATGGCGAATGGAAAGTATGAAAAATTGGGTTATTACGATACGCAATTGGATAACTTAACTTGGTTAAATATGGAACAATGGAGTGGAGGAAAGGTAAGGATGAAAAATGAAAATTGTGAAGAAATAATTTTATTTTTTTTTTAATAACCACCATAATTCCATTGTCTTAACTATCATGCCTAAAACTATACTACAGAAACTTAGACGTGTAACTTAGATGGTGTAACTTTGAGATCATGTTTTTAGCTAACTGAGTTTCACAGCGGATGCCAAAAAGCAGCAGATGTGACAACTGTCATATTATGACAATTGTCATATTATGACAATATTCATACTTTGACAAGAGTCATACTATGACAATAGTCATGATTTGGCAAAAGCCACCGCTTCATTTTAAGAAATTAAATAGTCTAACGCTTATGACAAAGTTCATCGCATACCTTTTGTTGGGAACCACGCCTAAAACTATATCGCAATATATGTATCATATCACTTCAAAATCATTCCGAATATAGTAAAAAGCCGAACACGATTTTTCTCTAAAAGAAAGTTGTTAACGAGTATCGGAAAATTGTTCCGGTAGTTAAGACAAATAATAAAATAAAATCTTGTGATATTTTTTTCAAAGTTTTTCTTAGAAAAAAATTGTGGGATTAAACGGATGTACTAGAACTTTACGACCAGGTGACCTTCCGTATAAAAATAAAGTGGCTAAAATGAGGATGAAACTTCCCTGTTTCCTTCTTAACTCGTTAATATTCATTTGTCGTACAAAAAAATACTGGTAAATTGAGCAAAAGTTTACTTATAAAGAGGAACTCCTAAAATAGCTGTAAATTATTTTTTTGTCACAAGGTTGCATTTCTTAGTTTATTTCAAAACTAATACTCCTAATCTCCCCCTCGCTGAGACTATTTTCGAAAACACAATATTCCTTTATCTGCATTAAGTCCCTAAAAGTCTCTAAAAAGCGTACACATGCCGATAAGTACAGTCCGATTGGCTTATCAGAACATTTTCATAACTATTCCTAAATTTATTTCTTATTTATCACAATTTCGACACTACAGCGTCTATTCTCACTTTGGCTCGCTTTGAATTCTGTTAATGAAATACCTCACTCTACACTCATTGGTTTAACAGCTCAACGTGCACTTTAACTTAATCGTGTTTTTATGTACATATCTATATCTATAATATCTGCATACACCAATAAGCGCCAGCGTCCTTGACTCGCATACGCTTGAATATTTAAGCAAATTATGCAAATGAGCCTTCACTTCAATGCACTATGCCTGCCGTCGCTCAAAGACAGCCTGTCACACTCCCACGCCCATTGAACTTGAGAGCAGGTGATAAAATGAAGCTCTCTTCGCCATTAAGCCAAAAACAAAAAAAAATATAGCACACAGAATATATGAAAACAAAAAAACACACAAGTCAGTATGCGATACTGAGTGGCGCTTTATAAAGCTTTTTACTGGCGACTGCTCTTGATTTGCCGATGGAAGTACTTGAGAATAAATCATGGCTTTTTGGCGAACTACAACAAAGTGAAAGTCGCTGCTGACAACGCATTGAAATGCAATGACAAGTGAGCGAGTAGGCAATGAGCGAAATATATGAAAACCAGAAAAAAACCAAGGAAAAAAATCAAATACATACCGCACGAATTGCCAAATCAAAAAGTTGAAAAATAAAACAGAAATTGGAGAGAGAATGAGAGTTTAAGTGACTTGAAGGGCATAGAAGCGTACACGTGAAATTGAAGGATTATTTGATTTCGTGCGGCAAATGGATGTGAAAAGTGCACTTTGCCAGGCGCCAGTGAGCTTTGAATTGAATGCAAACCAACGCCAACGCCAACAGTGGCTAGCAAAAGCAGGAATATTCCTTATATACATATTTATAAGCGCTTTGAATCACTCGGTGTGAATTTGCTTTACACTTGCTTCATTTCTTGCACCGGTATTCGAAATCGACATTTTAATAGGCAAGCAGAACGCTAGGCAGTCGAAGAGACACAGTTATGTATATTTGGTTATTGATTAGAGGGCAGGCAAAAGTGTTTCGGTTGATGGTTTGGTTGGTTTGTGTGTAGCATGCGATTCCGAATGTGGTGAATGAAAATTGATTACACTCATGCACTCACACACACAGCAAGCAAGCAGGTGCGCAGATAGTCAAGCAGACAGTCAATTATTTGAAATCCAATCGCTGACTGTTAAGTACGAGTATTCGAAGTATGTAACTGCTATGGAGGGAAAAAAATATTTTTTAATGTAAATTTTTTTTACCTCACTCCCACACAGAATTCCTTGTACATATATTTTTGCTCATACCTCCGTGAGTGAAAGCAATTTACTTGGAATCGTATTTGGTTTTGTATATGGATTTGTCTTGGCGAGGATGGCAGAAATCGTTGTTGCATTAGGAACACTTCGATTGTGGCATGTTAGGCGCAGTGGAGTGCGAATGATATATTTACGTTGAAAACTGTGCAAATTGCATTTTGAAGAAGTTTATGCGAGGAGTGAACCAACGACGAATGAAGTGCAAGCGTACTCACGACTCTTAAAGTAAGTGTATAAGCGAGTTTGAGATTTTTTTCGATTGGATGCATATTTTATTTCTGTTGAATTAACATAGAAATGCCAATTAAATCGTGAGCAGTTTACACCTTCAAACAACGATATCGAGAATCAATTATGTTTATGCGAGGGAGGTAATCGAGATCAATATTTAATTGTCTCCCATAAGTTTTGGTTCTTAGAAGCTTTTTGAAATTTAAAAAAATATAAAAAACAGTTTTGCGGAATTTTTTCTAATCAAATAAATGAAATGCAGCAATTCAAAACCGACATCGATAACAACATTGATATGGTTAACTAAATATTGCAACATCGATAAATTTAAGAACTACAAGATTTTCAAAAACTATTGTAATTAACATAGCATAACGATGAGAAAGTGAAGCACAACGAAACTAATTACATTAATTCTATAGATTCCGTTTACAAAATTAATAAACTTAATTTTCATATTTACAACAAAACCGAAAATGTGCTTAGGGTAATCCCGAAATCGTCCCGAACCAGTCACAAAATAGTCCCGAACTAATCCCAAACAAGTCCCTAAATTATCCCGATCTGGTCTTGAACGCGTACCAAACAGGTCCCGAAATGATGCCAAGAAAGTCCCAAGTCTGTTACGAACCGGTTCCATCCTCAAAATTAAAAAAAAAATGTTTTCTCTCTTTTAAGACTTAGGGCCGTTGCACCATTTTCGGTTAAGCGCTTAATCGGAACTAAATGCGGCGGTTAAGACCATCCGTCAGACAAGCAAGCTCGGAATAGTAAGCTGAATTGTAGCTAACCGCCTATAATTTTAACCAGAGATGGTGCAAACGGCCCTTAAAAATATTTATCTCGCTGATATTTAATAAGAGAAGACTCAAAATGTAAGTCTTTAAAAACTAAAATGTTAACGGAAATGTTAACAGAATATAAAAATAGGCTTAAAATAAAGAAATGCTTTTCTCGGCGTTTTGATGTAGCACGTCAGAATTTTGAGAAAATCGATTTTTAAGCTTCAAAGGACCGTGGAGGTTCACTTCTTATGTAATACTATTATAAAAAGTTCTATAAAAACAGAATTGGTGAACCGATTTTATTGCTTGAGCCTGTTTTAAAAAGGTAACTGAATTTTTTATTAAGACATTTTTCTCCGGTATATGGCGCTTTAATTTTCATATTAAGTTAAAAAATAACCAAAAATTTACGAAATTCATTACAAATACAAAAAAAAATTATAAAAATACAAAAATGAATATGAAATCTTAACTATTACTTTGTGTTAAAAATGTTAAAAAAAAAATTGCAGCATTAGCCAACAACAAGTGAATAAGGATACAAAGTACCACATTGTATTACACAACAAGATTTTAACAACCTAGTTCGTGATTCACGTATGACAAAAGAAATTAGTGAGGTTGTTGGTTCACGTTTGAAACAAGGGATTTTGGTAGGCAATGATTTGAAAATATCTGCTGGACGTAAACGTGGTCATACTGTTCAATTTGATGAACATTTTGATTTATATGAAGATAAAACACAATAAATTGGTTACTGCAAAACGCCAAGACACGTATTTCTTTATTTTAAGCCTATTTTCACATTCTGTTAACATTTCTCATGTGTACCAAATTTGATTTTGTCGTACTGTGTAATAATTATCAGACTTTTATAGTTTTAAAGAAAATTTCGATAACTAGAAATGTCTATCCATTAAGAAACTGATACCAGCAACGCTAAAAATTATGATACCACTAACGATAGCCATACAGAGAATAATAACGATATCACTAACTTTTAGTAATTTAATTGTGAATTTCAGCTTGAGAGAATTATTGCTAAGCGATCTTATAAAAAACTTTAAAATTAAACTTAGAGGTCGGGCACAACGCAAAAGTACTCGTAACTCCAGCATTTTGGTATTCATGACATTCAAGCGAGAAAAAAAAAGTTCCCCAAACTTTGGGTTGCATTAATTTGATTGCTTTTTTATACATTTTTTTTAGTTGTCATACCGAAAATTTTAAAAATACTTTGCTTGCATTCCAACTCTCTGCACACTCATTAAAAACTTCCTGCTCTGAAGCGCTTCAAATCACATAAGTACATTGCAATTAATCGCTGTTTTTGCACTGCTATGCTCTTTTCCACTAGTGAAAGGTTTGCGCAACTCCCTCCAAACTTTCCCTGCCAAACAACCTACACTTGCACAATTTTTTCTCCGTTTAACTTGCCTTCATTTTACAGCATCAATGACAGTTCGATTGCCTTAATTACAGATGAAGTTGTTCCACTTGCTGCAAAACTCGCACCCCTGATGATTACAACTGCCCTGCCAGTTGCATATTTTAATATTACATAAACTCAGTTTCCTCAGCGATTTGCTTCATTTCTGATTTTACTTCGTTATTTCTTCCAAGTTTGTTCATTTCGTAGTTTGACAACTGCATGGCATTGCAGTAAAATTGCTCTCGATTGCACTTTTTTTGAATGCTAATTTTGCGGAATGCCAATTTGTGCCAATTCGTCCACTTTTTTTTATTTTTTATTTGCGCTTTTGCAATTTTTATTTTATTTTAATCTCTGTGGAAAACTCGTGTATGCAGCATGGAATAACGTTTAATGGCAAAACTCTGAGGCATTGATTGATTTCGGTAGCAGCATATATTTTAATGTCGTTGCTCGATTTTTACGTGTGATTTTTTTTTAAACGTTTGATGCTTTTAGGGAAATGCAATAAATTACTTTTTCAACTTGCAAACATTTCAAGTGCGGCATTCAAATGACTTCCTAAGTTTGGGAATTGCTAATCGGTGCTTGTGAGCTTTCTGCTTTTTTGTGTGCACTTAGTATTTTAATATATGCTACTTTTGTGAAATCGCATGAGTTTGGGGAGAAAAAAGTTTTCAACAAAAGCGATGTCATTGCAATTAATGTTACGTCAATGTCTTGTACAGTTCAGTGAGTTGAAATGATAACTACTTGTAGTACGAAATTGAATTTCAAAAATGAACAATTCATATGACGAATGATCGTTGGTGAATAAAACATGACACCGATTTCGAGATCACTTCCCAACATGCCATTACATGATGCTGTGATATGTTATTTTATTATTTTGATATCAGATGACCATTATGAAAAGATTACCTTAAAATCAAAATCTGTTATAATTTTATTTACTTTCGTTCATATCAATTCAAGTTAGTGGTGTATCACATGATGTTATATCACATAATGTGTTCGTACGATGATGTCAAAAGCGAAAATCCTTCTTCATTGAATCCATCGTCTGGCAATTGTCGCGTTCTTAACTTATAATTAAATCACACGAACAAATCATACAGTGATTTTAAGCAACTTTTTCTGATTTGAACCAATCCAGAAAACTTAAGGCGTTAGTTTTATGTAAGCAATTTTTTTTATTTTAATTTCAATTGCATTAGTTGTGTCTCCAGCAATGACCCAAATCTTTTTTTTATAATTTCAGGAAACAAACTTTCAATTTACCCGTTAAGATAAATATTAAAAAATATATATATTTTATACGTATGAAAAGCTGCATTTTTAATATTCAGCTTACTGCACAGCTATCAAGAAGATCGAAAATGCATATAAAATGACGCCTATGAAATTAAAAAAAAAATTTCTTCTATACAAAATTCTTGAATCCGTCTGAAGATATCAAAAAAAAGGAAGTGCTCGTCTATTTATTTTTTCAAGAAAATTTAAAGCAACGGCAAAGTACTTCTTCAAAAAACAATTATAATGACAATTTTTTCAAGTGTTTCTTCTTGAAAGCTGTATTTAAGCTCTTAAGATAAATATAAGAAGAATATATTAGATTTTTACGTATGAAAAGTTTAATTTTGTATTTTTCTGCTAAACTTTCTATTACTCAATAAATATTTAACGAAATTTTTTTCACTTTTCAGGTACCTCAAGATCGCACAATTGTACGACGCGTCTTACGCACAGTATCGCTGCCATTATTTGTCTGTATGTGTACAATTTCAAGTTGTGGTATAATAGTAGCCTTAGCACTTATTGTATTCAACATATGGAATAAGCATAGAAGGTGAGTAGTTTTTTAACAAACAAAAAAACTATGTAAAAAAGGAAATGTCGATGACAAGTAAAAAAAACTTGTAAAGTTGTCTTTAGAATATATTAATTTTTTAATTTGGATTATTTCATAAATTGCGCATGCCATTTTGTCGATTACAACAAAAATTGTTTCCTTTCAAAGTAACCGTCGAATATTTAAAATTACAACCAACTCCAGTGCAAGTACTCATATTTTGAGCAAAACGTTTGCAACGTCTTTTACTACTCTGACCTTAGAAAATGTTTAGTTAAACATCCCTCACGTTTGCAGCAATTAATGCCACATTCTGTTTCCATTATTCATCAAAATTAGAATTTTTTTTCTAAATTTTGTAAATAGTTTAATAATGCTTGCTTTTAGTTTAAGTTAGAGTAGGAACCATATTTCACTAGAAAATTGTTTTTAATTAATTAGAAGAAAAATAAAGTGCCCAAATCTGTCAATGTGATATAATATATGATCAGAGAATAATTAGAAAACTGAGAGAACGAAATAGCCTTTAGCACTACTTCCTTTCGTTGCCCAACTGCAATAAAAACAATGGCGCTCCGTGGTTTGTTTAATTAAGCAGAAAGGCAAAAGCAAAAGTTAGAGTGCCATTTGAGTTACTCATACGACATGCATATCAGTTTCGTAACTACTTAGAAAGCTTTAAATAAAAAAGTAATTTTTTTGTAATTTTTGGAGAGATGTACGAAACTAATTCACATAGAATTCAAACACGAAATTCAATTGATTTATTTAAAAATCAGTAATAAGCTTTCAGTATAGATTTCAGAGTAAAAAAACCGCATGAAACTCATGTGTGTCGAAACTGATTTATTTTTTAGAGAGAAGTTTCATTACTCAGGTGTTGTTGAGACTCATAAGAGTATTCTCTTCATGTTTCGGTAGTTTATATCGCAGTAGATAGCACAAGTGTTGTTGTTCCGCCAGATGTTGAAAAATTAATTTTAGCAACAGCAGACATGCAGAAGATGCAGAAATAACATAAACCTGCTGTTAAAACAGAGCAAACGTCATGTTTAAGCGCTAGTAAAGAAAATTGTACAGAATGTGTTTTTGTATGCGTTTGAGAAATGTATACATTTTAGATACTATTTACAGCAAAATTCTATTCAAGCAACAAATGAATGCATGTCACTCCTATCACCATTAAAATCAGCACTGCCAGAACTCTACGTTTCGATGGGTAACTTTGGTCTTACGCCCACACTACAAGCAAACATATAAATATATACTCGTATGTCTGCATATTTCGTATGCATGCCACTGACAAGCATTTAAGTGCTTGAATACAATTGCGTGCGCTGAATTGAAGTTGCAATACAAGGTGTTTTTTTTTTGTTTTTGCTACGAAATTCCGACAACTATGCCTTGCCCTTTATGCTATTCAAACTTTCCAAGGTGCTCACATGTGATAAACCCTGGCAGGATTTTAGATTATGAATATTCACATATGGATTTGTAGGCCCTTATAATAAATTTTTTTGCGGTTTGTACTTTTGTGCTTCTGTGGTTGGTTACTGTTAATACCAACTAAAAGCTATTGAAGTTATCCCAATGATTGTTCTCTCCTTTAAATGAATATAAAACTTTGTGTTGGAAGTTCAACTCACGATGAGTTGCTTTATATTTTTGTGAGGGATTCCACGATTTTATGTATAATTAAGTGTGAGTAAATAAAATTAAACTACGTAATAAATGAAGAAATCCTTCGGAGTTCAAAAGGTTTTCAAATAGTTAGACTGAATTTAATGTAAGGTAAGTAGCTAATGTGATCGACAATTAAATAATCGTTGTCAAATCAAGCCTCATGGATTTCAGTGCCCGCAAAAAAAATGTATGAAACAAGGAGAAATATAAAATCCAAAGCAGATAGAAATTATATTTTTTACAGATGAGACCATGTGCAATATAAGCTAACTGAAAATCGGGTAAGGAAGAGAGCCGAATGCAGACGGCAGTGAGACAAAGAGAGAGAGAGAGTGAGTACTCGAAGAATATTTACTAGAAATCGTGCAGCAAGACTTTGTCCCAACTTCCAAAAAAGTCCTTGCTTTTATGCTTAACTGCAACTAGATTCGAATATAAATTGTGTACACTCAACTTGAAAATGCGTTGTAGTTGAATATTGGCTGGGGGGAGCTTGTAAAATTCAAATAATTGATAGGATTTTATTTGTTGCGCTTTCCCGAAATTATTTAATTTGGAATTGATTTTCAAACAAAATTGTATACAGGGCTGTTTTGTTTTTTTTATCGTAAAGTTACAATTTTTAATAATACCGGTGACGAATATTTTAGATGCAAAATAGCTAAAATGTTAGTATTAGCATAGTAATGAAAAAGTGCCCAAAGTTTATTTGAGCTTCTGCTTTTTAAAAGAGTTTCATTCTAATTTCAATAAAATGAATGTGTTTTTGTGTCAAAATATCAATTTTCACTACACAACAATTGCATTATTTACAAAAGTACGTCAGTTTTGAGCTAGCATACAATTTTAACAATTCTGATCAACTAATTATAAAGAAATTTCATTTTTAAGCGTGTTGAAAACTAATTACTATTAATTGAGAAACTCTCATAACTATTTTTCTTTCGTTATGTATAGTACGAGTATATACAAAGTGAAAACTTTCCCTACAACTTCCTGCTAGCCAACATAAATTTCTTGCTTAAAGCAACATTGCAACTGTTTCATTTGTGAAATGCGTACATTCCGATACAGTGCGTTGCACAATTATAGTCTAGCTATATATTGATAAATTTTGAGAATTTACATATTTATTTATTTTCTTAATTTCCAAAATTTTTAAACTAAAAACAAAATGTCCCACAATTTCTTGCAAAATTTTACAATTTTTTTTCAATATTTTTTTTTATGCTTTTTAGTATGCAGTTATGCAACCCATTAAATTTAAGTATATCAAGGTGCAAATTTAAAATCGCGGCAAGTTACTGTTATTTTTGAAAAAAATTTTACTGACGCCTGTTCGAAATTTTTGTTTCGTTAAAAACTGCGATACACCATCAGTAAAAATAATAGACAAAATTCAATAACAAATTTTTACTTCTTAAAAATTACATATCCTATTGTTTATTAAAAAAAAATTTAAATACTTATGAAAGTACTTTAAATTTTTTTTGATAGCTAGAAACTATATTTAACATGGTTTTTTAATAAAAAAAATTTTATAAATTAAAAAAAAAATTTTAATTTTTTGAAAATATGGTTAGGCTATAGTTAAGCAACGCACCTCATATTTCTTTAAACATAGTGTTTAGGTATTTGATAGCACACTCAAAACTTCGAAGAAACTTCCATGAAAGGCAACTAATTAGCAGCGAAGCTCTTATTTAAGTTTCAAGTAACTCATACGCCATGTAAACGACTTGGCCACACCAAAAAGCAAAATTTCCTTGCTATACTCTGGGACACAGTGTTGCACGTATAGTACTCTGGAAATAACAATCCCCCCCGCCACCATCTCTTCACTACGAACCTGCCTATCTACCTGAAAAGCTACAATTCATGTGCACGTGCATATTTATGAAATGCGCAAAAGCTCGACAAATTACCGCCAGGCAAAGTGTGTTTGTGTACGGTTGAGCGTGCAAGCATTTAATCTACGCTAATGCAAACAAAATAAATCGCACATGCAACTTGAGCACACGCTAGCATGCTGAGAGCCTGCTAAGCTTGTTGCATTGTGAAATCGTGCGCTTGGTTTGACATTGGCATGCATTTATGTGGAAGAAAATTCCTGTTGCATCAAAACAGTGTTGCAGAGCGAGGAGAGAGAAAAAAAATGAGGAGAACAGACCAACAAAACGCGCAAACAATAGAAAAGCAAATACCAAGCAAATGAACGCAGAGCAGCTAACTAACTAGACTCTCAAATTGGAAAAAAAAAATGTGACCAGCTAAAGGTACGAGTAGTTGCAGCTTATAAGCCTGTCTGCCTGCTTGCCCGCCATCATCGCAAACCATTATCTTTACTTGCTCGTGCGCAGCAAAATAATTTCATATTTCTTTGCGCTCAATTTGCACTGCAATGAACTTTGCATCGTCAGCTAACACAACGCCAGTGAAAAAAAACGTAAATGGAAACAATAGTAATGGAGTGAAGTTGAAAGAAAAAAAATGTTAAAAAAATCGTTCAAGTATAATGAAAAGTAAGCAAAACGCTAAAAACTATTACAAATTCTCTGCTCGCTAGAAAATGTTGAGGATTCCCGCCTGTCAGGCGGGGAAAGAGCGCTTGGAAAGCACACCACTGCACTTCATTGAATTCTAACACGGATTTATGCCGACAGGCGGTTGATAGCACACATTGTTTTTGCACCTGTTGCTACTGCTGCATCAAGCATCCTTTAGATTATTCAGCTGTTGGCAGCACTTACGATTTTTTTTCACTTATTTATGCCTATTTGTGGGCTTTCCCGAAGCATTCTTTATTCATTATATTGGCATATTTTAGCCAGCTTTTTAAAACTGCAGTTTATTTTTTGAACTCGTTCTGGCACAGTCAGTCTTCTTTTGAGGTAAAGAGTTGAATGCTTTAAATAAAACACAATTTCGACATTCCATTCCGTAAGTATTTGCTGCATCTGAGAACCAATCAGTGTCAAAATTCATCCTCATATTTAAAAGAGTTAATTGCCAACTCGTTCACCAAAATGCGTTGAAACATCCCAAGTTCTTTAATGCCTGACAGGTGATGATAAGTTAATTAATTAATTAAAATTTACGTGATAGTGAGTGCTGGCAAATGCAAACGCTGATGTCATAATGCGGCGCTGCAAGTCAGACGGTTGTGTAAATAAGGAAAATTGTGCATTTCAATTTAAATGGAATACAAATAGCTGGGAAGCTTAAACAACTGTCACTGTCAGCTTTAATGAAGAAATTTTATGAAAATATGTAATACTTAGTTTGATATTTCAATATGAAAAATTTATTGAGCAAAATGTAAGTCTGAAGTTTCAATCTTTGTTTATTGTTAGTATGTAAATTTTTAAAATTTTCATATTGGTCCTTTTGTCTTATAATTAATGCTTGTGCTTATTGTTGTATTTATTTGTGAAAATAAAAATGCACACCTGAAGAAGCTAAGGTGTTTAACGAAAAGTCGGACCGTAAGAGTGAAGCAAGACTTGCACTTTTTTCAACATTAGATCAATAAAGCCTAAAAACCGTAACGAAAAAACTAAATGTCAACATTAATATGATAAATGATTAATGCTAAATGATTAATGATTATTGATTATTGATTAATGATTAATGATTAGTGATTATTGATTAATGATTAATGATTGATGATGATTGATTGATGATTAATGATTAGTGATTAATAATTAATGAGTAATGATAAATGATAAATGATAAATGATAAATGATAAATGATAAATGATAAATGATAAATGATAAATGATAAATGATAAATGAAAAATGATAAATGATAAATGATAAATGATAAATGATAATTGATAAATGATAAATGATAAATGATAAATGATAAATGATAAATGATAAATGATAAGTGATAAATGATAAATGATAAATGATAAATGATTAATAATTAATTATTAATGATTAATGATAAATGAAAACTGACGATCACAAATTTGGCTTTCTCCGTTATTTAGACCTTTCTGCATAATTTTATAAAAAATAAATAACAGAAGCGACTGTGGTCGTACAGACCTTAGGGAAGAATTAATGTGATTTTATGTTATTTTAAATTATTGTTTTTTTGCCTTGTTGTCTTGAATTATCCACAGTTATTTCAATAATTTTCATCTTCTCATAGGGAACGTATAAAGTCTCTATTCTTCAAGTTCTTCCACCCTCACACAGTCCCTCAACTATCTTTTTTTACAGTAAACCTTTTTCACGATTTTTTGTATTTCATTTTGGAATGAATTAAAATGCCAATACCAAAGAATAATTTATTTTCATATTCACTCTTTTATAATTATTTCTCAAACATAGTTTTATTATACATTTTTCGGTCCAATATTATTTGTTTTCTTACCCGCTTTCACGTTGACATAAAATCATACGAAATGGAAACAATCACTTGTCACTCATACGCCATGTCCCATGCAACACACTCCACTCACCATTGGCTAAACCGAACGTAAACTAACACAAACACATACTTCAGTGCTGTGTGAGAAAGCATTTTGTTCAACATTAGCCATCCTAATACAATGGTTTCACACTTTTTTTTCATACATTCCATTTGCAACAAAACCAACTGCCATACGACTAATCCAGCTGTTGTGCTCGGTTTAATTTTTTACTTTCAATTTGTTTGCATATTCACGCTCATATTTTCCTTGCAATTTAATTTCGTAATCAATCATTTTGTTTTGTGGTGTTAAAACTGTCATTGCCTTTGTCAATGTTGCTTTCAAACATACATACATACATAAGGATACTTATGGAAGTTTGTGGATGCCTGCATTTGACAGTAGAGGTAGACAAACAAGCAATGTAAACACATATTTCATATGAATTAATATGTGCATGTAAGTTCTCATTTAATGAATAACCGCACTCATTCGTCTGTATTGACATGAAGTTGCTTGCATTGTGGTTGAAATTCTAAAAAACGCATATTTTTTGCATTTTCTCTATACTCACAAAACTCTTACACACGAATATATTTTCGTTATATATCGATCTACACATTAGTGTGCATTTGTCAACGCTTGTATCTTTAGGTGAGCGGACGTTGTTGACAGCGTTGACGTTGTTAAATAATGACAATGTCATAATAGGCGGCTCTGCGAAGTGTGAACTTTTTTGAAAAAACTCTTTAACGAATATTTGAAGCTGTCTTTAATGAGTCTAGAAGACGAGAAAATTGATTGACCTCAAAAAAAGATAAGAACTTTTTTCAAAAATAAGCTATTTTTAACCTGTGGGAAGAAACACTGCATGCCTTATGTTACTTGGGCGAAGACAAGAGCTAAGTACTAATAACTTTCTCCGGGGACTTCTTGAGCTCATTTATATATCCTTGTTAATAACAGCGTCTACTTGACTACAGTGGCAAACTTTATTTGACGAATAAATTTGCATGTTTTTTTATATCTATACATTGTTTGAAAGGAGCATAGCTATTTCACCCCCTTTAAAATGATGTTTTCCAAAAAAAATCTAGCTAAATTTAAAGTAAACACTTATTTTACGAAAACTTTCAAAGTCAACGATCAACTGTGAACATTAACATAATCTCCTTCACAAACTTTCTAACTTTTTGATACAAATTCGATTGAAGTTAATTAGATAATTTACCAATTTCCTAAGCCGCGCAATTGATAGCTATCAACAAGTTTGAAATTTTTTTTAACATAATACTCACTAAAGCGATCCACCGCTGAGGAAGAAAAAGAGTGGTTGTGCGAATAAATTGAAAAATTAGCTGAACGTGAAAAGCCAATAAGCGCTGGAATGGGTTTTAGTAAGTTACCAACTCGACAGGTATACGATAAAGAGAAAATTTAATTTCAATAATGATTTCCATTTAAGGCAAATACAAACACAAACTCCAGCTAAAGCAAAGATGCAGTCAATGGTAGAAGATAAACAAAGGTGCTGATGAAAGCGAAAAACAAAAACCAAACTAGCGCGACTTTGTACATTCCAAAAGCCTTCAAAAGTGATAAAAGTGTGGAGTTTCACATGGACATTGAGGTGATGAAAGCTAGTAACAAAGGCAGCGAAAGAAATAACAAAAGAAATTACAATCGCAAAGGACATTTCCAGCGATGACAGAAACGGTAGCAACAACCGCGGCAGCGCCTTACATGACCAGCGCGCCTGATGTTATAAAAGCGAATGACAGCATTGCCCAGCTGTCGGATTAAATGGCATCAATTGATTGACACAGCGAGATAAGCCAATTGCCAGTGTGACGCTGTCACCGAAGAGCTACGTAGAGACCAACCGACCGCTGTTGTGAAGCGACCACTAACGATGTTTGTCAGGCGGAAATAAGTGCGGACGAAGCAATGGACGAGGCGTAAAAGAAAAAGAAAAAAAAGTAAAACACACAAAGCTGCTTGCTGATAGTGGCGCTGACGAGAGTCACCAGGGGTTTCGATGCGAAAATAAAAGTCTTTGTTATGATAGCGAGCAATTCAGCGGGATGTTGAAGCGCAAACGAAAGTTACAGAAAATTATTTGACTCTAACACTTCCGCGCTCCGTTGCAAGAAAATTTGCATAATAAAGGGTAATATAAAGGCAAGAATAAAAGTATTAATGTACTCACATTAAGTGTAAAGAGACAGCGAAATAGATAAAGTGTATATATAAATAAGATGACATTGTGGTCAGCAAGTATTGTCTTGCCGTTGACTGCAGGAACGGATAAGCGGCACAATGATGCAATGAAAGTATAAGAAAGGGAAATGTGTAAAAAAAATTAAATAGTTTCAAAAATGAAAATAAAAGGGTTACTTGCTCAACTAGCTGCAGGCACTTCCTTTGCTTGGTTCCTTAAAAGGAAGGATAAGTACGCCTTCTCTTCAACTCTGCAGCCAACTTCGTAGTAGAGTACAAAATGTATGTGTAAAAAAAATGTTTGAAGAAATATTTACTTTAGCGCTTAAGCACATAATTTCATTTTGAGCAGAGAGAAAATGTAGAAAAAAGTTAAAGTAGAATCTTTGAAAGTCTTACAGTAGGACCGAATAACGAAATGCACACAAAAATACAGAAAATACAGAAAATTGTAATAATTATAACAGTAGGGCATCGAAAACATTGTGAAAAATTTATAGAAACAACAAAATTTTTAACTATAACAATATCGTTTAATATATTAATAGTTACAATTTTAATATTAAGACCGAAATTTATAACAATAAATAATAAAGAATGAAGCACATAGTCATAATAACCAACATCAACCAAATCATCACTTTAATGAAGTAGTGTTTCCAAAAGTTTTCTTTAGAGAAGAAATTAATTCGTTCACGTTTTCAAGTAATGTTATAATAAGTATGTGTTAATAATTCATGAAAAGTTAAACATCAAAGCCCATTTTAGGTAATTTCTAACATTATAATGAATCCGAATTGTACCAATTTCGCCTATAACAATTATCTACATATTTTTGTTTAGCATAGAAATTAATTTCAAATGTATAACATTTATTAAAAATCATCCTCATCTTTGCTTCCATTATTATCTTCAATTTCGATATCTTCATCATGGCTGTCATTCCCTATTATTTTTAACTGTTGTGCTTCTTTCTGCAAATCCTGCCATTTTTTTGAGTTAGATTTCTCATACTTTATATAAAAGGATCGGAACTGATTAAAATTATTTTGTTTCATGCTTCCAGAGCTTCTTCGGGCAATTGACCGCCAAAAAAAAAAGCATATTTAACAGTACACGATCGTACTCGTTCAGAGAATGCCTTCCATATAAAAAATAATCAAGGTTTTTCACTGTATGTAGGAAACTTCCATTAAAAAAATTGACAAAAATCAATGATAACTTGTAGACACTTGAAATTTGAACTTTCTTACACAAAAATTGAATAATCCAAAAAACAACATACTTAAAAGCTTCTAAACACGTTTTTTTAGTTTAAAATTTTGATGATATTTTGTTAAATCATTGTACATTTTAAGTTTAAAAAAGGGATGTTAATGATATTTCTTAGAAAATTAATCATATTTTACTTGAAAAATAATTACCAAGAATTACCAATTAGAATAAAAATGTGCCCAAATCCGTCAATATGTAGTTGTGCTATAATTTGTCAACAGATTACATTTTCTTTATCCCTGAAGAAATTAAATATTAAATAATTTTTATCAATGGGCACACATGAAGTGGAAAAAGCGACAAATTTGAGAGCGTATTAAATGTATACAATTAATTTTATTTACTTTCATTTGATTCCTACAGGCCTTAAGAAAAATTAAAGTTTCTTGAAAATGCAACTTAAAAGTTGTGCTTTAAATAGTAGTCTTAGCTGCGCTGATTATACTAATTCAATCTCAAGCAAAATATACGGTACACTGATACTCCTAGGTACTCCTAGATACTACACTAGGTACTCCTAGATAAATGCGACAAAAACATACTGTCAGGTGGTTTATACCACGACTTCAGCTCGTCTCATAAATCGAATACCTTATTCAATCATATTACGCGTTATGTCTTTGGAGTACGACTTAGTTTATTAGGATGCGAGATTAATGAATATTTAAAAGATAGAAATTGTATCTTTCTCTTCAGACTATATGTTATGTGCAAAGACTCCTCAATACCTATTTTATTTTTTTCTTAAGTCAGAACGCTCTTATGATTTAGTTGTACATTTTTTTTTTTAATATTAGAACTCAACCAGAGCGTTTTTCGTCAATGCTATAACGGTGTTGAGCTCTTTCCTTCTGCAACTAGAAAGAAAATTAACAAAAGCAAATACAAATAGCCTTTAAATAACTACTTTTCTAAAATTCATCGACCTATCGACATATGTATATTGTAAAAATATACTCCAGTGATCTACGAAACTATGTATCTAATAAAAAAAGCTGTTTTTAAATTGTATGGATTTATCAAATGTTCTTTATTGTTAAGTATATGTTTATTTTTATTTTCATTTTATTTTAATTTTTATGTATGTTTTTTTCTTGTTTACTTGTATATTTAGTTAAAAATGTCCCATTGAAATGCTCCATATTTTGTTCAAGTAATGAGAAAGTTGTTGTAAAAACATATTAAAAAGAAATAACGAAGAAAAGTAACCATTAAAAGTCGGTGCGATTTTTGCACAAAAACAAACAAACTCAACATTTTATGCTTGCCAATGTATACACTTATGTATTAATAAATATAATAATAATAATTTGGCGCTTACACTATATACATAGCTCAGTGTTTTACCGAGATTATTCTACCATTTGTCGTGTGCGTCTTTGTATTCTACCACAAATGAAGGGACCTACAATTTTGTACCCTTTTACCATTACCTGCCGAGGGGTGACCGCTATTAGAAAAAAAAATGTGTTAGATTTTACTTGCCCTGGCTGAGATTCGAACATCGAACTCAGCGGCATATCAAGTTATAGCACGCACCGCTACCCACTCGATCACAGCGGTGTATTAATAGATACACCGACTTTAATACAATAACTTATTCATTGTATTCATGGCACGTATACAATTATAAGTAATGGCGCATAAGCAGTCCAACATGGCGTATGAGTGACCTCGCTATCTTTCAGTAAAAGTCAAAGTATTACTTTACAGTGCACCTGCACGTTTTTATCGCGAAATTTCTTTTGTCTACTCCTAGCACTTGCTTTATATTTTCTATCTCTATTTGAACTTTAGCTGTATTTTTTTTGGTTATAAACTTTACTCACTCTACCAAATGACATTGCTCCACTAAGCTCCTTAGCAGCAGCTACAGCATTTCACTCTTCGCCGAGTTTAATATTAACTGCTGCTGCAACTATTTTATGAATAATATGTATGTAATTTCTGGTTGGTTAATTTTCTTGTCGTTCTTTACGATTATTATCTGCTTTTACCGTTGTGTGCATATGTTGCATTTTGTTTTCAAGTACCTTTTATTATTTAAAACTTGACAATTTAAAACAGGCAACATGTAGATTTTCTTGTTTGGATTGGAACAAATGTTGGATTGAAACAAATGTTGGATTGAAACAAATATAATTCCAATAAACCATGCGAGATCATACTTTGAACTCAAAGCAACAAGTATAACATGATTTAAGTGAATATATAATAGTGCCTCCTTTTATTTTCTTTCGCTACTCCTGAAATGTTTGTCATTTGAAAGCATTTTCAAATAAGAATTTTTTTTGTTTATCAGTACTATTTGTTCTTAAATCGAAATCAACACTATATACCTTTTTACTCCATTCTAATTTATGATTTTCTCTTTTTTTCTTTTCAGAGTAATACAATCATCACATCCTGTATGTAATACCATAATGTTATTTGGTGTTATCATATGTCTCGCATCAGTCATACTGTTGGGTATGGATGGGCGATTTGTTAGTCCAGAGGAATACCCGAAGGTAAGTTTCAATGTCGACCCTAATCTATTTTAAAACTATGATTAAAAATAATAAGAAAGGCCACTCAGAAAGAATTCTTGATTGCAGGCAAAATTCGTTTATTTTTAATACATTTATACAAAGAAATCAAGCTTGCAAAAAAATATTTACTTTCACCAAATTTCGAATAAAAAAGTTGAAGCAATAAATTAAAGAATAAAGTAGTTTATATATTTACAATAAAAATAAAGTTTTTTTGCTTAAATAACGCAAATGAAAGGGAGCCGTTCTGTCGAAGTAAAAGCAACATGCTTTTTAGTTAAAGAAATCACTTGTCAAGGCAGCCGATCGAGTAAATACCCAACTGACTTTTCATATCGAAGCTCTTTTTACCTCACATCTTAGAGCTGGAGAAAGATATAGCTTTGCTTCTTTTTTGAAATCAGTCCTTTCATTAAATTTATTATATTCACTTTCAACTATTTACTAACATAAATTTTTTTATTATTTTTCCACAGATTTGTCAAGCGCGCGCTTGGCTTTTAACCACCGGTTTTACATTAGCCTATGGTGCAATGTTCAGTAAAGTCTGGCGTGTGCATCGTTTTACAACAAAAGCGAAAACAGATCCAAAAGTAAGTAAAAAAATGGTTTACTCAAAGTGAATAACAAAACAAAGACTAGCCAAGTAAGCCAAAAAAGCATTTTCTACTACTAAATTAGCATCAATAATTTAATTCAAGCTTTAAAAAGTATTAACTCGCATTTTTGTTGAAATTATAGCCTTAAATTATTATTTTCAGTAATTAACTTGAGAGTCATTTCATTAGCATCGAGAGCACTCAATTCTTTTATATACGAATATATGTACTTACATGCACGTACAAATCAAGTTAATCAATTTTTGTTGGCGGTCAACAGCAACACTTTCACTGTAAGTAAATCACGCAGTTGCGGTCAATTGCCTAGCCAACCAATCAACACAGCTCAACGAACGTCTATACATCAATGTCAGCGAAATATGCAAGTGCTACCCAGCGCGAAATTTATAGGGTCGTAAAATTATTAAAAAAAAAAAAGCATTTAATATTAAAATGTTAAAAAAAAAATAAAACTACGGTAGACTTAACAAAGGATTCGAAAATTTGTGTTTCGTAAATTTTTGTGTGATTAAAATTTCACGAACTTTCAGTGACCCGTAATTTTTTTTTAGTTGCTCGTTATTTATTGATTTTTCTATAGAGAAATTATTATATATTCTGTGTTTCACTCGAATTTGGTAAAAAAAAATATATTTTTAACAAGCATTTGCAAAATTTTTTTTGTTTATTTTCCTAAAAATTTATATACATATACTTTTATACATTTGCAGTGTTGCGCGTACTGTCGTTATACATACACTTGTACGAGTACACAAATTTTTTTCTATACAAGTATGTGCACAGCACAAGTAAAGTGCACCAATAACAATATTTTTCAATTAGCGCGTCACGTGCAAAAACAGGTTGAGCTGAGCAAAACAATGTTTCACAAATTTTTGTTAGTCTTTTTATCGTTAAATACTTCTTTGATGATATCTTTTTATTCGTGTAGTTGCAAAAAATGTTTTCATTTATTTTTATGTTTAATATGAGTTCTAGTTTTTAACGTTAAAAATTATAAATTAATAAAAACCAGCAAACCAGTGATTTTGCACGTTCACTTGTCGAAATGAAATACTAACATTTATTTTTAATGTATGTAAATATAAATGCTTGCATATGTATGTACGAATATATTACCTTCAATGACCTGCATTTGTAATCATTTTGCATAATGTTGGTAATTATTGTATTTGCATATAATTCAATTATAACAGGCAAAATAAAAAATATAATGCAAACAAGCAGATTTATGCTGAAAAAAATAAATTAAATTATCTTATGAAGCGTTTTAGATTGAAGCGTGCTTTTCCACTTGAGTTTAAATTTTTTTTACAAATATTATATTTTCGCTTGAATAAAAAAGATTGGATTACCCAAGGTAGCATATTGATTGATAAGATGAGCGCGTTTGTCACATTAACTAACAGAGCCGAAGTAATTAGCGAGTATTTGCTTGATATTGTATACTTAATAATGCTTAACTTTACAAAGCGTCGCTTCCTAACATATTTACAGTATGGTTGAAAGAAATATTTGGGATCGAATACAATACAGAGAAACTTAAGATTATCTATACAGCCTATATTTACGCGATGTGAGGGATTTTGGTTTTACTCGGACAAATTGAAGGACCTGAAGTGAGAGACCATAGGTGTAGGATTTTGGAAAAGGTGCTCATTATTTCGGATTGATAATTGGATTTGCAAAACAACAAATCATCGTCTGCGTATATTTGGTGATGGATGTAAGGGAAATTATTGAAAATGTTGCAAACTTCGTTGAATGCTATAATAAACAATATAACTGTTTAGAGGGAGCCTTGCGGGGAATGATTATTGAGTGGAAAAATTGAAGAGCGGATACTCTTAATTTTCGGTTTGTGGGAAATCATTTAACAACATTTCATTTGTCGAGTTGTCTTTCTACTACCGAAGCTCTAATCCGATCGAATCCTTTAAGGAAGTCGAGGGAAAGAAGGGTGACGTGGTTTTTGCTGGAAAGTACGTTTGAAATTAGATGATCTAGGTGTAGTGGGACATCAGTGTTACCTTGACGATTCTTGAAGGCGACTTGGTTATGGTGGATGAGTTTATTTTAGTGGGCGTATCAAGTTATTCTTGTAGCAATTATCTTCCCAATAAGCTTACCAAGGCAGGGAAGAAGTGAGATTGGGCGATAGCTGTTAACTTCGCAAGGACATTTTCCGGAGTGGTCTGTGCTGAGGATATCATTATAGTGCTTAATCAGGCGGTGGAGGAGTGACATGAGGATATATTTTGGCGATGCCAGGTGGCTGACCTTTTACTGCGGACAGGGCAGGTTTGAGCTCTGGAAGTGATATGTGGGCTTCTAATAGATTGGCTAAATAGGTTAGAGTGGTTGGTGTTATATGATTTTGAAGGATTTGTGAGCGTTCATTGGCAATAAATTCGGGAGGGAAGGATTGGTCGGAAGAGGCGTTAAAAAAGTTTACGATTTTGCATAGAAGATATAAAAAAAAAAATTGCAGAAAGTAAGTTTTTAGGATTTATTCAAAATCCTGAGAAAATGTATTTAAAAGCCAACCGTTGTTGTGCCAACGTCAATTAAGTTTATCGTTCGAAAAAAGATGAAGAACTTGTCCCTTCTTAATAAATTTATGAAGGCTTTATAATTAAAAAAACAAAAATTTATATTTTTGTTCAAATCTTAAAATATAGATTTTAAAAGCGTAGATTAACATTGCAACCAACTTTAAAAGCTTAACACTATCCTAATCTATTAAACCTTTAATTTAAAAACATCATTCACACACATTCTTCAACACAGTAATGTGCCCTTCAGGGATACACGCTCAGAACATCATTAAACCTTGTGATTTAATCAAAAATTTATCATTTTACAATAGTACATTCGCATTGTCAAATCGCTAGGTACCAAACAAAAAATGGTGTTAAGCTCATAATTACTGGCAGCACATACTCGCACACTAAATTTCCGCACTAGTGCTCCACAACAATGCCTACTCATTGCAATTGCATAGGCTGCTAAGGCGCTTAGATTTATGTACATAGGAAATTAAATAAAAATGCAAATGAAAAAAATGAAAAATTTGTTTCAAACTATTTCTAATGTAGTCGTATGTACATATGTACAGCAAAGTGGCGTTGGTTGCTGCTTTCAACGTTGATAGGCTCAATCGAGTCGATATAATGGCACAATGCCACGTAGGTAACCGCAATTAGAAGTTATAATTTTGCACAAGGGATGCTCAGATGCGCTCTTTCACACACACACACACACACACACACACACACACACACACACAAATACGTACTTCAGCAATGCAGGCTTACACATACATACATCCATGCATATGTAGATGTACACGTACTTGTATAATCATTTAGTATTCCCTAATGCGCATTATGATTGTAAGCAATCGAGGGAGCGGCGAGTCTATTCGAGCCTCGAATAGCAAATGTTAAACTTGTGCACTACCGATTGTGCGATTGACTGCTTGACTAGTCAACCTGTCCGTTTGTTAGACGAGGCACGCACTAAAATATACCATATATGTATACATACATACAAGAAGTAATATGCCTGTGCAACAATTGCAATTACAAAGCAATACAATGCATTCGAGGTGAAGTTAAATTTGCTAGGGGCCGCACACAATGTAGCCTCTAATGACGTTGATGACTTTATAAACTAATTAATCAGCGCGCATTGCAACGGAGCGCCTGAGCCACATTACAGCAGGAACATAATCATTTTACATGCATAGGCATGCAAATACAAATGCAATTTGGCGAAAAAAAAAAGATTTGCAAAAATTATTCAATGCGAATTAGGTTGAGTTCGTCTGCTTACAGTTTAAGCAAGCATCATTCAAAAAAAACCTTTTTAATTTCTACTTACCAATACAAAAGTATTTCTTAAAAAAAAAAAAAATTCTTCGCTCTATTTCAGAAAAAAGTCGAGCCATGGAAGCTTTACACCATGGTATCCGGCCTGTTGTCTGTAGATTTAGTTATATTACTCGCCTGGCAGATTTTTGATCCGCTACAGCGTATACTTGAATCATTCCCACTCGAAGATCCCGTACTAACATCCGATGATATTAAAATACGTCCAGAATTGGAGCATTGCGAGAGTCATCACAATTCCGTGTGGCTAGGTAAGCAAGAAAAGAAAAAATATATTTATACTAAAAAAAAAACACTTTCCTATTAGAAGTAGTTTACACATAAGTATTAGCAGTAATTTTTAATTTAACACAATTTAATTTTTACTTTACCTAATTGCAGGTCTCGTTTATGGCTTTAAGGGTCTTATACTCGTTTTCGGACTCTTTCTTGCCTACGAAACGCGCTCGATTAAGGTGAAACAAATCAACGATTCCCGTTATGTGGGCATGAGCATTTACAATGTTGTTGTACTGTGTTTGATCACAGCACCAGTGGGCATGGTCATCGCATCACAACAGGATGCCTCATTCACATTTATTGCATTGGCTGTGATATTTTGCTGTTTCCTAAGTATGCTGCTGATATTTGTGCCAAAGGTGGGTTAGGAAAATAATTACATTTATAACTGTATCAAAAACTTCTGCAATTTACACAGTTAGTGAAATATGCCTAAATGATTTGTTTTTCTTTTTTTTTTTTTGACAGGTCATTGAGGTGATACGACATCCAATGGATAAAGCGGAATCAAAGTACAACCCCGACTCGGGTATATCGAAGGAGGATGAGGAACGTTATCAAAAATTGGTTAACGAAAATGAAGAACTGCAACGACTGATATCACAGGTATTTAATAAAAAAAAATGTCGGTTTGGCCTATTCTGCATTTCGATTGTAGAAATCCGTTCTCCTCAGTCTATTGTTAGTTTGTAGGACCAGAACTTATTCTTTTAGTTTCGGAGAATCAGAAACAATACTTCAAAAGCTAAAATAAATGCTCGCTTTTGATGTATAGCAGAATGTTGCTATATGCGTATGGGTAAAGAAATACATAAAAAGGGTCCTTAACTATGAAGAGAACTCTAAAAGTGTATAGCAAGAAGAACGGCGATAGCGATAGCGATACCGACAACCGACAATTACAGCGATAAATTATTAATCGATAGAATTATGAAATAATTATCATCGAACACAGTACAATTTTTTTGAATATCAACCATTTTTCTCTTTTAAACATCAAAATAATGTTTAAAAATAAAAATTAATATTTTACTATTTAGCACTTAAATAGTAATAAATTTCCTTATTTATTATTACATATTATTGTTCCTATTATGTTTAATTTGATTTAATTTTATTTTATTTGATATTATTTTTTTTTTATATTACTTTTACTTTAATATATTATAATTTATTTCATGTTATTATGCTTTATTTTATTCTATCTATTGTATTTAATTATACTTTTTTTATATTATTATATTTTATTTTATTTAAAATTATTTAATTTTTTAATACAATGCTATTTTTTTTCTTTTTTTTTTCATTATAAGTCCTGTGTGAAAGCATAGGACTAAGCCGGTTATCGCTTGTGACCACAAATAAGTATTTTGTTGTATTTTACCTTATTTATTTTTATTTTATGGTATTATATTTTATTTTATTTAACATTATTTAATTTTATTTTATTTGATACAATTTTATTATATTTTATTTTTCTTAACTTTATTTTATTAAATGTTTGTGTATTTAATTTTATTAAATATTATTGTGTTATTTTCATACTTTTATATTATATTAGTATGTTCTTTTTTACTTAACATTATTTTATTTTAATTGATATAAATAAATTTTATTTTATTGTAGTTTTTTATAATTTTATTTTATTATATTTTATTTGATATTTTTATGTATTTATTTAATATTATTTTATTATATATTACTATATTTTTTTTTATAATATTAATAATAATAATAATTTGGCGCCTACACTATATAGCTCAGTGTTTGGCCGAGCTTCTCCTACAATTTGTGGTGTACGTCTTTATATTATACCACAAATGGAGGGACCTACAGTTTTGTGCCGACTACGAATGGCAGATGTATTAAATGAGAAGCTTGTTCATGGCAGAAATACCCTCGGATATTTGCCATTTCCTGCGGAGAGGTGACCGCTATTGGAAAAAAACTTTTTCTATGATTAAAATTTTACTTGCCCTGACTGAGATTCGAACCTCGAACTCAGCGGCATATCGAGTTATAGCACGCACCGGTTCCAACTCGTCCACAGAGGTCATATATTAGTATTTAACTTAATTGTATTCCCTTATATTTTATTGTATTTTATTTTATTTGTTTTTATTTCATATTATTATATTTTATTTTATTTAACATAATTTAATTTTTTTATATGTTATTACATTTAATTTTATATTACTGTTTTTTATTTTATTTTATTTGTTTTTTATTCTACTTTATTTTACTTAATTATATTTTATTGTATTTAATTATATTTTATTTTATTATATTATATTTTATTTAATATTATTATTTTTTATTTTATTTAATATTGTTAAATTTATTTTCATTTTATATTAATTAACTGTATTATATTTTAGTGTGTTTTTTTGTTTTATATTATTATCTTTGATATTATTTAATTATATTTCATATAATTTTTTTTCATATAATACTTTTTTTAATATTTTATGTTTCGGCTTCAACCGTAGCCACCTTTCGGTATTTGTAAAGCCTTATGCGAACTCCAACACAACTTAATGCATGTAACATTACGCCGAAAAATTGCTTATAGGTTTATAAGATTTTTCCGAAAATGTCTCAATTCTTTCATATAAGGGAAAAGCCGCAAATCCCCGTAAAGCTAGCATACAAACAGTCCTTTGGTTCTAAGCAAAAGTTGCAGTGTTTTCAAAATAGTGCTAACTTCATCGTTATTTACTTTTAATTTAATAATTTATTGATTATTTTTCACTTTTTCCATTCTTTTTGGAAAGACTTTTAAAACCCCAATCTTGTCACCACATTAAACTGCTGTTCTATACAACAAACGAATATATTAAAATATAACCAACAGCGAACGCAACTGAGTTTAATTAAATTTCGAATGAAGAGCAAATTATTAAAAAGATAAATTCGCGCCGAAATAATAAACGAGCAGCATCCAGAGATCAACTTTTAGCTGCGGAAATGGAGCAGGATGAATGCACGAGTCAATCAGTAAATTCTTATCAACGCAACAATTTACCGGCAACGCACAAACGCGTTTATATGCGCATAAATAAATAAATAAACATACACACATGTATACATACTCGAACATATGTTATATATTTTTGTTGTACGCTGATTGCATTTCGGCAACAAGCGCAACGCGCAAAAAAGTGTGCAACTGCTGCTCGTCCATTGCAACTGGAAAAATGGTTTGGCGTTAAAGTTGCATTTCATTCAATGCTAATAAATGCTGGAAGTGCTTTCTCACATATGTGTGTGTGCATGTGTGTGTATAGTTGTTGCTGCAGTGCACACAATCAATATTTTTACTGCTCATCAGGGTGCGAATTGACAAATATGGATTACACCGTGTCATCATGTCAGAAGCACAAGCTCATGCCTCCATGGACAAACACTTTCACACACACAAACACACAGTAACGGTCACGCACAGGCACACTGGCGTAGCTGCAACGCAAGAAAGAGTAAGATGAATTTGATGCGCGTACTGCAGGCCACAGAGGGGCAAAGAAGAGATGAGGCGCGTTGTTGGCAACGCAACTGCACCACAGGCAACAGCAATTACAAGCCACAATGGGGATTTATAAATGTTTGCAAGAAGCGAGCAGAGAGCGAGCGCAGACAGGACAGGACAACGAGAGATATTGTTAGTATGCCAAAAGGTCAGAACTACTGAGGCGCAGCAAGCACTCGTACGCTGTGCAGTGGAAGGCAGTGAACTGTAGCGATTCGGAACTGGTTGCACAGGATATCCGAGGGTGGGGTTTGCATTGAGGAAAAAGTCTCCCGAACAAAATACAAGTATTAAAAATCAGAATTTTCCCACATACAAACGTTGACGCACATATGGGCAACAAGCGGTAATTTACTGCTACAGTGCATGTGAAATATGTACAGTAGCTTAAATAAGCGAACACTTAATTATTTTCTTATTCTTGATTTTATTCCACTTTGCCGACAGAGTGCCATTTTCAGTGTCATTTTTCGTTTTGTTCACTTAAATACTCAAACTGTCAATAAATGATTTCTAAATGTGAAAAAAATTTTAAAATATTCATATTCTATTCATAATCATTTTTTTTCACAGTAAAAGAAATTGTTATTGCAATTTTGTACTGCATAAAAACCGCAAGAACTGAAAATAAATATAAAATCCTTGCTTACTAATAAAATTCTAAATATTGCCGATTTAAAAAATGTTGTAAAATTGCATACACAAATCTTTTTCGAACTAAAGATTTTTAAATTTTCCTGATGAAAATTTAAATTGTTATTAAATTTTTTTAACTTTAATTTATATATATGAACAGGCTCAAACAAAATACGTTAAAAAAATTAGCATGAATGAATAATTTTAACTGAAAATAATTTTTCGAAAAATTGCGAAAATTCTCAAAAAATTATAATATCACTGTAAAAAGTTATGGATAAAGCTTTCTGTGTTCTCTAAAAAAAAATTACAAAAAATTAAAAAATTAAAAATTTTAAAGAAATTTACTAAGTACGTAAGTTCATAAAAAAAACTACGCTAGACCGCCCATAAAAAAGATTATAAAACCAGACGGGCATTTTTTTGAGTGACTGAGATAAAAAATGCTCTAAAATTGCACACGCAAATGGTAATGTAGCTAAAGTTTTTTTTAAAATTTTTATGAATTTTTCATTTTTAAATTTTATTTAAGTTTAAATTTTTGGCTTAGGATGTTTTTGTTATAACATGAACTGGTTTTTAGTTTAAAAAATTACGAAAAAAACGGTTTCGTATTTAACAAAAAAATCGTTACAAACACAAAGTGTTTTTCGAACTAAAATTATTTAAATTTTCCTGAAAATTATTTTAATTTTTTTTAGTTTTTCAAACTTTAATTTATATACATGAACTGGCTATTTTAAAAACAAAAAACGTTACAAAATTAGCATGAATAAATAATTTTAACTAAAAATAATGTTTTGATAAATCGAAAGAATTTTCAAAAAATTCTTATATCTTTAATCATAGTAAAAAAAAGTTATACATGAACCTTTCTAAGTTCTCAACTAAAAAAAAAGTTACAAAACATTAAGAAAATTAAAAAAAATTTATGCATTATAAGCACGTAAAGCAGACACATTTTACGTGTCTGAGTTAAAAAAAAATGCTCTAAAATTCCATACGCAAAAATAAATGTAACTAAAAATTGTTTTAAATTTTTATAATTTTTTTTAATTTTACTTAAGTTCAAAAATTGCATTTACAGGGTTTTTGGTTATAACACGAACTAGTTTTAAATTTAAAAAATTACGAAAAAACTTGTTAATATTTAACAAAAAAAAATATTATTCTGATCAATCGCTTGAGTCACAGTACTATTAAAAAACACACATACATATGTATATATTCTATATATGAATACGTTGAAAAAGTTATATTACTGCGTACGTACATACGCACACTTCCTTCATCACTACGCTCCATTCGCTTTTATCTGATTCGATTTATTTGTATTTTTTGGCGGATGACAATTTTTGCTGTATTCTTTTTTATTTCAATTTCTTACCTTCGCTGTGCAAAGAGCTTGCGACCTGCCATCTGAGAGCACTTAATACTATTGCGTGTTACGTGCAGCTGTGTGCATTAGCTATCACAAGCGAATGTTGTTCCCTGCAATCGTAAAGGCAAAATGGCATATCGATGAATTGTCAGCAACACTAACAAAAGTTATAGTCGAAAAACGTAAAAGTAAAAACCAAGCAAAGCATAAAATATGACAACTTGACTAGATTAAAAGTAGAATGAAATTCAAAAGAATGTGATTTCTTTTTTGAAGAACAAAATCATGTGGACATACTTTTACAAAAATACACCTCTTGACTCGCATGAAATTGTATTGAACTGCAGTGGCTATTGGCATCAAATTACGTTCTGAGGGACGTCTCTCCAGAAATGTTCGCAATTTTAGTAATATTCGTGTTTGCTTTCGTTTTCTTTAAAAGAAAAAAATGTAAACTGACAGCATATTGACATTTTAATAAGGACTTTATTGCGAAGTGAATTTGAGCTGTGGTGCGTTTGAAGATGAGAAAATATTAAGAACACATTTCAATGTTGATAAAAAACGGTGATTTGAATGAATTATTTTTCAGCGTATTTTTCAAGTATTTAAAACATTTTTTAGATCTTTGGTTCTTAGATCACAATAAAATAAAATAAAATTGCTTGACCCGTCTATTGAGGACAATGATTGCTCAAATAGTAAAAAAAAAATACTCTTTAACATTAAAATTTGCGAATTTTATATTTTTTATTTCTTTTATTTGAAATCACAATTTTCTCGGTGAAAAACTTACAAAATTGTCGAGTCTTAGTTGAACATAACTTATGCAATCTCGAAAGGGTGAAGGAATTGTTTTAGTTTTTTTCATTTTCAAAGAAGAAAACTTAATTTTTTGTTAACGAACTCGTTATAATTACGACACCACTTGCGATTAATATTATCGCTTTTAGCAATGTTATCGTTATATTGCCATTATTATCAGTAGCTATCGATATATAAATTGCTATTTATACAGACACGGAAAATAATCACAAATTTTCAAATTTCCATCGAAAAAATCATTATGTTCTAATGTCGTATAAGTCTTTTAAGTATACATAACAAGTTGTTTTCAGATATTTAATCAAAATCAACACCGATTTTTGTTTTCCAAGTTTTAATATATAAATATTTTTGATTACTCCAGAATTATAATCATTTCTTGATTCTAATTTTTTCGCTCAAGAATAATGATTACGTTTTCATTTATATTTTTCGCTCAAAATAATAATACTGAGTAACCCATTTTTACTTTTTCCATAATATTTTCGGTCAAGCTTTTTATTTGGTGTATGCTTTTTATGTTGAGCACAAAGAACCAAATAGAAATTTTTGATTGAAAAAATAAAATCGCTGATAGTCATTAAATATGATGAAAAAGTATAAATTTGTTTTTTGAGCATAATTTTTTAGCGCAAAAATAAGAATAAAATAAAAATTCTTAATAGAAAATATAAAAATCGGATACAGAATATTATTTTAAGCGAAAAAATTAAATTCACAGAATAATGGTTAAATGCCGATTTATATTATTTATCTTAAAATAATTACCGCCCCAGCATTTATAATATCTGTATGTTAGTATTGCTATCGATATCGCTTTTTGCATTGTTATATTTATCGTGTTGATAATCGATATTGTCATCGTAATCGTTTACGTTTCTGATCATTGTATGCATCGATACTTTCGTCAATAAAATTATCGATATCATTATCGATTCATTTCATATCTAAAAAATGAACCCTAAAACTCAGATTCGCGGGAGTTCAGAATATCCATTTTCTACTTTCCTGTTACCAAAAAATAAAACAAAAGTGCCACTTATCTTAAGATACAAAAGAATACTATAAAGTAAATAATTTTCTAGGAGATTATACCAACTGTCTATATACATTTACAACTTGAAAATCAACTTGTTAAGCCTTTAATTTCTTTAAATATCTGCAAGGACTAACTCTAAATACAAACAAATAATCGCCATTAAAAATACTTACATATGTATATACATATTTCCATTGCATAACCGAAACTAATTTCTTTGTTCTTCACTCACACACACAGAAGGAGGAGAAAATCCGCATTCTAAAGCAGCGACTAATCGAATGGGAAGCAACGCACAAGGCTGGCGAAATGAATGGCACCAATAGCACCAATGGCATATCGATGGCCTCAATGGCCGCCCATCAGCCAGTAGCGGGCGTCAATTCATTGCCCGGCGGTATGAGCGCAGCGCTAATGGGTGGCGGTGGCGGCACAGCAGGTTCTGGCTCGGGTTCCACAAACAATTCACTTAATCTACAGGCAACGACGTCCTCCTCACAGCATAATACACCTGCCACAACATTAGCGATAACGCAAGGTAATTGCCAACTTAAATCGATATCACATTGTAACTATCAGTTTAGCGAAAATCACAACAACAACAACAATAGCAATAAAATATGTGTCAACAACAACAACAATAGCAGGAAGTGTGCAAGTAATAAAAACCAACTGATATTAAGCTCATCATCATCGGAATTGGCTTTATTTGCATTCAATTGCAATGCGACCAAACGAGACTCATTGGTATTGCTAACAGCGGCCGAACGTCGGAAAAGCTCATCGCCGCTGTCCGAATGCGACGACAGCGCCATGTTTGGCTTGCTAGCTGGCGGTCGTTATTTACAGGTGACGCGCTCATCACGAGCCAGCCAGTCATCAACGTTGGAATATTCAGATAATTACCTTTGAGTAACGGCACGGCACAGCTGTCGTTCAGTTATGGTTGCTGGTTGTGCGGAGTGGAGCGAGGGGCAGGGGGTACGAATACTTTTAGTAGTTAGTACATAGGCAGCGCACAAAGGCGTGTAAATACAGAGTTTTGTGGGGCGCTTTCATTGTTGTTGATTCGATGGTGCTTTTTCAAATTTCGCGTTGGTTTCCCAGCCTCGTTTGAGCATTGTTGTAAGGCATAAAATAAAACTGCTTTAAGAAATGCATTTTGTATTTTGATATTTTTCCTTTTTGTTAATTTTTTCATAATATTTAAATACTTTCATATTTTATTTAATTTTTTTTTTCTAGAAATACTCGCAATTTTCTGCGGAATTGGTAAAAATAATATATTTTTTAATTTAATATATAGTTCTAATTAAAAAAAAAATGCACAAAGTCCTTGTCAAATAAATCGCAAGCGCCTTCTAGTTTCTTTTTTAGAAAAAATTTTTAACGCTTAAACTTATATTTCCGTTTTTTTATTTTAAAAAATTCTGTGGGAAAAAAAATCGATTTTGCTATCACTTTTGACATCGCTATTGCACCTAAATTGTTGCGCTTCTTTTTTTAATTGTTTATTTTTGCAGTTTTTTTTTTAAATTTATTATTTAGGTTTTTCAGAAGGTTACACGGTAAAGTAGTCCTAAAAATTTTCGAATTTTCAAAATTTATTTTTTTGTTAATTTTTCATTGCACAGAAAAAGAATGTATAAAACCTCAACTAAAATGTTTTTGTAAATTCTATCGTTTTATTACAAAACGTCACTTTGCGACACCTTGTGAATCACCTAATATTTTATTTATAAGTTTAAGTTTTATCAGCAGAAATTATTCTTGCATTAAAAACTGTAGCGTTCGAAACCTACAAGAAATTTTACTTAAAAAATATTGTCTGGACTTCGTTGATAACATTTTTAGTAATAAGTCGACTCCAGCGCCAACTAGCAGAAGGCTTATTGCTACGCAGTTCTCCAATAATCAGTATACTCGTACATATTTAGGTGATTCACAAGGTGTCGTAAAGTGTCGTATTGTTATAAAGTCATAAAATTCTAAAAACTCAAAGTTGTGTTATTTTACATTCATTTTCTATGAAATGCAACATAAACAAAAAAAAAATTTTTTTGAACTACCAAAAATGTTTATGACTTTATAACTTTACGACATTTTATAACACCTTGTGAATCACCTAATTGACTTAAGTCCATCTTTAAAATGTTTTTTGTTTTTAGTAAGAATTTGATCTCGTCGCAGCACCACCTGCGAAAAGCAAGACGGACTGTGAACAGTGACAGTTATGTTAAGCTCTTTCAACAACTTCAAATTAGTTAAAGCGTTTTCTTCGATGTCAGTTTTTAATAATGAAAGATTTCATTTGGAAAACAACAATTATTTATTGGTAAGCGTTAAAGCTGCTATTTCGATGTCGCCACATCTCACATAAGACCGTTTTTTTTTTCTTCATTAATTTTACCAAGTAACTGTCGTTGATAAAACTTGGAAATGCCAAAAATTATTAAAAACAATTTTTGAATTTTGATTTGCGTTTCCTTTGACGTTTTTTGATATTCTAAAAAAAAATAATGGCTGTCTTTGACAACTTTTTCATAGGTTAAGTGTACGTAATAGTTGTCCTGACTAAAGCACCCTTTTTATATGTTAATGTACAATCTGTCCATATTAGGTCTGTTTAACATTATGCCATTTTTAATGACAAAGTTTCATTTTTCTCTATTTTAGTGGAAAAATTATAAAATTAAAAAAAAAAATATTTTGTCGGCTTAGTATCACATAATGCTAAACAGACATTACTTCGTATATTTGTATATGTGTTTTGATATTTATTCGATTTTTCATTAACATTTTGCGTTTCGTTTCTCGCTTTGCTCTCAAATCTTTCCAGATACCCATGATCATCATACATGAAAAAACGTGTCAATTTCCTTTTCGTGATAGGTAAAATATATGTAAATTAGTTAAATTAAAAAAAAAAAAACAAAGAGAAAACGAAAAAATCATATGTGTAACTACGTTATTGTACAAACTCTAATTGCAAATAGTAAAGTGTAAGTGTAAATGTATTAGTGAGTATGCTAGTAGTATGTAATAGTTGTATTTGGTGTACGTAATTTTAAGCCTTTAACTACATAAATATGAAACTAATATATTTAAAAGGCGAAGGGTGTGTCACACTAAAAATAATAAATATACTTTTACTACAAAAATTAGTTAAATTGATATTACTTGTATGAAAGTTTATAGTGAACTAAGTGAAAATTAATACTTAATTGTTTACAAAACATTATGCAGTTTTTCGAAAAAAAATCATTGATTTTGTGAACATAAAAATTCAAAAAAAAAAATGTAATAAATTGACGCAGTTATTGTAAGCATTATGAAATTGTTAGCAACATTATTGTAAAAGTACACATTTAGCCGTGCAAGTGGCGCATTGATATTAGATAAATTAAATGTTTTAGCGTAATTGATTGCAAATGCGTAAAATATTTTTAATAATTTCAGTTTTCTTACGTAAATCAAAAACTTTCTACCACCAAAAACAAAAAAAAAAATGTTTAATAAAATGCCACAACTTAATGTTCTAAATATAGATAAGACAATGAAAACTATATAATTCTTAAGCTAAGTAAGTTATTAGCGAAGAGTAAATGACTTGACAGAAATATATATATTTTTTTTAACTTCTTAAAATTTCGGTAGAAAGTTTTACTACTTGAGATCAGTAAAATAATAAATTAATTTTTCGTGTTTCCTATTTTAAAAAATTGTAAGCAGAAGCATTTTCAAATAATTTTCTAGCATGTAATTATTTTCTTAAATTAATATTCAATTTCACATTGCTATTCTATGATAAAACTTCTGATATGGCTATTTTCTATAATGTTGCGCCTAAAGTTATGCTACACACATTTTTTTTTAATGTTTGCTACTTTTGACCTTTTCGGTTCTTACGGCATAGCTAGATGCAATGAAAATACAACTGTAAGTTAATTTTGTTTTTTATTATTTAATTTTTTTTTTAAATTATTAAGTAGAATTTTTCGTTAACATTGTGGCTTTTAGCGACTCCTAACCAAAACACAATAATTCTTGATTGATATACTTGCTGAAATGTTTAAATTGGTATCTCTAATTCGAGGTTTTTGGTGAGTTTAGATTTTACACAGCACCGCCAGTGTTGCTTGACAGCCATTTGAAAAATAAATCCCTAACCAAATTCGCATTTTTCAAATACTTACCTGATCAGGGCCAAGAGATACATTGTTAGTTAATTTCTAACTTTGGACCTTAACATTTTCACAAACACACAAAAACAGCAATAACACAAAAAAGAAACCAAGCAAATTATGGCAAACTAAAATTCCTACAAAATAAAAGACTTTGAGAAAATTAAAAAAAAAAAAAAAAAAAAAATATGTAAAGACTTGCATTTGCAAACCAACCAAAAAATTACAATTACACAATTCGATACAATTTCAATTCAAGAAAACTAAATGAGTAAAAGAGACTCAGAAAACAGGCAAATATGCTAATGAAGACGCAAGGAAATTGAAAATATGAAAAATTTATGCATTCTATTTAGGCAAATGCGAAAGCGAAAAATAGAAAACCGTGGCATGTGAAATATTAAAAAACCAAAATCGATTATGTATATTTAAGCAAACCTAATGATACTATATTATTACTACCATAGTATATATATAGAAAATTATGTATTTATAGATGAAGGAGAAATTTTGGCAGTATAGGAAATGTAATTTTTAACCAAACGATATACGCGACTTCACGGGTACTACAATGATGTATGTGTAATGTTAAATACATACCTACATACATGTATATAGGCTACATTTATAGAAAATTTAGAATAACTGCATACTTATGAAAATATTTGATAAAAAAATAATTATTATGTTAGTAGTTAATTAACATGTTAGTAGTTAAATTAAGCGTAAAATTAGATTGTAACGTAAGTGAATGATTTGTGTAGTTAAAAAAAAATTTAATTAGCGTAGTAAAGTGTTAAATTGAAATGTGAATATAGGCAAATGAAAGTGTAAATTAAAATATATAAACATACATATATGTGTGTGTATGTATAAATAGCAAAAAGTGACAATTTTCATACTAAATTAGTTTTTAAAACTATTTCCGAACGCGATGCGCTGATCATTAAAATTGTTTTTAATTACAAGTAAATAAAGTTTTTTTCGTGCATTCAGCTTTTAAGCTTTTTTCGAGTGAAATTAAAAATTTCCATAATATAACGATAATATTAATTTAGTACTATTAAAAATTAAATTTTTTTTTTTAGTTTAAGAAAAATTATTTTTAAATTAATTTTTAAGTTTTTCTAATTTAGTAAAATTTTGGGGTTTAAAGCTGAAAATGATTTTAAAGCTGACCATTTTCTAAAGCATATAAATGTTTGCTCAATTGCAAAAAAAAACATTTTTGAACACATAAATTGGCTAACGAACAACGCATTTTTAATAAGGACAACAATTTAAGGAGCAACTAAATTTTATTTAAAGTAACAATTAAGATAACCGCTTGGGTCCATGAGACGCTTTTAAAATTTGATTAAACACATTTTTTGTAGTTTTCTTTTTTATTTGTGTTATAAACAATTTTACAAAATATTTCACAAATTTCATGTCTTAAAAAGATTTCTTAAAAGAAATGCAAAATCTTCAAACCCAAACATGTGCGTTTAACTAAAAAAAGCAAAGAGAATAAGCGTGCGTTAGAGGTAAATTAGAAAAACTAAACTAAATAAATTTATTAGCATAGCTAATCATTGTAATATAGTAAATGGAACTTAGCATTAAACAAAGAAACAAATACAAATAAAATTAAAAAAAAAACTGCAAAAAATACATTAAACAGACAGACTTACTAAAATAAATAAAAAATTATCAGCGAACACTGAATGTTTAAAATAAAATGGAAAGAAAAAAATATGTATATAAAAATCGAAAAGCGAAAACTTCAAAAGCAAAACTTATGGGGTCCATAGTAAATGAAAGAAACGTATTAGAATAAAGACGCTAATAAAAGCAGAAGGAAAGATATAAAAACCTACAATTAACGAAAATAATCAGCTGAGAACATTCGCACATTTTATTGAATTAAAAAGCAGACACAGAAATCCATTGTTAATTTAAGAATTAGAATTAAAAACTAAAAATATTAGCAATAAAAATAAGTAAATTATTAAACGAAAAAATGAAAGCAAAAAAAAAATTATTAAATAAAGACAAATGAAATAAAATATTAAATGATATATAAAAATGTTTCAATACTTGCATGGATGGTTCGGGGTTTTATTTTGTAGAAAAAGATGCCAAAAAGCGGTAAAGAGATTTTGGAAAACCACGAATATATATTATGGATCAACCTTGGTTTTCTCTAGAGTACGTGGTTTGTCCAGAAATTTTGACTATGTTTTTGGAGTCAAAGAATTATAATAAAATATTTATTTTTAGGTTTTTATTTATACAGAGGTCGCTGTAGTGCGAAAAATTCGTGTTGCAGTACATTTTTTACTCTTTTCATATTTGAAAACAAATTTTATTCAATATAAATTTAGAATACCGATGATGAGATAACGAAAACTATATTGATAACGATAGAACTTGTTATCGATAACACAAATTATTCCACTAGAAAAAAATATGAGGATGAAGAGTGAATTTAACGATTAAGCTTAATATATTGATATTGATCGCTATTTTTTATTCATGCAAATAAATAAAAATATCAGTACAAGTAGATAGGAAAATGCAAAAATGTGGGGACGCATATATAACTGCTACTGAAAGGAACAGGTTTGCGTCAGTAGTTGTGTCTGCATACTTTTAGGTGCCGTGTTAATTTCACTAGTTAAACGATAAGTTTTCGTAAAAATACGAAAATATAACAACAAATTTTAATGAAAAACAAGTAAAGAAGTGGCTAAGTTCGAACGAACTTATATACCCAGCGCACTCTTTCAGCTAAATTAAAAACGAATTCGGTCAAGTTCAACTTATAATGCTGGAAGACTCATTTTTATTATTCTTAAAATGCTGCATATTTTTAGACGCATTTTAGACGCATTCACTTACTCAAAAGGGAGTTGGTAACCAAAAGGAATGTAATTACCTAATTTTCAAATAAAGTTATCAAAAACTTAAATGAATTTCTATGTCGCATGCTACATATTTCAAGAAACCTACTCCAACCTTTCAAAAAACCAACATATTTATGAAAGTTAAACTCAAATATAGCGTTTGCTTATAATCGCTGAAAGTTCAATTTCAACGCTTTTCCGGCCGAGACATGTACCAACGCGCATATTTACATGCATGCAGCAGTATGTACGAGTATTTTATAATAAGAAAATGCGAAAAATAATATGGAAATTGGAAAATTAACATCTTGCGCAAAAATTAACTTTTCTACGAAAACGAAGCGTATGGATGGATGGTGGGGAGTGCGCTTAAATGGAATTTTTCAGCGTTATTTGTTCAGTTGCTCTGCCGCCGAACCGAAGGCATGCGAAAGTAGTTGAGAGCACTCGTTGTAGCTTAACGACGCTTTAAGGCGCTTTGCGGCGACAAAGTCACGTCGCGTACGCACATCGTTTAAACTTCATTAATCACATGCGCTGCTCACAAATTTCCGCTTCCGGCTGATGCTGAACGATACTGAGTGCTGAGCATACGATATGTGCTATGCGAAATTGAAGCTGTTCATACTTATGAATGTAACTGTACATAACGAATGTAACGATTCATCGTCTGCTACTTACGAGCTTATAAGTAAATGGCTGTTATTATGGTAAATTAAAAACTTTTAAAGTACAAACAAATATAGGAGCGGGGTAGTGGCAGGGAGTGGGGGAGTAGAGGAAGTTCGCAGAAGAAAATAAATGTGAAATTTACGTTTTTTAATAACAAGCAACAAATAAAAAATTGCATTCAGCTCAGATTGCGATAGTAAATATATTGCTTATTAGGAATGTTTCTTAGGGTGATTGATTCGGTTTTTTCAAACCGGTTTTCTCCAGTTTTTTCATAAATTTCTGTACGGTTTTTTAAATATCGAATTAATCGCTTTTTAATCTAAAAAAGCGGTTTTTACTTAGTTGTAACCTTTGATAAATATATATACAGCAGTACATCGACTAATTTTATATACATTAAATCTATATATATGTATAAAACAGGATGTGTGTATGTATGTAACGTATGGACTCCAAAAAAAAAAAAATGTCGATAGGTGGCGCTATTTACAGACCGATTTAATTAAAATTCACAACATTTATTAGGCTCCTAAACATAAATACTTTGTGAGAAAGTAATGTCGATAGGCGGCGCTGGAGTCAAGATCTTTCTAAAATCCGTATTTTTTCTAGCTTAAAACGATTTAATTCATAAACTAATCAAAGAGACTTTTATAAGGAAAATATAAAGCATACATTTGCTCAAATCGGGCGAAAACTGTGAAAGTTATGACGTGTCAAGTGATTGCAGACAACACCAAAGTTTAAATTTGTAAACTAGTGTTATCGAACACCCTAATGTTTATACTAACAAACTTTTTTCGCAAAACTGAAGAAAATGCCGAAGAATGACAGTAAAAACAAAAAATTTAAAAAAAAAATGTATTCGAAAAACGTGAATATTGAAAAAATTAGTTTTCTCTTAGTTTTATAAAAAAAAAAACGTAAACCACTTTTTCTAAACCAAGACAATTTTTCATATATTTATTTATGTTAAAAAAATCTCTCATCAGACGTTAATATTTAGCATGCCGTTTCCGCATCATTGGGAGAAGTTTTTACGATGGATTTACGTGGGTTTTGGCGATTCATAAAACTTTAAAATAATGTAGATTTTATTTTTTGTTTTTTGTTTTATTTTTTCTATTAATTTATTTAAATTTGTAAAAAAAATATTAAGTTAAATATTTACGAATTGTGATTATGACAATTAATATGGCGACCGAAATTTGACAATCAAACCACATAAATACTTTTTGCTTCTATCAAAATAAAAATTATGCAGCCATGAGATTTTGAATTTTTTATTGTACAAAAATTTAAACATCGACATCCCCAATACAAATGCGTTAAAAGCGTATGCATGCGTAAATGCTACATAAACACAACGCGAAAAAAAAAGAAAGCGCAAAGGAAATGAAAAACGCTTGTCAGTGCCTGTACCTGTGCATCGCAATGGATGATCACGAATATGTAAATGCTTTTAAGCGCGTGGTCTCCTCGCCGAAGAATTAAGCGCCGAAATTTATAAAGCAACCAACTTGTGTAAGAAAGTTTGTGTCGCTAGCGGCCAAAAACGGCCGAAAAAGTTAAAAAGTAAACACTGACTAAAAAATTAAGTGAAACGCAAGTTGCAACTTTGAAATGTTTTTTTTTTAAGCAATTTTGAGTATAAGCAAGCAACATTTAATAGAGTTATTGCCGCAAATAATTGAATATGAGAGCAGAACATATATATTTTTTTTAAATGTTTTAAGCTGTAATGCGAATAAAGATTTTCCCTAAAACCGATGGCGAACTCAGACTCATTGCAATTTTACCATATCTTTCGAAGGCATTCGAGTTAATAATGCATAAGCATTTCTTTCTAAAAACTCCCTTTTAAACAAGCGGCAATCCGGTTTCCGAAAAGGTCATAATTGTGTAACCGCGTTGACTGATGTGACCGAAGACATTCGCGAGTCCATTGACGAGGAACTGGTCATTTTCCTTACCCTACTACACCACTCAAAGACGTTCGATTCCGTTAACCACAGTATCCTATTTGCAAACCTTGAAAAAAACTCTTTGGGCTGTCCTATACTTCTATTGAACTACTTGCCTTCTACTAAGAAAATAGATATCAAGTAGTCTGTATTGGGGCACTCACATCATCTGCTTTAGAACTAAAAAGTGGAGTTCCACATTCTCGGTCCGCTTCTCTTTTCCTTGTACATTAATGATCTACCAACTATTTTAACTGAAATAAGCTTTCACATGTAAGCAGATGATGTCCAGGCTTATAAATCTTGCAAGCTCAATGATATACGTGACTGTGTCATTTAAAAAATTAACGAAAACTTACGCTGTTTCAATGACACTTAATCACAAGAAGTCCCAAGTTCTTATTATTTCTAGAAAGCCTTTTGACACTTCGATCTTATCAAAAATCTCGCTTGGTGGCATCGATATCAACTATGTAGAGATAGCTAAAAATATTGGCATTATTTTGAATAGAACTTTAACTTGGGATAGCCATATCAATGTAGTGGTAGGTAAGCTCTATAGTATGCTTCGCGCACTTTGGACCACGCAACACTTCACCCCCGAACGAATTGGTATTTTAATTGTTGAAACATATCTGATGATCTTTAAGTAAGATGAGCACATTTAGACACGAGTTTCATAGTAATATATCTCTTTGTTAATAAAATATTATTACATAAGCAACTTTTATTTTTATACTTTATTCTTTTCCTTCAGTCATGTTCGTAGTTTTTAGTTTATATGTAGATATTCTAACTTTATTTTTCGATAAACATATCTGCTAGTGAGTGCAAGTCACAACTCATAATTATAAGATTGACTGTTAGGTTGTTGTGTTAGGATTGAATTTATAATAAATACAAATAGGTCTTCAATAGAGATGAAAAATATTTTTTGACTAAAAAGTCAAGACAAGATATAAGGCTTCAAAGTTGATATGCACAGAATGCATTCAAGAGTTTAAATATATAAATACCATTTTATAAACAAAACAATACAAACATTAGTTGACGTTTAATATTATACTAAACAAATTTTTATTATTTAATTTAATAAATGTTTAAGGAACAAAGCTTTTTAAATATTAAGAAAAAAATATATTTAAATTAAAACAGAAAAAAAATTCATTTAAAAATTAACACCATTTAAATAAATTTTTATTTTTATAGTTAACGGCTGAAATGACGAAAATAAATTTTGCAAATTTTTTACCTTAAAAGTAAAATATCTTCTCTTTCATGTATTGAATTTTTTATGGCATTGAAAGACGAACGATTTGGAGCGAAGGATCATCTTATGAGGAAATTATTACTCTATCAGATGTTGACAGGGGGTATTTTTATCAGTCCAAGTTTGCCTCCCCAAATATTTCAACATTTGTTAAATCAATATTTTTTGCGAAATATTTGTAATTTGAAGATAAATAATGTGGGCTTTCAAATACTGAAGTTAATTTACTTTAAATGTTTTAATAAACATAAATATCTTTCAACTATATATTTTGTAAAGTTGTAAGTGGCCTTTTTTTTTTTTTTTTTTTCTTTTGTATACAAAATATTTATTATTCATAAAAAAAGGCCACTTAAAACTTTACAAAATTTATATGCAAGGTCGAGCATGCCTTAATGTATTCGAAATTATTAAAATAACAAAAATAATAAATGGAATTGCTTAAAAACACAGTTATGTAGCAAGTTTTAAAAGCGGCAGATCCGCTGCTCTTTTTGTATTTGGTTTGATTAAGGAAGTTGGTAAAAAACAAAAAATTCACTAGGAAAGCTTAGCACAGCAAGTAGCGCGTTGGCTCTGCAAACTGAGGTCTTGGTTCAAAACCTGCGAAAGTGGTGATGAAGTATAAATAAAAAAAATGTATTTAAAGAAGTTTAAGGAGGGGATTTGGTAATCTGCGAAAAACCGGCTAAAACTTCTACTAGTACAACTTTTTTTGTCCATTAAACTGACCACGAGCTCAATAAAAAGTAATGATTATTCTTAGTAAATATATTAGACAGATTTTAATGCTAAATTTCTAGCTATACATATATGATAGTCGTTTCGTTAATATTTTGGGAGATTTTCGAGATTTTATTCTCCTTTTTTCTTCTTCACATTACCACATAGAGAGATTTTATTCTCCTTTTTTCTTCTTCACATTACCACATAGAACATCAACTCATTTCCGTTCATTTTGCTACAATTCAAACTCCACTCTCACCAATAATCTATGTAGTCCAAAAAAAATTAAAAAAAAACCTTCCTTTGCTAGCACATTAAATATCGTCCTTTTGATGTACCAGATAGGAACAATTTTTAATGAAAGGATATGCATACGCATGTAATTTAAATACGTATGAAGGAACAAGCATGAAGTAAACGATAATTTTATTAAACGTTATTGAGCTCATCCAAACTGTTTTTACATAAGTATACACTGATTTGACTGGACGCAGTCATACTATCAGAATTAAAGACTCAACTATAAGAAACTGTTATATTAATGAATCAATTGCATATGCAACGAACTTTTGAAAAGTATTTTTTGTTAAAATAGAATATGCGTCAAAAACGCAAAAAGCAAATTTGAGTTATTACACTCATTTAAAACACCCGCTTTATAGTATTTTGATAAATAAAATTTCAAGAAATATACATGTAAGCCAATCGTGGCACGTGGAAAGCACGAAAGCCAACTCAAATGCTGTAACGGCCGCTATTTGCTTGCTTAATTAAAGCACTCTACGTTGAGCTGCACTGTCGCAGGTAGATAATCGAATGTCAGCGTGCATGTAATGCAACGAATCGAAAATTTGCAGATATGTAGCGCGTACAATAACAAAAACCGATGCAACTGGAGGAAAGGAAAATGGGAAGCAACAAAAATTAACTGCAAGAAAAGGGAGCAGCATTCATTGACATTGCGATAATATCGTAATTCGAAGCGATGGAAGGGAGAGAAAAAGTTGATAACCATGGAGAGAATGCGCTTGTTAGTACTTTTATATGCAGCAGAGTCAATGCTAGGGTAATTGAACTGATATTGACAAGCCAATTTTAAGCTTTTTTTTAATGTTATAAGAAATCGAATTGTTCACCACAAAATTTCGTATTCCTTTAATTATCTCACAAGAATTCATAACGCACGGTCTAAAAAATTTCTTAAATTAAGTTAAAATAAAATTTACATCTGATTTCTGGTTGAATATTTTATAAAAATAGAATATTTAAATCAAATAATCTAAACATAGTTATTTAATATTAAAAAATCTACAGAAAATATAAAAGAAAACTTTAATAAAGGACCGCTGTGGTCGAGTGGGTAGCGGTGCGTGCTATAACTCGATATGCCGCTGAGTTTGAGGTTCGAGTCTCAGACTGGGCAAGTAAAATCTTAATCATAGAAAAGTTTTTTCTCCTCGGCAGGCAATGGCAAACATCCGAGGGTATTTTTGCCATGAAAGAGTTTCTCCTAAAATACATCTGCCGTTCGGAGTCGGTACAAAACTTTAGGTCCCTCCGTATAATATAAAGACGCACACCACATATGGTAGGAGAAGCTCGAACAAACATTGAGCTATAAAGTGTAGGCGCCAAAATTAATATATTATTATTATTAATCATAAACAAAAAAGGAGTCTTGCTTTTTATTTTACATTAAAGTTTTAGATTCCAATAATTAATTTTTTTTAATGCAATTTTAGCATAACCTGAAGAGTAGTTTTGAGAAATTTCTAACTTTTTACACACCCTAGTAAGTAGACTGAAGCATTCATTGTGTATTTGCTTGCAGTGGAAATTGTTAAACATAAAGTAAATGTTCTTCCATTGCATTTAATGAGATAATAATATAAAATTACTGCTTGTTCAGCGTATTTTAAATTAATTTTAAGAGGCCAAATGAAGCGGCAATAAAAGCGCATTATTTTATAAGATGTAAAGTTAACTTAAATCCAGTGCTGCCAATATTTTATAAAAATAAAATGTGTAAAAAAACAGGTTTATAATAAAATACTAATAAAACTAATTCACAATTTCATTGAGCTCCAGGCTATTTTGTCAAAGATTTTATTTGGAAAACACAACAACATTTTTTTAAAATAGTGCTATTTCAGAAATCAACACATCTCCTAATGAAACTTCTTTTTATTTAATTAATTATATTTATTCTTCTTCACCACTTTCGCAGGCGTTGAACCAAGAACCTCGGGGTTGCAGAGCCAATACCCTACGTGCTGGCCTCGAGATCAATAAAATTGTGAATTATTATTCAGTTATTAGGGCAATAAAAATCGGAACATACATACTATATAGTTATATTAATAAAACTATAAATTAAAACTGAGCCGCGGAAGTATGCTCGCTTTTATAAGAAAAAAGAAACTAGATGGTTATTTAAATTTTTTTTATTATTATTTTTATTTTTATTTATTATTTTTTCTAATTGGTTTAAATTTTTTTTTTATAAACTTTTAATAAAAAACAAGTAGTATTTTATGATTTTATTTGCCAGTGCTTGACAATTTTTTTTTTAAATAAGAAATGGCGAGATGCAAGATTTTATCAATGTGGCAACCCTATTCACATTGCCTTCTTTCTTCTCATTTCGAATAAAAATGTTCATCGTTGTTACGCATACGCCATGTCATACGTTGCAATTATCACCAGCGCCTTCAAAGAAATTGATGCAATAAGTATGTAATTGCTCTCTTTTATTCTGGCTTCAAAACATATAATGCGTATTGTTTAAATTTAAAAATGTTACTCATACGCCATATAGTGTTTGAATTTTATTTTATATGCAAAGTCTTTAAGTGGGTCGCTTCACGACAGCTGCAAATAAAGTTGAATTTATCGAACTTAAATTTTATCGCTTTTCCTGATGCATTAACTATTGCGGTGAATTATGTCAATGCACAGCTGGCGTAACAAACAAGAGTACTTATGTAAATAAAATATTAAAATATCGCACTAAAAAAAACTATTTTTAAAAGTCAGCAAAGTAAGCAGTGAGTTGCTATGAAAAATTGATAAAAAAAAAACAACTAAAAGCGAAAAAGTAAAAGGTGAAAAAATTTTAAATATTTTTAAAAGAATTGCAAATGAGCGCAGCGCCGCCACAGCAGACAGGTGTCGTGCACAATGACTGCGTAGGAAAAAATCATTCAATTCGCATTAATGATGACGATGTTGACGATCATCATGATGGCTTTGAAGTCGAATTGGTTGAGTATAAATTGGTTGAGTGTAATTGCAATTTAAGTTACTTTTTGAATTGCGCTTGCAAATTTCCGTGTCAAAAGGTTGTTATTGTAATTGATATTTGCGTTGCAAGCAGTAATTACATAGCTGGATGTAAATGAAAAATGTTAATTTAAAATTTATTATTGATTTGTACTATGTTGGGCATAACTTTTAGCGACATTTCGCTTTGTTAAGCTGATTGATAAATTTTTCAATTTTAGATTTCGTTTGTGTGAATCTGTTTAAAATATGAGTTCTTTCATTGATATAACTTCACCAAGTTAAAAAGCGCCTGAATAGCAACACAAATTTAGGCTGATGTCACATGAACTCGGCGACTTGAAAGTTATTTTCCTCTGCAATTGTGTGGTAAAAGAAATCGCAAGAAATGAGTTCCTGCTATGAGTGAAAACCTTTTAATTTGAGTCACTGCCTCAAGTAATTTTTTTTACTATTAAGTTTACATATTAAAAAATTTTACACAAAAAATATTTGGAAGAAAGTCAACAATGGTTGTTCAAAATTTCATTAACATACTGAAGCAGTGAAGCAGAAACTATAAAATTTGTAGGACTGATATTAAATATCCTAAAGAGTAATGCCATAGCTGCCAGTAATAAAATACAAATTTAAGTTTAAAAATAGAAAAAAGACTACTTCGTTGCTCACTCGGCAACGAGTACAGCTAAATATTTCCAGCAGTAACTAGTTGACATATATTCAAAACTTAGCGCTCATGAATAAGTGTTTAATGCCAATTATGAATGAATGAGGTAAACGACATTGAGTGTATGGAAAAGTATTTAGAGAGTAATAATCTCTATTAAATGCTTGACATTTGTACGAAGTTGAGCTTGATGCAGATAGTTGTACTTAAAAATTAAATGAAATGAACGACAGAAATTGGGAGACTTGAAGTAGTTTGTTAAATGAAATGAATTACATTTTTTTATTACAACAAGCTCTCAGAATAGGGCTAATTTAAATTAATAGTTTTATTCTTCTCATTTATTTGATATATGTAAGTTTCTATGCTTCAACTCAATACAAGTAGCATATGTTGATAAGTTTAAAATACAAAGTAGACTCTGTTCACAAACTATAGGCCAAACACATATTGACAGATTTGTGCACTTTATTTTTCTTCTAATTAATTGTAATATTTTTTCAAGTTTAATATGGTTCTCTATCTAAGAAAACCCATAAGCACCCATTTTTTAAACTATTTACAAAATGTAAAATGACAAAGAAAATGAATCACAATTGCGAACTTCTTAAAATAATGGTTTTAGAATCTTTTGAGTATGGAGTTTTTTAACCAATCAATTTTAATCTAAGAAAGAGTAGTAAGTGATTTTTGACAATATATAAAAATATAAAAAAGAACTAATGGAATTTTTTCATTTTGTTGAGCCTAGATGTGACAAAAAATTTACCGCTAAAATATACTTTTTGTAAAAAGCGTCACTTTACTTATTGCGCAAAATTTCAATTAAGTATTTATCATAAACTCTTTGTGCTGCACATAGAATAACTTATTAAATTTCGATGTTTGTCAAGTGCAATATTATTTTGAGACAAACAAATAAATTTAAACACATAATACGCGCCCTAGAGTATGTTACTATCGCATAATTTTGAGTTTCGAAACATTTTATATTTACATATGCGTGTGTAAAAATAGTTGCACATTAGTCGATAACTGCCTCCCAGGAGGAATATTATAAAGATATATTCCCAGGCTCAACTGTTTTAAAAATTTACCAAACCCAAGCAAAGTAGTAAACACTTGTTATGTATCCCCGCGAAGTTATAAAGTGTATGCCTAAAAATATGCAAAATAATGCGATATGAAAACCAGAAGAACAGACACATATTTTATTAAGCTGCAAGTTTTGTATGTGAAAATTTAGTGAAGCAATCTGAATTCTTTTACGTTTTCCTACGTTAGATTATCATTTAAAAAATTACTTTTGAATAATAAGTAGCTGCTTACAAAATCATAACAATTCCCTTTGTAGTAAGTGTTGCATGCTTTCAGGCACAAGTATTATTCATTTAGCATTCGCTTTAAAATTCCGATGGTGAATTATTTTTCTGCAGTCTACTTCACTTAAATATTTTAACAGTTATCAGTAGAACAATAAATGACTGACGCATTTTGTTGAAATTTACCCAAATTTTTAAGTGGGTCGGAAAAGAAGTTATTATAAATCTACGAAATACTTAGATTTGGAAGTTTCACCTATATTTTCATTTAAAAACCAATGACTTTTCGGGGGAAATAATGTCAAATTCTCACACTCGAGAATTATAGTTAAATAAATAATATGCAATTTCTTCCTTGGGATTAAGACATTTTAATTGTTTACTGCAAAGCAACTTTCCTGCTTGGTATGTAAGTATCTTAATGCAGTTTAATAAGTTTTCAACAGCATGCGCTTTTAAAATTTTGGCTATTCAAAACACGTAGTTGTATTTGTGTTTAAACAGTTTGCTTGCTCTGCACTCGCTTTTGGTCCCTTCGAACTTTAATAGGTGCACGCAGTTTTCAACTGTCGGCACCTGCTCATATTTTTTATATTTGCCCGCAAGTATTCATACATATGAGTAAATATGCTAATGCAGAAAACTAACTACTAAGTGCTCATCCAGAACACAAACATAATGTTAAAGTAAATTGCATTCTTGTTTGGCGAAAGGTTGCAAAATTTATTATTGTTTATTGAAAATATGACAAAAGCTGCAAATTTGAGGAGAAAGTTTCAACTTTATAAACAAAGAAACTTCGTTTTGGGTTTGAAATAAATCAATTAAAGTTTACTCTTTGCACTACTAATGTTATAGCTAAAAATATGCTATACTAAAATTTACAAAACTGTGATTTCACATGAAAAGATACGTAATTAGTGAGCGACAACGAATTTTCGGACCTTTAGGGAGCTTTTAACATATCACACTTTGACTGTGAGCTAATCACTGAACGGTGAACTCGTTGAACGCAAGTTAACTGGGAACAAAAAACTAGTTAACGAATAAGGCGCAGTACTATATATAAAACAGATTAATTTCTTTAAGTTTCTAGCTTTTAGATCAATATCCAAGTTTTGTCTTTCTTGGCAACAAAGGACAAATTCGTTATGTTCGAAGTTTCATGAGACCATACATGAAATGTGTGACATTTACTAGGATTCCAAGGCAACCTGTTAAGCGTGCCAATATTTGAGCCGCTTACTGTTTATCATATCAGCTTATTCTCCTCTTCTGTTTCGATCTCCATTTAATTATTTTCTTAGTTATATTTTTACATACAACATGTCTTATGTACTATAAGAAGTATTGAAGTTCATACATTTTTCTGCTACATATAAATAAGCAAACTGTTTAATAAAGGCACATCTCTCATTTAATTTAATCGAGACGGATTGTTCGTTTTTCTTCGTATATGTATTAACACAACCACTCAAGATCTTAAATACGCTCTACTATGCAGATATATAGCTCATCAAATTTTAGTACAACAAAGTGCAAGTTTCAAGTGGCTACGAAATACCACTGATTTTTTAAACTATTTTTACTAACGTTCTTTCGCAATTCCATCCATATAACAATTAATCGAAAATCAGTGATAACTTGTAGTCACTTGAAACTTGCACTTAAGTGTTATTATTATTAGGCCATAGTAGCGCTTTGACCTGACAAGATCTATTGTGCTAACCCTTTAAGTTGTCACTCTATCCTTAGACTAATTATGAAGTTAACCATTTACAGGGTGTCGTTGTCCATATTCTGGATGGAGCAGATTGTCGCTTCCCAAGGAGTATAACTCTGAGATCACTTATACACGGGCATTCACACAGTATATGCTCGGAGGCCACAATACTTCCAGTTTGCAACCTTCGAGAGTCCCATTTTGTGAAGATGGTATGTCAGCCTACAGTGGCATATCACGTAACCGGTAAGAGCTCTTAGACCCTCTCTGCTGAGATTGAGAAATTTTTCAGAGGCTACACGGGATTACCCTTTTATGATCGCATTTGAGCTGCAATTCTGACGTATATCCTTTAGAAGTACCACAGGACGGCTGAGGGCCGTAAAAGCTCTATTGGGCTCCATCTTTTGTGAGATAGTCCGCCACGTCCTTATGGCTCGGACCGCGCCACAGAGTAACTCGATTGTCTGCTCTTAGTGAGTCAAGTGCCGTTTTTCAGCTATCTACCAGCTTTTACTCCATCTTGTAGGAGTCTAGAAGTGCTCTTAAGGCTACCCGGTTGACTGACATGATGTTGATTATGGCTCTATTGGTCCTTCTGCGAAATTATTCGTGAGCGCACAACTCAATTGCATAAATTTTTGTCTGGAAGATGGTTGGGTATAAACCCATAGGGACACTTTTTTGTAATCTAGGTCCGAATACCCCGGCCCCAGTGGTCCCGTTGACAAGTTTGGGTCCGTCTGCTTGTAGATCTTAGTAAGGGACCGTTTTGGAAGCATAGAGACTGCGAGTTTGACAATTGGATCAGCACTGAGTTGTTCTAAGACACGCTAATGCCGGAGCTCGCCATTTTGGCTTTAGGCCACCATACCAGTGCTGGCTTTATCACCGTGCACTTTCTTACACTAAAAATAATTTTAATTAATTAGAAGAAAAATGAAATGTCCAAATCTGCCAACATATGGTTGTAAATACTATACTTTTTTTTCGTTTTTCTTTAGCTCCACTCCGTGTCTGAGGTTTTCAATTTATACTCATAATTTATTTAAGTTCTTATTAAACTTAATCTCAACCAAACTCTCAACGTCACTTCACTACCTCCTAAAAGTTTCACGCCTCTGCCGACTCTTTCTACACTTTCTGCACGCCACCAACTTGTCCTTAACCTTTAGACAATGGGAATGGCTCAGAGAAGTGGGCGCACGCATATTCGCCCATTCCTCGTTTCCGCATTTCAAATGCACATTCCAGAATGTTGGATGTACAACTTTTTATGCTCACTTCTTCTTTGTGCTTGTACTTGTTTGTATTTGCATTTTACACGTACTTTTCGTGCATATGCATATGTAAATATGTATACTATTGTGTTTAATATATGTATGGATATGTATGAGTTTTGTGTACGTGCCATTCACCTGCGCGCTTTTCGCTTCCACATTTCATTTGCATAGAAAATTCGTTTTCATGAGAGTGCAATCGTGATTTAGTTGCTAGCAATTTCTAAGCAAACAACAGTAACAGCAACAACAATCCTTACACTGAGGTTCTATGGAGAATGTGGATTGCGCTTGCATTTTCAATGCGTTAGAAGTCCGTTTTTCATTTCCGTTACACCGTCGATGACTGACCAGCAAAGGGAGTAGTCGTTAAGTGGCAGTTGTGTGCGCTTTTATTTTATTTTTTATTTTTTGTCTTTCTTTTACTTGGTTGCACAAGCATGCGGCGCATGCCAAAACGAATGTGAATGTTTTGGAAAGTGAACGTTTTGAGCGTTCCTGCATTTCTGGCAGGATATTAATTTCTGTCAGGTCGTAATGGTTGATTATGGTACAAAAAAACCAAATACATTTCCTACATACATACATAAAAAGGTAGACTTGTTTATTACGAAAGTGTTGAGAAATTATTTTATTTGACAATTTGTTTATCTTTTGCATAGCTTAGTATTTCAGCATGCTGATTTGGCAGCAACTAAACCCTAAGGCTTGGACATTTGCATGTGAGGATGCGAGTTAAATATTTGCGCAAAGCACTTTCTGCTTAATCATCAAGGCAATGCGGAGTGACGACTGACATCACGTTCTATGTTTTTTGTACAACTTGTTAACTGAAGTGTCATCGTTTGCAATTTGCACTTAGACTGACCTCGCTTAATTTTGCTATTGTTTAGCTTTTGGAATTTTAAGTAGTTATGTTTCTGGATATCTGCAGTTATTGCTTCGCTCTGTTTTGCTGTTTGTGCTGTGAAACGCTGTTATACTTAAATACCCTTAAAATTCGGTGTTATTTAGCTCAGAACTTTTTTGCATTCATAATTTGGTTTCCCACTTTAATTTTATATAATCTAAAATTTTTGATGTGTAAGGCAGTTAGGATTGCAGTAGCTATAATCTTAAGCAATATTGTAATAGATCGTAAGTTATGTGTCTAGCCCTTAAGTCATGGAAATAGTTTTAAGCACTGTGTTTAGACCTTAAGTGGAATTTGTACGAAAAAAAAACAAAAAGAAAGAAGAACTCCATTTTGGGAGATAATAAAAGAAGAGCCATCATAAAGAACGGTATTAAAGTGTAAAGACGTGTTGTTTGATTAAAAGCTTATATATCTACAACTTTAAATTAAAACTAAAAAGTAAATAAATTTCAAATAAATAGCGCAGCGTTGCACTATTTAATTTCCCTTTACGGCGAAATAGGAGTGAATCTCGGCGTTTTCAGATGTCAACTTTTTTTATTTCTAAAAGTTTTTGGAAAAACTTCAATTTAAATGGGATTTCTTTACAAAAACAGTGCACACCAAAAGGAGTCTCAAGCAAAAGTAATTTAAAGAACATATAAGAACCATGTTGCCACCTAGTTTCAGTTAAAAATTTAAATTAATTATAGTGTAGACATCTTCAATGACAAAAATAATTAAATAGAATAGCAATTTAAAAAAAATGAAAAGGTCAGAGAAAGTTTTCGAATCACCAATAGGTAATTAATTTCTTTTCAAGTCGTAATTTAAATTCACCAATGTACATATTTCACTCAATGACTTTCTATATATAAATTTTTTTTTTCAACAAAAGTGATAAAAACAATCAATATCTAATATTTATAAAATCTCCATTAAAAACTAATTAATAAAACCTCTCAGTGATTTTAATAAATGCAAACTTTATTTAAACTAAGATCATCAATAAAAGTCCATTAAATACTCATATTTTTTAAATGTAATTTAAAAGTCACCAATAATAATCAGCTAGTGAATTTTATTACAAAAACAACTACATAACACTAATTAATTGACAAAAGGCAATGTTTTATCTTTAGTTTTGCAGCCTCAATTTAAAAGTCAGTTTAGCAGTTATGAAATCACTCATTTAGTACATTTAGTTCGCAATTTTAAAATGACAACAATAAATAATTAATAAGATAGATATAGAAAGTTGTTAACTATAACTCATCAGCAAAAATCAATCGATGGCTTATTGCAAATTACAAAATTTAAATGATCAATACGAAAATAGTCTAATACTATGTTCTGACTGCGCAGTAAACTTGAGTTTGTGGTTTTGAGTTTATGAACAATTGTCAAGCGTTCTAATTGAAGTGTTTAAGAAACTTTGAGTTTATTTGGCATTTGTTTATTTACTTCTGACTAAAAATATTGTTTTGTGTATATTCAAAAATGTTTCTGAATTTACATTTGTACTTACATATATTTACAAATGTTGGAAAAATATGTGCATAAAATTTACTAAAGCAAGCTTTAATTATTCGCATCTAATTAATAGTGCAATAAGTGATTTGTGTCGGATATGCAAGCAACAAGCCTATTTATTTATTTATTTATTTATTTATTTTATTTAAGTCAAACACACAACCATAAGTTATTTTACAATGTTTGACCTTAAAACTATACTACACATCTTTAACTTAAAGTAGTATATTGATACTTAATTAAATATGTTAATACTTAAAGTAACATGTAAAACTTAAAGTAATATGTAAAACTTAACGTAACAAATTGACCTTATAGTAATAGTTAGCTATAATTAAATTGTAGTGGTAAATAAATAAATGTATAAGAATGGAAATAAGTTGAGAGAAAAATAAGAAGAGACAAGAAGAAATGTCTCGAGTACGTTCAGCAATGTTCGGCAAGATAGCGCTGCAATTCATGTCTAAAGTGCAGATTCCCTTTAATGCTTCTCATTTTTAGTGGTAAAGCATTCCAAAGACGGACAGAGAACACAAGTTATTGACGTTCAGATACCAAACTACTATATTTCATTGGAACTAGGTTGAGCGAGCGCGAGGATTTGGAAAATTTTAGTCGGTCATTGAGATATCGGGGCTACTGAGTAGTAATGATTTTCTTAAGTAGCGTTAAGCATTTTAATTTTAGTAAATTGTCAAAAGATACAGACGCAATTTGCTTTGCAAACACAGATATGTGGTCATTACGTTTTTTAAAGTAGATGTATCTAGCGATATTATTGTATAATACATTGAGTTTACTACGACACACACTATCACAATTAGTATACAACTCACAACCGTATAGTAACTTCGGCAACAAATATGTCTTAGCTAGAAGCAGTCGAATTTTCACTGGTGTAAAGTGTTGAGTAGTCCATAAGTTTCGGAGCATACCATATACTTTGCCTATAGTACTAAAAATGTGGTTACTCCACGTCAGGGTTCTATTAAATATAACCCCTAAATTTTTTACAGTGTCAGTATATTTAATTACAGCATTATTTAGTTTAACGTCCGAACAGTCGCCGAGTTTGAAAGTTTTCTTATATATTGGAATACACTGGGATTTATCTGGATTAAGGATTAATCCGTTGTCAGAAGCCCACCTGCTTATATGTTTCAAATCAGTATTTAAATTGTTAATACAGACATCAATGGAGTCAAGGGGACAACTTACATATAATTGAACATCATCTGCATAAACATGGATATCACTATATTTAAGCACACTGAACAGGTCATTAATATACAAGACAAACAGCAAGGGACCAAGAATAGAACCTGGAGGGACACCTCTAGTTGTGGGTAGGTAATCGGACATAGTGTTGCCAGCACATACTGCTTGCAAACGACCACTTAGGTATGATTTCACAAGAGTTGTTGCAGACGTTGAAAAATTAAACAAGTTTGTAAGTTTTAAAATTAGAAGTTTGTGGTCCACAGAATCAAACGCTTTTGAATGGTCAAGCAAAGTTAGAAAGGTCGCATGGTTTTTATCAATATTGAGTCTAATATCGTCCGAAACTTTTAAGAGCGCCGTAGTGCAGCTTCTATTGGATCTGAACCCCGACTGGAAGGGGTTCACTAATGAGTTGTTGCTCAGGAAGGGGTTTATCTGGCGATGCATGATGCGCTCAAAAACTTTGGACAAAAATGGTAATATTGCAATCGGTCGATAGTCACCATTCGCTTTCTTTATCGGGATAATCTTAGCCCTCTTCCAAGAAATTGGAAAATTTGACGTGGTCAAAATGGTATTCAGAGCGTAAGTAAGATATGGTAAGATTTTTGGTAGTAAGCATTTGAGAAACTTGGGGTGTACACCATCAAGACCAGCTGCATTTGATTTGACACTAAGTATGGACTGAACCACTTCACAGTCGTCGACACATTTGAAACCAAAACTGGACATCACAACATTTGGATTGAAAATGTTACTGTCATAGCACACATTATTCACAGGATTAGGCATACTCACAAATTGCTTATTTAACATATTTACATTAATTGATTCAGAGACAGAGTGGTTTATGTTGCCAATTCCGATCTCACGTATTCTCTTCCAAGTCTGCTTCGAACCAACCGCCATACTGAACTGATGCTCGTAATATTGCAGTTTTCGTGATTTAATTGCTCTGGTAACATCACGTCTGCAAGCCTTGAAGATATTGTAGTTTTCTTCACCATTAAATCGTTTCCATTTGCGATACGCATTGTTGCGCTTGTGAATTAAAAATTTAATATGGGTGTTGAACCAAGGTCGTTTTATATCCTTGTCTGCTTTGTAAACAATTGGTACAAACTGGTCAAAAAGTGAAGTAATGTTTGCTTCAAGAAAATTAATTTGATCATTACTGGATGTTAAGTTGCGAATAGATCCCCAGTCAACTTTATCTACAGCTTCTTCCAGATGCTTATAGTCAATATGTAAAAATTCTCGATATGAATGGGAGCTAATGTTGATGCGAACACCAGCAACAGCAATATTGTTTGTGTTGCAGCCCGAGCATTGGAAAACGGCAAAAATTCTGATGACAACGGCGATGGTATGGAGGGCTCAGTCAATGGTGAAGGTGAATGCAACAGAATGGTCAAAGGTTATGATGGTGTTGCATCATTATGCGAAAATTTCATTTCTTTAGTTTGTTTCCATTTGTTTACAAATATTGTACGAGCGCGCTTGATAAATCAGTGGCTTTTTAAATAAATTATATTTTTTTCGGAAAAAAATTATTATATGATATTTTTCAAAATAATTTCTTTTTAACTCTTTACACTTAGTCCAGCGTTTTCCAATTATTTTATTCTTTCGCAAAACAGGCGTTTGTTTCAAAGATGAAAAAATGTCTTACCACCCAGCCATTTCTTAAGATTTGGAAATAGGAAATAGTCGTAAGGGGCTTAATCTGAAGGATATGTTTAGAGGTCGAGCAGTTTGTATTTCATAGATTTTTGCCAATCCTTTGAAGGGGTCACACGTTTACGCTTATAGTCGAGTGTTAGCAATCGCGGCACACATAGCTTTTTCATATCTAAATATTTTGCGGTCATTCAACATCCTTCCATTGATTTTAACGACAATTTCTGGTATAACAACCTGTTTTGGGCGATCTGAACCCACTTCTTAAGCACTGAAATTGATAGCTATAGTATTTTCAAGCCTTTCCTTGGTTTCGGTGATGGTTTTTTACGCAGAAAATAGTGATTAATCAGCACACGAAATTCACTTATTTTTAATTTTTGTTACAAGTCAAGAAGAAAATCAAAAGGCCACTTAGGACTTATTAAACAGTCTGAAATTATGAACTGTCAAGCCAGTAAACAGTGCAGCAAAACTTTTGAACAATGGGCGCGTTCATAAGACACAACTGTAGAGCTCCACTGTTGCGAAATTGAAGGCAACTGTTGGACCCAACAGTTTTACCTTAGAAACGGCTAGATGAATACACTGTCAAATGAACAGCTGATACATGTAAACAATTAAAAATTAATAAAATAAAATATTGCCAAAGTAAAGAATTTTAATAATTAAACAGCTCAAAAATATATATTTATTTATATACATATATTATATATGTATATATTTTATATATTTTTTCTCCAATCACAAGTCTGCATACCATGAATTTTCCATTTTTATTTCATTTTATTTATATGTGCACTACAAAAACAAAATGAACGCTGCAATGAAATGAAATAGTTGCGCCGTAGAGTTCTAATGCAACGCTAGTTAAGCCGCCAGTGCGCAAATAGGCAACTGTTGAGCTGAGCGGCTCTACTCAAATATGCGTTCCTAAGACAAACACTCAACTGTTGCGCAACAGTTGTGTCTTATGAACCCGCCCAATATTGCCAAAATTTGTCAACAGTGTGGCCTAATGTTGGGGCAATTAGAGGTTGCATGTCCCTAAACACCAAATAAAAGTGGTGTTTAAAGCGAGTTAGACAAAATATATTTGTATGGTAAACTCCGAGTTTATGAGAAGTGTTTAACGATAAACTCCAAAATTGTTCATAAACTCGAGTTAACAGCGCAGTCAGAACATATTATAAGACTTTTATTTATAAAAAAAAAAACTGTTTAAAAATTGAAGCGCAAAAAAATCATTTAAATTGTTTGATTCACAAAAGTATGCAAATGCAATACACCACAGACTTTAATTTTTTACAAAAGCACCATTTTTTTAAAAACTCAGGTAGTAACTTTAATTTATAAATGTTACCAATTAGAATCAATTACAGTTTCTTTAAAAATAATTTTAACCATATTTCTATTACCTTCAGCTAACGAGTTTTAAAAACAAACTGTTTTTTAATACGTTTTAATGCGAAATTTAAACATCGTTTTTATTAAACACGGTCAAAAAGTCATTATGTTGCGACTACAAACTCTTCGAAAACTTGTTTTTATTCACTGCTTAAATGGAGCTTTTCGGCCGGTTATTTTTAATTAAACAAACGTTTAACTTTTTCTCCTACGCGTTCCGTCGCATATTCGCGTCTTCCTCAGGGAGTCTATTTATTACAAATATAATAAACATTAACAAATTACAATAACAACAAACAACAAGCATTTTATTTTATTCGGTTCTTAGTTATAATGAAGCTTTTTAATATACTACAGACTCATGATTCAATTACACTGTCCAACAAATGAAGACTTTTTTTAAGGGAACAGCGTAGCGACCCCATAATTCTGAAAGGGTATGTTGAGTAGATCATTTTTGTAGAACAAACTTATGGTCCAGCACGTCTGAGTTTTTTTTTACAGTGGGTCAAAGTTTTCATTTTTTGGTCGAAGGGAGCATTATACTATATGAAGAAAATGTTGTAAGTTAATGTCTTAGAGAATTCTTATGGTCAGAGTTGTATTGTGGAATTGTATGAGGATTATTTTTGTGGAAGATCTTAACCCTCTAACTGGTCTCTTTATGGGTCAATTTAACCCTTTTTTTCGAGAAAATCAAAAAATATCCTTTAAAAAAGGACATTTAAGGATTAAAATATTCTACGAAAATGTTTGGCGAAAAATTTCAGTGGGGGTCACCAAAGACACCATTGTTGTAAATAAAGCTCTTTACGATTAATTGGCAAAATTACACGCCAACTTCTATAAAAAAATTATTGTAGTATTTCTCAATTTAAATGAAATGTCTTAGAAATTTTTATTTAAAAAAATCACTAACATTTTACTTCTTGTTATTTACTTTTTAAGAAAGTGTAACAAAATCTAACCCGTTTTCCTTACATCGTAAAACAACCCTTTATAAGGGAATGTAAAAATTCGAATGTCATTATTTACCTTACCTTTTATTATTTGTACATACATATGTATGAATTTTCAGTTATTTAATTGAATTTCTTAAAAAAATGTTGTTAATATAAAATCGTTCAAAGCAAGTTTGTTTGACATCTTCATAACAACCCCGTTTTATATGAATTTATGTATTCAAGTTACATATATTATTTATTTATTTATTTATTGAGTCTATTGAACATTATAGACTATTAACAATATAATGCTTAATAACTAAGAAAAGAAAATTTAAAATTTAATCCGAAAGATTTTTAAAACATTTTTTGAATAAGAAAAATCTAATAACACCTTGTTCGATATCACATTTAATTCACTAATGGCACGGGCAATAGGGGCATTTCGAGCATATTCAGTTTAGTAATTAACACCATATAACGGTAAAAAATTTCGTAAACTTCGCTGAGGAATGTTAAAATTAATATTTACTAATAGAATGGGTCATTAACGAAATTAAAAATAAAAGACAAAGAGATTCCAACGATTTTAAATTTATTAAAAGTAGGCGTGAACTATACGAAGGTACCGGTTCCGGACACGTTTAATTCTATTTATTAAATTAGCATGTTATGGTCCCCAAATGATCGTTGCATATTCTAAGTTAGAGCGTACAAAAGACATACATATGTATTTATATAATAATACTGTGGAACAAATTCAGGTTAGCAAAAGTTAGGTCGCTTCTGAGAGTGAGGGGTAAAAATAGAGGCTAAATTAGAAGACCCGTATCGCGGCGTTTGTTTATGTTAGTTCGAATTGTTTTTTAATCTACCTTCGACCTTTGCAGTCAAATGCCGATTTTATATGGTTTTTTGGCTATAACTCGTCGACTAATTGATATTTTTTTAATCTGTTAAAGCCAAAGTATTGCTAGAGACCTATGCAAAAATTTAAAAAAAAAAATTGATTTAGAAAATTTTTGTAGTGCTTATGAAGCAAAATGTTGGACATTTTTTTTCATGCTTTTTGAACATATTTTCAACAAAACTAAGTCCTTTTTGCTTTCTGTTTGATCTATAATATGCTTCTCAGTTTCTTCAATACATTTCATTTGAAAAGAAAACAATCATAATACAAAACTTGCGTTTTCCAGCTTAATATTAATTTACTTCTCATTTCTTATGTACTAATTTTTTCAGTGGTGGTTTTGAAGAAACATTGAAAAAAAATTATAAAAATATGGACAAAAATATAATTTTGAAATTTTAATTATGAAGAGATTTAAGTAAAAAAATTAAATAATTTAAATGAATCATTTGGCCAGTTGCCGTTTAGCAGGCGGCTGTGGATCAACATCACTGCTTTCTCTAATATCTTGGTCATCGTCATCATCAGCAGAAAGGTCGATAATTTCGTCCAACAGATATTCTGGAATTTCATCTTTGTCTTCCCCTTCTTCATCTTTTTCCTCGTCTTCCTCTTCTTCAAATGTGTTTTTATACCACCAACAAATTTCAGAGAGTATTGCATCTGGAGATTTCTTTCCTCTGTACCTGAAACGAAAATAGTTTTCAATCGTTAACATGTTTAAATTGTGCACTCTGACAAAGATATTAGAAAAATCTAGGAATTCAAAATATACACACTCTATACTTACCTTATTTCAAATGGATGCGCAGTTTGGTGATAACCTTCGCCTTGCTCATCAGATTCAGTTGGCAGCTGTTGAGCGAGTTGATCAAGATGCTGATGCAAGAGATGAATTTTGTACGACATATGTATGTATGTATTAACCCCAATTTCATCGAAAGCTGCCAACATGTTTGCCACAGATTGCCTGTAGTTGGCTTTGCGTTCTTTACCCAAAGATACCATTAGCAACGTCATCGAGGGACAAATTTAAGTATCCAAAACTAAAAGAGGAATCCATCATGAGATCATAATCAAGTGGCGTAGTGCCAACATCACTGGAAAAGTTCGAACTAAAAAATGTAGCAAACAGATTGGAAACGTCAGCTGGGCAACGTGCAAATTTGCCTTGAAAGAAAAGTGATGAAGGTATACTGCCACATGAATTCTTAGACTTTAAAAACTGCCAAAAGGTTTTCGGATTTGATTTTAATTTAGACTCAACAGCATTTAAAGTTTTTTTGTATCAAAAACTTTCCACGTTCACTTCCCTGAATGTAAGTTGAAGAACAGTCATGAACTTTGACTGGTATAAAAATGGCATAATGATTTTTTTTTCAATATTTTAACACTCTTACTTCTACCCTGAAAAGTCGACACCTTTTATAAGAGTTACCAAAACGTATGCGCGCGTGTGTATCGAAGGCGCTAAGAACCGCGAGTATACAATTTGTCCTGCCTTCATAGCACATATGTATGTATGTTCTTTTTGTATACCGAAAAAAAGACTTGAATGCCCTTTTAGCTTATTTTCTATTTTTAGCATACATTTGCGAAAGCCGTGAACCAGCCAAATCCAATAAGCATAGACTATTGTATGTATTAGTTATAAGCATATGCGTGAGAGTACATGCATGTCTACGCTTTGAAATCAAATCAAGCCCAAAATAAATGTTATTTTCGGGTATTTCGTTTCATTTCAATCAGGCGTTAAAACGGGAAATCGTAGGCCAACTCAGAAACGCAACAAAATGAGCAACAAATAAAAGGCAAAAAGAAATTGTCGTTAATGCAAATGCCGCAAAAACATCGCCACACACACACACACGACATACTATTGCGGTTTCCCACTGTCAACATTTGCACGACGTTGATTTATACAAAGAGGCAGCAAATAAAATATGCAAATATATTTATTTTTGAATTTGCAGAAGTACCTGGCAGTGAAACACCAAAAAAGTCAGAAAAAAATACTAGTTTAGCAATAGAATTTCATGAATGAAATCGAACTAATCCGAAAAAGACTAGACTTTCACGAAAAACAAAACGATTTATGCATGCCTCATTTTATTTGACATAAAGCCTTGTAGACTAGACTGTGGATTAGTATTTATTTGTCTGTTCTGAACTAGTAGGAGACTGGTTTGTTTGGTATATAATTTGACTAGATTTTTTTTTTTTTTTTGTACTAGTATGAGACTGGTGCATTTTTGATCCAAATCTGATAATTGCCATCTCGTAGGACATCCCCCTGTTAAAAATACAAGTTGCTTGTATGGAAAAAAGTTGGAAACAGTTGGCTGACTAGTTAAGCTTGCGAAGAATACTAGATGGGAAGTAGTTCAACATTAGTACTTTTGACTACGGGGTATGTATGTACAGACATATGTACGTATGTACGATTATGCATTTAGTTGTGCTGTGAGTGTGTATGTTTTTCTAAGATTGAAATCTTTGAATTCCTTAAAAACGTATTTTTCTCATTTAAATGCCTTTCATGTTTTTACTGTCGCAACTTTTATGTAATTGTATGTATACAAGAGGCAAGCGAATTGCAAATCTTAAAGATTGTTTGGAATTTTTCAAATTAAATTATGAAAAAGTTTTTTGCTCTTGCAATTTGATTTGCAAGTGTCATTAGTAGTTGACTTTACTGTTGAGCCAACAAGTTCGGCTAATAAAGTGCGGTAGGATGGCACAAATTTAAAGCGAAATATAAAATATAAATGCTCGTTTGAATACACTTTAATTTAGCAAGTGTGCTGAACTTTTTAACTGCATTATCGAGGAAAGTTTTGATTAGTTGTATGAATAAGCAGTAGATTGGAAGGTGATTGTTAAAAAAATTTCTACATTTTTCTTGCATACATATTCTTGTGAATTTTATGCTTCAAACGCTCTTCATTTGGATTATAAACTGGTTTCTACTCGCAAGCGAATTGCTTTGACTTTTATGTCACAGAATTTTGTTTCAAATTACACTTTTGGAAGTGACTAAGTACTATGTTAAAAAAAAAAAAAAACAACTACTTCCCAGAAGTTCGAGTTAAAATACTTAGCATTTCTAAGCCAAATAGAAGGCAAAATGTCGTAACATTTCAAACTGTGCTGAATATCTACTTATTTAGTTAATCACTTAAACTTAGAGTTTTCCCATTGGCTTGAAAAGAATTGTTCATTACACCCCTATAGACAATTATCTTTTATTACAAAGTTTTTTGTAGCTTGTGTTAAGCTTTTAATGTATTATATTCCATATCTTCTGCTATTTCTGGCACGCAACATTGGTTCTCTAAAGGGAAATCGACCATTACAAACTTACTTGGGTTTAGAACTGATGTATCAAACGGATTTAGAGAAATTTTGCATACCGATGTTATATGCACTGATTTTAGTAAAACATTCGACAGAGTAAATCATTCATTACTTCTCCATAAACTTGATCCCCTTGAATTTTAACCTAATCTTCTTCGTTGGATATTTTCTTACCTGAACGACAGAACACATTGAGCCCTTTTTAAATATACTTCTTCCAGCGTTATTCGTGTATCTTCAGGGGTTTCGCAAGCAAGTCACCTTGGTTCGATCGTGTTTTTACTTTTTATAAACTGCATTTATTCTGTAGTAAAATATTCTAAAATTTCATTGTATGCGGATGATGTAAAACTTGTTAAATCATTCATTACTGTTGATGGAAAGTATTATTATAAATAGCAGACTTAATTAGCATATCTAATTGGTGTGAAGTTAATAATAAATATGTCACTAAACCTTAAATAATGTAAAGTAAGGGCGGTTTAGCCGGATTCTTATAATATATGTATGTAACTATAGCAGGTATTAAATTTTGTTAACCTAACAATAACCACATAAAAAAAGGTGTCCTTGCGTTTGTTAAACGATGGTAAATAAAAAAAATTCAGTGACGCTTACGTTACGAAGGCTCTTTCCACAACGTTATTGTGGTTAATACTAGAATAAAGCTCCATCGCTTGGAACCCGCGCTATCAAGTATACACATACAAAATTGGGTCTATTCAAAAAATAATTCTTGCTTTTTCGCACTAAAGAAGTTTCGCTGGGATTCACAGCATAAGCTGCCACCCTACATTAATCTATTAAAACTTACTAATTTTCCTATCCCTTCTGAATTTCCACACATTTCGGCCTCTTTTTTTGAAGTCTTATAAAAATGATGTTGAATTAAACGAGCAAATCCGTAGTTTATGCCAGGATTTCAACTCTCATTCCAGTTCTTTTGATATTACAGACTCGCTTTTTATACTTTGTACTCTCAATAAATGAATGATTATAACATACACATTTACACTTTAGTTCAACTTTTAATAACCAAAAGAATTTTAATTTAAAATCAACTAATGAAATTTCTTTTCTGTAGCTGAAGAGTTTTAGATCTCGACCTCGGCACTGCATATGAAAAAAAATCCGTGCGTCACGCCTCTCACGTCGGTTTGACGAAAATGGAGGGTAAAACCTGTTAGATCAATTTAAGTATAGAATTCGAATACTTTAGCTCGTTTATGTGTATGTTTGTAATATTTAAATACATACGAATGTATTATTTATTGAAATCACATAAAGTAGCTGCCAGTATTATCTTCTTTGAAACAACCAAATAATTTTAAGGACAGCTGTCAGCAATTTTAGGCAAATAGAGCTTATTTTATTGTCAACCTAATACGAGATGTTTATACATGAATAGATATATGTATGCGAGTATATTTGACGTAAAACAAAAACAGACATTTACTTGCAACTGCCAATAAATAAATCAATAAATTTGCAAAACTCTAGATACAAGAAAATAAAACAAATTCAGTTCTGTGAACAAATTGTCATAATCCTATATGAAAATTTGTACTCAAATTATTGCAAATTTTTGCAACCAATCTTGCTCTTAACCAATGTACTACAGCTTGGCTTTTCATGCAAACCATCTGTGTCCGCCAGCTGCATTGTTATCAAAGGAACAGTGCTGATCCAAAAATTTGCAATTTGACATTTTTCATTTCAAACTAGGTAAAGAAAATTAAATAGAGTTCGTAGTGTGTCCATATACAATATGGTAATATTGCTAATGATTGCATAAAACTTACATATATTGACTCCAAGCATAGGGTTGAACATTATGTTTACAAGTGCGCTGGCAATTCTTTTGCTCTCCAACTGCATGCGTGGAAAGTGTTAAAATCAGTTTCACAAAAGCGCGTTTACATTTTGTTTTGGGTATAAAAGCCCGCTAGATTTTTTATATTTGTTGCTTTTTCAAACACTTTTTCAAATAATATTTCTCGCACTTTGTAACGCCCTTTGATACAACTTTGCAGCCAATTCAATTCTAGTCGATAGGCAAATATCTGCTTGCATGCTTCTCAAATATCAAATTTTCGTATAAGAAAAATGCAGATTTTTACTAAGTTGTAGCTGCAGCATTTTTGAATGCAAACAAAGCAAATACAAAAGCAAATGTATGAGAGATTTTGTATTAAAATTTATAAAGCCTCACAGTTAAGTAAGTGCGTTTATAAATATGTATGTATGTTTATATGAAATTTTTTTATAAATACATATCTACTCGTATCTCGCAAATATGACCGATGCAAAAATGAAGCCAAAAATTTTGAAATTGCACAAAATTGCATATGTTTCCAATTTTTAAGACAAAGTAAAATATGAAATTAAGTTTTTATTCCATTAACAACATTAGTTTTCTCTAACATATTAAAATCTCCAAATACATCGACTCTATGCCACAAAATGCAACATATTATCGGCGGAAAAAAAAATGTGTACAATTCCAATACAAATTGCTTTCAAGCAGAAGTAAACTCTATTTCAGTGTAGTTGAAATAACTTTAACCAAAGAACGTAAATCTATAAGAAGCGACAACACGCTGAAATGAAAAATTTCAGAGATTTCTTAGACCGTATGGTGCCGTCCATCTCCAGGAGTTCACCACCTGCTTTGATACGCTGTCCGCACGAAAGAAGCAGAAGAAAATATTTTCGCCGGCTGGTATGCGATCAAAACAAATGTAAATAAGTATGGACTTTGAAATGCAGCTTATTTTTATCAAAAATTCTATAAAAATCGAAAATATTGTGAAAAGTGTGCATAATAAATGTATTATACTTATTGTGGTGTCAATATAAATCAGGTTTGAGTGAAAATATTGCGGTATTAAAGCGTAAAGTCCCAAAGAATGAGTGTGCCCGAAATTGAAGTGTCAACCAAAATTTTAAATACACGAAAAATTGTGGATAATGTTGCAAAAATTATATTAAACTATGATATTATGGTTTGCTCGCGTAGTTCTAATAGTGTTTTAATAATATCTTAACATATTTTGAATATTCACGAGTGATTTAGTGTTAAAATGATGTGGCATGAGTAGTGGGTTAGTGATAAATTTGTGTTGCAGAGTTCATGAAAGTCGGTGCCTAATAAGTGTAAGTGTAACAAGTGTAATTAACAAAACTAGTGTACATTTAATATATAAATTGCATTCAGTTGTTTTGAAACCTATGCATTTATTTATTTCTGTATATATGTTTTGTTGTCATCAGTATAATCTAATCGAAAAATGGAGGAGCCTTATTAAAAGAGTGTTAATGATTCAAAGCCTACTATCTAAGTGTATGTATGTATATGTATGCACATAAATGTTTTCTAAAAATTTAGCAAATGAATAAATATGCTAACTTTTGCATAAATATTTCAATACGTCTACTTCTGCGCGTTTTCAATCGTGCCGAGCTCAAAAAGTCTTCGCCATACCATGGGGTTCAGAGAAAACTATTTTAATTTGGTAGCATATTTGATGAAAAATAGCAGGAGTATAAAAAGGTACTAAAAAGAGCTTTGAGATATAGATCTGCGAAAAAATCACTATAAATTAATGTTTTAAGTAAACACTAAGCTAGATAAGAGGTTAATACGTTTGTATAGTACACTGAGAATTAAAATTTGTATTAACTTTTGTGACTACGTTTTTTAAGTAGTAGAATTCCTACCACAGCGGCAAAGCGCAGTGAAATGAGTGCAATAGCAGTGATGATAAACACTGGTGTGCAAATGCGACAAAATTCGGCGACATATTTACATATATATATGTGCGCATACATATGAACGCAGAAAATTTATTTTCATAAAATTTAACAAAACTGTGTTTAGCAATAGATACACATGAATATTCATATTAGATATGATTTTAGAAATTAAAAATCTTGCCGGGGGTAGCATATCTGATATATTTTAAGTAAATGTGTTCACAACTTCATTAATGCCGGACTGGGCCAAAAAATCAAGAGCGATCCTCCTTTTTGGTGCGAGCACGGAAGACAGAAATTTCATAAATTTGTTAAAATTCTTGGTCGCGAAAGTCTGAAATTAGCATGCGGATGGCGATTGTGTGCAAAGGGAGAGGAGTTGGGTTTGCATTTATGAATGAAAAGACAACCGCATTTATGAATGGTTGTAATATTTTAGAGTTTTTGTCGTCGACGTGTATACATACATATATGTATGTATTTTGCATTTACTAACATTATTTACATATGTACATATTATTCCATATGTGATATTTATGCCCTCAAATTAAAATTTTTACCCAAATGTAAAGTAAGCAAAAGATATGAATTCATTTTAAAGCATATTTAACAAAAACCTTTTTTCATATTAATGTCCATGCGAAATGCCGTCGGCAAAACAGATACGCACTTTTTGGAAAATGTCAACGTACATATGTACATACATACATCAATATATTCATACGTATCTGTAATATTTGCGATTGTACAAATATATTTAACTTCTAAGGCAAGTGTAATGGAAAATTAATAAAATATGAAGTTTTTGCTCATTCCAAAGAAAAATCTCAAAATGGCCATGAATTTCATTCAGTTCATCTTCTTTCTTCCTTCTTAATTTGGTGCGGCGAAAAGCAAATCCACAGCGAATTTTCGGCCGTCCTGGTGAATTTTGACGAAAGAAGATGTGAAGACGTGTGGTAAACTCCTGGAGATGGACGGCACGGATTCACTCGCCAAATTTCAGCGTGTTGTCGCTTCTTATAGATTTACGTTCTTTGGTTATATGTGATATGGTTGTGAGATATCATTAAATTCGCCGTTTGAACTTTAACATGAATGATTAAAAAGAAAATTATATACGCTGATTAATTGTGATTAAAGAAAAGTTCCGTAGATATTTGTTAGACACACTGGAAAGATGCGCATCAGTAAAATGAAATCCAAGAGGAGTGGACTCTTAATTCAACTTCAACAAAGCTACAAACGAAACGGGTTTTTTATACTTAAAAGCTCAATCTTTATGCACAAAGCTAGTCTTCATTGGACTTTATTATTGCTTTCATTGTGTTTTAACCTTGCAGCCTCCAATAGAAAAGTTATAAAAAGAGGTTTTTATTTAAATACCTACCGCGCTTTGTAGCTTCTCAAGAAAGTAGCCATCTTTTGATTAATTTTCAAATTCACAAAGCTGCATTTAATAAATATTAGATACTAAAAATTTGGTGACTTGTAAGGACAGAAATTTGTTAGGAAAAATGTGTCATTCTCTGTCTGATTTCTGTTTACAAATACAAAGGCATTCAATTCCATTGCAGGGTTTTTCCGTAAATTACTCCTAAAGTAACAAAGTTTGCCTAAAAAAGTTTTTAATTTCATTGACAGAAATGTACAGAAAAACATTTTCTATTTAATTAGATATGTATGTAAATATGTATGTACATTTATAAGTAGATTAAATTGTATGCTTACATACATACAAATTATGGATATCCGCGTTTAAAGATAAATAATAAAGAAATCATTAAAGTAACTTACTGAGAGCAGTAGGGAAAGCAAATCAAATACGAGCAATTTTTTGCTGTAAGCATACATATTTCTTTTCTGTATTTTAAGCTTGTTTAGTCACTACCTTAAGGGGGTCCTCCACTCTCGCGGTTTAAAAAAATCGATTTTTTTTATTTATTTTTAATCTATATGTATCCACAGAGAGGATTTCGTAGAAATCAGATTCCTTTCCATGCTTCTGTTCTCCGTAATAGCTGCCGAGTAAGACTTTTCATAAAAGTATTTGTTCGATTTCAAAAAAATTTGTATTGAATTATTCAGTGAACATACCGCTATCTTTTACCGAGTACGATTTGCAAAATTTTGTTATTTTCTATTTTTAGAGTCTCTAATATGTCAAATATTACAAATCGTTGCATAAATTTTAAAATTTGCAAAATAAAAAAATTCTGCCTCGAGAAAATATAACGTAACTGTGATTATAACGACTACTTAATTTCTGATTACAGATTACCCAACTGGCCAGAATTTTACTTGAGCGGGACCCATGCAGTTTCAACATCAATTTTTCAAGGTGTCAACTCGATTAGATAATAAACGAACAAATAAACAGCAACTCTGATGCGATATTTGCACCATTAAGGCTTGTTTACAAAAAACAAAACAAAGACGTAGGTAAAATGACAGATACCAACATACAAAACAAACCTGCAATACCTAAACGGACTAAAATTACTGACTATATACCTGTTCTTACCGCAAAGACAGATTCGTGATAAAATATACATTTTTGGACTCTAACCGCGCGAGACTTTAGGTACCTATATTCAGGACACTTAACATTTGCTAACATTTACGATTATGCACCAATACCTGATTGACCAAATAAATGAAATAAATACGGAACAACAGACATAAACTGTACAGAACGAAATTTGACACTGAAGATGGCACAACGCCGAAACCGGTTTGTCTCCAAACCAAACTTGACAAGGGATGACGGAAAATCGTTCCAACAAATATCAACAATTTACCCTGTCGGACAAGAAAAATATATACATAGTCTTTGTTTTAAAATATAAAAAAAAAAAAACGATATAAAATGTGTATATCTTTCCACGCAAATATCTCAGAAATTAACAGACCTATTTTCAATTTGATAATTTTGTGCAAATATACACATCAACGCCATTTCATTTTATATATGTATATTTCATCTGTGTAGCTATTGTAGTTTAGCCAAGCTATGCGCCGCTTTTCAGAATATAAATACATAAAATAAATAGATATACTCATAAGATATATAGATAAATATAATTTTATCAACAAAAATTTATATTACTAATGAACATATAAAAAGTTCAATAATAAAAAGGGGTCAGTTAACTTCTAGTATATATTTTGGACTAAAAAGATTTCCCAATGAAATCATAATACTTTTAATATAAAAAAAAACAGAGATTTTTTTTATTTTAATTTCCTAATTTATTTACATATTTTTCATCGATTGAACATTCATGCTGCAAAATATTTTATCCAGTTCCTTCTTCTAATTTCAATAGCAGATACCCTTTATTCTATAAAACTGTACTCTCTGCGCCTCAGTATTGGCATGGAACCTGAATGATCTTTACTAACTTCTCTGCAAATGGCTTTGGTGTGGAAAGCTACTCCCTCAGTCTCGTCTGTCCATTTATTAACCTACTTTATACTAACTTATCTTGACTTAAAATTATTGATTTAGACCAAGTAACCCATATACACGTTTTCTGCAGCTCACTTCGCACAGCAGTTACATCTTTCACATACTGACAAAAAAAAAACAGTTTTTGTTGACCAAAAAACATTTTCGTGCAGGTTATCTTCATAAATACAATACAGGATTAGCACTTCTACACACATTATCCTTTAAAACTTTTTTTAAGCTCTTGAACTGCTAAACACTATATACATACTTAAAATATATATTTCTTGCAAAGTGCTAACCAAAGAATATTTTTCTTTTGTTGTAGCTTCTACGTTGCGGTTTGGAAACAATGCTCTCTTTTTTGATAAAAATATTTAAGCTGAATGTAAGTGAGACAAACACACAACTTTACACACATTAACATATATTTTAAAAGCGAAAAATTAGAAATATTTAAATGTTGGTAGCACTTAAGAAGTAACCGCAAGGAAAGGAAGCGTACAATAAAAAAAATGCCATAGAACAAGTGAGCTAACGCAAACATACATATTTTTATTCTATATGTATGTATGTATTTTGTACGTAGTTTATTTGTTCTTCAGCAGCCTTGAAGCACCCAGATGCAATTTTTTTTTTTTACTTTTTTTTCACTAAGTCACAAGTTTATTTATCTACCACAACAATAGCCGCTGTTAATTTTTCTCACACTTACTGCCGTAAAATTTGTGTGGCTGGCTATCTAAATGAGGCGTTGTTAGTGCCGATGTTGGAGAAAAACTTTTGCTCACTCAAGGTTGCTACATTGAAGATTCCTTTGGAAGGATAATCAAAAAAAAAAAAAAATAGCCTTTATAACTTTTTTTAGCATTTAATGTTTTTGTGTATTTTTTTTTATTTTCGTTAAGCGTAAGTATTTTAATGTTCTTTTCTAAACAAAAATTAAGTTTTTCAGTAAAATTCTAGATTAATACGAAAAGGAAAATCTTTTTTCCTAAATCTGTTAAGAGTAGGAGAAATATGAAGCACATTGAACGGGAAAAATCTTCTAACAAAATTAATATGAAAACTATGCAACTAAATTTTAAACATAAACTCGCTCTTACACGTTTTGATAAATTTGAATTGGCAAATTAATCTATGAGCATTAACATCAGCTAATAAATTATTTTATTAATTGCACGTTTGGTCATATTTCGCTGCCGTTATGGATATTAAGCTTAAATATTTGCAGTGTCATTAAATCAGTATTGGATTTCCTCTAATCTCGTTATTAAATATTAACAGAACGAGACGTTTGAAATTCGCACGCGAATGTGATCGTTTTATTTTTTGCATTTTATGCTTTGAGCATCTGTTTTATTTATCTTAGAGGTGTTGTTATTGTATTTAAGGAGTAGTTGAAAATATGTAAGTAGGTTTTCATTACGCATTTCTTTTTCTTAAATATCCTCTAGAATTTAAAGTCTTACATCTAAAATGGGATTATTTTAAATAATTTACACTATCCGCATACTTCTTTTTCCATTTACTCTTTTCCTTATAGTTATCTAGACAGACTAAAAAATATCTTTTCAAAAAAATTTAACATTTGAATATTTTCAATATTGAAACTTAAGTTCTTACGGCTTTAATTTGAGAATACGCTGTAATTTTATTGAAAAATAATTAATAAGATAAAAATAAGTAATATTCACTTGCGAAATAAACTCTTGTAAAACAATACCCGATGGAATTGTTTAGATATATTCAAACTTTATAACAATTTCATAATAAAAACACTTTATTTGAAGCGATATTTTCTTAAATTTTTACATTTTTCACATTCGCTTCGAAAACTTTGGCAGAATTGTTTAAGTTTCTATCGGATACTTAGCAGCGTCGGTTTGAACTTTTCTTTTAACACGGTGAATTCTCTTAATGATCGCATCGCGTATCACAAGAACTTCCGATACAGATGTCGCCCTCAAATGGCTCTTTAAACACGGCCAACAGATGGCGCTGGCATCAGCAAATTTTAGTGTTTTGGTAGAGTTTAATAATTAACTTTATTCACTATATTTAATACAGCAACAGGAATTAATATCTAAGATAAATTTACAAGTCTTTTCGGTTGCAACTAGAAAGATTAATAAAAGGAATAGAATGACGTATATATAAAAAAATATGATGTTGACAGCTGATGTTTGTAGGATTGACACCTAGGTGGCTGGTTATATTGCCACAGGACTCCCTCTTTAGTGACGAAGTCACAATTGAGTGAGAAATCGGACACGATGTGTCCTTTCGTATGTTCGTGGAGTCTGTTCCTGTTCAGCATTCGTGTCATCTCGTATAACGAAGGCTGGCTTAAGTCTATCGGTCGACATTGCTACTTCTTTGTTTTTTATTTTAACCGTAAAAACTCTGTCGGTTGGTCGACCGATGACTTCGTAGGGACCAGTGTAAGGTGGTTCCAATGGCTGACGAACAGCATCTGTCCTCACAATCACATAAGAACAGTCGTAAAGATTTTTTAGAACGAACATTATTCTCTTGAAACTGTGATGAGATGCAGGAACTGGTCGTATGTTCTTTACGTGCGCCACGTCTTTACACATCGAAGGCCAAGCATACCACTGGGATGTGATAAACCGTGCACGGATTCAAAGACTCGATATCGCAGTTCTTCAGGTATGTACCGACGCCCAGTAGAGACGTCGCAGTAAATGTTTTTGTCATCGAGATGTATTACTTGCAGCTTCAGTGATGTACTTCCCTGTAGAAGTATAGGTAACTCGCTGTCCTTTGATTGCGCTTCAGCATAGGCAGGCATCGATATGGCGTTTACTCGCGACAGAACATTGGATATAGTGTTGGTGTTACCAGCTACATGTACAATTGCAATGGAAAACTGCGATATGAAGTCTAAATGTCGTAGCTTCCAACATATTTTTGAAAAAACGAATGGAATCGTAGATTGCTAACAGCTCGCGATCGTTCGTGCTGTAGTTTTTCTCAGCATTGTTAAGCTTTCGCAAGTTAAACCCTAATGGCTGCCATGTGTCGTCGTAAAATTGTTCTAATGCTGCGCCGATTGCGGTGCCGGATGCGTCACACACCAATGCCAACTTAGCATCAGTAGACGGCGTTTGCAATCCTCTAATATCTTAAGTGCATATGAGGACCAGTTAACTTTGCGTCGGTCGTTTTTCGCATACTGGGTGTGTACTCATTTAGCTGAGATTGCAGCTCCGAAGCGTGAGGGATGCATCGTCGGTAATAATGAATAAACCCAAGGAATCGACTGAGTTCCCAGACTGTGTTTGGTGGCTTAAAATTTTTGATTGTCTCTATGCGTATGGTAGGCGGGCGTAGTCCATCGCTGTTAATGTCGTATTCCAGGAATAATACCTCGTGTTTGCCAAAGTGGCATTTGTTGGCATTGATAGTCAAACCATGTTGCTGAAGAATTGAAAAAATTTTACGAAGATGTTCTTCGTGTTCGTCTGCTGAGTTAGATATGACGAGAATGTCGTCTATGTACATACACATAAAGAAAGTTGATTTCTTTTAATATGCTGTCCATAAATCGCTGTAACGTCTGCGTCGCGTTTTATAACCCAAACGGCATATGAACGAACTCAAATAATCCGAATGACGTAAAAACAACAGTTTTTTGGAATGTGGTAGTAAGCGCAAAGCAGGTCGATTGTCGAAAAGATTCGTTTACAGTGCAGTTTTTTAAAAAAACCGTGAATGTGGAAGATCAGATAACGATCAGGTACAGTGACTGCCTATAGTTTTCGGTAGTCGCCGCATGCGCACCAACCGCCTGTCTTTCTTACCACCATATTTAGTGGACTAGCCCATGGGCTCTTCGAAGGACGACTAATACCTTGTTCGAGTAGAAAATTTATTTTGCGTTTGTCGTTAGCGAGTTTGTCACTAGCTAGTCGTCGGGCTCGATCGGCTATAGGCTCGATCGATATAATGCAAAACAGAATAAATGCTATTTACTTCATAAGACTTACGAGTTACTTTTGTTATATCTGCAAATTGCGTCAGTAGACTCCTAAAAACGTTGACTTCAATTATCGTGGAAATCCCGAACTCATTTGTGTCCGATAGTTTTCCGCTTATAGATAGACTCATGGTTCCGCTTGTCGATGAGTTGCTGTTGTTTTAAGTCGATCAATAAATTGTATCGCGTCAAAAAATCGGCACCGAGTATAGCTGTGTGTGTGTCGGCTACAACAAATGCCAATTAAATTCTCACCGCAGTCCCAGATTCATTGAAGCACATGGTTATCGTAGGTCTGGATAACCATCTGATTAGCTGCATTAAGTTGTAGCGCATTTGATTTAACTGCCATCTTGACGAAGTTATGTACGTGGAATGATAGAAACCACTGAACCCGAATCGACGAGGAACTGAAAACGGTTGAGGTGATCGTGGACATTGTTTCTTGTAAAGAATTGGTGTTTAGATTTGTTTGGTCACTGGGTGTCACGGAGCTGCTGCTACCAAGCGTAACTGACAGTAGTCGTTATAGTTTGACGTCTTTTAAAAAGTGCAATTCGGTCGACAATTGCGTGCTTTCCCGTTAAATTTTGCATGAAAATAAAATACGTGAGCTTCGCTTGTGTTGTTGTTGCTTGTTGCATTACGACTAGGAGAACGACCCTTAGACGAAGAACGTTGAGAAGGCTTTTGTTTTTATAATTTTGATATTACCTTGAATTTATTTAACAGCACCTGCAAGCGATTTGAGTGTGTTGGTGATTTCAGCTAAAGGTGTACTCTCATTAGCTAAGGCATTTACAGTGGGTGCTTGCAGATACGATTCAGATGCGTGTGCAGTATTAACGTTAATGGAGTTTGCATTAACAGCTTCTAACATTTTTCCAGCGATTTGAGCTAGTTGCTCGAGATTATCTTCTTTCCACACATTTAATAGTGGTCGAACAGAACTTGGCATCTGACAAGAAGTTTCATATGCAATAACATTTCATATGGCTTCATACCCCCAGTTTCATCCCCTTGCAACAACCGTTGCAGCTTACTTTCCGCCGATTCAGAATATTTTGCAAGTAACCTCCCTTTGGGAATGTTGTAGCGATTATCTGCTGGCTGTTTTGTTATTAAATCCTCGACGGTTAGCAAAATGTCGTGCTTCAGGTGAATCGTAACCCAGTCGAACTTGTCGATATCTGATGTGATATCACTGAGTCGAAATGCTCGCTCCAGAAGCTGGAAACATGCATACGTTGCCAACTTGCACGCGAACTCACTGGAATTATTGCATCTTGTAAAATTTCTATGCTATTCTTCACCGTCATTTTCATTACCAACCTACCCTGTCCAAAGAGTAATCTATGTACCAAATTTCATTGAGATATCTCAATTTTTACTGTAACCACGAACAGACGGACGGACGGACAGACAGTCAGAGCTAAATCGATTCCTCTTTTCATTCTGATAATTTTATTATATATGTATATGTCTATATCTATCTCGATTATTTCTTGCTGTTGCAAACAACCGTTATTAAACTATCCCAATACTCAGTAGGCTTTAAGTTGTTTTTTTGTACATTCACTTTTAAAAAGTCTGCGTCCTTATACGATGTTTTGTAAAGAAATGAGTTAATGTTTTCCTTATCCACGCACAGAACTTTAATGTCGCGCCGTTTAAGTTTTTTGACCCTTGACTTCAGGTCGTAAAAGGCATTATGCGATAATTCGTGAACTGTATATGAAGGACCGTTTTTTTTAGTTGTTGCGATTAAGGTAGTATACCGACCAGGAGTATATACCTTGAATCAAATATTTATGTGTAATGCTTCGTAAATTATACTTCTGAACGGCATAAAAATACATTGAAAGTAGGTATTTATTTTTCTGCTGTCCACAGCAGTTATCCGATTAAAAAATTAAGTCTAAATCTTGAAAAAATTTTTCCTTTTCATACGATTTTTAATATATAAGAGTACACAAGTTCCAATTTCATTAGCACAACGCTTTCCTTCTACTTGGGCCAAAAAAAAAGCATTCCACATGTCTTGTTTTACGGTCACTAATGGTAAAATTGTAGCAATTTATTTTACTTTTATAATAGAAGCTCGACGTAAATCCTTTTGGCAATTGCAAAACTGCCTGTAGATCGTAGACAGCCACATTAGGTTTTTTTTTTATCCAGATCTTTTTCTTTTCTACATAACCCTTTTTCATCTTGGTGTAAAGCGCAGGCTTCATTCAACTCAATTTTTCCATTTTCATCTGAGGTAAATTCTCAGATTCTCGATATTGCTTATAGTCCATGTATAGGTCTCCAATACTTTTACCGCTTTCAATATACTCACGTGTTGTTTGGGAACGTAAGTAATAGGACTCGATTTTCGGTATATTTTTTATAAATTGCCTTATGTTTTTAATTTCTGGGTTTAAAGATACATGGTTCTTATGCTTCCCACGAAAGTCAATCTCAACCAATCCCTCTTGGTTTTTTTTTTTATTTACTGTATCTATAAATGTATTATTGATATCAAGAGTTGCTTTGAAAGTCTACGAAATTCTTCAGTGCAGGAGTACATGTATTTTGGTTTAAGTGTTGTTTGTCTAGCTATGAACTCTCGTTGTGTCTGTAAATCTCCAGTACACCAATATTCATTAAGATTTAAAGGCGTGCAGTTTCTGATATTTTCTCGCTGCATAGAAAACGACATTTTTTTGGGCAAGGTGGTTGCAATCTTTTTTCTTTATTTTTTTTTTTGGACTTAGATAGTGATAGGTATGGAAGCCCAGAGTTTCTTAAAAATTTTTGACGGTTTTGATTGCTATTATAAGATTTGTATAAAGAAGTTTTTCTTTTTTTACCAATAGCTTCTTGTGATTCCAACTCGGATGAATTACTTGCAGACAGATTCAAATCGTCCTCAGAGAGTAATGACTCAAAATTAAAACTCAACTTATGCAAACCGTTGACAGTCGAAAACAACGACAACTCGAAATGTCGCTCTTTATATGAAAAAACTTTGAGATGTTTTGCTTAAACAACTAAAAATATCTCCCTTTGATTGAGACTAAAGTAGTTATTCTAAAAATTGAGGGTCGTAACGGTTTTTTTAACGGAAGAGAAGACAAATCAAAGGGCGATTTTTACAGTAGGTAGATATAATCTCTGTGGTTTGGTTTTTTGCAAAAAGTGAAAATTTGAAAATTTTAAGTTGTTACGCTTTTGAGGAACAAGTGCGATATGTAAATGAAATTGAAGAAGAAGCATTGCCAAATATCAAGCTGTATGGAAGTAACATATTATAACGGGTAGTGTGGCTGACATCAGCAATCAGCAAATCAATTTGCTTAGAACGTTTTTTCCATTTCCTTTTCTCTACTATCTCTCATCTTCGCCAGCATCGAACTGCCAATTCAAATTATTACCGTAAAATGATATTTCCATATAACTTAGTAAATGACGAACTTAGGAGATTTGCGGTGTTAGTTAATAGCTGTTATTTCGTGCAAGATTCAAACAAGTTAGAGAGATCAAAACACGTACGGATATCAAAAATACCGAATTACATTTGAGAGTGCAGGTGGTAATTAAGTGGTGGCAGCAGCAACAGCTACTGAATGTGTTAATTAAAAGAGGGAAGGATGGGAAGAAGAAAAGTGCAATAGAAGACGTGACTTGGCGAGCAGATAATATATTCTTGCACTTGTAATTTTTTGTATACGTACGAGTATATATAATCGTAAAATATATAATACATACAAACAAGTGAAGTAATGTTGCTTCAAAAATGTATCCCGTTAGGTGGTGCTAAGTTAAGTAACAAAAAAGAGTTTAAAACCTATTTGAAACATATCACATTCGGGAAAACACATTTGTGTGGCATGCAGATGGTTCTAAAACTGCAGAAGGGACTGGGGCTGGAGCCTTTGGGCAAAGAACCAAATACTCGGAACCAATGGGTTCTTTCCCCAGTATCTTTCAAGCGAAAATACACACTATTGAGAGATGCACCCAATTCAACATTGACAGGAAGTATCGCGGGAAAAACATCGCTATACTATCTGATAGTCAAGCTGCGATTAAAAGCTTAGTCTCATCCGTTGTGAAGTCTAAGCTAGTTTGGGACTGCAAAGAGAAATTAAACACTCTTGGCAGTATAAATAAACTATCCCTACTGTGGGTATCGGGCCACACGGGTATAGAAGGAAACGAGATGGCAGACTGTCTTGCTAGAAAGGCGGCTGCCTCTCCATTCAATGGTCCTAAGCCCTTCTGTGGGTTATCATCAAACACAGTGGGAAGTTTTCTAGAAAACTTAGAAATCTGTACGAAGGATAGAAGAAGCCAAATGTGGAAATCTCTTCCAGACTTAAGACAGTCGAAGGCCTTTCTGGGAGATTTTAATCCCGGAAGAGCTAAGGTATTAAGAGGCATGCCTTGAGTTTTTGAGTGGTCAGTGCCTACTTAATTATCATTTGTACAACATTGGAGTGGTCACAAAGTCAATCTGCAGAATGTGCGGAGAATGTGACGAAACTCCATTGCACTTAATCGCGGAGTGCGGAGCGCTAATGCATGTTCGATTCAAATGTTTTCGAGAATACGCCCTACCTGGGAATTCTCTTCCAAAATTGGGTCCAACCACAATATATGTGAATTTATATGCATGGCAAATCTTCTTGAAGATCTTCAGGGGAGACTACCCTCGCCTTAAGAACAAGAGAGGTATCATAATAGATCTTTAGGTCGCAATGTATATCACCCTTGGAAATTAATCTAATCTAATCTAGGTGACGCTGAGATCAGGAAGTTTTAAAATGTCAATTTATTAGATATACAAGAAGGAATATTTTCATGAAAGGCGGATGGGTTTTTATATATAAATTCGATTTTACAGGCCTATAGCAATATTGTCTCGTGGGAGATAATTTTTGTCTTTGATAAATGGATCTAATCGGGGATCTCTCCGTGACCAACTTTTTTTATTTCACTTAACCTTTATATAATATCATCTTGTGCTCTTTAAGGTAATAAAATATAATATATAATATAATTTTGGCGCGTAGACTATATAGCTCAGTGTTTGGCCGAGCTTCTCTTACCATTTGTGGTGTGCGTCTTTATATTATTTCACAAATGGAGGGACCTACAGTTTTGTGCAGACTCCGAACGGCAGATGTATTTAATGAGAAGCTTTTTCATGGCAGAAATACCTTCGGAGGTTTGCCATTGCCTGCCGAGGGGTGACCGCTATTAGAAAAAACTTTTTCTATGATTAAGATTTTGCTTGCCCTGACTGAGATTCGAACCTCGAACTCAACGGCATATCAAGTTATAGCACGCACCGCTACCAACTCGACCACAGCCGGCACCAAGGTAATAAAATAGTGTTTTATTAATTATGATGTGACAAATGTTAAAGCAATTTTTATTATAATTTGTGCTGATTACGAATCTGTAAATTTTAAATTTCCATCTGCTCTATGTAGGCTTTAAAAAAAGTTAATGAAAGTTGTTCGATTTAAATACTTTTAAATATTCGGAAACTGAGCGATATAAAACATACATACTTGTGTACAAATTGCCACTAAATAAAACAGAAATTAAATTTTTTTTTTTAATTTACTAGTTTTCTTTTTTATTTTGTTATATAAAAAACGATTTTATAAACCGCTTTTAAAAATCGTCAAAGCTTTGCGAGATTTTCGAGCTTTTAAAATAAAAGTTTTAGAACTTTCTGGGTATGCTCTTTTTGTTGCCCATTAAATTTAAATATTAAGCAATGCAACTGTGAAGTGCCTACCTAATTCCGTTGATTTCGACGGTGAAAAAAGACTTAATTTAAAAAAATATATAAAGGGTGTTTTTTTAGACATTTGGTTTTTAAGAAGAAATAAAATGCATATAGTTTAATGCTATGGCCAAGAATTTAGCTTTATTATAAAGATAAGGGTTTGCCATTACGCAAGTAACAGATATCAAAAAGACCAACTCCTAAAAATGTGTTGCCTCATTGAAAATTGATTTAGCTTTAAAAGAGCATACTCAGATTTTTTATTACTTCTAAACAATAAGTTCAAACTTTTTTTAAAAACATTGCTGCAAATGGAAAACAAATTGTTGTAACTCTACAATCATTTCTATTACGAACGAAAGAAATTCTTAGAAAATTTTAATTTCGATCCGATTATAGGCTTTTGCAAGCAAATAAAACCTATGTATATCAGTAGCAATGACTTCATTTCCGAACTCTGCATAATTTTTCAAGGCAATCTTCGCGTCGAATTAATCAATCAAGCGTAAAATATGCTCATTTATGTTTGTACTTAGAACTCAAATCCCCTCAATTAAGCTTCCTCCCACATACTCATCTAAGTCAGAAACCTTATTTTCTGCCTCTTATTACTTAATTTTCTACAATTTCACACACACATGATTTCCTCCCTTCTGGCGCTCTATTAAGAATTGCTTACATGGCGCAAGTGAACGAGTATGATTATTTTTGGTATTGTATTATTAATATTAACCGCACATGCACCTACCCCTCTTACCCCAAACATTATCTCCTCTTTAACTCGCTCCCGCCCATTTGCGTTCAACCCGTACAGCAAAGTACTTTTAGTTGCAGCATTGATTAAATAAGTTTGTATGAGTCTCTGAGGATCATGGCCAACAACAAGAAGAACAACACATGTTACCACAACTACAAATGCATTTGTTACAACTTCGTAGCAATTTTCAAGGACTGCGGGGCAGCGAACAATCACTGTGCCGATCTTTCGCTAAGAAATTAGTTGAGGGAAGGAATATGTTGCAATGTTACAGAATGTGTACAAAAGACACAATATAAAATAAAATTGCCATTATTTTTGGCAACATTGGCCTTTAAGCCATGCATTTTTGCTCATACGCAAGCGAAGAAAGTATCGCAAGAAAGGAGGCGAAAGTGTTGGAAGAGAAGGAGCGAATGCTATGGAAAGTAATAATTTTAGTCAACTAAAGCTATTTGAATTTTCGTGCCACATAAATTTTATTTACATACATATATTCATACATACTTGCACATATTTATTCATTCGAGACTCGATGAGGTTTTCGAATTAAAACTTTTGTCATACTATGTTGGCCTCAATGGCGAGTGTTATTTGAAAATAAAAAAAAATAAAACAAGTACATAAGTAATAGGAATCGTCAAACATTAAGCATATGAAGTACTTAATAAGTTATTTTGCATTCTCGCGATAGTCCAGATAAAATTTAGAAGAGAAAAAATATTTAAAAATACTCTCCAGTACTCGTATTCTTAATCCGATTTGGCGCATATACGAAGAGGAAGATATGTGTATATCCGACAATGATCGTAAAAGTTTTTTTTAGAAAATATCCAACAGCTGTCGTTAGGTGGCGCTGCATACTAGTTATTACTAAAGTTCTTGTTTATTTATCGAAGTAGCTTATACGAATTGTAGCTTATACGATGGTGATTTTTTCTTAAATTTTTATTTTTCTTGATAGTCTTTTTGTAAATCGCCACACTTCTCACAGCGATGCTTCCATCTCTCTAACCCGTCCAAATAGTACTCGGGGGTTTTCTCTGCAAAATAATTGTTCAATTGTTCAAGGAGATGATTACCTCCTCATTTCACGAAAATCTCTGACCCTCGAGCGCAGTTTTTAGATATCGCTTGGGGCTAGAACAGTTGATTAAGGCGAATGGTGAAGTAGCTCAAACCGTAATTCGTGGATTTTTGCCATGGCAACCGCTGAGGTGTGAGACTGAGTTTTTGGACTAACGTGAGCTCCCAAAGCACGGACAGCTTTCTCACGCCTAATGGCGTAGATTCCCATAGGCGTATTGCCTTTCAAAAGACAAAAACACTCACATCGACTGACTTAATTGACTGTCAACTTAAACCTGCGCGTCCAAAATGGCTGAAACTTTGGTGAGTAACTGTCAAAAGATGCACAATTGCATTCGCTAGCTTTTATCGACGAGTGCTGATAACTTCACAATGAGGACAGAAACTATTCATACCACCCTCATACTCAAAGCATATATGGGTTATAGAAGAAGTGTCTCTAGTAGGTGGCGCTGGAGTCGATTTACTATACTGTTTGGCTAATATACTGGTATAAAAAATAGATATTATCTGCCAGGTGGCCCTGTAAACGAGTTTTTTACTATTTAATTGGTCTTATATTCAAAGTATTTCAAAAAGAAAAATTCGACTCTGGACATCGCTCTTGTCATGTTTCTACTTAAACCTTAAAAATAGCCTGGATATTAAAGAAAAGATTATGTTTTTAAATTCTGTTGAATTTATCTTATTTGATACCATTGTATAGACATATTTACCTACATAAATTTTAAATACTTTTATGAATTTAGGATAATTTTGTTAACACCGTGCCCTAAATGAACGCAAGTGCTTTCTCCAAAATTTCATCGTAAAAGCTGACTTCGGAGATGTTGGACACAAATCGGATAAACAAATACTTTAAGAAAACCAGAATATCACAAAGGCTATTTATCTGTGGTGCCCCACTGAACGCTTTAAAGAGCGAAACATCTTAACTAACCTGAACTCAAGCCACATCTAACGAGATCCTTGAAACCAATTACTTTCCATGCAAAGGTATATATGTATGTATGTACATTAGACCTCGCCTCAAATTTATTTTTTCGAATTTTGCATTTGGGGTCGAGTTGGCATAATGACTTCAATAGATCAAAACCTAACAAATAAAGAAAAGCGTAAGGCGGAAAGAGAAGAAAAGGAAAATCGACGCAAAGAAAAGCATCAAAGAATTCAAAGCTCTGAAGGTTATATTAAAGTCAGCATGAGTAATTTTTTTCTTTCAACTTATTTTGTTCAATAATTTTTACTTTAGTCTTGACTGTACAATTTGATGCAAGTGATGAAAGTGAATGTGAATCTGAAAAGTCTGCAGATTCGCCGACAATTGAACCAAAAAACCTTAACCCGACAGAGAATCGTGTTAAGAAAAAATTCATAGATGACAGAATGTTCGCATGCATGGATGCTGGTAATATATCGACTCCACTCGCAATCCATTTTATTTCTGCGACAGCGAAAGCTTTAGGTCACAATATTGAAGATTTGGTTCTTAATTCTACAAGTTTGAGAAGACAACGCAAAGAATATCGTCAACGTCATGGCAAAGAAATTATTGAGAATTTCAAGGTAATAAAATTTATTTTAAAATTGTTATGAATATTTCACACAATTAACATTTTTCAGATTCCTGACACATTCATTCTACATTGGGATGGTAAACTACTTCCTGCAATGGCTGGAAAAGAAAAAGTTGACCGCCTGGCTATTGTTTTAACTGCAGAAAAAATTGAAAAGTTAATTGCCATTCAAATTATTGAAGTTGCATCTGGAGCAGCAATCGCACAATCAATATATGATTATTTAACGAAAATGAACATGATAAATTCATTAGAAATGGTGTGCTTTGACACAACTGCTACCAACACTGGTCAACATAATGGGGCAGCAATGTTGCTGGAGAAAAAATTAGATCGGAGTTTGATATGGTTACCGTGCAGGCATCATATTGCAGAAATCTTACTGCGAGCTGTTTTTGAGGTATATTTTGGAAAATCTAGTGGTCCAGAAGTTGGTATATTTGAACGTTTTTCACGGGAATGGAACACTTTTAAGTTGGAAGATTTCAAAGTTGGTATTATGGATGTTGAAGTGCAACGTGCTGTAAGTGTCGAAGAATGTAACTTCAGCAAAGAGTTTTGTATTAAACCTTTAGAAAAAGACCATATTCGACATTATTATAAAGAGTTATTACAACTTACGTATGTTTTTCTTGGTGGCAGCATCCCAAATTTCGCATTTCATGCACCTGGGGCAACATCCCATGCAAGATTTATGTCGAAAGCCATATATGTTTTAAAAATATATGCTTTACAAAAACAGTTTCAAATGTCTTCCAGCCAGTTGAATGGTTTGCGAAATATTTGTATAATTCTGGTACGCCTGTATATTCCGTGCTGTCGAAGCATCAAATAACGATTTACAGCTGGTTATAAAGATTGCAAGTTATATTGACCCAAACATATCAATACCACTATTAGCAAAAATCCGAAACCACCTATGGTATTTATCGGAAGAGTTAGTTGCTCTTGCGTTTTTTGATTGCAACGTACCCTTTGACGTAAAAAGAAAAATGGCTGCGGCACTTGGAACTGAGATCGAAACTGAGGAAGACAATGTAATTTCACTGCCTAAAAAAGTTTTCGCTAGTATTGAAGAATTAAAAGAATTTCAATCTAAAGATTTGAGTTGCTTTGTAACACATAAAACTAAAACTTTTTTTGCACGTTTGGAAATAGACACCAATTTTTTAAACTTTGATCGCTCAAATTGGCACGAAAGAGCAGAATACATTAAAGGCTCAAATTCTTAAAGGTTCAAATTCTGAAAAATATTAATGTTGTTAATGATGCTGCTGAGAGAAAAATTTCCATATACATAAGTGGGGCGAGGTCTAATGTACATATTTTTGTGAAAAATTCAAATCAATTGAGTTGTAAATTTAGAAATGCAAACCCGCTATGAATTATTCAAACGTCTTCGAACACTAAAACAACACCAATCAATGTCAACTATTTTGCATGCCGTAAAGTGTGAAACAAATTGGTGCGATCATAAATTTTCCAGTTGTCAACTTCACCTTTCCACAGCAGAGCACACGGACAACAAAACGGAGAGAGCGACAATTAAATTTAATACCCAAACGAATTGAACAATTTACAAGGAATGCATACAAATTCGTAACCAGTTATTGCAAATGAAAAAAATGCAAATGACAGAAGCAGGGCAAGACAAAACTGTTATTTGCAAAAGAAGAAGAAGAAGAAAAGCGCAAGACATCGCAACAAACATGAAACCAAAAAACATGAACAAAGTTGAGAAGCATATCAAATCAAATTCAATTACTGTCATGTGGGAAATGGACGAAATTTTTAATGACTGCCAATGCAAAAACAAGGTGCAATGGAACTTACAAAAGCATTGTAAAGCAAAACAACGTATGGGAAAACATGCAAAAAAAAACGAAGAACAAGCATAGAGTACACAACTAACAAAACATGAGCTCATACACTTAACAACAGAGCAACAAAGCAACAAAGCAACAGGCAAAAACAAAATAAAAATTAAACATGCCAGCTGACTGGCCGCCTGAGTGACCAACACAAATCACTGTCATGATACTCGTACTAGGAATAAAATCAAAAACAAACACAAAGCAGAGGTAGTAAGAAAAATTGAAAGGACGACAAATGTGCGTCAGAAGAGAAAAGTGCCATGAAAGCGGTATGCAAATAAGCCAACGAGTGTTGAGTGCAAAGAGGAAAGCGTGAAGAGTATAGGCTGTTGTGGTACTTTCGGAGAGAGGTGAAACGCGAGGAGGAATAATTGCACAATACAGTGCGGAGGTATCGGAAATTAAAAATACGAGTGGTGTTCAATTGGTCGAGTGGAAGAGAAGAGGCAACAATTGTTGCAAAATGCAAATCAGTAACGTCCGGGTAATGTGAATTTATTTTGTAAATATTACACAAATGGCATACAATTGGGCAGCAGTGGTGTAAGAGGAGGCAGTTGAAAGGCAACATAAAAATTAAATTATATACAAACCTACATACACCCAATTTTATGTATATTTTTTAGCAGCAAACCAACATGCGGCTAACAGCAGTAGAAGGGGAAAACATATTTAATAACTTTCATTTCATTTTCTCGATAACATTTAACGAAAAACAAAAAATATAAAAATGTAATGCAGTGTAATGAAAAAAAGTTCGGTATTCGTAATTAGGAACTCAGGATATACATATGTTAACTGTGTAAAAGAACGCAAAAGTTGTATTTCACTAAATCAAGTCCTCAAAACTAGAACAAAATTGGACCAGAATTACTAAAAATGGTTGGACGGTCGACATGCGGATAAGCCTTGATAATCTTAATAGGAAATATGTATGTGGGAAAGGTGAAGAGTACGGGCGTAACACACTCGAAAAACGGGGTTAACATTTAGATAAATACTCACAATAATCAAGCTCTTTTGAAAGCTTTAGAAAATGCAGAGCCGCACACAAATTAATGTATCCTAACCAATTACAAATTAAATAGTTATATGACCAAATAATAACAAATAAAATGTATAAAAGGAAGAACCTGCCTTATATGTACAAACAAAATTCTATAAAATAGAAATTGTACAAACAACATCTGCACTAGACCGCCATTAGTGCATATGGGCTTTTTTGTTGTTGTGATTTTGGATGATGGCAACCTCCACATCGGTTCCTTTTTTTTTTTCAAAAAAAAATGATTGTGGCAAAATTTTATCAAAATCGGTTCGGGGGAAGTGGTGCCTCAAAGCCCCCAAAGTTTCGAAAAATAAGCATTTTTCAAAAAAGTTGAATTTGGCCTTAAATAACACAGCTAATATCAATTACTCATAAAAATGACATCTGAGAGAAATGAAGAAAATTTTACGCCAAGTAATTTTGCCATAGAAAGCTTTTGATTACCTTCAACCGTTTTCCATTTATACCCCTAGCAACAACATTTGCGCCTTCAAAAAGCTCATTTTCAAAACGTTTTAATTTTTTTTATTATTTGTATTAGAAAGGTTCTTATGATAACAATGTATTAATAGTTTGTATTTAATAAAGTGTATTTGCTGCAGTCAGTAAACCTGCGGCGATAATCTTGAACTACTTGTAGTATGTATTGTTTTTGTTCTTCATTTTTCGATAATATAGAATTATAATCTTGTATCAATTTAACCCCTCTTACTGCCGTATCATTCACTACTTTTATTCCTTTAATTTTTTCTATTGCCTCATTATAATTTCCATCTACATCCCACTCTGATGGTGGCTTTTTTAAAAAGTTAAAATTTTTATTAAATCTTGTGAAGAAGTTTCATGTTTTTTTCAAAACAAACTCTTCGACGCCCTCTTCCAGGATTTCAGAAATCGTGACATTAGCCTTTTTATCATTTCGTTCAGATGCAAATTTTGCACAAAGCCTTTTCTTCTTCCTTCGTAAGCTTAAACTCCTTTCTAAATAAAAATATTTTCAAACTGTATATGGCATTTGACATCCATCTGGCATGATGCATAGCTCCTGGAGCTTTAATTTTTACGCCACGACTTGGCGTTTTTCCTAAAAATACTTTTATAAGTTCTAGAAATTCCATATAATCGGCACGGGGCTGTTTCTCATTTAAAATTTTTTCAAATTTGGTATTATGATTTCTATTTCACTTGCACAGAATATTTTTTTAACTCTTTTGTCACAATGCCACCGCTAATGTTTTTGATATCAATTTTTGGCCACGATTTTTGAAATTTCTGGAAAATGACAACATTAGGGTTTTCGGAGTTTGAAATTTGTAAATCAAACACGCTTCTTAAAACTAGTTCATACATATATGTATATGATGCCGGCATGGTAAATACAAAAGATCTCTTTCTAATAGGCTTTCAACAATAGTAGCTGTTTCGTGTATGTGACCGGTGTTTACTGCTGTTGTATCAAAAACTTACGCTTTCACTTTATCTTGAAACCCCCACTCGTAAACAGCTTTACAAATTGCTAATGCTTGGGCTCTGCCAGTGCTTGCGTCTAAAGGTGGAACATCGAGTAATTGCTCTATTTGACCATTGGAGATTATTATAGGGAGCCGGTCTACTTTCTCGTTTCCTTCTAATCCTGGAAGTAGTTTTCCATCCCAATGCAAACATACAGTTTCCATATAACTATTTTCCATCTTGGCTTTGATTTTATCAACGCGTTCTTTCAAGCTATTTGAATAGTTTCCAATTAAATAAATACGCTCACCATATTATTGACGATTTTGCAATGAAAGCTTTAGCAAAGAAATATTGTAATATTTTGCTCCAAAAGAGATATGTAAAAAAAAATCCTAGGAATCCTCGAAAAAAAGTCCACAACTTGTGAAATAATTTCTTGGAAATTAACATCAACAAGGAGACACATCAAATCTGCTAGTTGCTGTGAAATAAAATGCGCATATTAGTGATGGGAAAAGTATCGATACTTGTCGACAAGTAACGACAAGGTCCGTATTCGATACGTATCGACAACAATAATAGTATCAATAAGGTATCGATAATCGTTTAGTATCGTTAAGTCACAAGAGTATCGAAATTTTTATCATCGCTCATTAAATCCAATGCTTTGAAGCATCTGATAGTTCCAGCTACGCCAGTTTCATCAAGTGTCGATACTATCACAAAGTATCGATAGTATGAACAAATATCGACAAGCTCTTCCGAAGTATCGATAATTGTCGACAAGCAAAATTGACGATATTTCCCATCACTAGCGCATATAAAATAATTTTTGTAATAATATTCATCTTTAGATACAACCAGAAACATATATAGGCCTACCAATAAATTGCTAGGTTCATATGTTGTTGCTAAATAGAAAACGGTTGAAGATAATGAAAAACTTTTTATGGCGAAATTACAAAATTTCAAAAGTTATGCGATTTTAAAAATATAAGGCCTTTTTTATAGACAAAGAATCAGAGAATTAAAAAAAAAATTTTTTTTTTTTAAGTAAAATTTTTCATATTGTTTTCATCAATTTGCTGAAATATCATGTTTGAACAATTTAAAATTTTTTTTAATATTTGTAATTGACAATTTTATTGAGCTCGAGGCCAGTTTATGGAAGATTTTATTGGAAAAATAACAACAGTTTTAAAATGGTAGAAGTTATAGTACTATTTCGGAAATCACCACATTTCCTCATCAGACTTCTTTTTGATTATTAAATTAAATTAATTTTTAATTTAATTCTTCATAACCATTTCTCCAAGGCTTTGAACCAAGGAGCTCGGAGTTGCAATATTTGTGTGATAGAACGTACATAAATATGTATATCAAAGAATAAAATTACCAATTTTTAAAGGGTGTCTCCTTATAGGGCCTGAGATATTAATTTTTCCGCAAAGCATTGTCTAATAAACATAATCAAGTGTTTCGCTGAGCAAATGTATGTATTAAGCCACAAGTTGTAACAACCCACCAAAAAAATGGTATAAGCAGTCGTAAGAAATAAGGAATACGACAGCAGCGCTGCTTGCAAAGTTCTTTTAAAAATTATTGATAAGCCCTATTATATGGTAATTGTACTTATTTTTTTCCTTATAATAAGGCCTTATGTAAGCCTTATTTTATAAAGCCTTCAAGTCATGCATAAAGGGATCTCTCATAAATAGAGAGAAAGTGTGGTATTATTGTTGATATCATGGCAACAACATGTAGCATGCAAGCATTACCAGATTGATGATTAATTCGTAAATTTTATTTCGTGGCCATTTAATTTCTCAGTTTTGTCGAATGCGCCAGTTCGCCAGAATTGTTTCCTTCTTTTAGTACTTTCATCAAAAGTCTCATATTTGCGCATTTTCTAAATTGTGTTTTAATTTATTTGTGTCTCGCGTTTAATACTGCAACTAATCCTAGTTTATGAACTATGCGGAAATTAAGGTATGTGCAATAAATGTGTGCGACCTCTGGTCTTATAAAAAAAAGTAAATAACTAAGCAAATAGGAATATAAAAAGTTAATGAGCCAGCCGATGAAGAAGAAGTTATTTCCTTAAACATAAATATCACAAAATATATCTCGATTGCAGCAGTCGACGGTACTTACATACATACATAAGTACATATTAATTCCAATCGTTCACCAAATCGAACACTTAACATGGATGAGCAAACAACAATATATTTACATCTTCGTCCATGTTTTTATAACACAATTATTATTTTACTTAAAAAAAAAGGAGCACTAGCTGCCAAGGCCTTCGGCTCTGTTTTTATACATTTATTCTTTATTCCAGCCAACTTGCCATTTCAACTACTTCCAGTTGAATAAAGAGAGAATACATATATGCATTCAAAATGCAACTAGTTGTAAAATTAAAACCTTATATAAATGTACATATGAATTTCTTGTACTTAATTTTCAATAAAAAATTAATATGAAAAACTATTCGCAAAATACTTAAAATTTTAATTATTTACGTAAAAGCATAATACTCCAGACCTTGCCTTATTAAATTCCTTTATACAAGTACGTGCCTTACATTTAAATGCAGAGATCCAGAACAATAACTATTTGACCGTGGAGTTTTAAAAAAGTCATACTAACTTTGATAAGAATTATAAAAGTCTTTACATAATAATTTTCAGCAAGAGAAATACTTTTAAGTCTTCAAAGCTATTTATTTTGAGACTTATGTTGTAAAAGTATTTGCATAATATTTATGAGTAAGAAAAAAAATTTAAATCTTCAAAGACTTTTATTTTGAGACTTATGTTTTAAAAGTCTTTGCATAATAATTATGGGTAAGAACAATTCTTTTAAGTCTTGGAGGATGAAACTATTTGGTAACCATTTCGGGACTAGTTTAAAATCATTTCGGGACCAGTTCGAGATCACTTCTGGAAAAGTCCGGTACTAATTCGGAACCAGCTTAGGATGACTAACCACTTACTCTGGCTGTGCAAGACACGCAAAGTAATAAATTAAATGTAATGGAGTCTTAACGAAATATATTTTTATTAAGAAAATAATTTTGCTGTTGCCATTTTGCAAGTCTTCCAAAACGCTTTTAATTATTGGTAAGAAGGTGGAATGTTGGCATCATAGAACAAATCACCGCGCCGCGAACTGACATTGAAGCAGATTTGTTTGAGTATTGGGAGTCACAGAAGTATTCATTTCCCCATTTGCGTCAGCTTGCGTACGTAGTACATGCCGTTCCAGCTACGCAAGTGTCAGTGGAAAGAGCTTTTTCAGCACTAGCACACGTATTTGACGGAGAAACGCTATAACTTAGCAAATGACGCTTTAACCTCAACAATGTTTGTCAAACTCAACAATGATACTATTCAGTAAAATTTGTAAGGATTATACTTTTCTTGTCATTACCAAATTTTTGGCACAACGAATAAAACCTTTTTTCATATTTAAAACTTTTTCCAATTCATCCTTTTTAATTTGAAGTCCTTTCTAATATTTCGATTTTTTAATTTAGCTCAGTCACGCTTTGCGTCAAAAAAAAATATAAAAAACCAAGTTCGTGGAACTCTGAACTAGTCTAGAAGTAATCGCAAACCGGTCCCGAAATTATTTCGAACTAGTCCCGAAGTAGCTTCGAAATAGTTCCATCCTCCAAGCCTTAAACAAATTTTTCTCACCCATAATTATTATGCAAAGACTTTTACAACATAAGTCTCAAAATAAAAGTTTTTGAAGACTTAAAAACTTTTTTCTCACCCATTTTATAATAAAAGTCTGAAAATAAAAGTCTTTGAAGACTTAAAAACTTTTTTCTTACTCATAATTATTATGCAAAGACTTTTATAATATAAATCTGAAAATAAAAGTCTTTGAAGACTTAAGAGAATTTTTCTTGCTGATAATTATTATGAAAAGACTTTTATAATATAAGTCTTTGAATAATAGTTAAAGATTATTCGAAAAATTTGCATCTTACCATAAAAATTATTGGGTAATTTTTATTATTTTCTCTTTTAATAGTAATGTCTCTGTTTAAATGACGTTAAGGCTTATAGGAAGGTTATATTGCTATATATGTATGTATGTATAATGCCTGATTATAAGTTCTTATGTAAGCTCATTTTGATGGGCTTATAATAAGGTAGTAATGTTCTTAATAAAGCCTTATTACAAGGCCTTATGTAAGTGTTATCTAATATGTGAAATAAGGCTTAGGATGAGGTTAAAATATTCTATATAATGTTATATCATAAGCCCTTATGTAAGCCATATTTTATGCAACAGGCAATCTTTACTTATAAGGGTCTTTCAGAGAGAGAGTGTGAAGGATTGTGCCATGCAAATGGTATTTCTTACAGGTATCAGGCATTAAATTGTAAGACTTATGATCACATCAGATAAGGCTCAAATAAGTTGTAAATTTTTTGGTGGGAAGCAATGAGCAAGCATGCGCTCAGCGAAACACTTGATTTTATTATATAAAAAGATAGAAAGTAGTTTTTGACCAATTGAAATAATGTGAAATGCCTCTGGAGTATATTACAAAAGAATACTGAACTATGAAACAAAATTTTTTTGCTGAGTTATTGAGATCGCGTGGAAACTACGTCAGAATCTGCAGTGACAACGAAGCTAACTTTAAGATCCTTGAAAATAAAAGTAGAGTATCAAGGGAATTCAACGGCCTCAAGAGCTAAATTTATGAAGACCATTGATAGAAGCTTAGCAGATATGCAAATCAAAATAATAAAGTGTTTTCTGGAAACGCCATTGAACCCTTTATCAAACGAAAATTAAGGAAGGATTGAGAAGTAATGAACAACACACTCGTAAAATATATATTTCCAACCATAGCACAAAAATTTAACTTTTTTAAATAATATCTAATGTTCTAGATTTTATATAAAAATATTCATCTCCCCTCACATACGTAACTTAAGTCAACAAAGTTGTACTTAAAGAAGTTTCGTTGAACCATTGCAATTTATTAACGATCAACTTCAAGCTCTATAATTTACAAGCTAAGTAAATGATGCGAATTCCAAAACTTATAGGAGGATGACCTAGTAGATCAAACTTCTATATTGATTGTAATTTGCTTACTTTTTTAATCATTTTAAGTAATAAAAAAAAAGCAATTGCTCGAGATGAGCTCAGAAGTCTCGCTTTCAGCGATCTCTCGAACTTGATCAATTGAAATAGACAAGCATATGATTGCTTATGAGTTGAATCATATTTAAATTATAAAAGGTTGGATACTTATTGACGTTTAAGTTTTCCGACTGCCTTGTTAGGTTGCATTTAGGAAGGTCTGATAAAGCGGAAAATATTTTATCCCTTATCACGGAATGCAGAAAAGTAGGTAACTAGTAGCGAAATGCGGTTTTTACATATAATGAAACATATTTGCAGAAATTTGATATTTCAATTTAATATAATATAACCGAATATTCAACCACACATCTATGTATATACATAGCACCTTAATACAACAAACTATATAAACAAAAAACGCAAGTGTGATTTAGAAGCAAGTATTTTTTACACATTTTGTTAACAAAAGCAATGTGATATCAACCTTTTTTAAGTTTTTACATGCAGAAAATAGAACTATCACATTTGGAAACATTTTGATAATACAGCTTTCTTTAATTCAATATTAATTTTAGCAATAAAAATAAGAGGTATCTAGTAAAAGCCCAGTAACCAGGTTTGTATACATATTTCATTACAATTTCAAACTTTTTTTTTTAATATAATTACCATTTTTGTAGATCATAAAATTGTAAGATTCAAGTTACTAAAAATGTAACATTAGTTGTTCGAAAACAAATTTTTTTATATGGAAAACACCACACAATACCTTCGTCGGAATTTTTATTGATATATGTATGTACATCTGTTACAAATCAAGTAAAGACGTGAGTTAAAACTGGTCAAAATACTATGTTCTTCTATTCGATATTTTAACTGTATAATTTTATGGTTGGTTATATTTATATACATTCTTTTTTTTTAATTTTATGTTATTTAGTATAAAATATATACAGTAAAAAATTTAATAACAATAAATGCTTTCTTGGAAAAAAAATATCAAACAAAATGATCTGACCTGGCCGGGAATCGAACCAACGACCAACTATTTCAATTCCTGTTCGCTGCTAGACAAGCAAGGCTACTGGGAAATATACGAGAATTCCGTCAATTTGATTATTTAATGTAAGGCATTCTGAAATAATTTAAAAACTACAAAAAGGCAACAGTGTTGCCTGCCAGGCCATTTCACAAGAAAAGTACTAATTTCCACGTGTTTGAAAACATTTTTTTTCCTTAAATTAAAAGAGAGCAACACAGGCTACCTTAAGGCAGCGTGCAAGAGTGAGACAACTGCCTAGTTATCCAACCTTGTATAATTGAATCATGGAGTTGAATAGTTCAAGCAATAGCTTGTAAAACCATTTTTTTTTTTTTTTCAAAATATTCTATCGAGAGTATTTATTTTTCATTTTTACAAACTAGAAGTAGTTTTAAAATGTCACGGAACAAAACACAAACAACATAAATTAACGTCGCAGCAGCAGGAAGTGCGGCAAGTGGAAAAAATAAAAAAAATGCACGATAACACAACTGCAAAAAGGAAAAATATGCACCAACAAAAAGTTGCTATTGAAAAATCACTACATTTTTATTTGACACTGCCATTTGTTGGACAAAACCAGTGACCACAGCAAAAAAAAATAAAAGTAGAAATACGAAACGGTAAAAATTCTAGAATTACAAAAAACAGAAGACAAACTGTCGAACTAGAAGTATAAAGTGAAGGCGAACTGGACTCACCTGGATGACAAGCGGAAGCAGCACAAGCGCACATGCACTTTCATATACTCGTATGCACCTACACACACACACATATCTAGAGCAAAACACACACACACATGCATACTGCAGTAGAGTAGTACTTTCCGCCAAAAACCTAGTGACATGCAAATAACTCGGAACAAATAGGCGTGTCAACGGATGAGAGTTTTTGTTAACGTTAGTGTTAGTTTTATTTTTAGTGTTGTTGCTGCTGTTGTCACTGTTGCCGGCGATTGTCGAGTGCGCTCAGTTGACATTTAAAATTTTTGTGTTGATGTCATGTCAGTTGAAAGCATTGCAGTGAAAATATTTACCCACTTCCATCCACCTCTATACGCTTCCACGCGCTGTTTTGTTGGAAATATAAAAAAAAAAAAAAAGCACAAGAGAGTTGTACCTGTCCATGCATGTGTAAATGAGTTTGTATGTGTACACATATACATGTGTATATCAAAGCTATATGTATGTACCTGGCATCTTAATGCACTTTTAGTTGATGTTTCTAGCATTTTTTTTGTGTTTTGTTTTTTTTTTTTGCTAAAGTTTTCGAGTGCAAAGTCATTTTCCACTAACATTATTCGGACACAACGGATGCACTTGGTGAAAGAGAAAGGTGAGGCAAAAATTTGAATACCAAAACAAATTCATTGTGATGAACGCAGACATTTTGATACATACATATGTATGCATGTACAGAACTATGTCAGTATGTGTGTATTCATGATTTATGTGTTTATGGAAGTTAAAGCTTAGATCGAGTGCAATATAACTTTTTAAATTTAGTCAGTGAAGTGAATAAATACTTTGAACTGCAAACATTTACTAATCCATGTGTATGTATGTACATATGTGAAAATAAAGTTATGGCACTTGTTGGGCAACAAAAATTTAATAAAAAATATAAGCTTCATTCGTGTTTTATTTGAGAAATCGAATACGCAAAAACAAAAAAGAGTACATGCATATGTTTGGTGAGTGATGGCTTCATTTCTTCATTTTACACAAATTTTCAAAGCAAAAAAACTTTAAGGAAAGTGTGGCTCATTATCGAATTCAAAAGAGGTTGGACGATTTTTATCATTCGAAAAAGAGTATAAGCCAAAGTAACCAGAAAGAACCCCAGGAAAACGAACTGGGACAGGTACTGTGAAATTCTTAAAGCAAACATAGCAGCGCTGTGGAAAGCACACACAAGGGGATAAGCTGTATGGAATTGGAGGACAGAGTCAATAGGCTAAATTGCACCATCATGGATGTTTTCCACTCCAATTGTGCCAAGACGAAACAAGAGGGTAAGACCCGATCCGGCAGGTGATCTCGGGCTCTTTAACAAATCTAGGCGCACAGGGATCTGGGAGGAGCCTTTAGCCTGCAAGGGATTAGGAAGCGTAGCAGCTTACGGAAAATCCGGCAACCAAGACGGCAATAAAGTTGGCCGGCGGGTCTTACTCAGGAAACGAGAGGTGAGAGCCTTTGCTCTAGTTTTGTCTCATTTTTCAGTTGCCATTAGAATCTCGTCGGAAGCCGGACATTGAGAGTTCAGTCGGACCCAGGCCGACTAAAGGCTGTCCAGGCTCTGGCCTCATTCGATCAGTCTAAAGCTCCGGCAATAGAAGGCGTCAGTCCAATTGTGTTAAAGCGGAGCGTATCTCATAAGCATAACGTAGGACAGTCTAGCCCTAACCCTCATACCAGCAGCATGGCAGAGGGCTCGGGTTATCTTTACTTTAGCGAAATCATTCAGGCCGATTAGTTTCACCGCTTCGTACTGAAGGCAATGGAGAAAGTTAACGACCTGTAGATAAGATCCCACGCTCACGCTCTCAAGGCATTAACGCTGCATCCTGATCACCATGCACAAGATCCTGCGGTGAAGGTACACTATGATAGTAAGGGCAATGGTTACCTACAGGCCGGTGGCACGGGAATCCAGAATAGCCCTGGCTTCGGCCAAACAGCTGCACTTGGAATGTGTGTGTATTACGGAGACGATGAGCACATGTTCAACAGCTGCATTAGAAGTGATTCTGGAGGTCGAGCCGCTTCATATAACCATTGACGGTGTAGCAAAGCGAACTCTGTTTTGGCAAAGGAAAGGTGATGTTATCCGAGACAAGGAAAACACTGTAATCTCAGCTCCCTCTGGCGTGCTTCCCTTAGGATGAAATACACAAAGAGGTAATTATTGAAAGAGAGTTTAAGGTAGAGGTATACAACAAGGCTACCTGGAGTCCCAGTCGCCTGAAAAGATACAGACTCTTGATGGATCTTTCCAAGAAGAATCTAAGAACTATTTTAGGTATTCTGACGGTCACTGCAGACTGAACGGTAATTTACATAAGATGGGGATCTGGTAAGGCGCTCTTTGGAGTGTGAGGCCATCGCGCGCAGACGGGGGACGACCCTTGGACGATGACTGCGTGAGCAACATATACACTCACTCCCCCCGGCAACCATTCGGGGTTTTATGGTGGTGCTAGGGTTGGCTGAAGTTTCATTTATTTATCCAAAAATGAGAAAATTTCTGGCAGACATTGACTTCGATTCATATTTAGACTTTACATTCGCAGCGCCTAAAATGGCATGAAGTTAATTTTATCGCCGCGCAGTAATTGAATAATGCACAAAGTGGCAAAATTTTGACGAAGGCAAGCATGTTAAGCGCACATTCCGCCATTGTATAAAAGCAATAGGAATTTTTATTTAAAAGGAAGGCTTTATCACACACACAATAGAGCATTATACGCATTGTAGTTTGCTGCATACATATGTAGATATTTGTACTATGTGCTTCCTCTTTGGCTCAGACGTTGCTCACATTTTTGAAATATTTATCGCTTAAATAGCGAACTTATTTCGGTTCGATGTCATTCACGCTGACATTTTGGCATTTCACATTTTCTCATTTTCACATTTGACATTTGGTGACATTGCATTGAGCTCATTAGCATTATTGAAACGGAGGCGGCGGCAGTTCAAGAGTGCATTAGCCGTAGAATGCGAGGCCGTAGCAGCAGCACCACACCACTTCCACCTTCATCGTTGTCGATTCTAAAAATATGCTGCAATTACGAGTGTGTAAATGAATGTGCTAGGAAGGAGTAGCGCTTCCAGTGGTACGGTGTCACCGATGGCGGTTGATTTCATTGGAAATGTGTGGGACCACAAGTGCTGCAGCTGTCGGTGTTGCCATTGCCATCGTCGTCGCCATGGCGCAGTGACCGTACAAACGCATTGCTGCGGTGACATTATCATTTTTTGCAATATTCACTTCTTGCTGTCGTGTCAGCGTTGGGGGTGGCGGGTGTGTAGTGCACCTGTGTGATATATTTTGCAATGCTAATATAGTTTTATGTGCACTCTTTTGTTTATTAGATTCTATCCGCCGTTAGAATATCGGCTGCTGCTTTTTGAATGACTTTGCTGTGGTTGGTCAATTTAATTGGCTCCATTGTGCGCGCGCTCGGGTACATACTCGTACATACCTTGGAGTGCACTTCAACTTTTGTATTGCTCAATAACTTGTCAAACTGGATGCCGCATTATAGAATTTTCCTATTTATTAACCGGCGCAGGTGCAACTTACCATGGAATCGTGCTAATTAGTATGCAGCGTGATATAGGGTGCTCTTGCAATTGATTTATATGTTTGTTGGTGGTTTAATACCATTATTTTTATTGAATACTTTTGCATATTTTCCAGTTTTCACTGCTCAAATACATAACATATGTACGTAGAAGTCAAGGCACATTCAATGAATGTGCCTTGGAAGCATGATTCAATTATAAAAGGTTATGTACTTACTGACAGCTAAAATCTGACACTCCTTAATCTATAGTTGTATTTTGGAAGTACGCAGAAAAGGGAGAAAATGTGATCCCTTTTTGCGAAAAGGTACTAGAAAAGTACTAAGTATAATGCATGTTAAAATATGATGGTTTTCAACTAATTATTGATTTTATTTATTAACTAGATTGGACCCGCGGTTACCCACGGGATTTGACTCCACTATTTTATGCAAATAAAACGTATAGAGAATTAATTATATTTAAACTGGTAAATAATACAAATTTAATTTTAAAAAACTCAACAGCTGTATGTGTGCGTGATTGTGTGTAAAAACATCATTTAAGTACTCCATCCCACAAATTTACCGAGAAACACACATTCAAACATACAACTTTTCAGTTTTAATATTGGTATTATACATTTTTTATTGCCTACGGAAGAACATATGTATTTATGTATATATTTATTGCAGACTTAAGAGGTCTGTTTTGAATTTCGATTTTGGAAAATTCGGTCGGAGTCGGAGTGAATGGCATTGGCGAGCATCTATTGTGATTTTAAAGTATTGTTTTTGATTCCCCGAAAAGAAATAAAGAATAAACTCTGATCTTCACAGAACTGAAGAAACAGCAAATCGAAGAGAAATGATTTATATAGTCCGATCAAATTTGTTGAATGCAGAACAGGCCTGTACATCTTTTAAGTGAAAATAAAACGACATGGTTATAGTAAAAAATGTGAGATTTATTTGCACTTAATCGATAAAACTAGATTTTGTATAATCTTTGGGATAGGTTAGTAAATAAGCAGGGAAACACCAAACGTTCGAGGGAACCTGTAAACAAAGAGGTTCAATTATTAGAATTTCTCCTAAACGTTGCAGTTGCTATTACATTTAACTTACCTGTGTGTGTGTGCGTCTGAGGCAGCAAAAAAAGTTCGAAGACGGTGACTGCAGTTGAGCAGGAAAACACCAAACGCACGAAGGAAGCTGTAAACTAAAATGTTTAATTATTAGAATACTTCCTTATAGTTTCATTTGCTATATTACATTTTACTTACGTGTGTGTGTGCTTCTTCGTGTCGGTTATGTTTACACTCGCAATCGAGTGCAACATATCTGCTGCAGGAGAAAAGCTCAAGTCGATCGGCGATGAAAATATAACATATATACATGCACAATTATGTACATATACTCGTATTCCACTGCGCTCGCTGGGGAAAGATATTCTGCTAATAAATGGATTTATCATTGATGCAATCAAATAAAAACAAAACTGGTATTTACTTACCCGGTCCTCGGCCAGAAAATTTGATTATCTCACACTACATACATATGTGTTGTGGTTAATTACACTGGAAATAAGATATGCTTTAAATTTAAAATGAAAAATTTGTATAATATTATGAAATAACAACGATTTTTTGCAAAACTTACCGAAATTCACGCAATCACAAAGTCAAATGTCAATAGTGAAAAAAATTATAAATTAGACAAACGAGTCAGTAATGCCAACGCTTTTTTTAGTATGAAGCAGTTTACCATATACTGCTATTAAAAGTGAAAACTGTAGAATATGCAACATTCTTCATGAGTTAAGGAGCCGATTTGTCATGCGGGAAAGAGTGAGCTGCTTTATTACAGAACCTTTTATTATTGAATCATGCCTTGGAAGAAGTATAAAATAAAATTATATTAGAAGTGTGAATCATGCCAGTTTCTCGCACACACATTTTTTGGCTAGACAGTAAGTATTGTCTTCTTTGGCACCTCTCCGAGGTGCTTGAAAGCATCGGCTGGCAAGCTGTCTGCTTCAGTGTCTTGACAAATACTAGGCCACCGTTTAAGTCTCACAAAAATTATGTTACCTTTAAAGCTTCTGTAAGTCGGCAAGCTTTCTGATATACTTTTTTTAAGCTTTTTTTCTGTGGGTTAGCACCCAGTTCTCAAGTTTTGATGTACGAGTTTAAGTACTTAGCGTTGGTATCTGCCACCACAAATCCGAGCCCGAATTCGCGTTTTTTCACATGGCAGTTATATTGGAATTCGGAAAATCCGATTTTCTTTTGCTTCATCCATTGCATTTATTGGATGATGATGAGAATTTTTTCTGACGAGAACATCAATAAACCGAACTTTTCAAGCAAGGGTTTGGTCACATTGAGTAGATTGTATGTCGTCGTATCAGATTGCAGTAAGAAGACTTCTTCTTTGTATATTTTTACGTAGTGTGTCCGAAGTGTTTCTTCAAATGTAAAAATTAAAAAGGAATACAAATCATATGAGCATTTTTTATACCTTGTCAATAGGTTAACCGAAGCATGTTCTTGTCCAAACCATTTTCTTCCGCACTTTTACATATACTAAAACTCAACTGGCTCAGTTGGTTGTCAGAAATCATTAGATCCACAATAAAAGTGCACTCATATTTTATTTTTGTATTAAAAATATTTATGTATAAAAATTGGTTTCCCATTACAAACTGGAATTATTTGTCATTCTAAAATTTACAGTTTGCTTATCCGGAGGGTTCCTTTTCTAATTTTCTGGCAACAGTTGCGACCTCTGTTGGTTAAGACAACACTTTCACATCGTCATTTTAAAAAACACTGCTTCACTGAGACAAAAGCCGAAGGAACTATGCACCTTTAACAAAATAACAATGCCCTAACTGCTTCAAGCATTACCCTGTGTAGCTACTGGCTCTGAGCAATCTTATTCCAGTTTAATTCGCCTTCTACTTGCGATGTTGTAAGGTGACTGCCAACAATCAATCAATGTATCAGTGTCATACCAGTTTATGAACTAGTCGGAGACTAAGGGCCAGTTTTTCAGTGCTGGTTTAAACTCAGTTTAAACTAAGTTTAGTTAAACTCAGTTTAAATTTAAACTTAGTTTCTTTGCGCTCAATAAAATTAGTTGCAACCAAAACGAAGTAGTCAGCACACAGCTGATAAGTTAAACTAAGTTTAACCGAGCACAATCGGTCATTTAAACTTAGTTTAAACTCCGTTTAAAGTTGACTGAAAAACTGCATACAGAGTTTAAACTTAGTTTAAACGACAAACAGAGTTCAACTTGCACTGAAAAACTGGCCCTAAGTCAGTATCAAAGCAGGAATACACATTTGTGTTGGAAGTATCTACATACATACGTTTAGTTTGGTTTCAGAAGTATGGAATTTGTCAATAATTCGAATAATGCGCCACCTATCGGGAGTTTACTATGCTTACATAGGAAGTAATGATTTTAAGCTCTAAAAATTTTATCAAAATCGGATGAGCGTTATGGAACGGAACGAACAAACAAAATATTATTTTTATATATAAAAAGATTTTTTTAATCAATATAATTTGCAACACTAGGAAGTTAGCACACGCAAATATTGACAAATTTGAACGATATTTTTTAATTAATATACAGGAAACCAAGTTAAAAACTTTCTACAAGACTTAAAATAATTTAACAATTTTTCATCAAATGTACAAATTTTTTTCAAAAAATTTTCAGAATTTTTACGGTTACGGTTGATTTTTAATTTTTTTTTGGGGAGTATTGAGTTTTTGAAAAATAAATTTGATTTATACATATGTTATACGGAAGAAAATGCTGACAAAAAAAATATTCAAAACTCAACGGTACTTTTTAGCAAATTGTAGGTTTGCATTATGCAAATCTATATAGAGAATTATAAAATGTGTTACCTTAAAATTTCAAAGTTGCTTAGCTTTATGGTAGAATTTCTCTTAATATATTACTTGAACTTAAGGTTTACTTGCTTTACTTAAACTTAAGGTCTATAATTGAAATTTTTTTTAAGGTTCACAATGCTAGAGGAATGGCAAGTCTAAGATATGAGGGCGATTTAACCGTAAAGTTGCAAAGGTTGTATCTAACAGACAAATAGATGTTGGATTTATGTGGTTAGATAGAAGTGCAAAATATCTGGCACTGTATTTTGGAATTAAATTATGGAGGGAGCACTTCTCCACACTGCTTAATGGAAGCAACTGCAACCCTGGAGATGTTGAACCCGAATCCCCAATCAATGATGATGGACGCGATGTACCATCACCCGACTGTGACGAAATTCGGAAAGCGATAGCACGGCTGAAGAACAACAAAGCCCCCGGGGCCGATGGGTTACCAGCTGAGTTATTTAAGTACGGCGGAGACGAGCTGGTTAAGTGCATGCACGAGCTCATCTCTAGAATATGGTCGGAAGAACGCATGCCTACTGATTGGAACTTAGGTGTGCTCTGCCCAATCCACAAAAAGGGTGATCCTGCAGTTTGCGCCAACTATCGCGGGATTAGTCTTCTTAACATCGCATATAAGGTTCTGTCGAGTGTATTGTGTGAAAGACTTAAGCCCACCGTCAATGAACTGATTGGACATTATCAGTGCGGCTTTAGACCTGGTAAATCTACCACCGACCAGATATTCACAATACGCCAGATCTTGGAAAAGACCCGAGAAAGAAGAATCGACACGCACCATCTTTTTGTCGACTTCAAAGCCGCCTTCGACAGCACGAGAAGAAGTTTCCTATATGCCGCAATGTCTGAATTTGGTATCCCGGCAAAACTTATACGGCTATGTAAAATGACGTTGAGCAACACCACCAGCTCCGTCAGAATCGGGAAGGACCTCTCCGAGCCGTTTGATACCAAACGAGGTTTCAGACAGGGTGACTCTTTGTCATGCGATTTCTTTAACCTGATGCTGGAGAAGATAATTCGAACTGCAGAACTTAATCGGTCAGGCACCATCTTTTATAAGAGTGTACAATTGCTGGCGTACGCCGATGACATTGACATCATCGGTCTTAACAACCGCTCAGTTAGTTCTGCCTTCTCCAAACTGGATAGAGAAGCGAAGCGAATGGGTCTGGAGGTGAACGAGGGCAAGACGAAGTATCTCCTGTCATCAAATAGACAGTCGGCACATTCACGACTGGGATCAAACATCACTGTTGACAGTTATAACTTCGAAAAAGTAGAGGACTTCGTTTACTTAGGAACCAGCATTAACACCAATAACAGCGTCAGCCTTGAAATCCAACGCAGAATCTCTCTTGCCAACAAGTGCTACTTCGGACTGAGTAGGCAATTGCACAGTAAAGTCCTCTCTCGACGGACAAAAACCATACTCTATAAGTCTCTCATCATGCCCGTCCTCTTGTATGGCGCAGAAGCATTGACGATGACAACATCAGATGAGAGAGCTCTTGGAGTGTTCGAGAGAAAGATTCTTCGAAAGATTTATGGACCTTTGCGTCTTTGCGACGGCGAATACCGTGTACGATGGAACGATGAGCTGTACGAGCTGTACAATGACGTAGATATAGTGCAGCGGATTAAGAACCAGCGGCTCCGCTGGCTAGGCCACGTCGTACGAATGGATGAAATAGCTCCAGCCCTGAAGATTTTTGACGCGGTACCCGCTGGTGGTAGCAGAGGAAAAGGAAGACCTCCTCTGCGTTGGAAAGACCAAGTGGAAAAAGACTTGGCTATACTTGGGATTTCCAATTGGCGCCAGTTAGCAAAAGATAGGGACAGCTGGCGTGCTTGGTTGACCTCGGCCAAAATCGCTTAGGCGATTGATGCGCCAATTAAGTAAGTAAGTAAGTATTTTGGAATTTCATCTTTGTACAAGGAATACCTAGGTCATTGTGGATAACTACATTGGTAACTAGCCAGGGGGCATTAGCCATTGAACGCAATGTTTTTGATTGGTAACGTTGCAGAATCTCCTCATTGGACTTGCTAGCAGAACCCCAAAGTGGTTTGCCGTAGGTCCATATAGGCTTAAGAATAGCTTTGTAGAGCCGTACTTTGTTTTCTATACTAAGTTGAGAGTTGCGGCCTAATAGCCAGTACATCCAATAATCCCAACGGTTTTATATTTCTATACCCGCCCGACCGACGCGAGGGGCGCATCCGCATGACGCACGGATATATAAAAAAAAAATTTTGTTTTTTTTTTCATATATGTTGCGCCGAGTAATGAAAAGCGGAGGTTTGTTAAGTGTCGAAATCCACAGAACAAATGCTCATCAGCTGATCGAATAGTAATATATACATATGTATGTATCAATTATTGAGAGCATTGAGTATAGTTTTCTTTATGTAAAAAAGTGAGTCTGAAATATCAATATCAAATATACGGAGTGGCTCATTTAACTTAAAATTACTTTTACATGGCTTCAGAAAGAGAGGCCGGAAATGTCTTGAAATTCTGGAGAGAACGTTTAGTTTTATTTCACTAAGAAGAGATGGGCTAGAGATCAAGCCTGTCAGTAACTTGACCAAAAATACAATGCCTAGCATTTCTCTGCGACTAGCAAGTGTAGGAAGATTAATGAGTTTTAAACGACTTACATATGGCGGCAGGTTATACTGAGAATCCCAACGAAAATACCTTAAAGCAAAAAGCAGAAATGGTAGCAAAAAGCAAAAAGCAGGAACTTGATAGCGCGGATTCCAAACAACAAATCCATATTCCAGTATTGGCCTTACTAACGTTGTGAAAAGAGTATTCGTTATGTAAGGGTCATGGAATTCTTTTGACCACCGTTTTACAAATGCAAAAACAGTAAGGACCTTTCCTCAACTGGATAATACAATCTAAAAAGTTTTACATCATCAGCATACAATAAAATTTTTGAATAATTTATCACAGAAGGGTATGTCATTTATAAAAAGTAAAAACAGAATCGGACTAAGGTGACTTCCAATGAAGGAGATTAGGTTGAAAACCAAGGAGATATAACATCAGTGTGCATAAATTCTCTGAATCCATTTGAAACATGAGTTGTGAACTCAAGCAAGTTTGTAACGGTAGATTTGCCCTTAGAGAACCCGTGTTGTGTGCTAGAAATTGTAGAGGATATGGAATACGTTAAAAAATTAGCTTCAAATAGTTTAAAAATAGCAGAAAGCTTAGCTATACCGTGATAATTTTCTATAGACGGCCTACTCCCGGTCTTATGAAGGGGTAACATGAACGACTCTTTCCAAGCTGAATGGAACACCCCAAGCGTGAGAGAAAGATTAAATAAATTAGTTAAGGGCCCATAAATATGTTTAGCACTTTATTTGAGGAACCAAGTTGGGATCAAATCGGGGCTAGCCCAAAATGGTTATTTTAAGTTACTCAAATAATAAAATACTTCCTCGGAAGATATTTGTGGAATAATAGCAGAGGTGAAGGGAAAATGTTTATATGGATAAGGTTTGCTCAGAGACGAGTTAATGGAGTAATTTGACCTGAAGAATTGGGCAAACATGTTGGAAATTGATTGGGAGTCACAAGAAACGGTATTTTGATATTTCGTAGCAGACGGAAAACTAGTTCACTAAGTACAATCATCGAGTCACGTGCAGTAATCATTGAACTTAAAGATCTATGTAAGTAACGCAATATGTTGAGAATAAACCGATAAGTCAGAGTTATGAGGGATGTAGCAAACAGCTAAAAAAAAGAAACCATTTCCTACCATAACTCGTATTGCTTTAAATTCGATTGACTCGATGGGGGAGATATTAACATCTTCGGATGGTATTGAAGGATGAACTACAAAAAGAACACCCCCACCGATTCTGTCCTTACGGTCATTTCTATAAATTTGATATTGATTAGGAAGGATCTCTGAATTAAAAATATGTGGTTTAAGCCAAACTTCAGTGAAGCAAATTACGTTATAGTTACAGTGTAAGCCTTTTAAATATAAATCGTTCAATTTAGTATTTAAATCTCTAACGTTTTGGTACAAAATACTTAAAGTAGAATTTAAAATTAGTTTTTTGGCTCAGTGTCACGATTAGGAATTGAAACTAAGTAATTAATTTTTTTTTTTTTATGTGGCTTATATTCAAACTCGCGAACAAATGCCCCGGTTGGCCAAAAAGAATTGTGAAGCAAAGTATGAAAAACTTCAGGTGCCATACAAGATGATACGTTGCGTTCGTATTTAAAGTTAAATTTTCGGAATGCTAAGTTACAAGTCTTAATTTTTAATGAAATGTAAAACTCTATATCACTAAAAGAAGTGTCCCTAGCAAATCTAGAAACAAAAATCGATTTTCTTAAAGGAGCCGCAACCAGCTTCTTTGCAGAGCAGTCAGTCTCATCCGAAGGTGTTTTAGTTTCTGAGGCAATAGGAGCAAATTGGGAAGGTGGAAGCGATTGATGCGGTGATGGACCCACTTCAGGTGAAGATACCTGCACGATCTCATGATCAGAATTTCTTTTATTAGAGGAAGAAGCGCGAGTGCAGATATCCCTTGACGAAGTTGATGAAGACGGGCCCTGAGGCGGAGGGACAGGAGACAAAAGATTAATTAGCTCAATTTGTTGGGGTTGGGGCACAATATTCTTTTGAAGTAATGTAAGAGGAGCGACAATACTTTATTTGGGTGGACTTTGAGTCCGTTTGCGTTTGATTTCTCTTACAGGTTGCGAAGTTTGATTATGTATACCAATGAGGTGTTTTTTTTGCAATTTCGATGTATGCATAAAAATATACATAAGCAAATAATGGGCTTCTTTTCTCCCCTTTTTACTACTTTTAAAATGCATGTCACAATTAATGCACTGTGTCATTTGGTGAATTCGTACCGACCGTGTGCCACATGAATTCAAATATATTGTACATATTTGTCAATATGCGGATGAACCTGTTTTCGTCGATTTCCTCTCCCCGCCGTCAGCATTCTAAGAGCTGTCGGAAGGGACGAGGTTCCGAGCAGCACCTTCCCTGGGTTATCTGGGGCTGTCGGAATGGACAAGATTCCGAGCAGCCTGAAAGTGAGCTTCACATTTTGAGCAATGTCGGAACGGACGGGGTTCCGAGCATCCTTCGCTGGTTTCATAAGCTGTCGGAATGGATGAGATTCCGAGCTTACTGGTTCGCTCGCCGCTGTCAAGATGACAAGAGCTGCCTCGTCTGACAGCGTTCTAAGAGCACGACATACTCGGAGAGCGCACAGCCGGTACGTTGGATTTAATCCATTGCGAAAAGATGTGCGCTTGCCCAGATTGGGACTCCATAAAAGATTTGGCTAGTTACAACGCTGGCTAGAAGCCGCCGCCGCTTCTGCTTAGGCCCTCGAGTGTGCAGCATTGTTCTCGATAAAGCCGTGACTGTTGCTGCTCCTTTGTTCCTTGCATATTCCAAATGTGCTTTGAAGGTTAACCTTTTGTCTAAAATCACTCCTAGGTATTAAATGGAGGCCTTGGTTTTCACTATATGACCGCCAACATTTACAACCAATTTTCTACCTGAAATAAGAACTGCTTCTGTCTTATGGTTTGCAAGACGCGGACCGGACGCGTTTAGCCATTATTTTATTATGCTGACTGATATGTCCGACTTTACTTTTATATCCCCGAGATGCTTTGCGGTGACTACTATCGCGATATCGTCCGCGAAACCAGTTATGCTTGAACCTTCGGGCGCTAAAGTTTTGTCGTGGACTGTATGTTAGGCACATCTGAATGAAAGTTGAATGCCATGTGCAACAGCGGCAGCAAGCCTTGTTTACGCATAAATGTAAACCTCTAAGCACACACACACACACACACACACAAGCGCAACACAATTGACACGAAAAACAAACGGAGTAGTGAGCATAGCAAAGTGTTGCAAGCAGCATTGTTAGCGCATTTTTTTATTGCAAAAAGCAGCTGTTTGACGCCTTACATACGTACGTACAAGAATAAAAATGGACAAACGAGCTGTGAGGCAGCAAAAATATGTACATAATCGCAGCTTGTTTGTATACTTGTATGTATGTGTGTAGCTTCCCAGCAGCAAATTTGTGAACCGATGAATTTAGTATTATGAAGTTGTAATTCAGAGAATTCATAACCGACGCTCGCGCTAGCAGTGACTGGCGGCGCTAACCAACGGCACCCATCATTGTTGTTGAGTAGTAGCAATAACATAAACTCGTGCTCGCGGGTACCGTTTTCGGCTATCGTAGACAGCACGCGCTACTGATTTGTTGTTGTAAAATTAGGGGTTTTTTGGCATGTTTTCATTGCTTCCCAGAATGTCTACAGCTAATTTCAACAAATTTGCGCATACATATTTACATAAATGCAACATTTTAGTTTTTTACTGAAAATTGATGCATTGTGTTTGACCAGCATTTGAAAATTTGTTTCCTTGTTTAGTTTTCTTTTGTACGTACACGCATGAAGGACGAAGGCGGCGTTTTTAAAGTGAGAAAACTAAAAAAAAGACACATGAAAAATTTCAAAATTGTAAAATAAATAAAAATATTCGTAATTCAATATAATATTTATAAATTGCAAAATATTTTAAATAGAAATACTTTAAACATAATTGTTGACAAAGAAACTTTAATTGGTTGTGAAATATTAAATGAAAATTCCGATGATGTGGAAATAGTTGAAAATTGGAGCAGTTTCCAGAAAAGTTTGAAAAATAGCAGTGAAAGTTTAATTAAAGATTTATCGCAATGGGGTGTGTGTATAATTCACAGGTGAAAATATTGGATAGCATTTTAAACCCGAAAAATGTATCCAACGGTTTAAGAAAACTCTTGTCGGATACCTTCATTTGGAAATGAATTATGATGGCGTGCAAAACCAAACGGCGTTTAAAAACATTGAAAAATTTAATGAGGTTTTGTTTGGTAGGGGTTTTTTAATTAAACCAAAGAAAATTTATTATTATCGTATATTGCGATTTTTCATTTACAGAATCTCTATCACACAACGAGTATACCAAAGCCTCTTATGTAGAAGAACTATGGACTGCTTTTAAACGAGTAAAAAATCGTCATTTTAAGGCACAATATTAAAAAAAAAAATCAATAATTTAAGATACATACATATGTATGTGTACAGTTTTTTTTTTAATTAATTAATTAGTTAATTATGTTAAGTTTTACTATGATTCTTTTTAAGGATATGTAAAAATTTTTGGGAAAATATTTCAGCTTGAGACTACTCTTAATAACTTTTTTTATAAGAAATATTAATTAAACTTTAAGATTTTTTTTTTTTTATAACCCAACGGAAAGCCACTTTCCCGCCCAACCGGCACGAGGGGCTCAATCCGCATAACGTACGGATGTTTTTTAAATATACAAATCTTAGGTGCCGAGTCGTGACAGAAGAAAGTTTGTTACGCGTCGAGATCCCAAGCTGCTCAGCTACAGAACAAGAATTCATCAGCCGAATACAAAGTTAGAGAAATGCAAAGTAAGAAAATTGGATCGTTAGCTGTTATTAAGAGAGGATAGAATAGTTCTTTTAATTATAAAAAGTGAGTCCGATACATCAAAGGTGCTGGAATGATTGTTAAAGTCTTGGCATAAACCCCGAAACGGTTCATTCAACTCAAAGTTAGTTCTGCATAGTTTCAAGAAAAGTGGTTTAAAGTTTCTCGTTGCACGGGAGGGTACATTAAAATTAATTTGCTCTAGAAGAAATGGACTTGAGATCCATCCATTGACTAATTTTACCAGAAATATTATACCTAACATTTCTCTGCGACTCGAAAGAGTAGGAAGATTAATAAGTTTTAAACGACTAGTGTAAGGGGGAAGATTGTATGGCGAATCCCATCGAAGATTTCTCAAAGCAAAAAGTAAGAATTGTTTTTGTATTGACTCTAGTTGGTCTGAGTGGACCTGATAACGAGGATTCCAAACTATGGAACCATACTCCAGTATTGGTCTTACTAATGAAGTAAAAAGTGTTTTAGTTATATACGGGTCGCGGAATTCCTTTGACCAACGCTTTACAAAAGCCAGAACATCACTTGCTTTATTAACTGTGGAACTAATATGAAAATTAAAATTGAGTTTACAATCCATACCAACACCCAGGTCAACAAAACTGTTTACATGTTCTAGGACGTAGTTATTTATTTTGTAGGAGGCCGGCTGAATGGTTCGTCGAGAAAAGCACATGAATTTACATTTGTTAAGGTTAAGCGGCATATAATTAATGCTGTACCAATTGACTATGCTGTCCAAATCTTGCTGCAGCAAGGATCTTTCTTCAGCCGAGGCATAAGTCTTAAAAATTTAACAACATCCACGTACATCAATATTTTAGAATACTTTACTACTGTAGAAATGTCGTTTATGAATAGCAGGAACAGAATCGGTCCGAGGTGGCTGCCCTGAGGAACTCCCGAGGAAACATCGATGATCCCAGAATGAAAGTTTTTAAAAACTACCTTTTGCGTCCTACCGGAGAGATAAGAAGACATCCAACAGAGGATACCAAGCAGATCTAGTTTACGGATGAGTAAAAAGTGACATACTTTGTCAAATGCTTTACTTAAATCGGTATATATAACATCAGTATCAATGCATTCCCTAAACCCTTTTGCAACATGGGTGGTAAATTCAAGTAAATTTGTAATGGTTGATTTGCCCTTACAGAAGCCATGTTGGCAATTTGCTATTATTGAGGAAATCGGATAAGTCATTTGATTGGTAACAATAGCTTCAAACATCTTCGGGATAGAAGAGAGTTTAGCTATACCACGATAGTTTTCAATAGAACCCCTGCTTCCAGATTTATGAAGGGGGATTATGTAAGGCTGTTTCAATATTGACGGAAAAACTCCTTGCTGGAGGGATAAATTAAACAAGTTCGATAATGGCAGGTACAGGTGCTTTGCACATTTTTTTAGGAAACATGTCGGGATCATATCAGGGCCGTACTTGAATGATTCTTTTAAAGATATTAAATAATGAAAAACATCATCTGATGATATGACTGGAATATTAATAGAGTTATTGGGGCTCAGCTTGTATGGATAGGAAATACAGTTATATTTAAATTGAGTGGTGTAGTTAGATTTAAAGAACTGGGCAAATAGATTGGCAATAATCTCGTTATCACATGACACAGTATTTTGATATTTCATTGCGGAAGGGAATGCATTTACTCTGCGCTTAGAATTAACGAAACCATAGAAAGCTTTCGGGTCGTGGATAATGTTCATTTTCATTTTATTCAAGTATTTTTCATAACAGTTTTTATTTAATTCTAGATATTTATGTCGCAAGACTGAATAATTAAGATAATCCACATGACGACCAGCAGAATTTTTGCTTTCGCTGCTTTCCTTTTGAACTGATCTCTGTGCAGCAGCTTTTGATGTTGAAGGTTCAACAGCCTGAGGACAAGGTGAGGAGAAACTAATCAACTCCCCTGAGGGAGAAGAAATAATTGTCGTCGGAATAGGATTTGGCTCAGCTTCGTCAGACGGACTCTCAATACGTTTCCGTTTACTATTACGGCTATGAGGAATACTCGTATTCTCTAAGCATTAAGCTCCTTACCAATCTCAGAGAAACCGTTCCTACATAGAATTTAATTTTTGTGTTAAAGATGAATTGATTATGTTTAAGTTTTTATAAAAAAATCATTTCTTATCGTTTTCTGGATTTCTGTCTATTTTTGAAAATTTCAATGTTTTATTTGGGAGCGGGTTGGCTTACTATTTCGCATACAACATACAACGGAGCAGCAAGTTGCCCTTATGAACACTCTCCTTGCAAAAGATAATGAAATAACAACTTGCCCTTATGAATTATTCATTGTAAGATGTATGTATGTAAGTGAAGTGGTATGAATGAGTTTTCAAACATAAGCCCTGTACAAAATGTCATCGGTGCTGGAAAGTCTCGTATACTGGAGCTGCAAATTCCCACATCATTGGAAAGCCTATACCATTTGCTACTGGGTTGTATAGGAGTAGCATTAAATGCGACCTTGCAACTTTGATGTATGTTTCAAAGTTAATCATAAACATTTTATGGTGCTCTCTTCAACTTGGCATTAAACTTACAATACGCTTACAAACGCATATACACATCCATACATGTGTATCTATGTATAAACTCGTAAACGCTTTCATACTTTATTGCTTTGTTTACTTGAAAGCGTATTTTAGTAGTAGCATAGTAGCATGCGGCAAGTAAATAGAATATTTAACCATATGCTATGCATATGCGTGCATGCCACATTCAACACGCAACATGCAACATTGGAACTCGACTAGCAGACCTTGACTGCGGCAAAACAATGGCCAAAGGCACTCGCACACATTAAAGTTTGTCTTGCATAAAGGACGCAAAACATACAAAAGTCCACTTGGCACTCTTCAGCCTTCGGACTCGTTTTTACTCAACTCTTCCCCCTCGCACCAGTGTTTGCGTAGCTGCAAAATTAGCCTTCAACTTTCAACTTAGCATTTTTTTTTTGTATTGTTGCCGCTGGCCAGCAACAGTTAAGCGTACAGACACACACACAAACATTTGAATATATTGCACATACAGAGTTTTGTCCAAGTAAGGAAGTACCACGCACAAACGCTCAAGTCCACGGGCGCTCCATCGGCCACACGCCACAACCTCCTACTCTTATCCTGCAGCAGCGTTCACACTTACCACGGGCAATTTTTTCCGTATACTGGCATGTCCTCTGTGCTGGTTTATGTAAGCACTATTAAAAGTATAAATGTGTGTGCGTGCAGTTAACTCTGCTTGCAGCTGCGGGGCGGCGCTTTTCGATGGCGTATCCTCCAGCTGTCGTTGTTGCTTTTCTTTTTTATTCTTCCTTCGCCAGGAGCATGCATTCGTTTGCATATGCACATATTTATTTATTTGATTACATGCATTGGTGCATGTGTATGGTTTGCCCGCTTGCTGGCAGATTTAAGACACTTTTAACTAACTTAATGTGTGCCATGGTTTGACCTCAATTTTGTGTGAAATTCCAATGGCGCACGCCAGCAAGCAAACAAACTGCCAATGTGATTAATGAATGCTATTTCGGGAATGTGCAGTGCAAAATTCTTTTGCTATGAATTTTTAACGTGTAAACACTTTATCTTCTAAATTGGCTTCAGAGTCACCTATGCGTTTTTGGTAAGCTTTGCTGTGCGTATAAAAAATTGTATTTATTTTGTAAAGTAATCAAGCGCGGGTGGAAATTGAAACTCACAAATGGAATTAAGTTAAGGTTATCTACGTTCATCCTCCCCCCACCAGTTGGCTATATTCATATTTAATGTCACTCTTCATCTCGCTTACATTGTTTATACAATTAAACGGACCTTACAACCGTTTGTGATTTTACACCGTTGCTGAGGCAGGCGCATGTCAGTTTAGTCTTCCATTGTATTCATAGACTGTTTTATTTACGTAGTTTTTTATAGATTATACTCTGTACTCTTACTCTAACTCTACATATATTGAAGAAAGTCGTACTGTTCTTCGAAATAATATTATTACTTGTGTATATAAATTTTTTTTGTCTAACATCTCAAAAGTTTCTTTAGAGTAGTCATTTTCTCAAGGCAGCATCCAAGGTGAATTCATAGAAGTTGGTATATTCCCATCAGCTGATTGCTTGTTCTATCTACGCCTTATGCGGTGAAAGTGTCAAAATGGATATTTTGTTTACATTTTAAATTTCTATTTTCGTTCATGATGGAAAATTCCATGTGTAAAAACAAGCAGAACAAAATATTATAAAGAAATACATTTGAATAGTTTACTATAAAACCGCAGTACGTTTGTTTTTTGTGTCAAATTTGGAATGCAACTCCTTCGTTTGTTTTTTTTTCTAAGTTTCTCTGATATTTTCACCGCAAACTACACATAATTTTTTACTTATATGTGAAGTATACCACCTTGAATGAATTCGCCTTGGCAGCATCGAAAAAAAAATTTTATTTTTTAATTTTAATTGTCAAATTTTGTATTTGTTTGAGATAAGAATACTAACAGTACAATTCAAGGTAGTGGATACAAGTTTTTTAAAATTTTAGCTTTTAAGCATAGCAGATTTAGCTTTTAAGCATAGCAGATAGAAAATCGAAATATTCAAATAAAATTACAATCAAGAAATGAAAAAGAAATTTTCTTCTGAAAAAATTTTTGAAATTTGTTTTTTCTTCAATTTCTCAAGGCATCATTAATTTATTAATTTTTTTTATTTTAATTTTGATTGTCAAATATTTTATTTGTTTTAAATAAGAATACTAATAGTACAATTCAAGGTAGTTGTTAAAATATTTTGAAGCTTTAGCTTTTAAGCTTAATATACAGCTCTCAAGAAAATTGAAACATTCATATAAAATGACACTAAAGAAATGGAAAAGAAGCTTGTTTCTATAAAACTTTCTAAGAAACTGCTCGCATATTTATTTCTTCAAGAAAACTTACAGCAATGGCAAAGTACTTTTTTAAGAAACAGAAATAATGAAACATTTTTCTTAAAAGCTGTATACAAAGTTTAAAAAGCAAAAACAAAATACTCAAAGTTTTTTAAATATTTTTTCCAATTTTTCTACTTTTATGAAATATGTCTTCAAATCAAATTCGATATGAAGATTGATGAAAACTACAAGGACCGAAAATAACTACTATTTTTTTTCCAATGTTATAAAAGTCCGGGACTAAACATTGTTGTAGAAGAAAAATATTAATGCTTTTTTGATCCCAGGACCTCCAGGACAAAATTCCTGGATTTTTTTTATTTTTTCAACTTTTTGTGAAAAAGTCCAATAATAACTGAAAAATCCGGACTTTTATTTTTTCAGTCCGCTAATAATAGTTAAACTTGGCCAGATATTTTTTAAGCCCGAAATAAAAGTCCTTTCCTAAGAAGAAACGAACCGCTTATCCAAATTCAACAAATTTGGTATCAAATGAAAGAGGATTGAAAGAGATTTCAAAATGAAATACCTAAACAACTTTTCTACATATATATTTTTTTTATAATGTAAAAATATTTTGTATGCCCAAATAAAAGTTTTTTCCCTTTAATTAACAAATTTCAAATACACAAAACACCAAAGGCTTACGAACTTATTTTGCATAGTATAAAAAATTCTTTTACACGAGGATAATATTAATTATTTTCAATAATTTTACAATTTTATTGAGCTCAAGGCCAGTTTATGGAAGATTTTTTGTGAAAAACAACCACAGTTTTTAATGGTTGAAGTTATAGTACTATTTCGGAAATCACCACATTTCCTCATCAGACTTCTTTTTATTAAATTAATTAAATTTATTTTTCATAACCACTTCTCCCAGGCATTGAACCCGGGAGCTCGGAGTTGCAGAGCCAATACGGTACATATTGTGCTACGCTAACCGAGTTGGTTGTTGTGTTTATTTCATCTTCCTTAAAAAAATAACAAACATGTATTAATTATTTTCAATAACAAAATCAAAACTTATGTTTTTTTTTTTCAAAGACAAAGCTTATTTAAAATATTAATGTGTGTGAAATAATATTTATATTAAGCTTTAAAAGGCATGCCTTGCATTTTGCGAATCAATCTTCAGTTTCAAAATATTCGCGTATATAAAAATCACGTTTTCGGCCGAATGTTTTAATTGTAATTTTTATAACGACAAAGAAAGTGTATCAGTAGTTACAAAGGATCAATCTTTTCTTTCAATTCAAATACTTTTTTATTAAAGAAATAACCCTAGTTTTATTTTGGTCAGTGCAACGCCAATCGTGCTCATCTGAATGGTCGCGGAGGCAGTCAAAAATATTTTTATTGTTTGCAAAACCTTTTATTATTGATTGCAATCTATTAACTATTTTGCCTCCAATAATTTTCGACAAAACGCTAGGTTAAAGAATTGTTCTATAATTATCGTTAGCTCTTTTTCTTATTACACAATTACTATTGTAAGTACATCGTTTTCCATAAATTTGTTAACAAGTTTAACGAAAAAGTACACTGAAGATGGCACAACGCCGAAACCGGTTTGTCTTAAAACCAAACTTAACAAAGGATGACGAAAATTCGTTCCAAGGCCAATCCTTTACGGTTTCTCTTGAAGCTTTGAGAAAAACAAGGCCGTGGGATAAACCGATCTCCATAAAAGGGCTGACAGACGGGCAATGTTATCTAGATAAGTAGCCTTGATCTGCATTAACTCATGGATAATCCTCTTCCAAATGCGCATAAGCACTCGTATAAATGCACGAAAATTATGTGCATAAGTACTGAAAATTGTGATTTCAATATGGCAATGCTGCCACTTTTGACAGATAAATACTATTGTGAACTAGCAAAATGTATACAGAAGCTGTCAAAAAGTGTTTGTTATTAAAGAAAAGAGCTGCAAAAATTATCAAAGGTTTGTTTTTTAATTAATTTAAGAAAACTAAACCCTATTATAAATTAAAATGCGATTTTTTTAGATTTCTGGTGGGTTTGTAGGATAGGAATTTATGCAGTAAGCAAACTGCTTGGCAAAAATACACAACAATTTCACCAACAGTACTGCGTCCATCTCCGAATACACTTGCAGCAGTTCTATATTCCGCAGCAGATCCTAAAGCGAACAATGAGATAGCCACTCTTTTATGAAGTGGAATACATGTCCTCATATTGCTGTCCACAAATTCTCCGAAAAGCAGTTCTACTGACACGAAAGTTTTCTTTGAATCGATTTTCGTCCATTGAAGGCACGTCTCGTTCCCAAAAGCATCCATAGCGATCCTTCATGGAATAGCAAACATGTGTATACATTATTTATATCTATCATAGCAAATAAAAAAATACTCACAAATTTCCACACCTGCCTTTCTCTAACGTCGGCGGGAAGTGTAAATATACAAGACTGAGGCATCCTGCTAAGAATTATGCTTGCCAATGCATTGGTTATTTTAATATTATTTAGCAACTTCAAGAGAATAATTTTAAGCTTTTTTTTAAATGCGAGATGATTTTTTGCCAATAAAATAGCTGCCAATCGTATTTTGTCCCTTCTTTCCATTTTCAGCTTAATTTCGTTTGTCAAATCAGCTGATGTCTAAATGCAGATAAGTGTCGTCTGTCAGGCCTAAAATATTATGCAGATATATGAGCTCGTTAATTTGCATAAGTGCCCCCGTCTGTCAGCCGTTTAAGATAATTTTGAAATACTGAGGTTATAGTGCGGCTCCTTAAAAATATAATACCAAAACAAATTTTTATTAGAAATAAGGAATCATAAGGCCCGAAACAAACAGTTCCCGGGCACTACAAGAAAAATCGATTTTTACATACTAACGGTAATTTCGAAAAATGGACGAAAAAATTTTTTCACCCAAAAGAAAAATACGGGTCTTATAAAATCAAACTAAAAACAACATATTTCATTTTTATCAAAATACAAAAATATGACCTGTGCGGATCGGTTGATTTGAAATGGAAAGGTTCCTCTACAAACGATATGCAGCAAATTTGCAGCGTACATAAACAACATAAGTATGTAATGTATTAGATTAATTTTTCACTTGATTGTTCTTTTTTTCTTTCTTTGAAAACTTCAACTCCACTTTAAATACATATTTCAAATATTTGTAAATGAAAATTTATTTTTATTTAATTCTATTTCATAAAAGCGTAAATACTTTTATTCTTACGAATTCTTCGGGTCACAAATGCAAGTCACGTCGCACCTGAAAGATTTTTCACCAAAAAAACAACAATGTCGGATCTGTTAAATATTTACTAACTTTATACGAAGGGCGAGTTAACGCTTGCATTAACCAAACAAGTTCGAAGAATGGTTTGATTTGCATGTATAAGTCAGATGTATGTACTAATTTATAAAAATGGGACAATTTTTAGTTATTTGTTGGGTTTTTTATGTGTTTCTTATAAAATGAAAATAGAATCCTTAATAAATGAAGACTCTGATTGTACTGCTTTAATATTATTTTAGGATCGTATATTTGAAATTTGTTTATTAAAGGGAAAACCCGTTTATTTGAGCATACAAAATATTTTTACATTATAAAAATAATATATAGAAGATATTTAATTTTGAAAGCTCTTGCAATCAATCCTCTTTCATTTGATACCAAATTTGTGGAGTTTGGATAAGGGGTTCGTTTCTTATTAGGAAAGGACTTTTATATCAGCCTTAAAAAATATCTGGCCAAGTTTAACTATTATTAGCGGACTGAAAAAATAAAAGTCCGGGTTCACCGATTATTTTATTTTAAATATAATTTAAGTCCAAGAATAACTTTTACCTAAGGACTTTTATTTTAAAAGTCATAAAAGTCCCGGGTCCGGAAAATTCGTTTTAAAATAAATAATTTTATATCCCGCCGGAACAATCATTAACAAAAAAATTAGAATAATAATGGAAGTAAGGATATAGAAACCAGTTAGAATCAATGCATCTTCTTGCAGAAAAAATCCTTAAATTATTATTGAATTATTCGATCACTCTTATATTTTTGCTGTCCAAAACGTCTCAAAGCAGCTTGATCGACTTGCCGGCATTTGTTGAATGATTTCTTCAGTGGCTTCATATGAAAGTAATGTACATCTGCTAGCTACTAGATGCTAAACAAATCCTTCTTTGTGATTTCTGATTAACTCAGGTTCATAAACATAGGATGATTAAACACATTCACAGTATACCTTGATTAATTGAAAGCTCCTCCGCAGAATCACAAAAAGACTTACTACGTCGTTTGTGCCAACCTAACCAGAAAGAGAATAAATAAGGGATAATAAGTAGGGCTTTAAAAATAAATAATAAAAAAAAATGTGTATAACTACAGGTTATTTTATGGTAGATAACTATTTGGATCGTCAATATCTGTTTTTTCGAATCTGAATACGTTAGAACGGCAAGCTTGATTCTGAGCAATTTATTGTTTTACAAATATTGAATCATATACGCTGCAAAAATTGCCTAACCGAGTCTAGAATTCATGGTCAAAATTTCCATTTGGTTTCTATAGATATGTACATCATAAATGAGACAAGCTGATTGATTTTTTATATTTTTATATTTTTCATTAAGCACACAAGCAATATGTAAAAAAAGAGATGTACAATTAGACAACAATAATAAATGGTACGAAACGGTCACAAAAGTTCCCTTTAGCTTTAAGAATTTGTTGGGAAAAATAATAACCAGTATTTTTTTCAGTATGTTTCTTGCAGGGTATGTATATACTCTCACATACATACATATTTATTTGTAAATATTGCAATCATAATGAAACCCTGCAAGAAAGATACTGAGAACATTACTGGTAATTTTAGCTGGACTTGTGACTAGTAGTTTCATAAAGCTGAAAGGCACTTTTGTGACCGTTTCATACCATATATTCCTGTTGTGTAATTGTATATCTCGTTTTTACATATTGCTTGTGTGCTTATGCAAATGTGTAGCTGTACTGCTTTTTTACCAGTAAATTTTTAAAAGAAAGTTTACGAAATTTACTAGTGGATTGTCCGTCATTTTCCTAGAAAACTCCAAGTGATTTAACAAGTAATTTTTCTGATATTTAACTGGTCAATTTAATAGTCAATATTGATGTAATTTATATTCCATTACGTATTTACTTAAACCCGATTTGTTTCAGTTTTCTATATATACATACAATCGTTTTTATTTAAAGTGCTCGTACATGTACTATTGTATTACTATATTTAATATGCATATGTACATACATATATTTATACTTATATCATCTATCAATTTATACTTTCTTCTCATCCTGTGGATCTGTGATCTTTTCGGCTGTAGGAAGAGCTCTTGGAGCTAGTATCTGCAGCATACGCACTTCATTCAGTCGATTCTGCCAGAGCAAATAAAGAGATTTTGGTATAATTTCACTGCGTTAAAATTCTCTTTTTTCTTGGCTAACAAGATTGTAATAGATTTTTACTACCGATTGGCGAAAGCTTTTGTTTTTTCGTTATCTTAACACGTTAAAAAAAGTGTTTGTTAAGACGCTTATTGTCAAAGATTGGTAAATCACATCCAATGTTACCATTTCATACGAAATATAATGTAAAAATAATTGTTTCAAGAATTGAAAAAAAAACGTGTTCTTATGCTAAAAAGCAACATCGGACCGCAAATTAAAAATCGCCTTTCTTAAATGTTCACTCTTTTGTTTAGTGATTGAAGTGAGTACACAATATAATTATAATTAATTAAGTTATTAATTATTAAAACTACAGCGAAATCCCACACATAACCCGCAGGTGGTTGCGCTTCTCTTTTGCCACATATAAACGCCGCAGTTATGCTAATTAAGGCTCCAGGTTCTTTTTATGATGGCAGTTTACAAAATAAATATGTAGACATACATAAAATGAACACACTCGTATTTATTAATAGCTAAATAAACGTCAGTCATAATCAGTAAGATAAATTTTACTCAACGCCAAAATGCCAACCATCAATTGAAATTGAGTGCATTATTGATTTCACTTACCTATGTATGTACATACGTATGTTCATACAGATAATATAAATTGTGTGATATGCATTGATAAATGTGTATGACAAAGGCTTAATCCAAACAAACTCAGTTATAAGTTGGGCTCAGCTGCGGTATTAATAAGGTTCAAGAGGTTGTAAAGTCAAATGTGGCACCATACAAGCAAAGATACATATGTAATAATTGCATAACTTTTGTATGCAAATCTGCATTATTTTTTTAGCTGTAGCTTAATCGGTTCATTAAACAACAGGTTTAATAAAATTAATTAGTGAAAGTTATCTCGTGCTTTTGTGCAAACCGCAAAATTCAAGCGGAACTAGCGAAGTAAACCCGGCTTTGTGTGGTTTACTTCGCTAGTTCCGATTGCAATGTCAAATAAAAAAGAAAAATAATAGTTTATATAAATGTAATTAAAACGTGAAAGAGCGAATGTCAGACAAGTGCAATTGTATGACAAGGCAAAATATAAGTAATATTTTTGTTTTTTTTTTTTATTTTACTCACCAATTAATTAAAAAGCACCAACGCACAAAGGCGTCACTGAAGAAAAAATAAACGCAACTTGCAGAAATAGAAAAAATTGGAATATACGAGTATAGTAGAGCAGTAGGAAAAAATATAAACATTACCAAAGTATAAAAATAAATCGAACAATTAAAACTGTGTAAAATATTACCGCAGACCGCACTTTGTGTTAAAAAACTATAGCGTCAATTCGGAAAGAGTACTTAGCCAAAGGCGTAAATTGGTTTGTTAAAAACAAAATGGTAGCATTCTTTTTTGGTTTTCACTTAAGTGCAATGCGAATAATATGAAAAACGGAAGTAACTGTTGCAAAGCGAATGGTATGAAAATAAAATAAGTATACATAAATGGTTGCAAGCAAACATATGCACAATTCTACATATGTATGTAAATAGCTTGTTCCAAGGCAAATGTTGGAGAGAGGAAACAGAAAGAAAATACCATGACGATTACTGCTTTAAGCGGCAATTGTTTAGACTATATCCACACTTGTTTAGTTTCAGTATGTATCGCGGCATAAGTGAAATAATGAATCAGTAAAGCCAACTAAAGTCAATAAAAGAATATGACTGTACCTTATAATATGTCTCCATTTTGAGATTAAATAAAGATTTAGGCCTCTGTCGAGATTTAACGCTAAATCTTTCGAGATTTATTATACTAAATTAAACCTTGTAATGATATAGATTGATTTATTTATTTCAGTCTACAGTAAAGATACTTACAGACAATCTTTATTAAATAAGAATATAGACATAATTTAAACCTGTGTAAGTTAACATTAAAATCAATAACTTTGTAATAGGTGTTACATAAGCGCAGGCACTTAGCAATCGGCTCATTATAACGATATATAATTATATAAGTAATTAGTCTTATGATAAGGTTCCAAAAACAAGCGTCCGTTCCTAAGAACTCTTTCAGAGTTATACAAATTAAGAAAATTACTAATTTGTTCGCAATTTACTCGTATGCTGCCATTGAGCAACTTACAAACGAAGGTAAGTGAAAAACCAAGTCTTCTCTGATGAATAGATTTTAGACAAATTAATTTCCTGCTGCTTATAAAAGAAGTGAGCCAGTGAAACTTTAACAGCGCAAATTTTGTAAATAATTGTTGAACTATTTGAATTTTGTTTCAGTGGTTTCAAATAGTAATCAAAGAACAGCAGTCCAAGTGACTACTCACTAAATAAATGTAAAACGGTTTTTAAGTAGTGGGATCCTCGAAGTCTCCAGTGTTAAAACCAAATTTGACAACGGATAACGAAAATTCGTTCATCCGAAATTTTTTCATTCGCCCGGATGGAATGCTCCTTTTGTGAGTTTCACCCGGAATAAATACCTCATCGAAAATTCGAACATGGAAATTACAACTCGGAAATGTGTATACTGCAAGTGTAAAATTATCAAATAATTAAAATTCAATAGTAATATAATTTATCAACTTTCCAGATCTTTAAAATATAACAGGCAATAAAGAATCATTCAAGTATTTATTAGATAAAACCACCAGCACGACTACAATTTGCTATTCCGCCAGTTGGGAAACGTGCCTGCGATTTTTCGCTGAAGGTGGATACTAAAAACGTGTAGATAACAGTTTTGAAATTGGGCTGGCGCAATCGTCTTTTAGTCAGATTATGTAAGAAATGTCAAAATTAACGAGTCCATATTTTTCCCGAATTGAAAAATGTCCTACACTTGAAGACATACCGCTTTTGGCCAGTCCAATATTTTGCATAAATTTTTTTTTATTTCTGTGCACATTTAAATATAAATTGTTTAACCCTTTCCATTTGGACTCATTTTTCATTGCAGGCCCCAAACTATTCAGCATCATCCTCCTGTTTTCAAAATTCAGCTACATTTTCCTTTTTTTTGACAAATCCCCTTGCAATATCCGGCTTTTCCTGCGTCTACCTAATATTATCTTCGAACCTTGTTTACCGTTGTTCCTGGAATAGGCGAACTTACGTAAAAATTTTAAATTAAATTATTTACATTTTGGATCCGCGAAATTTTTCGCCTCTCAAAAAATAGCGAACAAGAAAGTTTCAAATCAAAAATAACTCCCAAGTATTTTATTTCATAGCTAAGGTCATCACTCTGACCTACAACCAGGCCGCCAAGAGAAAATCCGGCCCCGGGGAGTATTTTGCAAGATTCCAATTTCCCAAAAACTCGTCTATTATTCGTAAATACTTTGGATAAATCCGGGGCCCTCTGAAAACTCCGGGCCGGGGGGGAAACTAATCCTGGAGATTCTCTCGTTGCTAATAATAACGTGTTGTCCCTTCTTTTACATATATGTTCTTTGATCTAAAACACATTTTCCTTTTTTTGAATTTCTTAGAGGCGTTTTCCCATCCCCCTTTTAAACTTAGCCCTTCTTTATTATTTTCTCGAATTTGGATTCACACAAAAAATATGCGATTTTACAAGATTATTTTTCTTTAAATTACTTTTCACATAAAAATTTAAGACAAGAATTAATTTTGCTGAATATTTGATATCACAAACAATAGAATACAATTTTACAAGATTAATAGATACATTTTCATCATAAAAAATAAGTTTTTTTTTTTTTTGTTATGTATCCCTTAATCATCAAACGTTTTTTCCTAAAAGACGGTTTCGAGAAAAGTCTCCCGGAGGGGACAATTGACCCAACAACCAATAATTATAGGTTGCTTATATAGTTTCGAAAACTGGAGGGCGTTGATCAGCCCATTCCTCTAATTGGTTGCTTTTTAAAGAAGATATGGGTGAAGACGAATAAAGAGTCACTTCATCTCCAACTCTCCATCGTGTTGCAAAAAATCAAATTATATATTTTTTTCGATACCTACTTGGATCGCTGTTAGAAGTATCGAGTACAACAATATTTGGTAAATTAAAAGAAGTATTGAGAATAAAATTGAAATTATTTCTATCGATTCAACCCTACCTTCATAATCGTACCTGAAAGTATGCAACGAAATACAGAGTGAGCTGGCCAAAATAAATCAGTTTTTTTGTGCATAGGTTTAGTCGACATTTGTTATTGTTAAATGAATTTTTTAGTATTTTGTGGCGTATGCAAGGGAATACCCCTGCAAAACTGGAATGTCTGAAACTCCAATACACTTACACACATTTTCAGTTTTCACTAATTCATAAACAGTACATTTGACATTTCGTTGTGAAAAAATCCTAAAATGAAAAAGCGACCTGTATTTATTCTTCTGATTGAATAAATCTGTTTCAATCGCCCAAATTGCATGAATAGAAATGGTGGAAAAGTAAAAAAAAAAGAAAAATGAATTTTGACGTTTGTTTTTAATTTAAATATATAATTTTTTTTTTTTTTTAATTTTCAAACAATAAATAAGTTGCAGGTAAGTTCTGTATTATAAAATAACACGCATAAATAGTTTGCAAAATTGGTGAAGAGACAGGCTATGACGAGCAGACAGAGCTGGCGGACATATGCCCCTTATGTCGCTAGATGCAGTCTTCGATGTTGAGGAGAAGCTGCAGGACAAAAATTTTGAAGACGCTGTTGTAGGTAATAATTCACCAGTTTATTGGCTAATACTGTAACATGTTCATACATATGTACGTGTGCATATGTTGAATAAAAACATTCATTTTTGCAGACTTCTTACATATTTTTGCTAAAAGGGACTAGCGGAGACATTGATACCGTGCTGCGAAGAATTGTCAGCGACGAAGGGCTACAATTTTTGAACCGGGGTGGGAGATGCAATAAATTAAAATTGGTTGTCACGGTGGTTTTTGGTAATATTTTTTATTATTTAAATTAATTATAGTTTGCTTATATATCGCATTTGTATTTTTCATTTTACAGATATTGTTAAACTACGAGGGCGCATCGATTTTGAAATAGAAGTCAAAAGAAGCATAGAGTTAAGCCATAATAGATAAGTATAAGCAAAAAAAAATATTTTATGTGAAAGTAATTTGAATTTAATAATTTAATGTGAAGGGTATTGGCATATAATTTTAACCTTTTAAAACTCTCAGTACCGAACTTAATTGAATTTTGCTAAAACATGTACCTGCATATGTTAATGTATTATTTTACTCAACTTACTATTTATCTACTTTATGGATATATGTATGTATAAAAACAGAAGTGTGAAAACAAGTTTAATTTTTTTTAAATATAAACTTAAATATAAAATAAAATGAATTATATAATATTTCGCATAAGTTTTTAAAATATAATATTTGAATTTCAAAATAATTTAAATTAAAAAGCATAAATAAAAAATAAAAATCCACACATGCGTTTTAATTTAAATTAAAAATGGATTATGATTTAAGTAGTAAAACTGAGGTTAAATTACATGTAAAATGATATGTAAATTTACGGTTATTTTACTAGTCATTTTTTTAAGAAATTTATAGGACATATCCAAGTAAACTGACGGTCACGGAACTGGTCAATTCCTTCAAGAAAACTTGGTAATTTTACTAGTAAAACCCAGAGTAGCTGTGACGGTTGTGAGCAGTGCGGCTATACATTAAGCTAAGCGTATGAGACATGAGAAACATATGGAAAGAAACGGTCTCAAACTCGCACGACGCCTTTAAGAACTTGATGGGAACAATACGGAAAGTTTCAGTCATGACTCCAGGTCATTTTACTAGTCAAATTACCAGTATGTTTATTGCAGGACCGGCGTGGCTATGTACAGATATGCAGTATGATGTTGTGATATTTTCTGTGCAATACAACAAAAAAATTTTTTTCTGCAACAGCAAATTTTTAGATTTAAAAATTCATTCAAGTATCCATTAAAATTTGCATACATTTGGTATTAAAAAAGAAAACTAGCTCAAAAGTTTTGGGGTTTGTATAAAATTTTTTTTTGTGGTTATAATAATTATCAGAATAAATACTACTAGTTCTTCAAAGTTATCGAAAAGTTTTTGATAGAGTTTCGTTGAATTTTTCAACCTAAACACCTAAAATAAAGCAGCCCTGAATATTGCACTGTGATGTGCTGAAATTCCAGTTTGAAAAAATTCGCAAGAAAATTTAAAAAAAAAATGTCCTGCAACCGCTCTGCCCTGGAATAGTTCAAAAGCGGCACGTTAAGAAAAACATACGCATTTATGCACATACATATGTGCATTTTGAATATGCAGCACTGCGTTGCTTTACATATATGTACATCCGTAGATATTGTTGTTGTGCTATGCAACCAGGCGTATGAGTAACCACAAATAAATGCACGTTGATTTTCCTTATTAATGACTTCCACATCCGTTTCCGATGCCATTATTTACACACATGTGAATAACAGACATCGCTTCTCCCACACTTGCTCGCATACTTACCTACTCCCCTGCGCTTACCACTAACAAATTTCTTTCTATGCAAACACACAGGCGTTATAAACTACTTTGAGCAAGGCCAATGCCTAAGCAAAGTTCCTCAGCTCGGCTCAGTGTCAAGGATAGGTACCCTGTAGTCAAATGTACTAGTTGTAAACTACTTCTCAACTAGTATGCATCGCAAGCCTAACTAGGCACCCGAATGGCTATTTTCAATGCACGCTTCTGGTATTTTTAACATGGGGATGCCCTACGAGATGGCAAAAAATACTAGTTTCTTGCTATTTCAAAAACAGACAAAAATATACTGGGCAAAACTATTGATTTTGGATTAAAAAGGAAAAAATATGAATTAAGTGTAATTTAAAATATTACACATTTTTATTTAGCAGTTTTAGATTTTCTTATACTAGTACAAAAAAGTCAAAAAAATACTAGTCCAATTATGTACCAAACATACCTAGTTCAAAAACACACAAAGAAATACTAGTCGAAACCACTAGTTTGGGATTCAAAAATGGAAAAAACTAATTAAGTATAATTTAAAATCTTACACATTTTTATTTAGCTGTTTTTGATTTTCTTATAATTAATTTTTGTATACACAAGTAATTTATGCATATATGTATATGGTACAAGTCAATATTGTCAAATAAAATAAGGCATGAAAAAATCGTTTTGTAAATATTTGGCAAAAGTCTGGCTTTTTTTGGACTGGTTCGATTTCAATTTGACTAATTTAGTGATTCACTGCAGCTTAATTGTACTCACGAGTATTGTATCGGTATTTGTTGCGGTTAGCTTGTAGTTACTACTATCGGCTACTGTTAATTATAAACAACAACTACACTACTTGCGACAATATTGTGTGCTGGCTGTGAAAATAATGTCAGCAGGCTAGGTTGTAAGGCAATCAACAACTACAAAATAAACACACATACTTGATGTATTATTATTACTCGTATGTATTTCAAGTGTTTGGTTATTAGACCTTATCGATCGCATCGAAGTATTGTCAGGTATTACTTAGCATAGCTATTTGTTATGCACTCACTGACTTTGACTAAGGCAATGGCGAAGGAGTTGCCAAAATATTGACTTACGCATAGTTTGCGCCTAAAAGCCCATTTCCAAACTAAATTTGTAGGTGTAACCAACCCAACAAGCCGCTTTTGCAAAAGCTTAACAGGTTGCCAAATTGTGGTTGCATGCTTACATGGAGCTTAGCCACTCCTAGGTATACGGTGGCTCACTTTGTTTGTGTGTGTATGGGGAATTTAGTTCGTGCAAATTTGCAATAATTAGGTTTACAATATGTATTTTATGCTTAAATACTTGCATGAGCTGAGCTTATAAGACAAATTATTAATTGTGGCAGTTTAATCAAATTCAATGCGATTTGATGTGAAAGTTCTTTGTACATACATATATTACTTAAGTTCATATACAGTACTAGGCATAAGTCTACGTACACACTGAAATTTATTTTCAAGCATATTTAAAATATTTTTCATAGGATATGGCAGAAAATGCGATCAACAAATCAATTAAAAACAACACTTGGCACTAAATTGCAGTAGCAAGCTTTGCACATTGTAGTTTGTATGTACCTCCAAAATTTAGTTGCGATTGAAAAATGTTTTTAAACGTTTAAATTGAAAATGGGTAGAGCTTTAAGTGGCAATTTTTTGTGATTTTAAAGTCACGATTTGTTTTTTAAAAATAGTTAGCTTTAACAATTTCATTATTTTTCTTAAGCTTTAAACATAATCAAATCGCAATTTTTTCTTACGAAGCACTGCCGCCGGGTGAAATTAGTCGCAATAGTTCGTACATATAAGGAGCGATGCTTACTAATTTCTACGATTATATACTATGTTCACAAATTATAGCACAACCACATATTGATAGATTTTGGCACCTTATTTTTATTCTAATTAATTGTAATTACTTTTCAACTAAAATATGGTTCATTCTAATAGTAAAACCAAAAATAATCATTTTTTAAACTATTTATTCACAAAATAATTTTACAAAATTTCATCGAAATTTTGAAGTTTTTAACAAATTTTTTAGATTTTTTTAAGTATCGTATTGTGAACTGGTGCGTTACAAATTTTGGAGGTGTTTTTTTTAGCAATTTGTATTTTTGTTTGTTTGCCGTGAATGTTATAATCAATGGTTATGTCACATAATTGTGTTCAGTACTTTTCCACAAGAAATACATATTTTTAAGAAAATCTCATAAACTGTATTTATTTTTTATTTATTTATATAACTATGTACACTTAAATCTAAAACTTAAAGCTACATATATACATGAAAATAAGCCATGGCTGCTAAGGTCCAGCTTAATTAATTATTTAGACTTATATTCTAAGTTGTAAAATATACTTAAATTTTCGAAATTAACTATATTTAAATTTAACTATTAAATATAATGAAATATTAAAACTAGGTATAATATTTGATACAGTAATTTTGATATTTTTAGAAATTTTATAATTTTATGTGAATTTAGAGAAGAAACATTAGAGAGAGGTATTCAATGGATTATCGTTTTTAAAGACTAAATTGCGGATGTGATTAAAGTTTGAACAATGGACAATAATGTGTTCTAAAGAAGTTTGGATATTTGAAGAAGTTTTATCAATATAGTGTTTATGCAAAAACTGTATTTGTTTAATTGCTTGAATGGGAAAGAATATCAAAACGCTCATTCATTGTGCTGGGACACTAAAAGTGATTTGTTGAGCTCTCAACGCAGTATTGTGCCAAATTCCAGCGAAATAACGTATCCTATCATTTTAATTTTTGTTGTTGTTGAAGTATCCAACCTTCCTATCATTCTTGGTATTGGCGAAATGTGTAAATAATTATGTGTTTGTGCTATAATTTCCGAACGTAGCGTTTATTCAACTTTTGAATTATATTTGTCGGTAAATTTTTTTCAATAAATTTTTAATTTTTTTTTCATTCATAATACTTTCTTTGTTTATATTTTCCACAAACAGCTGACGTCGTCGGCCGGCCACAGGGGCAAAATTAAAATTAAATCTTTCGTCGCCAAGTTCGCCGAACGATCTTTGTCGCCGCTTAAGCTGTGTACAATCTCATTTATTATTATTTTTATTATTATTATGGCATAGTAGCGTTGCGACCTTACAAGATCTATTGTGCTAACCCTTTAAGTTTGTCACTTGATCCTTATGGCTGAAGCACAATGCCAACGTACGGCCGAAATTTCGCCCAGCAAAGCGACATCCTCAGCGACGTTCCCCCGAAAATTTCGCTTACTAGAACATAATTACGGCTACAACGACATCAGCTGATTATGCCAAGTTGTATGTCAGCAGATAGAGTGCCCACATTGAGCAGATACCACTTTTAGAACAAAGAATGAATACAGCAAGAAAAAGGCTATTTAACAAAAACAGAAAATGTTGAAAATAGCTTTTACTAAAGTTAAATTTTTACAAGTAACAGAATTAATACTTTTTAACAAAAAACTAAACCATTTTTTGTTTTATTTCGATTTTAAGACCTTAGGATATTAAACATATGGTAACAATGGTTCACATTTTGCCGCTGCTGCCAGCGACGATAATAGAAATACATAAATATATTGCCGCGAATAGACGTCGGACGAATTTCGTTGTGCGCTTTGGTTGTGCGCATTCTCATATACGGTGGTGTGTTCTATTTTTCACGACGAACATTCGCGAGGAAAAGTTCGTCTAACGCCGGCATTATGTTTCAGCCATTAGGCTACTTAAGAAATTAGGCATTTTGGAGGGTGTGGCAATCCCATTTACTGCAGTGTATTTTAATTTTCACAGCGAACTTTCGACCCGAATCAAATTTCCCTACTGCCATTCAGGAACTTATTATAAAAAAAAGGAACCTAGAAAGAGTGGATTCGATAACATGTAGTTCACTGAAGTATGAAATTATATTTTAGTACACCTGTTTTATTTTATAAATTTTTTAATTATTGATATAGGAACGATGCATTAATATTATGCTCAATTTTCATAAATAAGAGATTGCGCCTTGCGCAGGTCCGTTACTTTTTTGCTTTACGATATTGGCAATCAGTTGCTTAAAATGACGTCACATCGGCAAAGTGTTTATATCACAACAACAACAAAAAAGATGTTTACAAAATAACAATGCGAGTGAAGTGCAAGTAAATATTTGGTGTTTTATTTATTTTCCACGTTTTGTTTGCGATTCACAGTTTTAAACTTATTATTATTATTAATTCTGCAATCAAAATGAAGTGTGCGGTACTAAATTGCCAGACTGGATACAAAGTTAAGGCATAAGAGTGCAGCTGATTTTCTTTTCCGGTGGACCCCATGTTAAGAAAAAAATGGTTAGCATTTTGGATAGCAATTGGATACCATTAATAATACATATGTACAAGCAGAATGGAAAAAACTCGGCTTTGTTTACAAATTGTATGTGAGTTTCAAATATCGTAGTCTTTGTTTTAACGTTTTTATATACGTTATTGAAGGTGTGACGTACATGCGCAGATCGTAAATTAGTTTTGTTAGCTGTCGGCTCAATCTCTTCTACATCAATCTTGATGCTTAATATTTGCGAACATGCACTATGTCAAATAATTATTACATAAGCAGGTCGAGAAATTCAAAAACACTTGCTGAACGAATGATATATTCACCAAAAGAGGTAGGTAAGTAAAGTGAGACAATGTTTTTGAACAGCTGTTAAAAAGGGAATTGTACCCTAACCAAATTTACTAGGTGGCTCGGAAACTCATTTTTCTTTAGAATTCTTTTTTTTGATTCCTGAAATTAATAGAAAATTATCAGACTTAATGAGTGGTTTTTTCAACGAAAATAAACTGTTCTGCACAATTTCTAAGACCCTCCCCGGAAGCACTTATTATTAAATTTAATCTCAATTAAGTTTGGTCTTAACTGGGATTTGGACATAACAATTTCATAAGTCGACACGAAAACGCAGGCTTTTATCGTTTTTTTTTTGTTTTTATGCTTCAGCTGGCATTGGCATTAATTTACTACAGCAAGCAAAGTGCATTCATCTTTGCCGACCACAATTTGCTGGCGCATCTTCAAGTGCGCTCATGTGTGTGCGAAAGTAAATGCTGGTATATTTGTGGCTGAGAGTGTGAGTATTTGACCAACCTATGTTAGACACATATTGACTCTGGCATTAAGCGCAATGTAAATTACTGACTGTGTTAGTCAAATTGCATTGGATATGCAAACAGCAGAAACCGCATACAAATTAAACCTGAACGTCAATATTCCACGAGATTACACACAAACATCTTGTGAATAATTTTTGTTCGTATGCAAAATGCTACAGAGATGGGTTGCGCAAACATGTAAATACTTGTATGTGACTGTACGCTTCGAGGCTGCAAGTATGTATGTATGTACGAGTATGTGGACTCCGTCAATGCATCACTGCTTGCGCCAGCGAATGTCTGCAGCGTTAAAGTATATTTTTTTTGTGCATATGAAAACAAAGCAATGAGCATGAGAATCAGGCGTATGGAAGTCCTCCGAGCAATGAAAGTGGCAAACTTATAGAGCAATGATGGCAACGAAAACGAAACTGAAAACCAAAAACCAAAAATAGCTTAAAGCCACATATACGAGTTTGTGGGCAAAAGTGGCGCTGAGCGCAAAAGAGGCCGCCTTAATGAGCTAACGGCTACAAGCAAGCAACAAAGCAATCGGCACAGCAGCATGACACGCGATGCGGCGGATAAATGACAACGGTTGTCAAATTAGTCAAGTTGCATGAAGGAGCGTGCGCAAGAAGTAGCCGAGTGCGGAGGATATTTAAATACGCCACAAGTGAAAGCCGTAATTAGCAGTCAGATCACTTTAAATTAGTGCTGACAATTTGAGTAATTTAAAGTGGTGCAGTGCAATGAGAACAGTAAACAATGCAGAAAATGTCAAGGGTACCACCAAGTAGGCAGACCGTAGAAATGTATTCATTTTTAATTGTTACAGAAGCCACATGCTTTGTGGCCGATTGAAGGTGAGAGTTTTTTTTTCTTTATTTTTTTTTTTGAAGAATTACAAAAATACACCCAGCAAGGTGATTTAAAACAACCATAAAAACGTGTTTATTAAACTTTATGATTTAAGAAAATTTCATTAAAAAAATCGAATAAAAAAAATTTTAATTATTTTTAATATTTTATAATTTTATTGAGCTCAAGGCCAGTTTATGGAAGATTTGTTTGTGAAAAAACAACAACAGTTTTTAATGGTTGAAGTAATAGTACTATTTCGGAAATCACCACATTTCCTCATCAGACTTCTTTTTGATTATTAAATTAAAATTATTTTTAAGTAAACAGTTTTTTTAGGTTATTTAATTTTAATATAATAAAGTGTAGGTTTCACCTTCTTGCGTTATATGGAGGAAACTGCTTTTAAAAAAATTGCCAAAAATCAGTGATAACTAGTAGACACTTAAAATTTACACTTTCTCAGACTAAAATTGAATGAGCTACAACAATGCAACCTCAAAGAAATGCGAAAATTTTTTTTAAGTTTCGAAATTTGGATGAAATTTTGTATAAAGCTTAAAAGTGGTTGTTTTAGTGAAAAAACGGTGTTTTAATTGAAAAATAATATAAAATAATCAGAAAAAAAAATTTAATATTCAAATGTGTCAATATGTGGTTGTATTATAATTTGTGAACAGAGTAGATATACATATTTATGTAATGAAAAATTTGTAAAAAATGTAAAAAATTCTTTTCTAATAACATTTTTCCTTCTTCTTATCTACTTTCTTGAAGAAGTGATCAATTTATCTAAAAATAAAATGTGAACTGATATCGAGGTAGCAGGTTAAAAATATCAGTGCATTTAATCGTTTTGGATTTGAAGTATTTAATTTCTTGGTGAACTATGTATATTTTTTGACTTCAGCGTAAAAATCTTAACATTTGTAATAGTTTTTACATATTTTAGAACAAACTTTCGTTAACTCTTTTCAAATTTGTTCTTGAAAGATGCTGGTTTTTGGTGTTATGCTTTATTAATTCTGCAGAACGACACAATAGTTGGCACAACGTCGAAACCGATTTATTTTAATATATCAAATTTAACCGACGCAAGCAACAACAAAAATAAATCAAAATTTTCATCGCTTTTCTAGGCTATTTAATTGTGGCAGGCGACAATGCTCCGATGAATAAATGAAACAGAACAGATAATTTGTGAAAAAAAACAAGTAAGAAAAGCTAAATTCGGGCGAAACCGATTTTTTATATACCCTCGTGATGTATTGTTGCATGGGCGGTGCCCATAATTTCAAAAAAACCCCTTTTTTTGTTTCAAATCGCTGCTAGTATTAAACTTTTTTCTTTTTTTTAATAAGTATCAATAACGAAGTTTTTGCATTTTTTAAAATTTCCGTTATATGGAAGTTGGGCGTGCTTATTGTGTGATTTCAAAACTTTTCTACGATAATAATAGCGATATCAAGGACAATATGTTCACCAAATTTTGTGACGATACCTTACATCGTTATTGAGATACCTACAGACGTTTTTTATAAGTGGGTGTAGCAACACCCATTTTTCAAAATTTCATAAAAATCAAGTTTCTTACTTAAATATTTCTCTAAATATCACATTTTAATTAATATGTTCCAATAGATAAAGAAAAAATAAATTTTTTGCATTTTCCAAAACTTCCGTTATATGGGAGGTGGGCGTGGTTATGATCCGATTTCAAACATTTTTTACGATAATAATAGCGATATCAAGGAAAATTTGTCTGATAACTAATACTGTTATTGAGATACAGAAAATTTGTTGTGTACAAGTACGCTCGGGTATAAAAAACAGCAAACTTAAAATGAAACTAACCCCCGAATTCAGTAAGCAGTCCCAGTCTTTAATAGAGACAAAAGTAACAATTTTAGACCAGTTGGCATTCATAAGTTTCAAAATAAAGCTTCTAGTCTCAAAATGAAGTCTCTAAATAGTGACCTGATGATGACCAGGTCACAAAAATTTAAAGTGCAAACAAAAGAAAAAAACGTAAAAGCGCGGAAAAGCAATAGTCTCTAGCCCATTTTGAGACTTGAGATGAGACTGAGTTACTGAATTCGGTTATAAATCTTTGATTTTTGCAGTAATGGGAGAATATTTTATTTTATTTATTTATTTAAATTAACAATGGTTGTACATGAAAGACATTAATCTTTTAAGAGTACATCAACTTGATAATATTATTATCACTATATTAAGTTACATCAAGTTATTAATAATAATAGTCGTCATCTTTTGTAAGCGACTAGCAAAAGAACGTCCAACTCGCTTATAATTAGCTCTCTTATATCTTGAATACACTTTACAACACTAGTCTGTCAAAATTAATGGTCGTTTGTAAAATTTGCTAGTAAAACAAAATGAGTAACTCTTATAAGAGGCGATTTTACCTAGGTCTGCTCTATCTTGGTTTTTTATTTATTTTGATGTTTAGCGAAAATTTCGAACTTTCCAATGATTATTCATAGTAGCACCACATTCTATTTTTAAAGCGAGTTTATTTCAACCCGCTTATTTCAACTCAACTCGCTTATTTTTGTTGTTGCTTTCCACGCTATACGATAAGTTTACCTAGTGTTCTTTGGCAAGTCGCTTACAGAAGATGAGGGTTAATACTAATTTGGCGCTTACACTATATACATATGTAGCTCAGTGTTTGGCCGAGCTTCTCCTATATTTGTGATGTGCGTCTTTATATTCTACCACAAATGGAGGGACCTACAATTTTATGCCGACTCCGAACGGCAGATGAGAAGCTTTCTGATGGCAGAAATACCCTCGGAGGTTTGCCATTTCCTGCCGAGGGGTGACCGCTGTGGAAAAAAAACGTTTCTCAAGTTGTTATTATTATTATTCTATTTTTGTCTAATTTTGATAAAGAAGAAAACCCAATTTTCTCAGATCTAAAAATGCTTGCAACAAAAGAATGTCACTCCATGAATTTAAAAAATATTTATGCAAATCTACCTACCTAAAAAAAGACGTTTACAAATGCTTGATTCAAGTTCTTTAAACTGCACTCATTTGCCACATAGTTGAACTTGTACTTTCTTTAATGCATTTGCAACTTTCAATTATGCTTTTCATTTTGTAGCGCAAACTATTTTATTTAAATTGTTTGCCATCAACATCTTCCTGCCACCTAATAATTTTTTACACGCTATTTTTAACGCGCTAACTACTCTATGCACACTCCCTTTGTGTTTGTATTACATATGTATGTATGTAAAACGTTTGTTTGTGTATATATATTCATGTAGTATTTGAGCTACACTTAAGAAACTTTCAAGTCAACTTTAAAAGAAGTGCATTGGCATAACTTTTCACTTCCCGGAGCGACACATTGAAAAAACTTTCAAGTCAAACTATGTATTTACTTCTACCTGTGTTGAGACAAAAATTGCTAGTATGTTTGTATGTAAGAATGCTCCTGAGAGTAAGTTTATGCACATGTTGATGCCTACATACATACATGCATATGTATACGCCGAAGTGTCATTAAAGTCTACTTAAGCAGGAAATATCGTCACGCCGCTTGCTGACATACTTGCCACAAGTTGGCAATTTCCATTCGCAGCAGTAAACGCGACAGGAACGTACATACATACGTATATACTTGTCAATTTGCATATAGTAAAGTACATACATATATATGTATATAGTTAGTTATGCATCAGTGTATGTTCATCATAAGCTCGCCAAAGCGGTTTATCTAAGCGCAACTTAATATTTACATACATACGAGTGAAAGAATTATAGAACTTCCACAAATTGACACATTTTTACTATTTATTTTTCTACTAAATATTTAAAATTATTTTTCACTTAAAATACAGATCATCCTATAAAAAAACGCACAAAACCCCATTTATTTAATATAATACAAAATTAACAAAAATGTAACACACTTTTATAGAAATGTCGAACTTTAAAAAAAAAGTATTTAGAATTTTTCTGAGCACACAGTTTTGTTGCTTATTCAATTTTAGTCTTAGATAGTGCAAGGGTCTAGTGGCTACGAATTACCACTGATTTTTGACAATTTTTTTACTAGGGGTCTTTCGCAATTCCTTCCATTTAAAAAATAATGGCGCGTTGGCGTTGTATGGAGGAAACTGCCAGTAAAAAATTGTCAAAAATCAATAAAAATTTGTAGACACTTGAAACTTGCACTTTCTCACACCATAATTGAATGTGCCAAAAAACTGCATATTCGAACAAATTATAAAAAAGTTATTTCAACGTTCAACATTTTGATGAAATTTGTTAATTATTAATATTTTTAATAACTTATAAAATGGGTGTTTAGAGTTTTTCTTAAATGTTTATAGTTTGTGAATATAGTATAGCTCTAAATTGTTGTATTTAGAATTGGTTAGGAACTGTAGAAAAGATAATTTTAAATTTCTCCACTTGCTGGCATGCAAAACAAATTTATCACGAATGTACAAGTTCAGAACTAGAGTCTTTTTTGGTAAAAGGTGGGTACATACAAATATCTTTGGGTGTTTTATTGAAAAAACGGGTTTCTAATTTTTAAATCAAGAAAAAAAACCCGGCAAACCGGTTCTTTTTCCAAGTAATAAAAAACCACATCAATTTACATATTTCAATGAAAGAAATTTTCTTGAAAATAAAATGTTTTTAACGTCTGGATTCAGTAGGTAGTATCAGTCTCTAATAGACAAAAGCCACAATTTTTGACGAGTTGGCATTAATGGTGTCAAGTCATCCACTCTCAAAACAAAGTCTCTCAATTAGGATCAGTTGATAAGGCATTAATCTTCAACTTATACATAGTCTCAAATTTTAAAACTTTAGATTATACCAAATCACTGAATTCCACAATGAGTGACCTTACTTACTTACTTAATTGGCGCATCAATCGCCTAAGCGATTTTGGCCGAGGTCAACCAAGCACGCCAGCTGTCCCTATCTTTTGCTAACTTGCGCCAATTGGAAATCCCAAGTATAGCCAAGTCTTTTTCCCCTTGGTCTTTCCAACGCAGAGAAGGTCTTCCTTTTCCTCTGCTATCACCCGCGGGTAATGCGTCAAAAACTTTCAGGGCTGGAGCTATTTCATCCATTCGTACGACGTGACCTAGCCAGCAGAGCCGCTCGTTCTTAATCCGCTGCACTATGGCTACGTCCTTGTACAACTCGTACAGATCATCGTTCCATCGCACGCGGTATTCGCCATCACAAAGACGCAAAGGTCCATAAATCTTTCTGTGAATCTTTCTCTCGAACACTCCATGAGCCCTCTCATCTGATGTTGTCATCGTCCATGCTTCGGCGCCATACAATAGCACGTGCATGATGAGAGACTTATAGAGTCCGTAGAGAGAGGACTTTACTGTGCAATTGCCTACTCAGTCCGAAGTAGCACTTGTTGGCAAGAGAGATTCTGCGTTGGATTTCAAGGCTGACGCTGTTATTGGTGTTAATGCTGGTTCCTAAGTAAACGAGGTCCTCTACGTTTTCAAAGTTATAACTGTCAGCAGTGATGTTTGATCCCAGTCGTGAATGTGCCGACTGTCTATTTGATGACACGAGATACTTCGTCTTGTCCTCGTTCATCTCCAGAACCATTCGCTTCGCTTCTCTATCCAGTTTGGAGAAGGCAGTACTAACTGCGCGGTTGTTAGACCGATGATGTCAATGTGCCTGACCGATTTAGTTCTGCGGCTCGAATTATCTTCTCCAGCATCAGGTTAAAGAAATCGACAAAGAGTCACCCTGTTTGAAACCTCGTTTGTTATTAAACGGCTCGGAGAGGTCCTTTCCAATTCTGACGGAGCTGGTGGTGTTGCTCAACGTCATTTTACATAGTCGTATAAGTTTTGCCGGGATACCAAATTCAGACATTGCGGTATATAGGAAACTTCTTGTCGTGCTGTCAAAGGCGGCTTTGAAGTCGAAAAAAAGATGGTGTGTGTCGATTCTTCTTTTCGGGTCTTTTCCGAGATCTGGCGTATTGTGAATATCTGGTCGGTGGTAGATTTACCAGGTCTAAAGCCACACTGATAAGGTCCAATCAGTTCGTTGACGGTGGGCTTAAGTCTTTCACACAATACACTCGACAGAACCTTATACGCGATGTTAAGAAGACTAATCCCGCGATAATTGGCACAGCCTGCAGGATCACCCTTTTTGTGGATTGGGCAGAGCACACTTAAGTTCCAATCAGTAGGCACACGTTCTTCCGACCATATTCTAGAGATGAGCTCGTGCATGCACTTAACCAGCTCCTCTCCGCCGTACTTAAATAACTCAGCTGGTAACCCATCGGCCCCGGGTGCTTTGTTGTTCTTAAGCCGTGCTATCGCTTTTCGAATTTCCTCATAGCCGGGTAATGGTACATCGCGTCCATCATCATTGATTGGGGATTCGGGTTCAACATCTTATCCAGGGTTGTTGCAGTTGCTTCCGTTAAGCAGTGTGGAGAAGTGCTCCCTCCAAAATTTAAGTATGCTGCGGACATCAGTCACAGTCAGTCAGGAATTCGCCCCGGTCTTAAAACCTTCTGTAAGCCGTCGAACTTTTTGAAAAAATTTTCGGGCGCTTTTCCTGTCGGCCAGCATCTCAAGCTCTTCGCACTCACGCATTTCGGCCTCTCTCTTTTTCTCACGAAAAATGCGTCTTGCTTTCTTCTTCAACTCACTATAACGTTCCCGCACAGCTCGCGTTGCGCCCGATCGCAGTGTGGCCCTGTAGGCAGCGTCTTTACGTTCCGTAGCGGTGCGACATTCCTCGTCATACCCGTTGTTCCTTCGGTATCGCTGAAATCCGATGGACTTATTTCAAGAAAAGGAAGTCATGTAAAACACAGTATAAAGGCGGTCCAAAGGTCAAAATATCGAAACACTCTGAGCTCATAAGACTCATATTTCAAGCAGGGAGTTGATTGCAAGTTTAAATTAATTAAATGTTTCAGTACAATGCAGAGAAAATTTCGATCATTTCGTTTGAAAAATTATGTCGCAAAAAAGCGGCCTCTAATTTCCATTGTGAATAGAAAAACATACTGGAGTTTGCAAAACAGTATATAAACATGCCAACCACATTTTGGGACAAAATAATTTTGTCCGATTAGTCCAAATTCGAGCTCAAGAATTAAAAAAAAAACATAAACGAGTTTGGTGCAAGCGTTCTGATCGCTTAAAACCACATTGCATACAAACAACTGCGAAGCATGGAGGAGGGTCTTTTATGGTTTGGGGATGCTTCTCAAAACTTCGTGAGGGTAATTTGGCAAAAATCGATGGAAGAATAATGGCAGCTGCATACGTTGATATTATAATTGAAAATTTGGCAATAAGCGCGAAAAAAATGCATTTGTTGTCCTTTATTTTTCAACAAGATAACGACCCCAAACACACGTCCCGACTTCCAACTCGCTTTTTTGAAGAAAACGTAATCGAAAACTGAACTGGCCAGCTCAATCGCCAGCTTTAAATCCGAATGAGTATTTGTTGGCAATTTTGAACTCCGAACTTTCAAAGAGCAGCCGCACAAATTTGACGTCATTTTTCTAAAAGATGAGCCGCCAATGGGTTAATACTCCGCCGCAAATGTTAGAGAATTTGGTTCGAGGTATGCGTAAACGTATTCGTGCAGTAATTCAGAATAACCGTCGTAATACCAATTTCTAAATTTATTTTCAAAAGAAAATTATGTATTCGTTTTGCCAATTTATAATTTCACTTGACGCCTTTTGCTTTGGCTTCATAATTTTTAAATAAAAAAATAATATTTTTCTTTCGATTAATGGAGTAAGATATACTTTACATTTACATATGGATGAATTACCACTTATATATTTTCATAGATCTGTTTGAAATTACCCGGTGTGAAAAAACCGAGGCAATCACGCTAGTAGGTAGTCACTAAAAAATAATACATATGTATGTACATATATGAGTAGTTTGGACATTTACAAGAGTACATATATAAATGTATTCAATTTAACAATAAAAAGATGTAGGAGCAGAGCAAGCTGACTGTGTCCACCTCACGCCAACTATCTCTACAAGATTTTTCTGATACAGGTATTTATGTACTCGTACGAGTATATACTTGGATATTTTTATATTGGTAAGTTAGAATTTTTATTCGTCCTTAACAATGCCAACGTCAGGGTCTACCCTAATTGACTTGGGAACATGCACACATTTTGCTCATGGCCAGAAGAATGCCAACAGAGTGTGGGCGATGAAAGTACATTCCCTCCATACATTCTCTTATACATACAAATTTACTAAGGCACTGTTGAACTTGAACGTGTTACAATAGCAAAAAAGAACAAAATGTCAACTACTCATTTATTGTGTATAATCGGTCGCTGAGATTTTTCTTAAGCATATACTTTTCGAGCATTAGATAAACATTAATTTGATTATCTCTACTTTCAAAAGTTTCAAAAAAAAATTTCAAAAATTATATATGTATACATAAAAATATTATAATTTTTATTGAAAAATTGATTTAAATTGCATACTAATGAGAGAAAAAAATACTTAGAATATTTTCAATTTATAAAATTTAAAAAAATTTAAAATTTTTTTTTCTTTTATAATTTTGTATTTAAAAGCATGAAAGTATATCTTAACTTTTGTATTTAATGGTAGATCATTACTTTTAGTAACATATCAACACAAAAGAAAATTTGTTTTTAGCTCGAGGTCCGTCCAAGTTTATCCTACGTTTTCGAGGTAGCTGAAAACGATTCCGATTTCACCGCTTACCGTCAGTTTTTTCACATAACCTCATAAAAAGCTTTGTTTTAAAAAAAAATTATAAAATATGTTTAAATATCTGAAAATCAATGAATATGTAATTCCTTTAAGTATAACTTTGTATATGGAAAACTTTAATTGATAAATCAGAAAATTTATATTTTAAGCTTTTTATATTTTACTAAAAACCATTTTATGTTACAAAGATAACTCAAAAAACTAAATCCGGAAAAAAGTCAAAAGTTCTAATGTGTGATTATACTTTTAACTGAACACAGAATATTAAATATTTATAGGCCTCTAGATTTTTATATGTATGCATGTGTGTGTGAATTTTTTTCCAAAAATCGCATTCTGCCATCTGAGTGGCAAATAATTAAACACATTTTTCTTCATATTATTTGCTAAATAAATAAAGTACGAAACGAAGTTAATATTATAATAAAAAAATATTCCCTAGAATGTAAACCTCACATACTGCATACAGAGAAATACGCGAGAATTACTTGTGAGTTATTTACGTGTTGCGGATCTCAGCTACATATATACATACATACATACTGGGCATGTCAATCCCGGGATCCCGAAATTCCATTTATTTTTCAAATTTTGTATCATTCTTAAAAATCCCCCTTTCAAAGGTAAAACAAAGCTTTTAGAGAGTTCACAATCGACAAATAACACAGCTTGTTAACTCCATTAAGGCTTTGTTTTGTTCTTGCCATTATAAATTAGCTGGAGAATATCCCACTCGAGTTGAAAATGAGCTTCATTATGAAAGCGATGTTAATAGCACTAACAACGAGGTGCCTGAAATGGATAAGGCAGAAAGTCTCAAAGAAAAATTGCATCAAGTTTCAACGAGCAAGGCATACAATTTATCAGAAGGCTTGGTAAAATAAGTTTATAGTTTTTGTAATGACGCGATAAAAGCTATGTCCTACAGAGAGCATTTTACTTATTGTCGACAATCCAACCAACAAGTGTTGAGGCGCTGCCGTGCTTCTTCTGTATCAAATATGTATATTTGTACTTGAACGATAAATTATTTTGTATATACATAAGTACATATACATAATTTACAACAAATCATTCTTCTTTGTTATACTCGTATTAATGTTATTTTGTATACTTCTATAATACAACGATTACAGACGTGTTACAGTTTTTGGCAAATGAAAAATTACGAATCAAAACTTTGTGAAATTCGGGATCCCGGGACTGTCCCAAGATTTCGTTTTTAAATCTCGAAAATCCCGAGTTTAACAAAATTGACATCCTTAATACATACATGTGTACATATTCACATGGATTCTCCCCTCTTGGGGCTGAAACTATTTTAATTAGCATTATTCTTGTACGTACATATGAATGTATAATTTGTGATCATATTTATTTAAAAATGTATTTAATTTGCTCTAATATTTAATCAGTATATTTGAGAGTAAGTACCTATTAAGAAATATCTACACACACAGATGAATTTTAAATCTATTCAAAAACTTGATGAACCCTGCAAGTGCATGTGTTGCGTTGCAAATTCTTTCGTTCAATTCTTTATTTTTCTTTGTCTCATTTAGCGCTTACGTTCGCGTGCCACCTTCGGAGTACGCGAAGAGTTTTTGCCTGCAGACAATGCAATTTACTTGAAGATAATTGAAAAAGGCGCTTCCAGCTAAACACCCGCTTAGTAGCAGCATATCAGCGCTCGTTTGCTTAAGGAGCTGTCTGTCTGTCTGCCATGTCTGGTTTGCGTTGCACTTTCTTGCTAAATTTATTGCGGTTAATTTGTTGTAATACGAGTAGAATCCGGTAATGCGAATTTTTGCATGGCGATAAATGTATGTACTCGTATGTATGTATGTATGTATGTATGTAGCTGAATGAGAGGGACTTTTTTTTTCTTTGTGTTCAAGCAATTCTTATTGCCGTTCATAGCTGCGGTTTGCATGAGTAGTTTTAAGCTTGAATTTATGTGGCAACGAAAATTTTGTAACCTACTTTGAAATTTTAAGATGAAGGCAGCAGAGTCATTATGTTGTCTGATCCCCGAATATAACTACGAAAAATAAATTCGAATTTTAAAAATATATTTAAGATACTATGTGCCTTAAAGTACACACACATTTTTTAAATGTTTTTTTATTTTATCAGCAATTGTTATTGAGCTCAAAATTTTCTTTTATTGAAAGAGTTCAGGTGGTGGAAGTGTAAGCTATTAGTTCGGAGATCGCCTCATCTCTCCGTCACACTTCTTTTCCAGACTGGCCGGCAATTGAAAAGACAACACGCGATTTGCTGAGCTAAGTTTGCGCCGAATAAATTGTTGATGTGTCCATCTTCATTTAAAAACAACCTTCAATCAATAGTCACTAATTACACAGGTATGCAACAAAAATGCTTTCTGAATATTTCCAACTGATTTCTAAGTATTTAGTTTCCAGGCCTCTCGGAGGCAAAGTTGAAGGAAGGCGTTTTCGTTGGACCAGATATTAGACGGCTTATGGCTGATCCACTATTCATCACAACCATGACGGATCCTGAAAGAGAAGGGTGGATTGCCTTTAAAGAGGTCATAAAGAAATTTTTAGGCAATAACAAAGATCTTAACTACAAACAAATCGTCAAAAGAATGTTAAAAGCATTTCAAGCTTTAGGTTGCTTGATTAGTTTAAAAGTACATTTTCTTCATTCCCACCTTGACTACTTTCCAGAAAATTTAGGAGACGTGAGTGAAGAGCAAGGTGAACGATTACACCAAGATATTAAGGAGATGGAAAAAAGATACCAGGGAAGATGGAGCGTTTCAATGATGGCAGACTACTGTTGGACGCTTTAAAGAGACTTTCCCGATGCTTCCCACAAACGAAAATGTACCACAAGGAGTCCCATTGAGAAAAATAAATGTGTTTAGTGCTTACTAATTAATGTATTTTACATAAATAAATTAGTTTTGTTACGCAATTATAAATTTAAAAAAAATTCTTTAATCTTTTATATTTTATTTTAAGATGATAACTTGTTTAACATAGACACCTACATTGTCAGAAAACGTGACGTTCTATGACAAAATGAAAGTTCTTTTCGGATTCGGCACACCCAAAAATATAAGTATTACACAAAAAAACCAAAACAGCTCTCAATTATTTTTTTTGCAGACTTGTGTTATTCTTGTTTTATGACGCTACAACCGTTTGTCGTTTTGGCCCGGACAAAAAACTGCCCCCGTTCCCTCTCTCCTTCGCTAGGTCACGCCAATTATTCACACCAAGTTAAGATAGGTCCTTCTCAACTTGGTCCAGTCCAGTGTGTTCGTGGGCGCCCTTGCCTTCGTTTCCCACCCATGGGTGCCGAATCGATGGATTTTTTTACCGGTGCATCATCATCATACGAAAGACATAGCCATCTTCGCCGGTACCCGTCGCTCACGTACACATCTTGCGGAGAACATTTTTCTCAAATCACCCCATACCCTTCTCATCGCTGATCAAAACGTTCAAGTTTCTGCGCCACATAAAAGAGCGGTCATGATAAGGGATTTGTAGAGCAAGATTTTTTCTTCGTCGAGAAAGGACTCTGCTTTTCAATTGCCAACCGAACCCAAAGTACGAGTAGCACCTGTAGGAAGTGATATTCTTTGCTTGATTTCGAGGCTGTCATTATTGGTGGTGCTTATGCTGGATCCAAGGTAAACACAGTCCTTGACTACTTTAACAGTGACGTGGGTCCCAAAACACGAGGATTTTTTGTTTGTTGCAAAAAGGTACTTTGTTTTGTCTTAATCGCGAATTCGTCATTGTTTACACGTACTTCATTTTGTGGTTGTTGTTGCTTTAGCAATTTTTTTATTAATGTGGTTTTAAGCGCGCTCATCGTTCACAAGGGTTTTTCGGCATTGGATTTCATTACCTGCATTTTTGCAAGTTGATGATGCATTAAATTTAAGCATTGCATACGACAAGTGGAAGTGCGCAAATCATTTTTATCGTTTCAACGCATAAAGTAGTCAGGGGAAGTAAATTGTAATCAAGAATGGTATAAATTTTCAACCACACAAAATTTCTTACGCGCTCAATAAATTCTTCGCGTTATTCCTGCAACAAAGTAAAGTCACATATTTCCCAAATCAGCGCTTTTGCAACGTTAAGAATAGCATTCAAAAGTGAAGGACGTAAATAAGCTGTGAGAATTATGGCAAGCACTCAAATGTCTATCAGCTATGTATGTACATACATACATATGTGATACGAACGAGTACATGATGAGCTCATAACGACTTGCATATTCATAAGAGCATTTCACACAAATGCAAGCAATGAAGAAAGAGCCAGTAAACAAGGGAGCAAGGAAGCAAGCAAGCAACACATGCAATGCCATTGAGGAAGCCTGTGAGAAGTGCAAAAGCATACGAACACCACTCAAAATCATCGTCATCATCATCGCCATAAACAAGAGCATCAGCGGTAACAAATACAACAACAACTAACATCAACACAGCCATTACAGCCAGCATAACAATGCAACTATCAAAGAATTTCGAAAGAAAGAAAAAAGTATTAAATAAATCACTTGCTTGTTGCCACAGCGCCGTTAGTTTGATAGTGCGCCTGCGAGCTTTTGAATATTTTTCCAAAACCGTATGCAAGCATAAATCTCAAAATCGTGTGTAATAATAAATCAAATTTATTGCTTTACTCAGACTTATTTCAAACTTTGATACTTGAACATAAAAATGTGTGTATGTATGTGTGTAAGTATGTACATACATATGTACACTCTGTTCACAAATTATGCCACAATTACACTTTGACGCATTAGGACAATTTATTTATCATTCAATTATTTAAAATTATTTTTCAAATAAAACATCGTTAATTCTCTAACGACTACTATTAAAAACAATTTTTTAATATTTCAAAAAAAAAATTGAGAAAACTTTTATCAAAATTTCAACAAAATATCAAACTTTTTAAAAAACATTTTAGGATATTTTCTGGGTATGCAGATTAAATTTTAGTATAACAATGTACAAGTTTCTAGTGGCAAAAAATTACCACTTTTTGGCAATTTTTTTGACTGACGCTCGTTCAAAGTTCCTTCCGTTTAAAAAATAATTGCGGTTGTCCGTTGCTCGCCAAAAATCAGTGATAACTTGTAGACACTTAAAACCTGCAATTTTTCAAACAAAAATTTAATTACCAAACAAATTTTCAAACAGTTCGAAATTTTGATGAAATTTTGTTAAATCATTTTACATTTTGTAAATTGTTTAAAAAAAATTGCTGGTTATGGTTTTTCTTAGATAATGAACCATATTTAACTTGAAAAATAATTAAAATTAATTAGAAGAAAAATAAAATATGTCAATATGTGATTGTGCTATAATTGGTGAACAGAGTATACTTGTATGTGTTCACACACTCAACAAGTTTGAATATTTGAATTTCCAATTTAAGGCTTGAAGGATATCTCATAATGCCTTAAAGCACATGAGACGATTTTATAATGCCGCTTATCGGCACAAAGCACAATGCAAAGCGCGCCAAGAGTACTTTATAGCTTATTACTCAATTACACAGATGTTCAACATGAATTGTGCGGAAGTTTTCAAACAAATATGCAATCAAAAGCCAGAAGGCTCAGCACTTTGATATACGAGTATGTGAGTAAATTAAAAAAAAGTGTATAAAAGAGAGAAGTATGCAATTCTCTTATACTGCATATTTTATGAATTTCTCAGCACTTTGATATACGAGTATGTGAGTAAATTAAAAAAAAGTGTATAAAAGAGAGAAGTATGCAATTCTCTTATACTGCATATTTTATGAATTTCACCTTTAAAATTTTTAAACAAACATTTTTTATATATGTATGTATATGTATATCCAAATTGCAATCAGCTAATACTGATCGTCTGTTTTCTTGTTGGCAAAAATTTGTCCAGCAGGAACCAACAGCTTCCCCTCAAAATGACATTTCACTTTGCTCTCTCAAATTTCCCTACTGATAGTTTTTGAAAACTTTTAATAATTATCAGCTACACGAACGTGCCTTCTATAAGATTTAAGTAACATTAAATTGTGGAAAGGGATTTGTCGACGGTTGCGCTGCGGGGTTGCTGAGTAAAATCTTTTGAGTGATCCTCCGAAACTGTATTAACATTCAGTCGATAGCCTTACTGCTAGTACTAAATAAATAGATAAATAATTATAAGAATAATGCAATATACTGTTCAACCCAATTTGTGTAACATACTCGTAAAAACCATCAATAATGCCTGAATTCAGAATCTCAGAAATTCAATGCGAAATTCAATTCATCTTAATGTGCCGAAAGGCATACTTTGGTCAAAATCAAGCAAATCGATCTTTCACATGCTTTAATTAAATATGTATATGAATTTATGTATATATGTATTTGTTTTTCTTCAAAAAGACGCCAAAAATTTCTGTTGCTTTGAATCATCTATTTGCAGATATTAAGCGAATCATCTAGAATTGTATTCACAATTCAAACCTTTATCCAATCTTGGAGAAATAATTTGTTTCTTAAGTGGATATCTAACTTTTTTCTCCGATTGAGATCAAATATGTTTCCCAAGGTTGGATTTCAATTTGAATTCAATTGAAATAAAATGTGAGGTATTATATGAAGTTTTAATATATGGTAGCACCGTTAATATATTTATAAATCTCTTACAGATCTGGCAGCTTCAAAATAAAAAGTACGCTAAAAGAGGTGTTTACTAATAAAATAGTAAAAGAAAAAAGTGGTAACTTCATAAAAATGTCTTAAGGGAAAGTATACATATATTGAATATAATATATATTTACATATACAAATTTATAAGCGAAGTTAAATATTTTGTTTCATTTTAATGAGAATTAGAATTTATTTCGAATTAAAAACATATATGTGTTCACTGCTTCGCAGGCCCTTTCTAATCAAAATTTCCTTTCTAAATGAATTTTTCAGTTTGAACCACAAAGACTCTCTGCGTTCTCCGAGTTAATTCTTCTAAGAAATGCTAATGTAAATGTGCCACTAAGCCGAAAAGCAGTAGGAGCAGAGTGTTACGCTAATCCTTAAAAGATGACTTTGCCATTAAAAACTTTCTACATTTTTCGTGGGTAGGCTAATGAAACGCCTGAAAGTTTATTCTGTGAAGAACGGCAGTCGTTTTCCTTTAAAACTCAGAAGATCAAGCCTTTCAAAGTGCTAGACTTTCTAAGCACACTGAGGTGAAAGTGTTTCTTAAGAATGTTTAAAATACAACGCTCACGAAATAGTTTATTTGCTTGCTAGTCTTAAATATTGATAGTTAATTTTTTTATTGTATGTACATATGTATGTATGTATATATTCAGTTCAGGCTTTTATTGAAGAGTGAAAAAATTTTTAAATACAATGTTTCATATTTCATATGAAAAGAACAACTTACTGAGAATCATTATTAATTTAAATGTATAAAGTATAAGTATCAAAGTGTATAACTCCATTCGATGAAATACAACACTTCCCCTCAAATGGAATTTTACATATGAATATCATATATTATACATAAGTTACTTAGTCTAAATTAAGGTTAATCCGAAGTTTTGTATACAAATATTATGCTTTGGCAATGATAATGCTTTTGTCAACACGTCGGCTGGCATTTTATCAGTCGACAAATATTCAATTCATATTTCTTTCCTCTCAACGGTTTCTCTCACAAAATGATGGCGTATATCTATGTACATGTTTTGTTCGATTGTGAAAAATTGGATTCTTGGTTAACAACCCTGCACCTGCACCCTGCTTCCGTACTTGACATTGCAACAGTTTTTTGCTTGCGAGACTCCCAGCTTATTGCAGCATTTGCTAACTTGAAAACAAACCCAGTATAAGATCGGCGGTCGTCTATATTAGCGCCCTAATCTGCGTCAGTATAACCAACTAGAGCATTTCCAGTTCTCTTGAATATTAATCCCATATTTTTGGTTCCCTTTATGTATTGTAAAACACGTTTTGCAGCTATCCAGTGTTGATGCCCGAATTTAGTGTTATATTGGCTTAAAACACTTACTGCATGAGCGATATTAGGCCGTGTCGATACAGCTAAGTACATCAAAGACCCAATTAGATTTTAATATGGTAAGTGCTGAACTTCCTTTCTACCTTTTTCAGTCTTAGGACTTTCTTTTAATCGTTTTATCTTTTTTCATGAACACGCATGGGTCGCATTTTAATGGCTGAAACTTCATTCGTTTCAGTTTCTCATCTAGTTTCTTGTACCACTGTCTACCAGACTGCTTAAGACCATAAAGCACTTTCCTGATCAAGCACACCTTATCGCCTTCGTAATCTTTTAGTTCATCTTCGTTAAGAATTTCATTGAACTCTTTTGGTATTCTCATGAAAATTTCTTCATCGATATCCCCATTCAGGTGCGCGGTAACAAAATCCAGTTGATGTAAAGTAAGGCCATGTTCTGCTGCAAGAGCCATCAATAAACGAATTGATCCAATTCTGGCAACAGGAGCAAAAGTTTCGTCAAAATCAATTCCAGATATTTGAGTAAAACCTTTTGCACCCAATCTTGCCTTGTGTCTATCTGTAGTGCCGCCAGAATTATAATTTGTGCGCAGGACCCACTTCGATTCAACGATTTTCTTCTCACTAGGCCGATCGACTATGTCCCAAGTATGATTTTTCATCAAAGCTTCATATTCGTTCTTCATTGCTTTTCTCCAGCTTCAGCTGTTGATGGTTGATCGTCATTTTGGACAACTAAGTTGGCAATGTTTTGTTCATCTTCGACAGATTTGCTAAATAATTCTTCATTAACTGAATGTATCGTATTGAACAATTTGCGCAGTCTTCCTCTTTTTCCCGTGAGAATCTTCTTAGGCAGAAAGATAACAAAATTGGTAATTAGAGCAGTTTCATGAGCAAAAAACACACAAAAAAAATAATAATCAAAATTAAAATACATACATACTTCTAAATAACCAGTTAATGCATGCAACAATAAATGTCATTGCCAATTGCTGCGTAATAGTGGCATGCAACACAATACTCCTAACAACAACAATAGCCTTTACACTTCACTAAGAAGAAAAAGCAGCAACAAGGTCTACCGCAGTACTATCGTTACGTCGCAATTGAATGTCTGCCGCTTTATTGGTTGCATTGTTTTACTTTGCGCTTGTCAGTATTTCATTTGTTTTTCGACAATTCCGCTACTCCTGCGTCCTTATTTTCTTGCCTTTCACAAATTGTATGGTAAATGAACTCGATATTTTCACCTTTCGTGGATTCGTGCATCAATTATTACATTGCTTGTTTTACTCTTACAATATCTTCGTTACGTTTCACCTTTTCTGCTTATTGTATTTTTGATTGTCACAAAGATGCTTTGTCTCCCTATAGTCTCAAGAAAAAAACAAAAGAAGTAACGAAAAATGGTTGAAACAGCAATTGCAAGACGATTGTATAGCAAAAATGTAGGGAAACGAGGAAACAATAGGCAACTATGAACACCAAAATACCAGCAGAACAATTGCAACTGTCATCGAAATCAGGCAAATATTTTTTTTTTTCCTCCTTTTGAATTCCTTCTCCTGAAGGATTAAATGGCAGGCTTGTTTCAGCCAATTAAAGTGCCAGGTTGATCACTTGCAGTAATTGTATACTAGCGAATCTTTGTTGCCTCAGTCCTGTTTTGTATCGCATCGAGGTTTTGATGTTGATGTAGGGTGGAGGTTGACATATGTAGTATGTATGTAAATAGATCATATTTATATGTAATTATACTAACATAGGGTTTTGTTTATAACTCAACGAGATGAATTTATATACAATGGAATGTTATATCACAGTTGTTTGTTATGAGTGTATACATGAAGAAAATGTGACTAACTTATGATGTTTTAGTTTGAAAAATTTTCTGTGTACATTGATCGAATTTGTTTACAAAATTCATATTCATGCCTTTACACCTATCCGTACCGAAAGTTACGCTAGTGTTTGTTTCATATTTATAAATTTAATTTTTCTTCTCTATATACATATGTACATACATACAAGGCACATCATTAAATGTGCCTTGCATACATATATGTATATATACATATATATTTTTTTTTTCTATTTCTATTTTATTTTTTTTTTTATTTTTTTTTTTTTAACTGATTGAGTGATAGTGTGTATCTGTGTATGCATATTTAATTTTCGTTGATGTTTTTTCTTTTTAACTTATACTAGTTGAACAATAAGAGTTTTGGTTTTCATTAAAATTTTGTCTTTCTTCTCTTTTTTTTGTTTTTTTTTATTTTAAAGCGCTTTATCAAGTTTAGCTTTGTGTATGAACTTTATTAGCTCATGGAAATATTCTGGGTTTTTAATTAGGCTTTCTGTTAAATTATTAAAATGTTTAAAAATTTTGAATTCGTTTCTCAATTGCCTGTGTTTCGTGCAGTCAAAAATTTGCTGTTGATGAGTGGCTTTTGTGTTACATGTTTCACAATTCTCTGAGACGTGGTTGTGTATCCTGTCATCAGTCTGTTAATTGTTAAAATGGTACACATGGCTTTTATTGGTTTTAATACTTTAAATGTTATATTGTAATATCTTTGTGCTCATTTATTGTCGATTTATTTATTCTGTCACTTATTCTGACTTTACAGATTTTTTTCTAATAGTTGAACCAATGGTTCATTTTGGTCAATTTCAAATTTCTTTATTAGCAGATTTATCAATTTTTCTATTTCCGATACCCTATCCCACTGTGCGCTTTCGTACACAGGTTGATGTGTATTTACTTTGTTTTTATATATAAAATTTTCTTTACTTGGTTCTACTTTGTTAGTTTTTTGTTGCACTACATGGCTATATCTTTTTTTGTCAACATTTTGTTCACTATATATAATATAATTTTGGCGCTTACACTATATAGCTGAGTGTTTGGCCGAGCTTCTCCTACAATTTGTGGTGTGCGTTTTTATATTATATCACAAATGGAGGGACCTACAGTTTTGTGCAGACTCCGAACGGCAGATGTATTTAATGAGAAGCTTTTCCATGGCAGAAATACCCTCGGAGGTTTGCCATTGCCTGCCGAGGGGTGACCGCTATTAGAAAAAACTTTTTCTATGATTAAGATTTTGTTTGCCCTGACTGAGGTTCGAACCTCGAACTCACCGGCATTTTGTTTACTATTTGATCATTATTTAAGATTGCTCTTTGGCCTGAGAGCGTAGCCGGAAATTCTTCCTGATAATTGTCTAATAAAGGGAACCGATTGCTGCCGTTTGCTTTTAGGTCATACATATCAAAAGCTTCTCTTTTTGAGATTTTTTTGATCGTCATTATTTCCAACACTTTCTCTTCTTTCTGCCATTTTTCGCAACTTTTCCGGTTGAGCGAGTTGTGCCCATCGTTCCCACAGAGGATACAATTGTTTGTTGTCTACAGTCGCTGCTACAGCCTTCCTCCTTTCGGAACACTATGCATCTGTTTTTTGCTTTGCATGACATTCCTGTATGGCCAAGCCTGCCAGAGTTAAAACACTGTCTTATTCTTGGAATTTAATGTTGCACCTTACTCTTTACATAGAAGACACTGATTTCCTCCGGTAATTCGTGTCCTTGAAAACCTATCTTGACTGAAAACGTTGGTTGAAATTTGTTTCTATCGTCCGGATCTCTTCTCGTTAGTCTGATTACTGATGTCACGTTAATGTTGGAAACTATGCCTTCTAAAATTTCTTTTTTAGGAAATTCTACCGGCACATTCCTTATTACACCCACTGACTACAAAATTTCTTGGTATAAATGCATTTATTTCATTTTTTATCAAATTTAGATTTTCAAGGCACTTGTTTGCAAGCTGGTGTGTCTTGAAAAAGATTTTACATAGTGACCTTCCTATAGCTTTAATATCTTTTATGCCCTCAATCTGGAAATTTCTAATTTTTTCCCACAAAAACATTATATTCTTCATTTTTTCATTATTACATATTGGGCTTTTGGAAGTGTCAATTAACACACAGAAGCCACCGTTACCGTTAGTGTTTCGTTTTCATTTCGTCTTACTTGCTTTTCAGTTATTTTGGCAAACGTACCTTTCGGCACAAGCATTCCCTGTAACGGGATTTGAGTCACGTCTTTTTCTGTTTGCTTTTTTTTGACTTCTATTCTCCTCAAACCAATTTGAGGCGATAGAGTCAGACTCGTTAACGTCCACAGCCTCAGACGCCGAAGCGTCGGCCATTCTGTATTGGTTTACTCACGTATATCAGTATGTGTTAGTAAGCACGATGTAAAAAAAATTTAAGGCAATGAGAAACTCACCCAATTTCAATTCTTCTGTCCTTGATGCTGCGCTGTACAAATTTTATTTCACACAATGTTATTATCTTCAAACACACTTATACTCTAACTTGAAAATATTTTATAAACACTACAGAACAATACAATTTATTTGCTGCTTACTTATCCTACTTTAATTAAACCTCCACCCTCGGCTGCTGTGTTCGGAATGAAATCAGGCAAATATGTGCTAATTAGTATTTAATAACTTTGCGGAAAACCATGTGGTGCAAATGATAGCGACTCAGGAGCTTTTTCGCAACTTTCATCGTAAGTAAAAGCAAAAAAAAAAAATACATGCATAGTTACTTCTAAGCATTGCTCCATTAAGTGATACAAAAATCTGATTTATTGAAATTAAACAACCACCAATGACCATCCTGAATAAAACTTACTTACCGACATACATACATACGCATTGAGGACGTATAATACTCGTATTATATTGTGTCTTAATATTACTTTGTCGCTTATATCAGTGCATTTAAAGACGATTTAGTGATGTTTATAAAAAAACCTGCTTAAAATGGAAATGTGTATGTATACAAAATACTTGAAGTAAATAAACGCAAATATGAAAATATAAAAAAAACCGAAAAAGTGTGCTTTCCATTAAAACTACCATTCTTATGTAGTTTTAATGGATATATGTATGTATGTTTGTTTGTATTTCAAACTTGCATTGATTTACTTAAAATATTCAAATGCTGACTTATGTCGGAATTTCGCAAATAGTCTTAGTCTCTAATAGAGACAAAAGCTATAATTTTAGACGAGTTGGGATTCACTAATCTCAAAATAAAGTTTCTTTATTGTGACTAAAAAATTTGAACAAACTCAAAATATATAAACTTAAAAGCGCAAATTTTTTAACTTGAGATTATACCAAGTTACAGAAAGCGGACAAATAACTGGGAAGTAATAATATGAAATTACTAAAAAAAAACAAATGAGAAAGGTTGTCTTCGGCTATGCCGAAGGCTTCATACCTTATATGAATGGGCGAATTGTATGGGAGCCATATGTACATATGTTATAATTATTCGATATTAATATTTTGACTGCTATAAACGTCGCAATAATAATTAATATTTGTGGAACATTTTAAGTTTTTAGCCGCTTTAATGGAGGGGTTTTCGTACTAATTGCAATCCGAGTGTTTTTGTAACAAGATCAAATTGCGATTGTGTTTTCGGAGCAGTTATTAAATATTGGAAATGGTAAGGTCGTCGTTGATACCACCTCACCGACTCAAAACAGGACCCTATTTAGCGAGTCTTTCCGGACATAGAACAACACTTCAACAACCATATTTAATTGGCTTCGTGCAATGTTGGCGATCAAAAATAAAGATGTCGATGACCTCAATGCGAATATTGAAAATTTTCTTCCAGGAGAGTTGTTTTATTGCAAATCAGTTGGCACAGTTACAAACCAAGATGACGTAGTCAACTATCCCAGTTTTTAAATTCACTGGAATTGCATGGATTACGACCTCACAATTTAAAATTAAAGTAGAATCAGTTGTGATCATGTTGCATAAATTTAATCAACTTCGACTGTGCAATGAAACAAGACTGGCAGTGAAAAAGCTAATGAATAATGTCATCGGGCCAAGATCATCAAGGCAAATTACAAAAAAGAGGATGTCTTGATCACGCGTATACCGATGATTCCATCGGATTTACCATTCGAATTTAAGCGGCTAAACCTTTGTGCGTCTGGCCTTTGTGATTACCAAGTTTTCGGAATTATGCTGATGGTTCCCTGCTTCACGCATAGGTCAACTTTATTTTGTAAGTTCCGAGAGTTCTGAACAAGTTTTGATCAGTTGGTGACATATCGATCAATCTGACGGCGAAAGTAAACCAGACGTAAGGACCCGGCTCGGCGGGAGTCCGTTTTACCGAACGGAGAGTTTTAATATAATGTTGTGAGAATAGGTGATACGAAGTTCACCGGGTCATCTAGTATAAATTATAAATATTTATTTTTAAATGCGTCAATGAGTAAGGCTTTTATAATTACATGAGCAACGCTTTTAATATTACAAAAAAATTTTCTAAAATTTCTTTACTATATTATTAAACAAAATACAGTTTAAGCATAGTATATTTGAAATTTCGCCAGCAACATGCATTTGAATTGCCATGCAATTAATTGTCAAATGAGAAAAAAAATTTTAATGAAAATTGAACATATGTAAACAAACAGACCACGACAAAGCTTTAGTATACAGTTTTATAACCCATTCAGTTGAAGTGCAATAAACTGCAAGCTGAAATTCACTAAAAAGTACCCGTGATTTTTGACAATTTTAATTATACGAGCATTTTTATATGGAGGAAAAACACTACACCCAAAAAAACTTCTTAAAAGTCAACCGTAATTTGTAGTGTCTTAAAACTTGCACTTTATTTACCAGTATTGAATGGGCTACAAAACGGGGTACTTATAAAAATTCTAAAAAAATGTTGGAAAGAATTTGTGTATTTAATGAAAATTTGTTAAATAATTTTAAATCATGTAGAAGAATTCTCTGTATTTTAATTGGAAAATAAAAAATAAAAATTCATATATTGCCCAAATCTGTCAATACATATGTATGAGAGTGCAAAGTTTTGCCATGGACGTATGACCATTAGCCCCGAAGCAATTGATAAATTTTGATAAGTGTTTTTAAATATAATTCTCGTAGTAGAACTAATTTCATTGTTTTAAAAGGTTTTATTACTACATTTAGCAGCATTTAGGTAATTTTGCAAACATTCGGCACAACCATCAGCATGAATGAATTGGATTTTCGCCCTTTTTATGGTAGCTGCTGTGCTCTCCACTAATATCCAAAAAAGAAGGAAACGGTTGAATAGATTTAAAAAAAATTTTTTTTTTCATAAACATAATTTTTTTTATTGTTATGTTTATTTGAAACGGCTTGTCAATTTCAACGAATGTCACTTTTCGCTCAAATTTAAATGACATGAGCATTTTAAATACGACTGAAAAAATGTAGCTGGCATTACGTTGCTAGTACTATGTTGCCCGAGTTTTCACGGCGTGAACTGAGTACAACTTTGCCGTGCGATACATATGAAATTCCATGCATATTTCACGGCAATGCAATTTGTATAGATTTTGACAGCTATTTCACGTGAAACGCGAACTTTATGAATGAAAATTGAAATTTTAATTATTTCATAAACAAATATAAATAAAGAATTCATCAAAATTATCATTCGTGCGCAAACATAAAAAGGACCAATTATATTTGTAGCGTTGTATGAATTCATTTTTCCATAATAAAAATAATATTTATTTACATACATAGGTACTATGTAAATGGCCATCAAAAGTTCGGTTAACAATTGACTATTATTTTACAAACAAAAAATTTGCATAAATGTCACAGAAGTCGTCAAAGCAAATGCATAGTTAATATATGTACACAAGCAAGATCAGCACAGGCTATATACATATCTATGTATGAATGTAATCGCCCAAATAGCTAGGTATTTATGGTTCGTTCCACATGTAGAATGGTATTCATTTCATTTATCCACACAATTTGTATGTAGCGTAAAACTGATGCCGTCAGTTTAAAAAATTATTATCACTTCTTTTTTTGTTAGTTTAATCTGTTCTCATTGACCGCACATGAATAACAACGTTGACGTCGTTGACAGCCAGAAAATTTCACTAATCATAATAAAATGGAACTAAGATCAAACTAAATATCGGAAATTAAAATTGAATTGACAGCCAAATTACGAAGCGTTTCATATAAATATACATACTAGGGTGTTCGATTATGCGACTTTTTGGTAAAACCGATTTTTGAGTTGTATTTGAAAAAAGGCAATTTGAAAAAAAACCTGTGCCCATGGTACAATAAACAGTTAATATAACGTTAGCAGCTGATTGGAGTTTTTTCTTATAAAAAACAAAACAACTTTGTATACAAAACAATATTTGTTTACATTTTGTATATTTATAATTTATAATTTATAAAAATTTTGAATTCACGCGATTTGGCAAACATATGTACATACATACTCAGAAAAAATGCATTGTGTTCTAAAAGACGGGAAAAGGTGGGATCTTGCTTTTCATATCCAATTGGAACAGAATTTCGGCATGCCGCTTTCTGCAAACGGTTGGATGCGTTCCGACCATTTTTTGCAGATTTGAATGGTATACCATGACAGTCTTTTCCAAATTTTTTGACCAGAAGCAATTTTTCCTGAGGATCCGTTGTAGTATGATGCGTCTTGCACTCTTTGCGTTGAAAACAAATGTACGTGATTCTACATTTTGTTTACATTTAGAATTATCAAACTCGTCAAATTTGATATATCTATTTTGAAGGGTGATGGTCCACAACAAATCAAAAAATATACCCCAGGGTTGCATTTTCCTTAACTGCTACCTGTTAAATGTGCCTTGCCTGTGCCTTATTTTAAATCAAGATAAAACCGAGGAAAATCGGTTCTTGTGCCAAGTAAGGAAAAAGTTACCTTAATGTTCACGTAACTAAAAGCAATTATTTCTATGAAAGAAATCTTTTGAAAATAAAATGCAGTTAAATGCCTGAATTCAGTAAGCAGTCTCAGTTTCTAATAGAAACAACACTCTCAATTTTAGATGAGTTGGCATTAAACGGTCTCAAAATAAAGCGTCTCGTCTCAAAATAAAGTCTCTAAATTGTGACCAGGTGATGAGCAGGTCACAAAAATTTAAATAAAATCAAAAGAAAAAAATGTGAGTGCGTGAAATAGCAAAGTACAAAAATTTATGAAAAAACCGGAGAAATCCGGTTTGAAAAAATATATTCGATCACTCTAATATATATACATACATACACACATACATATAATATGATATTGTGTACTTATGCATGTAGGTATGTAGCCCAACGAATGCCATACAAAAGGCAATGTTTTAAAAATGACAAAATGAATATTAAGCTTATTAAAATATATATGTAATCTTCTGTGCATACATACATACATACATACATTGTATACAAATGATGTTATTTTATAAACAAAGGAGTGCGTTTGATCATAATAAAAATCATTTTTTATTTCATATTAAGCGCCACATACTCGTATTTCATGTTAACATTTGTAATCATTAACATTTGTTAAAATTTTTTTTATCAGTTAACTTTATTTAGTGCATATATATGTATATAAATACATACAGTGACTCAAACTGGTAATTACATTTTGATTATTTTTTATTTCGCTTTAGGGGATTGATTTCTCATTTGTTTAGTTTATTTTTATTAAAATATTGTTTTTAATATTTAAATTTTATCGAAAAATTAAAAGAAAATTAACGAAATTTTATAATATTTGGATCTTTATTAAGAACCTCCAGCGAATCTAATTATGCAGATTTCTGTATAATAAAATGTAAGTGGCTCAAACTGATTTTTAATATTTATTTAGAAAATAAATTAAAATAAAAATTTCCCATAAAAAAGTGTAGAAAGCACCAAATTTTTGTTATGCAAATTTCGTCGGATGAAGCGAAGCCGTCGAATTATATATTCCCTGTGATGCTTTCTTATTTATTGTATTATCTTTTCCGATTTACCCATAACCCTAACTTTGATGTGATAATTTGCTGGCTACATTTTACATTTGTTCACTGCAAGCAACCAATATGTGATTTCTGCCATATAATTTCATTGAGGAATTATTTCATTCAAATCTGTTATATATTTATTATTATTATGTTTATTATTCTCAGTTTATTTAATAAGTTAATTATTATTCTGAAAAGCGACGCTTAGCTTGACTGAACTACAATAGTTATACAGATTAAAAATATATCAAATGAAAGATCTTGATGTGTACTCGTGCATTTGCATCAAATTGAAAATCGGTCAGTAAGTTCCTCAGGTATTTGCGTGGAAAGATGTTAAAATATTCGTTTTTTTTTTATATTTGAAAAGAAATATTATAATTGTTTTTAAAAAGGGTAAAATCGTTGAGCTAATCACACCCGATTATTGACGATTACATTTGAAAAACTTGAATGCAGATAAATACCTTCGGTTTGAATATACATATATAATTCTTAAATTATTTATTAGTCAAATTCTCGCTATTTTCCATCATCATCCGTCAAATTGATTATAAGCTGATTCTATTTTATAAAATTTTTGTGCTAATTACACTTCTTTTCAAAAAAAAAAAAAATGTATCGACGAGTTACAATTTTCATTGTTGCAACTGTTACATCCAACAGATAAAATCAGTAATTTTTTAGAATTTATGTGTCCCAGAATCTAAAAATATAATTGAATTCACCTAATAACTACAAACGAAAACAGCACAAAATTCTGATTTCAATTGCAATATAAGAATCTCACCGCAACATGTTGCTGTACACATTTGCGCAGTAATGTTGCAGAAACAAACGAGCAACCAAGACGTATATAAAAAAAAAAGATTTTACGCTGCCAACTACTTCTGCTACGCTTCGAATCTTTTGCAATAGGCTGTCGCCGGAGCCAACATCAAACAGTTCAATTAAAAAGCTAAAGTCATGCTTAAACTGAACGCAGTGTTAATTCGGCGCGAGTAACAGTAACAGCAACAGCGCGTGTTTGAAACGATTGAAGAATATAGCACACCGCGAAAATACTTCAAACATAAAACTTAACGGTAAACAATGAGATATTTTACTTTTTTCGCATTTCTTTGCGTGGGTATTGGCTTCAGCAACGTTGAAGCTAAGTTGGTCGAGAAATTTTCATGGAAACAATTGGAGTTCGATTGGCCAAGTGAACAAGATGAGAAAGAGGCCATAAGCGCGGGTCGTTATGTGCCCGAGAATAATTTGCCGTTGGGCTTGGAGCGTTGGAATAACAAATTATTTGTCACTGTGCCAAGGTAAAGTGTATAAAACTAAAACAAGTGAAACTACAGAATAAATGGTGTATTGATTGAAGTCGATAATGTACATACATAAATATTGTGTGCAGTGAATATTAAAAAAATATTGTAAAACTACCTACACACATAACTTTAGAATGAATTTCGGCAATTGCCATGTACGTAGAAAAACGAGTTTTTTTGTAGTTTGTTTTGGTGATTCACTAGCTTGCGTTTTGTAAACGCCAACTTCCCGCTGTGTGCACAATAATAGCAGCAAATTTCCAATTGCTATTTTTGAAACTTTCGAATATTTATTTATTTATTCTTGATAATTTTCAATTAAAATACAATGGGATCTATACAGGAAGCCATATGAATAAAGGCTTCAAAGCTCATATGAAATTCGCAAAAATTATACAAATTTCTAAAAGCTGTCATCAAATTTTCAAACTTTTTATTCAGCACTTTTAGGAAAATTCTGGGTATGCAGTTTTGTAGCCCATTCAATTTTAGTAAAACAATAAATAAATATAAGTTTAAAAAAAAAATCAATTTTAAATTTGCTGCTATTATTGTGAGCACAACAAAACGAAATATCTTAAAGCGAATTATTATGTCTTTATTCAATACTTTTATTTCATTTTGAATTAAGTACTTGGGGAACTAAATGTTTGTATAAACGTGTGTCTGTACGTCCCCTTTAATTTATTGATAAAAAGGTAAACGCAAGCCAGATATATGTAGTATATAAACAAAACTAGTTAGAGCTACCGGTTTTTCCTTTACTAGATTAAGTTTGTCAAGTTCATGATGAGTACGACAGTAGCGAGAACTGCGCTTAAATACGAATATTTTTATATATACATACATGTGTACGTGTTTAGTTGGTGTTTGTAGAAAAGTACAAATGTCCTTTTTTTCGTTTTAATTTGAAAACCTTAATAATACTTGTGCTATGCGTCTATATATTTTGCAGACTTTTTATTTAACAATGTTTTAGGTATGTAATAAAAAAGTTAAGTAGTTGAACAATTCAATTAATCAGCAATTAATTTAATCGATTGAATAAACTTGTTATCATTAAATAACGAAATGTATTTAAGCTCATTTCAAAATATTTTTTCCTTTATTCTCTTATTACCTGTTGCAGTCGCGTTTGTTGTAGCACAAAGCTACACAAAAACCAGTAAGATAATCTAAATTCGGGCGAAATCGATTTTTTTATACCCCCGCGATGTATTTATGTATGGGCAGTGCGACGGTCATTTTTCAAAATATCATAAAAACCCAGTTTCTCCGTTTCAAACCGCAGAAAATATTAAATTTTATCCTATTTGTTCCAATAGATACCGAAAAAACCAAGTTTTTTTTGCATTTTTGAAAACTTCCGTTACATGGAAGGTGGGTGTGGTTATGGTTATGGTTATTGAGATACAAACATTTTATCTTAGGTGGGCATGGTAACGCCCACTTTTCAAAATGTTATAAAGGTTCAGTTTATTTATTTACAATCGGTCTTTACGTCAAATTTTAATTAATTTGTTTCAATGGATAACGAAAACACAAAGATTTAGCATTTTTCAAAACTTCCGTTATATGAAAGGTGGGTGTGGTTATGGTCCGATTTAAAATTGTTTCGACCATAATAACAGCGATACTAAGGACATAATGTCCACCAAATTTTATGACGATACCTAATACCGTTATTGAGATACTGGACTTTTTTCCATAAGTGGGCGTGGCAACGTACTAATTTCTTACTTTAAAATCGCTTCAAATATCAAATTTCACGCAATTTTCTTTAATAGATTCGGCATTTTCCAAAACTTCCGTTATATAAGAGGTGGGCGTGGTTATAGAACGATCTTGCCCATTTTCAATACCAACCTACCCTGGCCAAAGAGCAATCTACCACGGACAGATTGACGGACAGACAGTCAGGGCTAAATCGATTCCTCTTTTCATTTTGATCATTATGGTATAGGTATACATATATGTCTATATCTATCTCGATTATTTTTCGCTGTTACAAACAACCGTTATGCGAACAAAGCTAAAATACCCTTGTGTTCAAATATGCTCGAGTATATAAACAACAACCAAAGACACTCGGTGAAATCTTGTATTCTATTCTGTCATTCTTTGTTTTTTATAGAGTTTAAGTTGAGCTAATTGACAAACTGCAGCAAACTGTTACAAGGTCGGAAGTGTGATAATTTTCATATTAACAACATCGACAAATTTTCTCTTTTATATTTTTTGCTTTAATAATTAGAAATAATTAAAAATTACATAGTTTTATGGCCAAACAATAACAAAAAAAAATGTATAAAAAGGATGACAGGCTTATCAACAAACAAAATTCTAGCAAAATAGAAATTGTACAAACAACAACTACACAGTCAAGTAGAAATAGCAGCAGTACAGCCGCACTTGATGGGAGTAAGTTGTGAAGGGAAAAGAAGGAAAAATAACCACAGCTCTCTCGTTCTACTATGTTTATATGTACATATACATATATAGGAGTATATAAATTTCCGAATTGTGGTGAGCGTTATAATTATATCTACAAAAATGAAGTATACACTGTATCAATTAAAATCACACCTGTATGCGTATGTTGATCAAATTATTTTAAATTATAAAATCTTTTTTTTTTAAGCTTCATAACTTCTTCCGCTTTGAGTATTGTTATTTTTTCCTGATAATTTTCCCTATAAACCGATCGGCCTTAAGCTCAAAAACATTAAAAATAAGTAGTTAAATAGCCAAACAATAACATATAATATATGTTCTTATTAAATTGTTCAATAGTTTCTTGTTAACAAAATTTAAGAATTAAGTGGCGCAAGGCATTTTAAGGTCGCAACTTTTGTGAAGTAAATTTCCTATAAATCACTTCGTTACTTTTAATTATTTTTGCACCTATGAATGTATGTACATACATACGATTTATAGGAAATTGATTTTAAAAATATTGTATATATGTACATGAATATGTACATAAGTACATACTCTGTTCACTTATTATGGCACAAACACATATTGGCACATTTCGACAATTTATTTATCCTCCAATTATTAAAAATTATTTTCACTATAATAATTATTTTTCAATTGAAACATCGTAAACTCTTAACAAACATAATTAAAAACAATTTTTTAAATTTTATAAAATAAGAAAGAAAATATTACTCAAAATTTCGATTTATTTTTAAACAAATTTTTAGAATTTTAAGAGGTGTGCAGATATGTAGATACGAGTACGAGTATAAATGTAGCTCATTAAATTTTAGTAGTATAACAAATTTCAAGTAATTCAGTAAAAAAAATTAAAAAATTCTACTTTTCCTACTTTGATTCAGTAGGTAGGTAGGAATTTAGGTTCGCTTATGTTTATACTCTTTATTAACGATATTACTAGTTGCTTTTTCTGTGCTAAATTTCTGCTGTATGCAGATGATCTAAAAATGTTCTCCGCAATAAAAAAAAAACTCAGCTGATGCACTCAAGCTAATATTAATAATCTATACCTATGGTGTTTGAAATCGCGGCTTTCTTTGAACCCTAATAAGTGTTCAGATATGACCTACGCTAAGGTTTTTAATGTCCTGCCTACCAATTACTCGTTTTCGTCTCACGTCCTGAAGCGTGTGAATGAGATAAAGGACCTGGGAGTAGTGTTTGACAAAATATTTATTTTCAATAAGCATATTAATCATATAATATCGAAGGCGTACTCTGTGTTAGGCTTCGTAAGACGCAACACCTCGAATTTCTCAGATCCATACACCTTGAAATTATTGTATGTATACTTCTTTTGTTCGGTCGCACCGGTCGCACCTCGAGTATGCAGATTTCTACTGAGCCTACCCTTCACCTACAATGTTATTAATGTAGTTGTTGATTGCCCTTATTTGCTGGAAAAGATTAGGTTTAATGTTCCCCAGCGAACCCTTCGAACTTTTTTACCATTTTATGGTGATAATGTTAGAACAGAGTATGCCATCAATGCCCCGATTTCGCGTGCCACTGGACAATTTAATAGTATTAGTAATGCTGTTAGGATCGAGTTTTCAGTCCCAAGATCGGTTTTTTTAAATCTTTTGAATTCCATTTTTTAATTTATAAATTATTTTTAATAGTTCTAAGCAAACTTTATAATATTTATAGTCTGCAATGTTTTGTTAAACTAAAGACTAAATAAATAAATAAAAAATAACTACATAAATAAATAAAATTGAGTGAGAAAAAAAACTGCATACTCAAAAAAACTCAAAAAAATTTTTTATTTTAAATTTTTGATGAAATTTTGTTAAATTTTTGTACTTTTTGTAAATAGTTTAAAAAATGTTTATGGTTCTTCTTAGACAATTTTACATAAAAAAATATTTTACTTAAATAGAAGAAAACCGAAGTACCCAAATATGTCAGTATGTGGTTGCGCTATAATTTGTGAACAGAGTATACATACAAATGCAAATATATAATAAACTATTTTAAAATGTGTCTTTTAAGTTAAATGATAAAGTTTTTTCTCGTTTTTCTGTGTATGGCAATAAATAAATTTGCTTCCATTAAGTGATTTCTACTGATTGGGTTTTAATGTTTTGAAATGGAATTATATTTATAAAACCAACAAAAAAATGTTTGAGAGTGTCAGCCTTCAGATACATTTTCGCATATGCTATGTACATAATTATATATGTATGTGTGTATTTACATGCATGCACACATACATATGTAAGTATACAAGTGCTTACGCCGCACAGTGGGGCAGAATGACCTAAAAGTTGGCATCAACTAAACGGCTTAAGCTAGGAAGTTGGAAATTGGTACCCTGATTCCTCTTACTAAAGTAAGTACATATGTGTACCAAATTTCAGAATATTGCGCTTACAACCGAAGTTTTTAGACTGTATCAGATTTACCTGAACCGTTCATATAGTGATTGGTGGCGACTGCTTTATTTTTTATTTTATTTTATTTCAATAATAACAATTAAACTATAAAAATAATTTAAAGAATACAAAAGAAATTATTTTAACAAAATAAACAAATTATTTGAAAGTAACTTAGGAAGTATTTAGTTGCTATTGCTACTTTCATCACTAGACCAATTTTCGTTTTGTTGACCGTCATCATCGTAAATATCATCATATTCTTCATCGTTAATAGGAATAAGTGGACATATGAATAATTCCAATACTTCAGTTGGTAACTTTTGGTTATTAGTTCTTTTGAATTTTCTCTTTGAACTTATTACCGGATCAGACCTTAGCATAAATGAATTGAATATGTCAATATTAGTTTCCACACGGCCGCATTTTCTTGAATGGTGTTCGCGATATCTTTTAAAATCCTTGTTGCAAGCCTCTTGTGCTTCTTCCGATAATTGGCCGATTGGTAGTAAAGCGTGAGAAATTATTTCAGGGCCATGTATTAAAAACTTATGCATTGTTGGAGGCATACGATACCAAAGGTATTTATCCACAAAGTACCTAGCAGTGTCCTGGCAATACTTCGTGAACTTTTCAACATTTATTTCATGTCCGCTGGCTACAGTTAATAATATATTGTGCAATCTTTTAATCAAAGTTAAATCCAATTTTGTAATTTCGGCCGAAACCTCTGCCTCCCTAAAGAATCGTCGCGCTGTGTTGCCATCATTAGAATTTCCAAACCCTGGCTTTGGAACATCAACAATCAAACCGCAGCGTTTTTTAAATTCGTTTTGTATTCGTTTTTTATTTTCAGCAACAATATTTTTTCCCAAGTCATTTCGAACTTGCCATTTTTCTACTGGCAGTTTATAAGACAGATGCAAAAGACACTCAAAGAATCTTATCCATCCGTGCAATATTGATAGTCCAAAGCTTAAGTTATCTGTATGTATTTATCGTTTCACCATTTTGTCAATATTGTTAAAATCTTTTGATGTTGCACTACAAATGTAGCACTTTTGAGTGGATGTCGTCTGGGTTATCGCATTACAAACTTTCCCGTCCACCATAGTAAAAAGTAAAGCGTGCTCAACTTCAATAGATTTTCCATCACATATCGTTTTAGATTGTTTAAGATTTCCAATCTCTTCAGTAACTCTGTTTTTCTCCGCTATTGAAACTTCAGAGGATTCCTTAATAAATTCAATTTTCAAAGGCCTGCAATAGCGCGTCGAAGATGGAGCAGGATTTTGCCAAACAACTTTTTCGCCCAACACAGTACGAATAGGCACAATACTAGTTATGAAAACAGCAGAATCAGAAGCTTCAATACCATGAAATACTTGCTTATATGAGCTATGGCCTGAGCTACCATCAAATCCCCACTTTGTGTACATACGCAATTTGTGTAAATCCTTTGCGGGAATGGAATCTATTACAGTCCTCTGTGCAATAATCAGACGACATATTGTGTGGTCCAGTAAGGATTGTAAAGTTGCACAGCCAAGCGTATTAGTTGCCTTGATGTGTTCTTTGGAAGGATAACATTTCTTTTTTTCTTCCTGTATTACTTTATAGGAAGGAAATTTATCCCGAGCAGCCAATCTTATTATATTGTACTGATTCCTTGTCAACTTGGCATCTACCACGACAGCCAAAGCATCTTCACCTGACAAACAAGTACTTTCGTAATGGCCTGATGAAGTTTTTGAACACATATTTGCGCTATCATAATTCTGAGATAAGCTTTTCATCAAAAGTTTTGATGCCTTCACTTCACCCGATTCCCTTAATTTCATTTGAGTAGCATAACTCAGGACATCAACTGGCGTAGATTCCCTCAAATCTTTTGTTTTCATACGTTTGGTACGCTCTGAGCTTTCTTCAAAAGATCTCTCAGGCCGACCACCTTTTCGGCTTGCATTTTTCATAAAACAAATTGAGCAATCCAGCCATGTTTTATTAATTTCATTAAAAACGTCTATTTTTCGGTACGATTTGTTCCAACGAAGTTTAAATTCAGACTTCAGGCGGTTCAATGTTTTATTCAATTCTTCTTTAGTCACTTGCTGAAATTTTGTTTGTTTTTCCAATTCAGTTTTTAAAAAAATAAACTTTTCATCAGTTGTGATTTTTTCACAACAAAATATTATTTGAATGAGCTCCCTACGATTGACAAAAATTGTTTTTGAACTAACACCTGAAATGAAAAGTTAAATCAACCACTAAAAGATTATAAAATTAAGATAGTATGGCAACACTGGATTCTATTTGACGATTTACAACTAAAATAATAAAGATCAATGCAGTTCACATTTGTACTTGTAGTTGACGTTTGACAAACAAATAATCAAAACAAAGTAAAAAAAGCTTCGAACTAAACTACAACAAAAGGTAGTACATAGGCACATACATAAATGCGAGCAAATGCCAAAACGCAAAAAATCCGCACAATTTTTTTTTCCAATTAAGTACATAAATATACATATTACAGGATAATTAAAAAATTTCCGGCCGATCATGCCGGGCTCACTAACTTTTCCAATTTTTAAAACTTAAACTGTAGGAAAATAAACCTATTAAGGTAGGTTTCCGAAAAAAAACGACCAAAATGTGAAAATCACAATTACGCACAAAGTGAATATAAATGAATCTTTATAAATACCCGATGTTGATGGTTCCATAATTAAAGTTGCTAAATTATAGTCAGCGACTGGAAAATATATATTCAAACTGTGAATAGAAAATGCACAAAAATCAAACTGCACTTATTGCGAAAATAAGCTCTGTGTTTGTAAGGCTCTGAAAAGAGAGGTGGTGAAAATGACATTGAAAAACCGTTGGTTTATTGTTGCTAGTATATTCATAAATCCAAAGCAATAAACGAAAAGTGCTACCGGCTATTTTGAAAAAATTAGTTTTTGCCAACTTTTCTGGTCTGCTGCCCCATTGTGCGCCGCTAAGTAAGGCATTACACACCTCGTTAGTGAACCGCTTGGAACACAACAGTCAACAAAGTTCAGACACCAATTTGCCAAATGCTGCTCTTTTTTGCCAATTCATTGTTGTTTTTTTATTTATTGCTCTCGCCTTATTTAACTACATACAAATGTATATATGTATGTATGTATACGCAGGGGCGGATCCAGAACGCTTTTAGAGGGGGGTGCTAATGAAGCTATAGACGCTTTTCGTAAGACAAATCAAGTTTGTTGTGGCAGCTACCTATGTATATATCGCATAATCATATGAAAATTTTTTAAATTGCGTTCAACTGTATCTCCATAAAATTTTTTGTATAAGGACTGTACCGAAAAGAAACTGCACACTTTTTATTAAATATTTCTCGTTGCGTGTGCGTATGATCGCAATGCGGCAAGTACCGTTAGAAAGTGCCATGTATTCTGCTTAAATTGCTTCTTCTTATTTTCTTTTTTTATTTTATTTTATTTTTCTTATTTTCTTATTTTACAAGTATAGCTGATATATGTATGTAGCTTTCCTTGCAGTTATGTTACTTTATCCAATTTGGCCACTTTGAACTCACTTTAACGGCCTTATTAAATAAAGTACATTAATACACAATTCCTTTACATATTCTCAAGCAAAGACGCACTTGGCTTAAAATCTGTGAAGAATTCGTTCAATCATTTGAATTCTTTTGTTAACGAAAAATTCAAAATCTGTTTTGTGGGGTACAGTAGAGTCGATAACGACGCAAAATCGTACAAAAAAAAATTTTAAGTTCTGGGGAGAGCGCGAGAATGCGATCGGCCCCCTGTATCCGCCCCTCTGTATACGTAAATTGTTATAGGATTTCTATTGACACTGGTAATAAATAATTGCGCCAATAAGCAAAACCATTTGAGCTATTTGATTATTATTCTCCTTGTTGAAAAGAGTTTCTATATATTTTATTAGAGTCAATATCAATATCTAAAAACCGTTTCAATCAGCGCAGTGAAATATACTTGCATATAAGTAGTATAAAATTACTGAAATAAGCCAAAAGGCTTGTGACCCCTTCGACCTTGGCGCAATTTAGCCAGCATTTTATATCCGGTACCTACTGCCTGTGTAATTTGTTTTTCGTGGCTTTGGCTGCGCAACTTATTGCATTTTGATGCTGTGTGCATCATGCAATTTAATTGCAACATTCTAACGAGATTATTATGCAAAATTAGGTATTGCCAAAGCAGACGATAGCCTTTGTTTAATGTTAAGTATACAGAAATAATATTTATAGTTTTTTCAGTTATATTAATTTTGTTTTGTAGTTTTGCAAAGCACTTGGTTCGAACTCTCAGTTTTAAGAAAAACTCGATTGGCCGCGTGTACTCACAAACCGATTCGTGGTTAATTTGTAATGACTTTGAGTTTATTGTACATTGTGTTGATTAAAAACGTGATTTATTGCATAAACAGTAGCGCCTTGTTTTCTCATTTTTTTTTACGTATTCTATTTTAATAGCAAATCTTGTGGTCGCTTTAACCAACTGGCTTTAAATTTGTTTAATTTTTTTAGTATAGGTATGTACGTTAGATCTTGATATATGATTTTATACAAAAGAAAAAATTTCAGCAATTGCTTAAATATTTATTTTTAATTTTTTATTATTTTATTTATTGATCATGCTAGTTATATATTAAGAAATTATACCGAAATAAGATAATGAATCATCAGTGCTAGTAGCATAGAAATGAAGCTCTCTTATTACTACTTTTTTACATAATACGAATATTTTCAATTTAAACTTTTAGCACATCTAGTTAAGTACACAGTTGTTCATACATACATATGTACATATGTGCCCCTAAGAAGCAAAATGAATGAGACTGATCAATGATTTCTTGGAAAAAAAACGAATTAAAAAAATGTACATATGTATATAAATATCTCTATTAATTTCAAAATTAAATTAACCGTATCCATAATTATTTTATCATCTTAGCGTAAGTCTAATAAGGAAATTTAAAATCGTTCCAACAAATATCAGTGATAATGATGTTCGAATGCGTATTTCAATTTATCAAAAATTTTCGCTAGGATATTAGTTAGCGAAATTAACATTTTTTAATATCATTTTATAATTGATTTCAAACTAAGTATCAAATTTGCTTTTAACAAAGTTACTAATTATTGGTGGTTGAAATGGGATTTGGATTTCAACCGAATATTTCGGTTTCAATAGGATTTAAGAACACTGCGGGGTTTTTTAATTTGTTTAGCATAAATTACAAATTTAAAGATAACGACTTAAATTTTTGCTCATATATTGCTTAGATTTAAGTAGAATTTGGTTTTTGTTTATTTTTAATTAAATATCGGTTATATAACAGATTTGTGCCAAATTTTTTAATGCTAACTTACAAAATTTAAAAAATTCATTGAAAACAAAATGTTTTATTTTTTTGTTTAATTTCATGATTTTCAAGGTTTTATATAAATATGTGTTTTTAAAACAACGATAAATATTATGTTCTGTTAAAACAGCTTAGCCAAGCTACCTAATACTTACATGAACTTAACTTTCTTCTATTTTAAAATATTCTTCATCTAAAGAAATTACAACAAGTTCAAGGTCTTCGCACTATATTAAAGTGTGGTGATTGAAGCAGAGCAAAAACTTCTAACTAAGATCTTGAAAACGTTTCTGATACATACTGTGCCCAATCCAGCCATCATAACCATAATTGAAAATTAACTTGCAATGTGTCACATTTGGAAGTACGTACATACATACATATATCTAGGACCTCCTGTATGAATGTCCCAACCGTCTTTTTTTGCATTTAGTTTTATATTGTTATATCGATCTTTTGTAAAACCATTTGCTAACAAAAATGCTAAGGCTGACATTTGTAAGGGCTTAATCGAGATACATTGCTTTCATTTTTTATTGATCCATCGGCTTTTAAAACAGCAGCCATATCTTTCTCTGCTGATTTTGTAGCTGAAACTGTAGCAGCATGAACAAGCAAGGGCAACGAGTTTATGTGTTCTTTCGAAAGTTCTAGCATGCTTATAGTTAACTTCGGTGTTGAATGCTATAATTTTATCAAGCCATTCGAATTTTTTTTTTAATCTTGACATAACTCGATGACAATGTGGCCAGTGTTTTTGAAAGTATTTAACAAAAGCCCGAACTTTTTTTATTAATTTGTTCTATGTTATTTTCATTAAGGAGGTTGTCGCCAACTTTTTGCAATACATACATACATATACATGCATATGTTATTTAACTGCGGCCTCTGCTCGATTGTTGTTGATTAAAATGTCTGGCAGCTCTTGATTTTGAATACATACCTAGGTATGCTTCTGAAAAAAAAGCGATTTTTGTTTAAAAAGGGCTAATTTGTGCAAACAAAATTAGTTGCTTTAGTTAGTAACTCCACATTTACCATAAAAGCCTGTGCGCCTTTGTGTGCCTTAGAAGTTCTAATCTACGAAACACAGCTACATATACATATTTATTAAAATTTATCTGAAGAATAAAACACGACACGCGAAGACAAAAACACACAAAATGAAAAAAACTCTTACTAAGCTATAATTTACAGGTCTGACGACTTTCTTTCATTTGAAGATATATATTTTGTTGTATTTGGATAACATGAGTAGTTTTTTTAATAAATTTCTACAGATTGTAAAAAACTTTATCAGTTGTCTTTGAATGCGCACCGTTTAATCAATGTAACAGTAAAAAATTTTACCTACCAATTAATTTTTTATTTAATTAGAGTATGGTGAAAATAAAAATAAAGCTCATTTTAAAATACAAGACCATTTTTTTAAATGTATGCCAAAAAACGCTAAAAATCCCATAGTGCACTGTTCAAATATTGTGACGGGAGTCTTTAACAATTATTTTACAGACACTCTTTTGCAATTTTTTTCATACGAGTATATAAAATATTCGCCCATTTGAAAAAAAAATTCTCAGAAATTAGTGGTAATTTGTAGGCACTTAAAACTTGCAGTACACTAAATTTTATTGAGCTGTAAAACTACATGCTAAAAAAATTCTCAAAAAATATTTTTTTATATTATGGTAAAATATTTGTATCTCAATAACAGTGTTAGGATCGCTTCGAATACTAAGTTTCACTCAATTTGCTTTAATAGATACCGAAAAAACGGAGTTTTTGTATTTTTCAAATAATTCAGTTATATGGGAGGTGGGGGTGGTTATTGACCGATCTTAACCATTTTCAATACCAATTTACCATGGCCACAGAGCAATATTTGTATCAAGTTTCATTAAGATTATTATACATTGTTCACGTAAGAGCTTCCAAAGATTGCTTTGGCAAACACATCTAACGTTGTGAGTCCTTAAAAAACAGTTGGATGATTCTTACGATCTGTCTCTTAATGAACTAAGATACGGCCTGTGGAAATTCGTCAAGACAGTGATCAAGCTAGGAGTCTCTGCTGCAAATGGCATACTAAAAGCTTGTTTTGCAACTTTGTCTGCTAGCTCATTGTCCCATTCCTGTTAACTCAGCGTTAAAAATACCAGCGTTTGGTGGAAGAAGAGCTTGATGGACTTGATGATAAATTCCATCCATCCTTTGTTCAACAACGGCATAAGACGGTGATTGGTTGAGTAAGGAGCCATCAGTATAGTAGAAGATATCATTTGAACAGGATGCTTTGTATGCTAAGGTTTTGTGGTAAAATTCTGATCCACGCGTATCAGGTGGTTTTGGTGGTATTAAAATATGAGTGTCCAATAGACACTTGGATATAGCCGCAACATTGCAGGTGCTTCTGTAGCTTTTGCCGGTAGAGCTTCATTTAGTTATGGAGGCCCAGAAAGCATTATGCAGAGGATGCCAGACCATTGTGAATGCTTTTGCTGCTAGTTTTATTGAACGACTTTGTAGTGGCAATCGGAAACCATCGTAGCGGGCTTCGACTATTGTAGCTTCTATTGGAGTTGCTACTAGTAAGCCAGCTGCAGTTCTAAAACAATGATTTAAAGCAGTATATATTTAATTTACGTTAGCTTCAAAGGTGTATCCTAGAGACAGATGCATTGTTGAACTACTCCTTCAGCCAGTGACCGGCATATGTTAAGTGCTGTATCGCTGTCGAAGCCCGCACAAAGCACGGTGGCACACTTAGGCTGTAAGAAGCCCATTGTGATACCAATGGCGTAGGCCATGCATTCCCTCCCTCCCTTATTCTCAAAAATTGAACCATCCTGTGCGTTTGATATAGAGTATAAAGTTAGAGATGCTTGCCGAGTTCAAATCGGCTAGACAGTCCAAAAAGTAACTTTTGAAAAATTTTCTGCGCGTCTTGGCCAGGCCGGGGCAGTGGCAGAGATAGTGCTCAATGCTCTCCACCTCCTCCTCGTTTCGGCAGCTGCGGCAAAAATCATTTGTTGGGTAACCTAGTCTTTCCCCATGCGTGCCCATAAGGCAGTGACCGGTTATCACCCCAACTACTAATCTGAGAGAGGAGCGACCAAGCATAATGAGAGCTTTAGAGCGCTTCCCATCAACTTCCGGCCAGATTTGTCTGGTAATGAGACAGGTGGGCTCCGATGCCCACCTTAAATTTATCTTATCCATAAGCTCAGATCTTAGTCTGTGTTTATATGATGCTAAGGGTAATCCCACCTTTTTAGCAGAGTTTATTACGGGTAGCTCCGTCCCTTTCCTAGCAAGTTCATCGGCCAGGCAGTTGCCAGGAATGTCTTTATGGCCAGGGACCCACACAACACATACGGAGCACATATCTGCAAGATGGTTTAAAGCCGCTCTGCATTCAATGGCTACCTTGGAGGTTGTACCGTAGGAGTTTAAAGATTTAATAGCAGCCTGGCTATCAGAATAAATGGTGATTCCTCGTTCTAAAGAGGTACATGTTGTCAGGCCACGAGCTGCTTCCATTATTGCATTTAGTTCGGCCTGAAAAACGCTACAGTGGTCCGGTAAACGAAGGCTGAGGTTTAGATCGAGTTCGCTTGAGTGAGTCCCGCTGCCTACTCTTTCGTTTAACTTGGAGCCGTCTGTGTACACAGCCGTCGATCCTGGATCCAGGTCCACGATACCTATCCATTCGTTTCTCTCTGGGATTCTTATGGAGAACCTATTTGCAGAGAAAGAAGGGTGTAGGGTATAATCCAACTTCTTATCGGGCAGAGTTTCCAAGACTTTTGAGTGCCCATAGTCAAGATTTCTCCACGGAAGGATCGCATTTAGCCTGGCAGCACTGCAGGCCGCCAGAAATTTGCCGTAGAGATCCACCGGTGGAAGATTTAACATTATCTCTAGAGATTTGGTGGGTGTAGAGGGCAGTGCTCCCGTGGTGAGCATTGAGGCCGCCCTCTGCACCCGTTCAAGCTTGGCTCTAGTTAGAGCCCTGCTCAGTGCCGGCCACCATACGACGACCCCGTAAAAGAGAATGGGCCTTATCACAGCTGTGTACATCCAGTGTACAATGTGTGGCTTTATTCCCCATTTCTTCCCCACGGCCGTCTTACAGGCATAAAGAGCAACAATTGCTTTCTTGGAGCGGTCTTCAATGTTCCGCCTCCAGTCGAGTTTTCTATCTAGTACGATTCCGAGATATTTTACCTCGGTTGAGAGACTAAGTACCATTCCGTTTACCGATGGTAATTTGAAGTCGGGGATTTTGTATTTCCTTGTAAAGAGCACTGCTTCGGTCTTAGGAGGGTTGACGTTAAGTCCGCACTCCACAGACCAGCGGGTAACAATATTTAGAGCGTTTTGCAGTAGATCACTAATGACTTGAAGATGTTTACCCGTGGCTATGATTGCCAAGTCGTCAGCATATGCCACGGCCTTGCAGCCAGTGCCCTTCAGGTTTAAGAGTAAGTCGTTTACGGTAAGGTTCCAGAGTAAAGGTGACAAGACACCTCCCTGGGGTGTACCTCTAGCCACATGTTTGGATTTAGAGCTATCCCCTACTGTTGAGAAAATTGATCTTTTCCTGAGTAGGAACCCCACAAAATCCACCAGTCCCTGCTGTACCCCCACCATACGGAGTGATTTGATAACAGATTCGGGGTAGACATTGTTGAAGGCTCCCTCGATGTCAATAAAAATCCCCAGCGTGTACTCTTTTATGGCCAATCCTTTCTCGATCGTTGAGACGATGTCGTGGAAGGCAGTCTCCGCGGATTTGCCTTTAGAGTATGCGTGTTGGTTCGGGGAGAGTTTTTCTTTCCTTATATTACGCCGAATATGCTCGTCTATGAGCCTCTCAAGAGTTTTGATAAGGAATGAGGTGAGGCTTATGGGCCTGAAATCTTTGGGTTTTGCGTGAGCAGTCCTGCCTACCTTCGGTAGAAAGACGACGTTCGCCTTCGTCCACACATTAGGAATGTGGGTGAGGGTAAGGCATGCTGTAAAAATCTGTGTGAGAAGTGGACAAAGAAGGTCCTTCGCTGTTTGTAGTAGTGCGGGAAAAATTCCGTCAGGTCCTGGGGATTTGTAAGGTTCGAAGGACATTACTGCCCATTCCACCTTTTCGTACCTCACTATATCCCCTGCGGTATTCCCTAAGAGTGAGTTGGTTTTGTGACCTGGCAAAATGTTGGAGTCATCAGAGCACCCAGGAAAGTGGGTGGTCATTAGTAACTCCAGCATTTCGTCGGCTGTAGATGTCCATTCTCCGTTTGGTTTTTGAATAGAATTTATCGTTGGAGCACTTTTCGAGAGAACCTTCCTCAGCCTGTTGGCTTCGGAGTTTTCTTCTATGTTATTACAGAAGTTTTGCCAAGATTTGCGTTGTCGTCAAAGGTGTTAAGGCTATGAGACACATCTTGTTGTGTGCCTGAAGGCAAAGCGAAAATGTTGTCTGCATAGATACCGATGAAATCAATTAATTGTATCTCTTTCAATGTTTTGGACAAAGTGTTCGTGTATGCATTAAAGAGAAATACGGATAGTGGAGAGCCCTGTGGAATCCCATTGTCTAATTTTTAATTCTGGGATAACAATCCATTTACTACGAGTATAATATAAAACGTTGGACAAGTGAAACGAATGTTTTTCATTTTCACAAACTGAAAAGATCAGAAAAGCTCATAAAAAATTTTTGTTTATAATTAATATTTTTTAATATTTCCCCTAGTACATCTTCTCCATGATTTTTCCCTCCCTGTGATAAAGCTCAGATGTGCCGTTTATAATTTTTGCAAGAGCTTTTAACCCTTAGCCACCGATACATAAATTTAATAAAAACAAAAAATTTTAATTATTAAGACCGTTTTTTTTTCAAGCACCTCATATTTTCTCATTTCCACATACACATGCTAAATACAGTTTTTCATTCGTTTTCAGATGGAAGGCTGGTGTTGCTGCCTCATTAAATTACATCGACCTTGACAAAGAGATGAAGTCTCCAAAGCTACATCCTTATCCCAGTTGGGCGGCAAATGCTCTGCCCATCGATGTGCAGCCACAAGCTGCTAAGACTCCAGCTGGTGGACGTTTGGATGCTGAGAAGGCGCAGTCAGCTGAAACCGAACTTAAAGATAATGCTACCATTATTTCGACTTTCCGCATCCAAGTCGATACCTGCGATCGTCTTTGGGTATTGGATACTGGTCTCGCAGATATTTTGGGCAATCCCAAACAAATCACACCAAATGCTATTGTTATATTTGATTTGAAAACTGACCAACTAGTTCGCCGTTTTGCGATACCTGCAGATCAAACAAAGGAGGATACTTTCTTCGCCAATATTGTAAGTATGGATTGTGAGAAGCGATAAATGCAATATAGTCGGTACATATGTTCGTATGTATGTACATATAGGCAAAGTGTATTAATATCAAAATTGTATTTTTTTTGTATTTAAGGTAATCGATTCTGAACGCAATGAATGCAATGATGCCTACGCTTATATACCGGATTTGGGCGCATATGGACTTATAGTTTACTCATTCCGCGACAATCGTTCGTATCGCATTAAACATAATTTCTTCCATTTCGATCCACTACAAGGTGACTTCAATGTTGGTGGCGTCAATTTTCAATGGACAGATGGCGTTTTTGGTCTTTCTGTTGGCCCAACGAAAGCTGATTATACTAAAGATATATATTTCCATGCTTTAGCAAGCACCAAGGAGTTTAAGGTGTCCAATCGTGTGCTACGAAATGAAACTCACGTTACAAGTCCTGCAGCTTATTATGATTTTAAATTTGTTGGCGACCGTGGCATGAATGGACAATCAACTGCAGAAGTGTACGATAAAGAGACTGATGTTATTTTCTATACACAAGTAAATAAGGATGCAATTGCCTGTTGGAATTTGAAACGCCCATATGATTTAGAGTCACAAGGCCTTATTGATTCTGATTCGCATACGCTTGTGTTCCCCAATGATATAAAAGTTGACAATGAAGGTACAGTGTGGGTGCTGTCGGACAAAATGCCTTCATATTTATATAAAGAATTAGATCCTTCGGCAGTGAACTATCGGATTTTGAGTGGAAATAATAGAGAATTGATTAAAGGTACACCCTGTGAAAAGTCATAAGCTTCAAGAAAATATATTTGTTGGGAAAGAAATATTCTATAATGAAAAATACTAAGTACACATTTATCTTAAAGCAGTAATAGTTTAAATTTTCTATATCAAGCACAATAGTTTTTAAGTTTTTTGTATGTGCGTGCGAATATTACTACGTTTTTATTTGACATCTGCCTATATACTGTACACACATTGTGATTTTATGCAACATTAATAAACGCATTTGTGCAAAAATAAAATATGATTTTACGATTTGTATTAGTTATCTCTATATACATACTTACATATGTATGTACCTACATATGCTTTGAATAGTGCCGGCTGTGATCGAGTGGGTAACGGTGCGTGCTATTACTCGATATGCCGCTGGGTTCGAGGTTCGAATTACAGCCAGGGCAAGTAAAATCTAAATCATACAAAAGTTTGGAAATCCGTATAAATCCGTATCATCTGAAACGCGGTTTCCATGTTTCCTACAGTTTTTTAATGAATTTAAAAGTTCTTATTACGTCAAACAAAGTACATATATTAATTTTTTGAATACTTGAAAGAATGGAAATACTATTTCATTATCTAGAGTGGATCGAATATCTCCGTCATGCTTACCTCCTTACGTAATTTCAATCAACAAGATATGAAAATGGTATACACGCGAAAATCTTATTACTAAAATCTTGTTTTAATGTAATAAAATTGTTTTTATATTGTAGTTCGAATTGTTAAGGCTTTAAAAATTACTTCTATGTATATGCGAGAAATTTATTTTTTCTGCAAAAAATATGGCCTGTAAATTTATACAAAAACCTGAGTTTCACGAACTCATATAAGCATATATTACAAAAAAAAATTTAAATCAGCATGATAAAATCTACAGAAAATATGTATATATTACTCATTGAAGACCAAAATTTGATATTCACACATTTGTCCATCGAAGAGTTATATACTTATACAATAAAAATTTAATATAACGATAGTTCTTTCAAAATTTTTATATTTTTTTTTAGGAAAAAAGGTGAAAAAAAACGAACAAATACGCAAATCCGTATTTTCTTTGAAATCCGTATAAAAATCAGTATTTTTCCTCGGGTAGCTGAAAAATCCGTAAAAAACGGACAAATCCGTATATCTGGCAGCACTGGTCGCCACAAAATTTTAGGTCCCTCAATTTGTAGTATAATATAAGCACACCACAAATGGTAGGAGATGCCCGGCCAAACACTGAGCTACATATATAGTATATACATACATAGTTAGTGTAAGAGCCAAATTATTATGATTTTTATGCTTTAAATTGCTTTGTAAACTTGGTTCAACAGCTTTTTAGAAGCATTTACCCACTAGAGTTTTATTTAATTTTAATTCAGCATTTCTCATGATACGCAAATTTAAATTTTTACGTTTCGGTCATATTACATACAATAAATACATTTCAATTTCAGTCCAGCAAAATGTGAAGCCTTATAAGCAACCTATATGTCGTCATTAAGTAAATTACCAGCCAATTCTACCTTTTCCCCTGGCTTGAATGCAGGCATTCCTAGATAGGGACATGTTGAGCAACGGAAAGCATCTCCCAAGTAGCACTGAAAATATTTTGTTATTAAATATTTTGCCATTAAATAAATAAAAAGCATACTTACACTGCCACAACTTGATTTAGCATTAACAGTGTCTGGTATAGCTTTTTGCGCCGCCTCAGATTCAAGTTCTTCCGCTAATCCACAGGAGCAATTTTTACATGCCTTCCGTTTGCCTGTGGTTCCGCAAACTGCAAGCATTCACATATAAAAAATACAAAAAAATAAATTGGTAAGAATGAATTGTGTGTTCAGAGGCTCACCTCTTAGAGATTCCGGATCTGGTTTTTTCTTATCTTCTTCATCCAACAAATCATCTTCATCAATTAGCTCTTCATCACCATCGGCATTTAGTTTCCATATTGACGTCGTTTTTTGACCATCTTTCTTAGCGAATGACAACTTAACCGCTGAACCAGTTTCGTAATTCGGTTTCTGCGAGGTCAACGTCCCTTCTTCCTTATTTATGCTAACGTTAATGTAGCCAGATAGTTTTAACTCTTGCTGAAATACTTCTGGTGTTCCAAATATACTGGCCAAATATAACTTTCCGTTTGGCTTCAGAAGACGCAAAAGCTTATCGAATGCATCTGTTAACTGTGCGTTTTCAACCACAATGAGATCGAATGTAGATTCGCCGTAAGTGGCTGCATATGAATATATAAAAAGTTATTTCAGATTTATGCTTAGTCATTTCACTGCAAAGTAATTACTTACCAAAAGCCAGGCGATTTATATTCTCCAAGACAACTTCCCCTCCAGTTGCCTCCTTCAATTTTTCGGTACTAGCCTGCACAAGTGACGATTGCGCCCATATATAAAGCGTTTTCGCTGCACCTTTGAATTGTTCCATTATTTGATAGTAATTTAAGTTTTTTATTGCTAAATATCTGTATTACGTTCCGAAAAAACTTATACACACTTTAAAATTTACAGGCAGAAGTCCACAACAGCAAACAGCTGTTACATTTGACAGCAGTAGTTTTCGAAGTGCTTCAAACGATTTTCGAACATCCGTTTTGAACTTTAATACCAAAATGGTATACAATTTTTATGAAAATATGACCAATTTTTATAAATATTGAATTACGATTGAAAGATTATTTACAAGGTTTCTGCTTTAGTAAGAATTAAAAACTATTTTTATTATCATCAAAATTTCCATTGCTCCCTGCAGTGTAATTTGGATGCCTTCCTCAACAACACTTACGGTATTTTTAGAAACGATAGGGATCCAACTAATACTGGGTGCGAGCGTGGCGGAGGTGTGTTCATTGCTATCAAACGTACCTTACACGCTGAACAAATACCCATTGAAGACAACCGTCTTGAACAGATCTACGTCAGAGTCAAAGGCCTGAGTTTTGATGTCATCATAGGCTGTATCTATTTGCCGCCACAATCACTCTATGAAACTTATTCCAATCATCTCATGACTTTAACATACATTACCGAAAAATTAAGCGGCGTCAAACTTCTACATTTGGGGGACTTCAACTTACCGAGCAGCACACCGCGTTATGACTGCGAGAAACTCATCTTCGATGGTCTCGCATCACTGGAATGCCGACAACTAAACTCCATACAAATCCACAACGGCAATATATTGGACCTTTGCTTCAGCAACCTTGACATGACCATCGACAATGCATTAGCGTTTGTATTAGAAGATAAGTATCATCCTGCTCTGTCGATTCACCTTGACTTTCAAAATAGTATTAAACCATTAAACCCTGCTACTTATGCTTTTAAAAAAGCAGACTATCCTAACATCAACGCTTACTTTAACAGGACGAACTGGATTAAACTCTATGAAATAGACTCTATTGATGACAAGATTTGCTGGTTCTATAACAAACTCGAAGAAGGAATAGCACTCCATGTTCCCGTCTATAGGAAGGACAACATCGACTATCCCTGTTGGTTCTCCTACGAGCTTATACACAAAGTTAAACACAAGAAAGCAGCTCACTCACAGTTTAAGAAAAAGCAAAATAAACAGAACTACGCACGGTTTAGTAACCTCAGACTAGAATGTAAAACGCTCAGCGCTATATGCTACAGAAAATATGTTAACAAAATTGAAAACCAACTGCAATCGGACTCGAGTATTTTCTGGAAGTTTATCAAGAATAAGAAGCGCGGTAATAGTGACATACCATCCACAATGTCCTGGGATGACCGTTTAGCTGGCACTGGTGCAGATATCTGCAACTTATTTGCACTATATTTCAAGAATATTTTCACGCAGGATACTAATAATGGAACCCACACTAATACCAGCTCCAACACTATCAAACTCAATTTGAATGACTTTGAAGTCAACTTTGATGACGTCTATAAGCAGCTATCTGCACTAAATCCCAATAAAGCAGCAGGTCCGGATGGGATTCCAAATATTTTTCTGAAGAATTGTGCAGCTGGGCTCTGTGAGCCACTCACTCACATCTTTAGCAAATCCCTCCAATTGGGTATCTTCCCAAGTTGCTGGAAGCTATCCTACGTCTGCCCGATCCACAAAGATGGTCTCAGATCGGATGTGTATAATTACAGACCTATTTGTATTCAGTCCGCACTAGCCAAACTCTTCGAGAAACTGGTCTTTCCCCAACTCTCCGAGGCTTTCAAAGACACTATCTCTGTCAGGCAACACGGATTCGTTGGTGGCAGATCGACCTCATCTAATCTCTTCATTTATGTCAACTATATACTGAACGCAATGAACAACAGTCTTAGGACACATACAATATACACAGACTTCAGCAAAGCTTTTGATCGAGTTAACCATGAGGTGCTAATAAAAAAAACTGCATGATTACGGTGTGGAGGGAAAAGCACTGAGTTGGCTCTGCTTATATTTAGCAGATAGGCGCCTTCCGGTTAGGATTGACGGGCATCTTTCGACTGCATACGAAGTAACATCCGGTGTCCCACAGGGGTCTCACTTAGGTCCACTTCTTTTCAACATCTACGTCAATGACATCGGGAATAACCTTCACTCCGAATACCTGCTCTACGCGGATGACCTGAAAATATTCAGGACAATCGCTAATGATTCGGATCTTCTGCTTCTACAGCGGGACATTGACGAGCTATCAGCATGGTGTACTGCCAACAAACTGGATCTCAATATCAACAAGTGTGCTGTGATGTCCTGCTCTCGTTCACATACAAGTGTGCCGGCTGATTATAAACTTAATGGCCAAAGGTTACAAGAAGTTGATTGCATCAAGGACCTGGGGATTACAATCGATAACAAGTTATCTTTTGCGAAACATGTTGACAAAGTCACCCTACAGGCTTTCAGAGTTCTCGGTTTGGTCACAAGAATAGGGAGAGAGTTCTCTAACCCATATTCTATGGTGAATCTCTACTCAGCGCTGGTTCGGCCTATTCTCGAATATGGTACCGTATCTGATCACCTTTCACAGATACCCTTGTTAAGAGAATTGAGAGGATTCAAGACAAGTTCTGCAAAACTCTGGCTTTTCACCCTACCTTAAGAGCATATTCTCTTTTTAATGATGAAATTCGCTCACGATACAAAATTGATGACCTCGAGTCTCGTCGCAAGGTCGCTGACCTGGCGTTATTTTATAAGGTATCAAATGGTTATATCGATGCTTCGGACGTACTCAGCAGTTTTGAGTTCGCTCCGACTGGGCTCGCGCTCAGGCGTCATCGTCTGTTAAAAACTATTAAAACCCAGAAGAACTACGTTGCTCATGGACCGCATAACAGAATTGCTAATCTGGTTAATCTTCACCACGGCGACGTCGACTTCTATGGCGGCTCATACCCTGCATTTTTAAACAATATTAAAAAACTACTACTTCCCTATCGTTAATTTAATTCAATTTAATTTATACCTGTTCACTAGTGGACTTATCTCTGTTATTTAGTATTATTTATATAAATTATTTATTCTCAACGATGTATACTGCCGATTGGCGTTTTCAATTAAATAAATAAATAAATAAAATATATGTATTTAATAAACTTTTTTTTTTCGAAATGTATGTATGTATGTATTTGTATTTGTTTTCTTTAAAATGTAAAATATTTTTTGTTAACGATGTTTATGCTATTATTAAAATGTTTTCTATAATGTATACGCATCTGCGCGGCTGGCTCATATAAGCAGAGACTGACATAAACGTGACATCTTCTATATCCCTCATGCAAATATCTGCAAAGCCGGTTTCGTATTTGTGGCGGCAGAGAGACTTCGTAGTCATTCCGGTGTACGGTGTCTATGTACCGCCGCTGAAGAACTCATTTGAATTCAATGAGCCTAAAATAACTGGCACGACGAGAAATTCTGAAAGACGTTGTCTAGAGACCGAAATGTGTGAGTGCGAAGATTTTGAGATGCTACCCAACATGACAAGTATCCGAAAATTCTTTCAGAAGGTGCGACGGCTTACAGAAGGTTTCAATACCAGGGTGTATTCCTTAAATATTGACAACGACGACCGCATATTTAAATTATGAAGAAAAATAAAAAAAAACCTTATCAGTATGGCTTTAGACCTGGTAAATCAACCATTGATCTAATATTTACCGCAGGTCAGATATCGGAAGAGACCCGAGAAAGAAGACACGCACCATCTTTTTCTCAATTTCAGAAGTGATTTCGAAAGCCGCAATATCTTGAAATCAAACAAATAATCTCTCGTGCCAACAAGTGCTACCTCGGACTGAGTAAACAAAAACCACATGCTATGAGTCTCCCATAAGGCCATGTCGCTCGAATGGATGAGAGCGCTTCAGTCATGAAGGTTTTTGACGTGGTACACTTGGTGTTTTCATTTGGCGTGGTAAAAGATAGAGAAAGCTGCCAAACTATCATGAGATTGACCAAAATCGCGGTTAAAGTGCCAATTAAGTAAGGGCCAGTTTTTCAGTGCTGGTTTAAACTCAGTTTAAACTAAGTTTAGTTAAACTCAGTTTAAATTTAAATTTAGTTTCCTTGCGCTCAATAAAATATTTTGCAACCAAAACGAAGTAGTCAGCACACAGCTGATAAGTTAAACTAAGTTTAACCGAGCACAATCGACCGTTTAAACTCAGTTTAAACTCCGTTTAAAGTTGACTGAAAAACTGCATACTGAGTTTAAACTTAGTTTAAACGACAAACAGAGTTCAACTTGCACTGAAAAACTGGCCCTAAGTATATGAATGCATTTTTTTTGTTAAGAAAAAATTTATGTTGTTTGCATTAAATATTTTTAATTCACATCTGAACTGTAAACATAAATATACATATATATTTTAGAAAAATTAAATGTCCAATCGAGCTGATGAAAACTAACAAGCTAAAAAAAGTTTTTTTTTAATTGAAACAAGTTTCGGTAGATATTAAAATCCAAGGAAAATATAATATTTTATGAAACAAATTTTTAAAAGAGTTGATAAAATTATTCTTTGATTCAAATATTTAAAAATACAATAAAAAATATATACATATGTTCCTTATGAAAAAAATATTTGCCGCTCACATCAAGGTTGTTCCATAGATAAATTTTGAATGCGCACATGCTCAACAAAACTTCGTTGAATTGAATACCATTTAAGTTGGTATAAATAAATTGAAAATTCTTTTCTTAAATAAATGTTCGTTATTTTTCTATTGGCCTAATAAATGTTTTAATAATTGACAATTTTATTGAGCTCGAGGTCAGTTTATGGAAGACTTTATGTAAAAAAAAACAACAACAGTTTTTAATGGTAGTAGTTATAGTACTATTTCGAAAATCTAAACATTTCCTCAACAGACTTGTTTTTATTTAATTAATAATATTTTTATTCTTAATCACCACTTTCCCGGCTTTGAAGTTGCAGAGCCAACACGCTACATGCTGTACTATGGTAGCCAAGTGAGCTGTTGTGTTCCTTAAACAAAACAACTACAAACAAGAGCAACTGATCTGCCGCTATTTAGGGCCGGTATTACAATGCATTTTTAAGTCGAACTTAAGTCTAGTTTAAGATTTTGCATTTCACCAATCAAATCTTAAGCTCGACTTAAGTTGAACTTAAGTCGCCGAACTTCTCGTCTTAAACTGATCTTATCTTTGCGACCAGCTGATCATTGCTTGTCAAATAAAATTATAAAGACTTAAATACAAATATTTGAAAAAATCTAAAGAATTTTCGAAATACGGAATTTGAATGGGGAAGACATTAACTTAGATTACGAGGAAGTTATAAATATTATTGCATTAAGGAGAACTAAAGTAATATCAATTGTCGATGAGAAAGATTTTCACCACCGATTTTATTTCAATAATGCTTGAAATGTCCTTAAATTGATAATATCGAATTAAAGCAAAAGACTATCAGGTATGTGTATCCTTTATTATTTCCAAAGAAACAGAAACTACTTTAATTTGTCTCAGGAACCATGCTTTGTGTCAGGAAAGTATATAAGCTACTGTCTCACGAGCCATAACATACGAGTTCACGCCACACCCTATAGCATTTATAAAACTTCGACAAAGAGAAAAAAGGACAGCGTCAAAATTTATTTTGCCCCTAGATTGCCCACCAAGTGAATCTAATTCGGATCCAAATTGCTTTTTCTCTTTGTATTTTAAATTTTGTTTAAATTAAATAAATCTATTTCTGTAATATATGAACTTGAAAATACTTTTTTAACTAACCGCATACAAATCTATTTATATGAGTTATTTTCTATTTGAACAAATTTCAAAACATGGAAAAACAAAGCAAATGCTTGTGGTGCTACCATATTTCTGAATTAAATATTTTCCATACTTAAGTCTCCATTGTAAAACGCAAATGTGTGCAAAATCTTAAACTGGTCTTAGCTAAGATTTGTCTTAACTAGAACTTAAGTTCAACTTAAGATTGGATTGTAAAACCGGCCCTTAAACTTGTTTGTGTGGTTATTGTTTGTGTTTTTTGGCAAATTCTGTTTTTATTTAGTTATTCACTTATACATTTTTGTTATTTTTCTATTGGCCTGATAAATTTTTTAATAATTGACAATTTTATTGTGCTCGAGGCCAGTTATAGTACTAAAACTTCTATCAATAAAAACTGTTGTTGTTTTTTTACACAAAATCTTCCATAAACTGGCCTCGAGCTCAATAAAATTGTCAATTATTATTTTCCTAAAATAAAATATGTTAAAAGAAAATGGTTTATAGATCGTTTCCTTTTGATATATAAAAAAAAATATTTTCAGAAAAATGTACATTAAACATATTTTGACCGTTCTTGAGAATTAACGTACAAATAAATCATAAAAACACATTTATCATTAATGCCACCGTCTCGAACATGCTCTTAATTTTCGATTTAGTTGTCAAAAATTCGAACTGTCAAAATTGACATTTCACTCAACTGGCAACTGTCTTTTACGACTCCATCTTGAACCGCGTGGACATCTTTTCCTAAAGGTTAGTGAATTAATAAAAAAGTCGACAATAAAAACTATTCTTTACATAAAAATACAATACAATATTGTTTAAATAAGTGTATAATAAATGTTATATAAAGTGAATACTAAAATTTTGAATTTTACAGGCTACCAAGGCAAACACAAATATGACCAATTCAAAGGGTTATCGTCGCGGAACCAGAGACATGTTCTCTCGCCCCTTCCGCAAACATGGTACCATCCCGCTATCTACATATATGCGCGTCTTCAAAAACGGTGATATTGTTGACATCAAAGGTCATGGTGCTGTGCAAAAGGGTATGCCCTACAAAGCGTACCACGGCAAAACCGGCCGTGTATACAATGTTACCCCGCATGCTGTTGGTGTCATTGTAAACAAACGTGTACGCGGAAAGATCCTACCCAAGCGTATCAATGTACGCATTGAACATGTGCATCACTCCAAGTGTCGTGAGGATTTCCTTCGTCGCGTCAAGGAGAACGAACTTAAGCTGAAAGAAGCAAAGGCTAAGGGAGTTTATGTGAACTTGAAGCGTCAACCCGCCCAACCAAAGAAGGCGCACTTTGTTAAGAAAATTGAGGAGCCAATTCTATTGGCACCAATTCCATACGAATTCATTGCTTAAGTGGAGCATGTTTGATGTATGTAAAACGTTTTTTAGAAAGTATGTTTACAGATAATAAATAGAAGAAGTTTCTATAACAATGCTTATGTGTTGAGTCGAAAATACTGTTGGTACAAAACAAATTAAATTAGGAAAGAATCAATAAGAATTTGCAAGGCGATGGTAGTGATCGGGATGGTCGCACGACAACTATTGTGAAATTACTGGTATAAAAAAATGCGTTTGTCCTTATAGAAGTTGTTGTTGGTGTTGTTGGTGTTGGTGTTGTTGTTGATATAGCAGTATAAAACATTCTGAAATGATAGTCCTTGGCCGGATATAAATCGAGGAAGATGTGTCGGTCTGCTTTTCATGATTTCGGCAAACCAGATAAATATTTCCATTAATTATTGGTTTGGAGTAAAAATTATGCTTTATGTGTGAAATGCACAACATGCCCTATTCAGGTTTGAACATATGTACGTAAGTCTATCCCGACGTGTTTCCTCATAAACTGTGCAAAACATATTTATGTGCCCTTAACTAATTTATTTAATCTTTCTCTTAAGCTTGGGATTTTCCCTTCAGCTTGGAAAGAATCATTCATTATACCACTTTATAAGACCGGGAGTAGGTCCTCTATAGAAAATTACCGCGGTATAGCTAAGCTTTCTGCTATTCCTAAATTATTCGAAGCTATTGTTGTTGACCATTTAACGTATTCCATATCCTCTACAATTTCTAGCACACAACATGGGTTCTCTAAGGGTAAATCTACCGTTACAAACTTGCTTGAGTTCATAACTCATGTTTCAAATGGATTCAGAGAATTTATGCACACTGATGTTATATACACTGATTTTAGTAAAGCATTCGACAGAGTAAGTCACTCTTTACTGATCCATAAACTCGATCTCCTTGGTTTTCAACCTAATCTCCTTCGTTGGATGGCTTCTTACCTCATTGACAGAACACAACGAGTTCTTTTTAAAAATAGTTCCTCAAACATTATTCATGTTTCTTCAGGGGTCCCGCAAGGAAGTCACCTTGGTCCGATTCTGTTTTTACTTTTTATAAATGACTTACCTTCTGTAATAAATTATTCAAAAATTTTATTGTATGCTGATGATGTAAAGCTTTTTAGATCGTATCATTCTGTTGAGGAAAGGTCCTTACTACAAGCGGATTTAAATAGCATGACTAACTGGTGTGAAATAAATTACATGCCACTAAACCTTAAAAAATGTAAAGTAATGTGCTTTTCTCGCAGAGCAGTTCAACCAACATCTTATGAAATAGGTAACCATAACCTCGAACAAGTGTTTAACTTTGTTGATCTTGGAATTACAATGGATCCGAAATTTAATTTTAATCTTCACATCAATGTTACAGTTAACAAAGCCAAGGGTGTTTTTGCATTTGTAAAACGGTGGTCAAAAGAATTCAATGACCCTTACATCACGAAGGCTCTGTTCACAACGTTAGTGAGGCCCATACTGGAATATGGATCTGTTGTTTGGAACCCGCGCTATCAAGTTCATTCCGACAGAATAGAGTCCATTCAAAAACAATTTCTGCTTTTTGCTTTAAGGAATTTTCGTTGGGATTCTCAGTACAACCTGCCGCCATATAAAAGTCGTTTAAAACTCATTAATCTTCCTACACTTGCTAGTCGTGGAGAAATGCTAGGCATTGTATTTTTGGTCAAGTTACTGACAGGCTTGATCTCTAGCCCATCTCTTCTTAGCGAAATAAAACTTAACGTTCCCTCCAGAATTTCAAGACATTTCCGGCCTCTCTTTCTGAAGCCATGTAAAAGTAATTTTGAGTTAAATGAGCCACTCCGTAGTTTGTGTCAGGATTTTAACACTCACTCCGGTTCTTTTGATATTTCAGACTCACTTTTTTACATAAAGAAAACTATACTCAATGCTCTCAATAATTGGTACATACATACATATACATTTATTACTATTCGATCAGCTGATGAGCATTTGTTCTGTAGCTGAACAGTTTTACGGGCGGTCTTCACCTGCTTTCAATGCTAGGTTGCTTTCTGCTTCTTGTCGTCGCAAGCGAGAGAGAGATTTGTTCACTGGGCATTTTGAAAGCATACTTTTTCATTTGCAACATGTCGTAGAGCAAGAAGGTTCGTGCCCTGCGTGCTATTCAAACTCCAAACCCACTCATATTGTCGGTATAAATTAATTAATTTACAAAGATCAGTAACGCGACACTCGATTTTATCAATATATATTATTAAAAGGCTTTTTTGTGCTCGAAGAGCCTATGATAAACGATGTTGCCACAATGAAAGATGCTACGAAATGCGAAAATGGCTGTCAAACTACAAAAATGACAGCTGAAAGCAAGCGACCGCTCGCTTACCGATCGGTTTGCTAGACGAAGCATACTTTCAACTTTTTGCGGTCTTCACGTGCGACATGTCGCTAGCTTTCAGAAGTAAGCGAGCGTTGAAAGCAGGTGAAGACCGCAAGTTAGATCTCGACACTTAACAAACCTCTGCCTTTCATGACTCGGCGCAATATATATGAAAAAACAAATTTTTTTTTTTATATATCCGTGCGTCATGCGGATGCGCCCCTCGCGTCGGTCGGGCGGGTATGGAGGGATACAACCGTTGGGATTATTATTATTATTATTATTAAGTTGTAAGGGAAAAGGAGTATAATAATAATGCCGTTTTATCCCTCCATACCCGCCCGACCTACGCGAGGGGCGCATCCGCATGACGCACGAATATATAAAAAAAAAAATTTTTTTGTTTTTTTTCATATACATATGTTGCGCCGAGTCATGAAAGGCAGAGGTTCGTTAAGTGTCGAGATCTTAAACTGTTCAGCTACAGAACAAATGCTCATCAGCTGATCGAATAGTAATAAATGTATATGTATGTATGTACCAATTATTGAGAGCATTGAGTATAGTTTTCTTTATGTAAAAAAGTGAGTCTAAAATATCAAAAGAACCGGAGTGAGTGTTAAAATCCTGACACAAACTACGGAGTGGCTCATTTAACTCAAAATTACTTATATATGGCTTCAGAAAGAGAGGCCGGAAATGTCTTGAAATTCTGGAGGGAACGTTTAGTTTTATTTCGCTAAGAAGAGATGGGCTAGAGATCAAGCCTGTCAGTAACTTGACCGAAAATACAATGCCTAGCAAGTGTAGGAAGATTAATGAGTTTTAAACGACTTACATATGGCGGCAGGTTGTACTGAGAATCCCAACGAAAATTTCTTAAAGCAAAAATCACAAATTGCTTTTGAATTGACTCTATTCGGTCGGAATGAACTTTATAGCGCGGGTTCTAAACAACAGATCCATATTTCGATATTGGCCCCACTAACGTTGTGAAAAGAGCCTTCGTAATGTATGGGTCATTGAATTCTTTTGACCACCGTTTTACAAATGCAAAAACAGCCTTGGCTTGGTAACTGTAACATTTATGTGAAGATTAAAATTAAATTTCGGGTCCATTGTAATTCCAAGATCAACAAAGTTAAACACTTGTTATGGTTACACATTTCCTAAGAAGCTGGTTGAACTGCTCTGCGAGAAAAGCACATTACTTTAAATTTTTTAAGGTTTAGTGGCATGTAATTTATTTCACACAAGTTAGTCATGCTATTTAAATCCGCTTGTAGTAAGGACCTTTCCTCAACAGAATGATACGATCTAAAAAGCTTTACATCATCATAAAAAGTAAAATCAGAATCGGATCAAGGTGAATTCCTTGCGGGACGCCTGAAGAAACATAAATAATGTTTGAGGAACTAATTTTAAAAAGAATTCGTTGTGTTCTATCAATGAGGTAAGAAGACATCCAACGAAGGAGATTAGGTTAAAAACCAAGGAGATCGAGTTTGTGGATCAGTAAAGAGTGACTTACTCTGTCGAATGCTTTACTAAAATCAGGGTATATAACATCAGTGTGCATAAATTCTCTGAATCCATTTGAAACATGAGTTGTGAACTCAAGCAAGTTTGTAACGGTAGATTTACCCTTAGAGAACCCGTGTTGTGTGCTGGAAATTGTAGAGGATATGGAATACGTTAAATGGTCAACAACCATAACTTCAAATAGTTTAAAAATAGCAGAAAGCTTAGCTATACCACGATAATTTTCTATAGAGGACCTACTCCCGGTCTTATGAAGGGGTATAATTAATGATTCTTTAAAAGCTGAAGGGAAATTCCCAAGCTTAAGAGAAAGATAAAATAAATTAGTTAAGGGCTCATAAATATGTTTAGCACAGTTTATGAGAAAACACGTCGGGATCGAATCGGGGCCAGCCTTAAATGATTCTCTTAAGTTACTCAAATAATAAAATACTTCCTCGGAAGATATCTGCAGAATAATAGCAGAGGTGAGGGAACTGAGTTTATATGGATAAGGTTTGCTCAGAGGCGAGTTAATGGAGTAATTTGACCTAAAGAATTGGGCAAACATGTTGGAAATTGATTGGGAGTCACAAGAAACGGCATTTAGATATTTCATACTGCGTAAGCTTATGACTATTATGTATGAGGTGGCTAGTGCATAGTTGCCGGTCTACTAGCCACGGCTACTAACATCGTTCTTCGTATTTTGTATGGCGAAAAGCTCATACATTTCCTTTACTTTTTTGACAAGTATGTTTTGAAGAAAAAATCTAAAGATCGTTTTAAAAAAGAAATATTTACTTTCAGTAGCCGATAGCCAGAAACGGGTTGCCTTGCGTAATGAAAATTCCAGTATAGTTGCTTAGCGGCTACTAGTATCCATACATAATAGGGGAATTAGCATAACGCGTTTAAGCGTCGTGATGAGATGTGCTGATCTCGGAATAGTAACGGGTGTTTTTTTTAGGGGTATAGAACTTCGAATTGAAATAAAACACAAGAAAATCGTTTTAAGGTCCATCAATTTAGCTTTATTGGAAGGATAATTTTATGCCATTAATGTTTAAATATGATTTCGGGCATGTGGCCGCCGCGGCTGGCTCGAATAAAGCCAATTCTACAGGTCCAATTTTCAACCACTTTTTCGAGCATATGGGGCCGTATGTCGGCAATAACGCCACGAATGTTGGCTTCCAATTCCCTTAACGTTTCTGGTTTGTTCGTGTAGACGAGCGACTTCACATATCCCCAAAGAAAATAATCCAATGGTGTCAAATCACACGATCTTGGTGGCCAATTGACAGGTCCATTCCGCGAAATTATGCGCTCAGCGAATGTTTCCTTCAATAAATCGATTGTGACGTGCGCTGTGTGGCATGTAGCGCCGTCTTGTTGGAACCACAACTCATCCACATTCATGCCATCCAATTCGGGAACAAAATAGTCGGTTATCATGGCTCTATACCGGTCTCCATTAACGGTAACTGCCTCTCCAGCATTATTGCGGAAGAAGTATGGCCCAATGACTCCACCAGCCCATAGAGCACACCAAACAGTCAGTTTTTGTGGATGTAATGGCGTTTCAAGGGTCTCATGTGGATTCTCTTCACTCCAAATGCGGCAATTTTGCTTGTTGACGTAGTCATTCAACCAAAAATGAGCCTCATCACTGAACAAAATTTTGCGATGAAAATCAGCATCGAGATCAATCTCATTTTCGACCCATACACCAAAATCACGACGCATTGCATGGTCTCGCGGCTTTAATTCTTGCACAAGCTGGATCTTGTAAGGTCGCAAGCCAAGATCTTTGCGCAAAATCTTCCATAAAGTTGATGGACAAAGCTCCAATTGCTGTGCACGGTGGCGAATCGATTCATTCGGGTCCTCTTCAACACTTTGCTCTACAGCGGCAATTGTTTCTTCGGTGCGCACTGTTCGACGTCTCTGCGGATGCGTATTATCACACAGAGTAAACGTAGTGCGAAAACGATCCATGGTTAACCGAATTAATTGCTCTGATGGACGATTATGTCGACCATAAAATGGACGGAGCTCACGGTAAACTTCGCGAACTGAACCATTATTTTCGAAATAAATTTGCACGATTTGCAAGCGTTGTTCTTTTGTCAACCTGTTCATGATGAAATGGCAAACCAAACTGAACATAAATGACATTAGAGTTGCCAGATTTGACCACAAAATGCCAGTTTTATCTCTATTCGAAAAACAAACCTGTAAAAAAAACACCCTTTAGTACAACTTTTCCATAAAACCAATCGGCATTGAAGCTCATAAACAATTAAAAATAAATACATTAATGAATTCGCTTTGGGTAGTACACAACCAAAGATAATATGATACGAAACTTCTCTCTTTCGCTTGCTGCGAGAGCCCATGATCTCACATTTTGGGCTGGCAACAAAGCCGAATCATGGGCTACTGAACAGCTGGCACGCAAAAAGGTGGGCTACCAGAGGCAAATGCGTGGAAATAGCTATAATTTTTATTTGGATAAAAAAAGCGAGTAAATGTTATTTTTTTATAGAATGTGTCTTGAAATCTCTAAATTAAGAGTTAAATTTAATATATAAGTTTTAGCAAACTATGAAGGTTTTGATTTACATACAAAATATTGTATTTTATTTTAAAAATATATACCAAAACTATTTTTCAAAGCGAGCTGGGTTAATATTGCATTTTAATATACATGATTAAACATGTTTGTTTATAAGAAAACACGCTATATCTTAAATTTATGTTTAATGCATATGTATATAAAAGAAGTTTTTGCAAAATATGAATTTCTGCGATATTTTAATTGTTTTCATTGTTTTGATTTTATATATATTATCTTCTGGCATTAAGGTAAATAACATATCTTATTTACTCTTATTTTTATTGCATTTTCATTCATTTCGTTAGCAAACCTCAACGGTGGCGAAGAAAGTGCAAAATTTCCAAAAAATGCAATAAAACCCCCAGATACTATTTCTACAGAGTGGCCCTTTTGGATCTTAATTCTCTTTGTGAAAAAGTATGCTTTCAAAATGCCCAGTCAACAAAACATTCTCTCGCTTGCGACAACACCAAAGATAATTTGCTGGCAGGCCTTTTACTTATATACGCTTACCACCACCTTAATAAATCCGCCTTGCTAACAACACTGCTGCCTGACGACGACCAATTTTGACATTTGCGCAATTTGATGAAAATTTCAGCAACGTGCTTTTCAATTTTCCTCGCACACGTCTGCAATTCTATTTAACTACGACTTAAACCAAAAGATTGGTTTAAATATACGTAAAATAAGACATGTTAGGTATCTTTGAGATCAATATAACGAAGAATAGTAAATGCACAGTAATTCAAGTGAAACGCGGAAGTAAAAGAACATTTCAACCATTGGGTTCTGAAAATTACGCCCCGACTTCTGAAGGTTAATCAGTGCCTAAACGCTGTGGGATCTTACCGCAGCTGAATCTATTAGCTTGGTGATTGTGTATCATTGTGAAATTATTAATTTAATTTACAAATACCGCTAATTGAGCAACAATGTCGATGTACAGCGTGAAAACAGGACTATCGTCCATCCTCAAAGTTTATTCGCCAGCGGAGCGCGAGAGGGCTAAAAACATTGCTATAAATAAAGTTCGATTTGAGATGCCCAAACAAAAGGGAATCTTAGATGCAGTTGAAGCCGTCAATGCCCACAATAATTTTCAACCGTTAAATGAATATGTGGCATTTTTAAGGGAAACGGAATTAAATGTAAGCTCTATAAAACAATTTACATTTTTAAATTTTACGGACTTACTATTCTAGGATGCTGAATTCTTGCATACCATGTCAGATGCACACAAATTAATAAACGATCTCAGTCCAAAGTTTACAAATCTAGTAGAGGCTCTGATGTCGCTTCCATGGACTAACAGGCAACCAACTGCTATACAGGCCTATACGGAATTTTGTATTGATATTATGGTTGCGCACAATAGATATGTACAATTTGGTATACCTAATTTGATTTCGTTGTGGATACCAGCGGATGCAGATGAATCGCTTTGGCCGAATGGATCACCGGTAGAAAGTGTTAAGACCAAACTAGAGGCAGTGCATAAATTATTAGATCGTATTCTAACAGCGATACCAATGAGTTTTGAAGTTGTGCTGGAAGCTATTGAACAGCAATATCCATATTTTAAGAAAGGTACGCACGCCATTGCTGGCTATTTACATAATGTGTTATGGTTGATCGATTACAAACCTATTTTTACGGAGTTTGTGCTGCAATTGGTGATACAAAAGTAAGTTTCTTTAAAATCGAATTTTGAATATAGTTTTGAATGTTAGGCACTTTGTTCTGTAGATTAATTTTGCTAGACGTTAACGCGCCACGCAGTGAAATTGAAGAAACAGAGTGCGACGAAGAAGAACTTGAAGAAGCGGACATTTTCGAAATGGACGACTGTCAAAAAGGTAAGGATTTAATTTAAAAAACTTTATAATGCAATTTCTTTGTAATATTTGCGAATTATTGCATTTGCAAAACTAATCCCTAATGCAATAGATGACAATTTATTGACCATGAAACATCCAATTGCTCGTACCCTCGATATATGTATGGAGAAAATGCTAAAATTCTTGAATTCGCATAGCCCTAATTCACAGAATATAAACTCAGAACAAAAACTGCAACAGAACAAATTTTGGAAAATTCTGCTCTTGGCATTCGATAATGTGATACTACCTTCCCATAATACCCATCATGTGCAGTTTTTATTATTTTATTATTGTAGCTTTAAGGTAAGATTTTGTGTTACTGCAAAAAAAAATTACATATGTATATAATAACAATAAAATGTAAAAATTTTGGTTTACAGAATACCGTCAGCGAAGCTTTCTTAACCTCATTGTGCGACAAAATTAAAAATCCCAATGTATCGCCTGTCATACGACAGGCTGCTGTTGGTTATATAGCGAGCTTTTTGGCGCGTGCAAAATTCGTGCCCATAACGTAAGAAATTTATTTTAATTCTTTCTAAAAAAATATATGTACATATATAACATAGTGTCACATTTTCTAATTTAACAGCGTCCTAAAGTACTACTTGAAAGAGCTTTGTGATTGGGCGCATCAGTATATACAACACTGTGATCAATATCGTCAAAATGGTTCGCTAAAAGCAAATATCGTTTTCTTCTCATTGTGCCAAGCCGTTTTCTATATTATAGCTTTTCGTAGTCGAGATTTAACGGCTGATAGAAAGAGTAGGTTGTCATGATTGCGAATCAGTTAACAAACTGATTTCCACTTGTATTTATCATTTCAGGCTTACTCTTCTTGCAATCATTACAATTATCTGCCATAGTCACCTGTAACTTTAATCCTTTGCGCGTTTGTCTGCCTGCTGTAGCCACGGCATTTGCAGGCGTTACGCGTGCATACCAACTAGGTTATTGTCACGCAATTTTGGAGCGGAATGCTAGACGAAAATTAGCGACAGTGTATGCAAATGATACAGCGACACCAGAGGAAGCTCTTGACACTTTCTTTCCATTTGACCCGTATTTGCTTAAACTGTAAGCATAATTATTTTAATTTGAAATATGAAAAAAATGTATGTATTTAATTGTATATTACACTTTAGGTCCGAAAAGAAAATAGCATGTCATTATATGCAATATCAAGCCAGCGAAGCTGAAGAAGCTGCAGTAGTTGCAGTTCACCAAAGATCACCGCTACGTCAACGCAAACGAGGCGATTCGGAAATGTATGATGACATTGATGATTTCATTGTAGCCGATAAGAGACAAAAAACTATAGAGTTAGCTCGCAGTCAAGAGCGAGAAGCGCAATTCACATACGGATTGTCGCCGGGATTTCATACATAAATTGAAGTGATAAAGTAGCAAAACAGAAGTAACTTATACTCAAAATATACGTATATCTACATACCTATGTATAAGTTTGTTAAAAAAAAATTGTCTGCAAGATTCTAAGAGAAAAGTTTTAGGAGAGTCCGATTGCTTTAACTAAAATTGCATTAAAGTCCTATGAGTTTTAGTTGATAAATACAAAGTATAGTGCTTTTTGCAGTTAATATATAGGCTATGTGTATTAAAAAATTTAAACGAAATAAATTCGTTACGGCAAATTCTTTTATGCTTGGTTTATTGTACCAAAAATGAAATTATATTCTAGAAAATAGATTAGTTGTATATGACCATTACTTTGAAATCAAAATACAATTTTAGCAGAAAATGAAAATTAATTCGTTTCTATCATTCTATACATGTATATTTTTGCATTCCATGTGAAACTTTCATATGAGCAATCCTCTGGCCTGAAGTACGGAATTTAAGCTCACAATGTCCACAATCAAACGGTTGCACGCCTGTATGTAGCCTTAAATGCACATTTAGTGACTTCTTAGTTGTATAAGATTTCCCACAAACGATGCAAACATTTTTGCGTCGTTCCGCTGTATGTGTCAACTCGTGCTGTTTCAGCGTTCCACGCAAGCCGAAACACTTAGCGCAGGTGGTACATTTATGCAATCGTTCGCCAGTATGTGTCACTAAATGACGCTTTAGATCACACGATTTTTTGAATTGACTTAAACATATGTGACATTTGTACTTGTTTGCCGATGGATGCAATTTTGAAGCAACTCTCCGTTCGCACTTATTTTTAGGCGATATTCCGTGGAACGGCACAAACTTTATGGTGGCTTTGGTGGCAGCATCAACCACCATTACTAAGGCATTTACAGATCTCGGTATAAACGTAGTTTGTTCCTCCTCCATATGGTTCGTTGTGCCAGTGTTCAATAAACGTCTCAAATGAGTAAGCATATGAGACTTACAGTGAGATTGGATTTTGAAAATTTGCGCACAATAGGCGCATTTGAAGCGACATGCACGGCTATAGACGCCGTGATGGACGCGTCGGTGATTACACAGAACATATGAATTTGAAAAAAGTCTGCAATGTTGAGTGTGTAATTTTAACTATAATAAAAATTTTAATAAACAAGTCGGTATTTACCTGTTGCAGGTAAAGCATTTATACTTTAGCGAATTTCGTTTTAATTTTAATTTAACAACATTTGCAAACACTTTGATTGGCGGTGGTAATAATTGTTGCACATATTGCAAGTCTTCATCTACCCTGGCATGCACATGGGACCATAGCCGAGTGCTGGAACTAAACGTGGCCTCACACGTCTTGCATTTGTATTTGACTATGAAAGTATCCGCGTGTGTGCTAAGTGAAATATAATTAGCACAATATTTATCATTGATTATTTTCAGTAACATACTTTAGGTGCTCATCCAGTATTCTCAGAGAGTTAAATGGTTGACCGCAAACTGCGCAGGCGTAGTGTTTTTTGAATATACCTTCATGTTCGTCTAAACTATGTATCCTTCCATGTTCTCTTAATTTTGTTTTGGTGCTAAACGCGCCTTGGCAAAATGAACACTTGTAAGGTTTTTCTCCAGTATGAACTCGGCGGTGTCTTAAAGATGTACAAACATACATATTTAAAATTTTATTTTTTTGTTGTAAAAACTCTTTATAAGCCGTACCTACCTGGTAATATCATAAGATTTTCGAAACTGTTTCAAACAGAACTCACACACATATTTGTAGCATCTACTCGTATTCGCAGTGCGTTGCAAACTCAAATTAAATTCAGTGCCCTGTTCATCTAAATGATCCATAAGCTGTACGTCAATGGATACAGGTTTGTCCACGTGTTTTTGCAGAGCTTTATCTGCTTTGAGATGAATGGTTGTAGTATTTTCTGCATTTTCTTCGATAGTTGGCGCTTCCAATGCTTGCATTTCAGTTTGAAACGATTTAAGTTGCTCTAAAACATTTTGCGTCAACGTTAAATCATCATCTAAACTAGTAAGATCCAATCCATTGTCACTGTGTACAGTTTTTAAGTGTCTACTAAACTTTTGTTTATTGATGAAAAAAGCGGAACACTTTTCGCAGGCATAGGCAAAACCTTTCGTTTTTCTCACAACTTCCGGCGGATGTACCTTTTTGTCGTGCAAACTTAAATTGCTTTTTTGGCTGAAACTGTGAGGAAAAATTATTGCGATGCATTTAATCAATAATTATGTATGTATGTAATAGTAACATTTACTTGAGTGGACACTTGGCACATTGATAGCGTCTGCTTTTGGAGTTATGTTGCTCCGCATAATGGCGCTTCAGTGACGAACTCTGGGTGAATCGCTTGTGACATTGTGAACACTATTAGTAGCATTTTAAAATATTGAATAGTTTTAACCTTTTTAGATAATATGTACAGCAATAAATATGCACCTCGAATGGTTTACTCGCCGAGTGCACAACTCTATGACGAAACAAGAGACAGGGCTTTTTAAACATTTTCCCGCAAGTATCGCAATCGAAACGACCAGATTTTCGATTGTATTCGAATTCAAAATTACCAGCAAGATGCGATTTGTTTACCTATGAAAGCTCCGATTTAGTATGTATTTAAGGTGATAAAGCGCAATCTTACAGCATTGGTATCCATTACGAAAGTTCCGGGGAAATGTCTTCTGACCTCTCACAAGAGAAAAATATTCCAAAATAGAAACTTGCAAACAGAGAACTTATAAAGAGTGTTCGCGGTGCTGATAATTGTTACGAATTGTTACAAAATATCACGATTTTTGTCAAATCGCGTTCGCCGTGCCCATAAAATTTCGCGAGAAGATTTTCACGCGAATTTAAGTGTGAATTGTCAAAACCCAACAATATGTCTTGTATTAATGCAATCAGCTGCTTTTGATCAGCTGTTTTCTTGCTTGCAAATTTGTGCTAGGTAAAATTTGTCCAGCAAGAATTTGCAACTTCCCCTCAAAATGAAATGTCATTTTGCGCTCTCAATTTCCCCTTCCTGGCAAATTTTTTGGTCACCGTGAACGCGATGGAATGTTTCAGGAAAACACTAATGCAACGTTTTTTATTTTGCATATTAGGATGCGGACAAAAATTCGATCAGCCGTTCGTAAAACTTGCAAGCATTTACAAACATTTCTTTTTGAGAGAAAATACTCTATAATTCTGAGAAATTTCGATGTTGGGTAATTCTTGCTGGACTTTTACACGAAGAGACTTACCATAATTATTGTGGCATATTCTAAAACGCGAATGACATATAGAGATTTCGAGAAAACGCAAATAGAACAATCGCAATCGAGTACTTTCAATATTGAATTTTCGCATTTGTAGTTGATTCAATCTAAATCACCATCACAAAAAAATCTATGCTGTCTCTAATTTTAATCTAAAATATATCGAAAATAGCTGCCAAAGTACATATTGCGGCGATATTCCAAAACACAGACATATGAAAGAGAAACCGGAAAGAGATAGAGACGTCGAGAAAAAGCAAATAGAAAAATCGGAATCGAGAACTTTCGATAACGGTCGATAATGATCTAGAGCTGCGTATGTATACGCTGCTCGGAGTATAAAAGGGCGTTGCCACTGCGTTAGGTAATTCAGTTTGTAAATAAACTTTGAAGAGAGAAGTTGTAAGGCAACCCTACAAGAACAGTGCCGGTCAATTTACCGTACATCTGATGGTCAGTGGCAAAGTTGGGCTGACTTCGTAAATGCATATTGCAAAGTATTTACTGCGACTTATTGCGCAACTAATGCAAAACCTAAATGTATGGCATTACTGCTTTATAAACCTATGCAATAAATATTACAGATGTTTATGAACGCAGCTATGCAAAGCATCAGTAATCTTAAAAAATTTGTTAATAAACGCAATAGAATTGGTTGAACCAACATCTAGCAATTATTATTTCATCTTTGGTAAAAGGAAACGTTGCCTCTACGTCTTTGATTTCTTTGAGAACCCGCTCCCAAATGGAATTTTTCTTTCTTTTATTTGATATGAAATCTCCTTCATGCCGCAACCTAGTTGTAATGAGGAGCATTTTCCACTCGTGTGTCCATTTCCTTTCGTTAAAATTAGAAAATTTTGTAGAAAATTCTGGTTTTTTATTTAATTTTACTTTCTTTGGTGATAATGCCGCCATTTCCAACATAAATGCATAAATAAAATTTGTCATGCGTAAAATTGACAACTAATGCGCATGAAAAGGAGTTGCCATTAGCAAATGAACACACTGTCATTGTCAGAAAATAAAGCAGTGTTGTAAATGAACATTATGCTTTCTCATTATGCTTTGCAGTATGCATTTACGAAGTCAGCCTTGCTATCAGTTTCTTAGGGCCACTATGTAAAAACTGATGTAAACAAATGTGTACGTGTGATATTGTATTTCACTCGCAACTATACTGCGCGCAATTTGCAAACCTCCTACAATTTATCGTATGTTTCTTTCTCGTATATGCGAAATTAGCCTAAATGGTCATTGTCTCTTTTGTGCAACTATAAATGACAACTATTTTACAGGTCATCTTAGTGGCTGAAAAATTTTTGTCAGCACTTAGAACAAAGTTGCTATCAATTTCTTAGGGCCACTTTGTATTTCACTGTAACACATTAATATTGCCGAATAGACAAACATATATCTCTACTGCTTACTCTCGTTCGTTTTACATGGTCAATGCTCCCTATAAAATCATCAGTACTGAAAATATTCCTTTATACCTACATCAAATGATATTTCCTTTTTGTTTGATTTAATAAACAAGTTTTTTTTATTTTTTCAATTTAATTTTATTGATTTACTACAAGCTAATAACTTTAATCATGATAAAAAAAATGAAATATATTTTTGATGAACTATTTCTTGCGCAGAACTGTTTTCTGCGTAAGCCTCCTTCGTCCGTCCTGAAAAAAATTACGCTGACCAGACAAACTACGCCTACTCCATAAGTATTTTTGCACAGAGCTCTTTCATGTTTTATATTAGATTAAGAAATCTTTATAAGTGGCATTTAGAAAGCTATTTTTTTATTTAAAACTTATCTTTTCCGATCCATATTCCACTTCTTACTTTTCATACGAACAGTTTGTCATTGTCGGAAAGGCCGTGTTTCCGATCCATGGTCATATCGCCTTTATTTGGTGCTAGGACGGATGGAAAGAGCAAGTTTCAAGTCCGCGCCCTTACCGGATAGCCAATGTTGTTTAACTTCTTTAATAACTTCATCTTTTATTTTTAGGCTGTAGTTTGATCATCCGTTATTGACTGCCTTATTTAAGACCATGAACTGCGTCTTATTAATATTCAGTTTTAGTTTATTAGAGCATAACCAGTTATATAAGGAATTCAGATCTTCTTGCATTTTTTCAATCGCATTCTGCACGTTCCTATCACTGACTGTTAGGAGTGTGTCATCAGCGAACATATTTATCTTACAGTGTTTTAGCACCATATTAATATCATTGATATAAATATTGAAAAGAACTGGTGCTAACACCGAGCCCTGTGGTAACCCAATGTTCGCGGCTACTTTTTTCGACACAGTTGACTCGATCACTGTTTGCTGCATACGATTGGTAAGGTAGCTCCGAAACCAGTCAAGCTCCTTGTCTTTTATACCAATATGCTCAAGTTTTTTCAACATTCTATCCCTGTCAATAGTTTCAAAAGCTCTTTTGATATCAATAAACACCGCTACGATATTCAACTTTGAATTAAGATCTTCCTTCCACTGGGATAGTACCAAATTTAGTGCAGTCTCACACGAGTGCTTCTCCCGGAAACCTGATTGCTCTTTTATGAATATGTTATCAGTTTCAATATAACATAACAACTGCGTTTTAACCACATTTTCCAAAACTTTTTCAATGTTTGGAAGAGTGTTAATTGGCATCATTTCTTCAGCTTTTATAGTACCCTTTACTTTTTTAACGGGACAATCGTCGAAATTTTCCAAACTTCAGGTACTATTCATGATTCAAGGCTCTTATTTATCAGTATAGAGCAGAAGTGTCCCATATACTCTACAGAGTCTTTAATTACACCCTCACACAATAAATTGTTCCCTCTGTTTATCTCTACTATACTTTCTACGAAGAAATCGTTTACGTTTTCTGCAATTTCATCGATGCTTTTGAATATTTTATTCCTTATTAATACTTCGGTTATTTTTTCTTTACTATCTGATTTATTAACCACTTGTTTTAAGTGTTTCCACATTAATCGGCTATCATTTCTATTTGCTTCGACTTTCTGTTCCATGTAGCTAATTTTCTTAATTTTGATCATTTTTTTGTACTGCTTTTTACCATGTTATATTCTGCCCAATCTCCTGTTAGCACTGCTTTTTCATGTAATTTGAACTTCTTCTTGTTAACCTCAGCTAATGGCCTGTCATACCATTTGTTTCTAATCTTAATATAAATTTGTCGCTGGTTGGTTAATTGTTGCATAGCCGACATCATACAATTATTAATGTGCTCGAGCATCCCTTTAACATCAATACTACTTATGTTACTAAGGTTATACTGTCTCAGCAAGTTAAGTAAATTATCAGGGGTATACATATCCAAGGAAGTAAATTCTGACAGCTTTTTTAACGGGATTAATTTGTTTATATTAAATCGGAACAGTATAGTTTCGTGATCCGTTATTCTGATATTCTGTAAATTTTCACAAAACACTTCCTTACTGTTAGAATGCAACAAGTCTATGAGTGTTACAGAGTGCTCCGTAATCCGTGTATCAAATCTAATCAGCTGTTTCATTGCTTGGTTTGAGAAGATCTCGTTCAGTTGTTGAAATCTCCAACAACAATAGTGTTTATTAAGTTATCTGATATTTCTGTTAGAATAGCCTCCATATATGTGAGAAACTTAGTTGGATGACCATGCACCATACATTATTATACATTATTTACCGATTTGTTGACCTTTATCTTGAACTCCAGAGTGTCACGTAAAATTATGATCATACCGCCTGTATGTCTACTGTGTGAATCGCATCTTATTACCTGGGATGTTGGAAAATGTATCTCCGAGACATCTATTTCATATGTTAACATTTTCCATGAGTCCTTCAAGTTCAATTTTATTAGCTAATAAACTATTTATATTGAGATTAGCAAATACCCGGCGTGCTTCGCTGCGCCTTTAAAGGATTTTTGTCTGGAAAAATGTCCTATTTAAAAAGATTTCTTAGTCAAATATTTCTCAAATACCTTCCATTGGAAACCCATATTGTAATATTTAGTTTATCTTATCAACTTATTTAAGTTTAAATTTAAAGTAGGTGACAACCCGTCTCAAACATATTTTAGTCAGTCGTTGTATTGACAATTCGTGAGCACAACAAAAAAAAAAAAAAAGAAGGAGGCTGTGTCAGAGACACGGCCATTAAGTTTAACGTAGAATACGCCATCCGATAAGACAGAAAACATATGTATAATGATAATTTATAATGATAAATAATACAAGCAAATGAATTTCTTTATTTAATAGTTACTTTTGATGATATACATAAGCTTATGATAGGAAAATAGGATAAAAATGTTTTTAAATTATCAATTAAATTTCTCGCAAAAACGAAGTCAATGGTAGTTATCAATAGTAAAGATAAATGATAAATAACAGACCCAAATCTATTTGATTATTTGAAAGTTACTTTTGAGAATATAGGCTTATGATGGGAAAAATAGGATAAATATGTTTTTAAATTAACATTTAAATTTCTCGCAAAAACTAAGTCAATGGTTGTGTTATCAATAGTTGTGGGAGCATCATTTCGAATATAATCCAAATTAAACGTATCGCTCATAAATTTCGCCAATCTAGTATTTGAAGTGATTTCTGTGTTAAAATCACCACCAATAAGCAGTAGTTGGCAGCGCTTTCTCTGCCTTTACTCTACTTTAACTTGCCCGCCTAAAATTATGCAATACAAAGAAAGGGCTGCACGAGTATATTTAAATCGCCCAACAGCAAACACTCAACCAAACACCGCACACATATTTGTGTGCATGTGTTTATACAATTTTCATTTGAGAAATTTAAATATTAGGAAGATATCAACCAACATGTAATGTAAGTCAAACGAAAGCTAACATCTTCATTTGACTACAAAAAAAAAAAAAAAATTAACCGAGCCGTTTCCTTATAATTAAAGAAATAGAGATTACAACAATAAAAACCTGACATTGGTGCCCATACCGTAAGGTAAGACGTATTCTACGCCAAAAAATCAACCAAATCGGTTCAGCCGTTCTCAAGTGATGCGGTAACATATGTATGTACATGTGGCAATTCATTTTTTTATATCTATCTTTATATATAAAATAGAAAAACTGTTTATGTATGTCCTTTATAGGCGTCAAAAGTACCTAACCGATTTTAATAAAATTGTTACAGTAAGAGCATAAGTAAGCAAGTAGTAAGCTGATAAGGAACGTCTTTCCTGTTCCACCGGGAACATCTTAAAAAAAGAGTCCGACTTCACAATTTATAATTACAGATGTAATTTTTGCATAAGGTAATTGCTGTTCCTCAACCAAAAGGGTTGTTTAGGAGCCTAATAAATGTTTTGAATTTCAATCAAATTGGTCCGTAAGAACGGATTTTAGAAATATCTCGACTCCAGCGCTACCTATCGAGTCTATTTTCACGCAAAGTATTTATGTTTAGGAGCCTAATAAATGTTTTCAATTTCAATCAAATCGGTCTGTAAATACGGATTTTAGAAATATCTCGACTCCAGCGCCACAGAAAAATTAAGATTGAACAAAACGAACATTTTTGGTCGATATCAGCTTGAGATGCATTTGATTCTCAACTTAAAAGGCACTTTTTATATGATGTTTTTCATAGTTAGCAAGTTGAGACATGTCTAATTTCCTGCTTCTCAAATTCCTCTCAAGTTGAAGAATAACCATGGATAAAAACGCTCGTGAAACGTTTAAAGAGATGCGCCGCCATCTTGGGAAAAATAATGAAAGACCTCTTCATTGCAAAACGCACACCACATGCATCGGTCGCCACATCTCTTCAAACTCCCCTTACCAACGAACACACATTTTAGGCTCCTTTTTTATATATATAGATACACGCATTTTAATGAACATTTTCGATCTTTTCTTACGTCTAGTTGCTAACATCCCACTCTCCGTTTCTCTATCTTTAGTTTTCTAACATAGACTGAACACTCTCGGCTAAAAACACTATGTTCTACATCTAATTTTAAACATAGCTCTTGGTTAGCGTCACAACAATTACTGCAAATTGATTTTGGAATACTCTGCGCAATTTTCTGCTTTATGCTCCCCATGCATTTACTACACTGTAATTTCTTCGTACAATTATTAGCATTGTGATTGAAACCAAGGCATCTTTTCACTGATTGCCCATCGTATACCGGACATCGATCCTATCCAATATTTATTTTTTTCTTATCTAGCACATGTAAGAAAAATTTATGTTCGACCTCAATTACTGCATTAAAAGATGTTAATTCCCCATTGCTACGTTTCGACTTGAATACTTTTACACACTTAATGTTAGCATTACTCAAATAATTCTCCTGGGCCTTAATTTTATTAATTACCTCTATTTCACTATATTCTGCATTCATATGTGTCTAATATCTGTGGGCTGTTTACTTTTTGTTCACTAATATCATATAATTCCTTATTTAGATTGTTAGTTAGTGCAGCTTTTATTCTATCTTTCTCTTCAACACTATTCGCATTTATTACTACGGCCCCGTTTTGCTTATTTGACACTCTATCTATTTTCATATTCGATGAATCGAATTTGTTTAGGTCTACCCTCTTTTTTCCCATTGCTTGTTTACTCTTTGGCTTTACTATTAGTGGATGTACTCCCTTTAAAGCGCTAGCATATGATGCACCCACACCACTTGGTTTGTTATCTTTGTTAGTGTTTGCCCCTTTTTTTATTTCGCTCACAATATCTTTCTTTTGCTTGCAGAGCTCAGTACTGGACGAATCAACTCTAGCCAATTGCTCTTTATTGGCTTTGCATAAACTCTGTACTCTCTTTATTACCTCTAAGTTTTCTTGGTTTGTCTTCTTTAAGGTTCAATTAGAGGTACCATACCATAACGCCATAACCATAATCGTAGTCATAACCATAACCATATTTAAGCAATCGATTAGTGGTGCCATAACCATGAACAGCTGATATTTGCAATAAACTGAAAGTAAATAAAAATTTAGTAAAGTATGTAAAACGCGGACGCAAAATATAAATTAAAACTCATCAAAACAAAGTAAACTGCACACGAAGAACAAAAATATCACAATAAGCAAGGCGAATCAGCAATCATTTGTTTATGGTTACGGCAAAAACCAAAATTCAGTTGGTCGCTATGGTTATGGTTATGGTTATGGCGTTATGGTATGGCACCACTAATCGATTACAGTGTAACCCATAAGGTTGGTTGGATCAGCTGTTTTCTATGGTTATGGTTATGGCACCTCTAATTGAACCTTTAAGGGCCGTGCACATACAACTTCCCGACGAAAAATGATGTGAAGCAAAATGCGTGCAACGTCACGAACATGGTTTTACTTAGAATCGAAAGAAATTGTAAACAAAAATGTGAGGTTAGGTTCTGCTATGATTTCTAAATTTTAAAGTTTTTACCAATTTCGGCACTTTATGCAACATATTTATATTCAAATAACTTCATTTATGCACTGTGTTTGATTGGATGCTTTGAAAAAAACTGCATTGCAGCAATAGGAGACACAATAAGCTTAACTTGTTACCAAGTGCGCACAGCTACACTTTCACATCATTTTTAGCGAGTTTTATAGCCCCGTATCATTGATAGACTCTGTGATTTAACACTTAACACTGCGCACTTCATGTTTAATAACTTTATTTTAAATAAAATTGCTTTTAAGCATTGAATTTAAGTACAAACAATTGTATGCTTACAAACATACAAACAAAACTAACCGCGTTCTGTGACGTAGCATAAACAGCTGATTATGTTAAATTTGCTGAGAGCGAATAGCGGTTTGCGGAAGGAGCAACCTCTGTATTTTCTAAATCATGGCTTTACTTGACAATTCGAACTTTAACAACAAAGCATGGGGTGTAGAAGGTTTGCTACATAGAACGCTTTGACAGTTTCTGCGATAATTATTTGTTTTGAATTGCGATATGTGTTTATCCCGAGGATTTTATTTAATAAAAGAATAAGAAATGTGTTTTACAGCTACTTATGTATGTTTGAAATTCGCGAGTGTAATAAACTTTATTAAGACTGAGAAGTAACAAGTCTTCTTGCAGCATCTTTCGACAAAATAAATAAAAACCGATCCAGGAGTCTTTAGGAAAACGATGAGGGTGGTTAACAAAGAGGTGTTTCATTTGCTATTTGTTTATATTTTACTTATTTTCTCTTTTTAGAAGTTATTATACATGCAAACATTATGAAATACTAGTAAATTTTCTAAATCGTGTGTATATGCACGCAGAAATAAAATGGAAATGTAAACAGTTGGTTGTCAAAGTGAACAAAAGTTGAGAGTTCGCCCTGATTTTGCTTCGTTTTGCTTTGCTTTACTTTTTTCGCCTTGTATTTAGCAGCACTCGTATAACATCAGGTCTTCAACTTATCTGTCAAAGCGGAACTCTGAAGCAAAGCAAAGCGAAAGTCTTATGTGTACGGCCCTTTATACCTTCCATCACCCTACTTAGCTCTTGTTGTGCTCACTTAGGGCAGTTTGCACCATCTCCGGTTAAGCGCTTAATTGGAACTAAAAGCGCCGGTTAAGACCATCCGTCAGGTAAGTAAGCGCTAAATAGTAACCTGAATCGCTGCTAACAGCCATTAATTTTAACCAGAGATGGTGCAAACGGCCCTTAGCCTTTTTTCGATATCACCCTTTTGTTCTCTGATGTTTATTTTGTTTGTCTCAGCTATACTCATAATCTGTTTAAGGGCATCATCAACATTGGAGATATATGTCTTGCAGTCATCGCACATAAACCGCAAAAACCGACAGTTTTTCACACCTTGCAAGCCGTATTCATCAACATCCGCGCAAGCAATAGTTTTGTTGTATACTCTTCCACAAACTCCCCCGCATCGCACGCCCGACTCTCCTCTGATGCCATTTCGGCATCTTCCGCACTCAGGCATTATCCTTTACACCGGTCAACTGCTATTTTATGTTTATATGTACATATGTTTATTGATATGTATGTATATTAAAACCGTAACTAGTTCAAGTGTTTTTTCTTTATTTTTGCTAATTTTATTTATTTACTTTATGTACACTGAACAGCGTTTTACCTTTATATAGTCGCTATTTATCCGAATATCGACTATTTTGTTATACAATTATTATTTCGCAAAATACTATATTAAATAATATATTATGTTAAAAACTTTCCGCAATCAAAAACACGTCCGCACGTAATGAAGTATGCACATCCGAATGGTAAAGATTCAGGATCTGAAGATTAAAGAGCTCAAGCAGGAGCTGGAAAAACGTCATTTGGCAACTTCTGGGAGAAAAGCTGAATTAGTATCACGCTTGTGGGAAGCTATGAAGCAGGAAGGAGTTGAAGTTGGCAACCACGAGTTCCAAGGTAAACCTGAGGATACGGAAGACGAACGCAAGATGGTTGAAGAAAAAGGCAATGCTGGCGATGGATCAACAGCTTTAGACATTAACATGTTATTAGCCAGCATTTCACATATATCATCGCAAATATCCGCACAACCATTGCAACAGTCTGCGGAAATTTCAGCACTTAGGGAGCCCTTAAGCAACAATAATGCAGTACTGAAGGAGAAGCAGGATAAACTCAAAGAGCGGCAGGATACAGTTGAGTCCAAGTTAGATGAGAAGGTCGTCTCCGTAATTTTCAGCTGAATCGTACAGCTACTCTGACGAACGCTCCTAAGGTAAAATCGCCATCTTTTTATGGTACAATTCCTTTTCAGGTTTTCAAACTACAATTTGAAAACACGGCTTCGGCAAACAATTGGAGCATCCACAAGACGGCCGCACTATTTTTAGCACTAAAAGGGCCGGCAGAGATCCTGAAAACTGTTCCCGAGCATGAAAGGAACGACTACGATGCGTTAATGGGGGCCGTTGAAAGACGTTACGGTAGCCAGCACCAAAGGCAAATTTACCAGATGGAGCTGCAGAACCAGCAATCGAACGAGACTCTGCAGGAATTTTCTTCCGAGATTGAGAGCATGGCTCATTTGGCTTTTGGAGATTCATCTGGGGAATACCTTGAAAGAGTAAAAATTCAGAAATTTGTAAATAGCATATGAGACACTTATACGAAGCGATTAACTTATGCGAATCCGAATAAAACTTTTGATGAAACAGTCTCATATGCCCAGACCTAGGAAACAGCAGCGCTCTTAAGTGGTCCAGCATATTAAGCACACCGAGTAGAAGTAGAATCACGAGATGTAATGAATGGAATGCTTAAAACACTTAAGGCGATCGCAGGTAAAATCAGTTCTGATTCAACAGAAAAAAAGATTGGTACTGGAAAATGCTTAAGTCGCGGAGAAGCAGGCCATTTTGCACGCGAGTGTAAGACAGCTTATGACAGACGTAAGAATTCAGCAGGCCGTATGCGCCGAGCTGAAGAGCATCACATTCCATCATTCGGTCAGATCTGGTAGTAGCACACAAATTTATAGTGGCGGAGATTTTCGACGAAGTCATACTGGGTATATACTTCCTAATGAGTCAGGGAATGAACATCGTCTTGGGCAAGCAGATAATGACGAATAGCAACGTAAAAGTAACATTTTGCTTTGGGCATGACGGCCTATTCAGCAGCAAGCGAGTAGTCTTGGAAGGTAGTTCTCAGCGGGCTTTGGGCTATCGCAGATTGGAAGCGAAACATGCGGATGATTGGGAAGTAAACCAATTCAGAAAGTGCCAGCAGAAAGATAAACATTTGAAAGTTGTAATGCATGGGTTGTACATGGGTACACGGCCAACCAAAGAGCAAATGACAGCGGAAATTCCAATCGCAAATGCGTATTGGACTCTATGGGCGTATTGGGCGCTATGAAACATATTAAGGTTAATATCTGGATGTAACGGTCAGACAAAGTTTAAGCGTATTACGACGGATGTGTCCAAACCATTTCCCACGAGTAGATTAGGGATTAGGTCAGCTGTACACGAAGCGATGGGTAAAAGTCCTGCGAAAGTTATTTTCGGCACTGAATTTCGATTACCAAGCGATCTGAAGATTGGAGTTACTGGTGATGCGCGCAAGAATGGTAGGGAAACGTCCAACATATTAGAGGAGGAGTTGCGAGAAGTGCATGATCTTGTTGGGCAGCGTACGCAAATTATGAGTGACAAGATGAAGGCCAGGTATGACAAGGCGATGAATTCTGAAGGATTCCAATAAGAAGATTTGGTGCTGTTGTATAATCCACAACGAAAGAAAGGTTTGTCCCCGAAATTGCAGTGCAACTGGGAACGTCCGTACAAGGTCATCGAACGGCTAAATGACGTGGTTTATGGAATCCAGACAGTTGGAAGGACTTGCGTCATTTGGAAGGGTTAGTGTGTCTAATCGGGACGATCAGCCTTAGGTGGAGGGCAGTGTGGCGATATTCCAAAACACGAATCAGAGAACTTGTATTTGACAGAGAAGATTTTCACGCGAATATCAGTGTGAATTGTCAAAATCCAAGTAAATGTCTTGTCTTATTTCACCGCGCCAGGGCTAACAGGGGAAATAGCGAGAGTGGCAAGTTAACAGAGCTGAGTGAGGTCGAAAGAAATTTAACAGCTTGTATATTCTCATAAATGTAAGAAAAATATACCTATTTTGGGTTGATTTTGACAATTAAATAAAATGCAGAATAATTATAATACGATTGATAAAATGTATATTCATACTTATGTATGTGCATTTGTAAAATTAATGGCTGAAGCCGCCCCTTTTTTGTTTTATGAATATGGATTTAATTAATGCACAAATGTGAGCATAATCCACCTGTTGTTTTGCCGACGGCATTACGTATTAGAAAATTTATGGATTTCGTTGGATATTTGAAAAATAAAGTCAAATAATAATAAAATTGGTTTTATGAATTAATGAAGAGTCCTCTTTTGTGTTATTTGTGTGTACGTACATATGATATGATAAGATTTGCTATAATGGTGGTGCGCAAACGCAAATGCTAAAATGCCGTCGGCGATTTGCATTTGTTGACACATAATTTTTACGCTTTTATCTACATAAGTTATTCGCAAATTTTTTTAAAATTACTGCAAATCTTGTGTATGCGTACATATGTATGTATGTATGTATGTATGTACATACTTATGTAGATTCTAAACCCCCATTTAACATAATACAAATCAATATTTTACCCATTATACATATATTCTTATCTATGCATACATATGTATACAAAATGCAGAACTAACTTTGTTCATATGTATGTACATAGATATGTGTATACATACTTTAGATAAATATTTAAATCAAATGTACTCGTACTTACAAGATCATATAAATCAACCTTGACCTACATACATCACATGCCAAAATATAAATTCAAGGACAAATGACGTCTTTGCACATACAAATGTACGCACATATGTACTTATATTTGTACATATTTACACATCAACGTGAGCACACTTCTGTCCTCACTTCCCGCAGCAACTGCTACATCAACTGTTACACCGGCGCCATAAATCCTAAACCATTTCATTCATAAATTGCGCGTGCGTAAAACTCATTTCATTCATAAATTGCAGCACAACTTAAAATCTGCCAGCGAAGCACATTTTTCGCGATCTTGCAAAAATTTATAAATTTGAACATTTTCGTCTTCAGCTTTGCAAGTACAGGGGCGTTGCCTATTTCTGGCCCAGTCCGGCAAATGTGTTGGTGAAAAATAAATAAAAATATGTATATTGGACATTCCTCAGCTAATACGATATTCTTTTACCAAATGCATATCTAATTTATGAATATTTAATCATTACGAACCATTATATTGTAAAATACTAATAAAAATATATAAATGCATTCGGTAATATTTCGCAAAATCGGCCTTGCCAAGATAAATACTCAGCACATCTTCATCACCTCAATGCGCGCAGTGTACATTTGTATGAGCTTATATATATATGTAAATATGTAGCCGAATTTTGTCGCATTTGAACAACAGTGTTGGTCATCACTGAATTTGCAAACCTTTTACTGCAATTTGTAGTCGGAGAAGGAAATCTACTACTTTATGAAAAGTAGTTACAGAAATTCATAATTAATTTTCACTTTTAATTTATTTAAAAAATGTATCACACTATATCCCACCTTAATAAGTATTAAGCAGCCATATATTATTGATTTTCTCCCAGTTAAACGTCTCTGAGAGTTAAATCGTATATTTTTTTATTACACCTATTTTTCCTTGGACCTACTGCGAAACGATAAGTATTTGCATCCAACTCTAATTTATGGTGGTGGTTCATTGCCTTCGTCTCGCAGCAGAATTGTCGGAAATCCGAGCAGAAGCAAACATTTGGAACTCAAGGGTGGTTTGCGGGCACGTGAACAAATGTACGTTTGTATTTATTGTATGTACATACATATGTATGTGCAGAAAAATATGCGTTTGTGTTTTTGCTTGCACATAAGATGAATTTTAGGCTTAGATTTGTTTGATCAAATATTTTAAACATGGGTGATATTAAATTTAGTTTCGGAAGACAAAGTAAATTGTATTATTGTATTCAAATTAGGGAATATACATACAATCAATCAACATTTATGGTTAAAAGGTAAATAATTTGCCCATATGGCCAGATTTACATACATATGTATGTAAGTACAAAGTACTACTTGCCTTAAATTGTAACTGATTCGATAAATATTATTTCATTAAAATTTTGTTCACATTTAAGTGATAGAATTTTGCCAAAATTTAAATAAATTTTCAGCTCCACCGATAACATAACGAAAATACATTAAAACTCTCGTTTTATCAATTCCCGCTCTGTCAATGTTAGTTTTTTTCTCTATCGCTGTCGAATTGTGGTGAGCTAAGACAAAATATATCGTGGTGAGCTACGACAAGAAAATTAGTACCCCTCAAAATCAGAGGAATGTGTGTCGGAATGGACTGAGATAAGGCTTCTCTGTCAAATACAAGTTCTCTGCACGAATGACATACGAAAGAGAAACCGAGAAAGAGATAGAGACGTCTAGAAAACGCAAATAGAACAATCGGAATCGAGAACGATCGATAATGATCTAGAGCTGCCATAGTGTACGCAGCTTGGAGTATAAAAGGGCGTTGCCACTGCGTTAGGTAATTCAGTTTGTAATTAAATTTTGAAGAGTGAAGTTGTAAAGCAATAAGCCATGAGTTTTAGAGTTGCGTGTGCGCACGTATAAGTATTCGTGAATTAAATAGCGTTGTTAAATGTTGTCAATTATTTGTAAACAAATAATGTTAGCATTAAGGAAATCCGAGCGTGTTTTATTTAACACTTCAATGGTCGAACCTGAAGGATTTTGAAAATCATCGGCTTTTCAGGGTAAAAACTTAACAATATAAAGTCCAAACAACACAAAAGTTTAACAAACAAGAAAATATTAATGCATGAAGACGCAAAAGTATGTATTTATGTAAGTTTTACAACAGCAACAGATATGCCAAACGAATCACGGATGTTTCGTGTAAACGGGGTGATTCGCCATTCGTAATTCAAATAGTGAAACACAAGATGCACTTGGTGTGGAAACACCGTTTAATTGAGGTATTGTGGCGATATTCCAAAACACGAAAGAGAAACCGAGAAAGAGATAGAGACGTCGAGAAAAAGCAAATAGAACAATCGCAATCGAGAACTTTCGATAACGATCGATAATGTTCTAGAGCTGCCACAGTGTACGCAGCTCGGAGTATAAAAAGGCGTTGCCACGCCGTTAGGTAATTCAGTCTGTAATTAAACCTTGAAGAGTAAAGTTGTAAAGTTGGACATAAGCTAAGTGTTTTAAAGTTGCGAGTGCGCAAGTACAAGTATCCGTGAATTAAATAGCGTTGTTAAGTGTTGTCAATTATTTGAAAACAAATAAAGTAAGCATTAAGGAAATCCGAGCGTGTTTTATTTAACAATCCAGTGGTCGAACCTGAAGGATTTTGGAAATCATCGGCGTTTCAGGGTAAAAACGTAACAATTGGTGTCAGAAGTGGGATTGTTAAATAAATCCTAAAGGATAATAGCGGAGAAAATTACAAAGATTCAGGATCTGAAGATTGAAGAGCTCAAGCAGGAGCTGGAAAAACGTAATTTAGCATCTTCTTGGAGAAAAGCTGAATTGGTATCACGATTGTGGGAAGCTATGGAGCAGGAAGGAGTTGAAGTTGGCAACTACGAGTTCCAGGCTAAACCTGAGGATACGGAAGACGAACGCAAGATGGTGGAAGATAGGGACAAGGGTGCTACTGCATCAACGGCTTTAGATACAAATTCGCTCTTGGCCAGCATCTCGCAGATATTGGATGCAAAGATGGGAGTACAGGAAGCACGCTTTTCCCAAATATCATCACAGGTGTCGTCGGAAATATCATCGCTTAAGGAGAATTTAATCAGAGATAACGAAGTACTTAAAGAAAAACAAGAACAACTCGAAGAAAGGCAGGACAAGTTTGACGCTGAGATGCTAGAGTTAAAAGGTTGTCTCCGTAATTTGAAGCTGAATCGTACAGCTACTCCGATGAACGCGCCCAAGGTAAAAACTCCATCTTTTGATGGAACAATTCCTTTCCAGGTTTTCAAGCTCCAATTTGAAAAGACGGCTTCAGCAAACAATTGAAGCATGGAAGACAAGACTGCCGCACTATTCGTAGCACTAAAAGGAGCGGCAGCTGAGATCCTACAAACTGTTCCCGAGCGTGAAAGGGATAACTACGATGCGTTAATGGGTGCCGTAGAAAGACGTTACGGTAGCGAGCATAGGAGACAAATTTACCAGATGGAGCTGGAGAATCGCTTCCAGAAAACGAACGAGACTTTGCAAGAATTTGCTTCCGAAATTGAGAGGTTGGCTCATTTGGCTTTTGGAGATACATCTGAAGAATACCTCGAAAGAGTAAAAATGCAGAAGTTTGTCAATGGAATACGAGACACATATACGAAGAGAGCAACATATGCGAATCCGAGAACAACGTTTGCTGAAACTGTCTCATATGCCCAAACCCAGGAAACAGCAGCGCTCTTAAGCGGTCCAGCATATAAAGCACACCGAGTAGAAGTAGAATCAGCGGATGTAATGAATGAAATGCTTAAAACACTTAAGGCGATCGCAGGTAAAATTAGTCCTGACTCAACAGGAAAAAAGATTGGCTCTGGAAAATGCTTCAGATGCGGAGAAGCAGGCCATTTTGCACGCAAGTGTAAGACAGCTTATAACCGAAGTAAGAATTCAGTAGGCCGTATGCGCAGAGCTGAAGACGAACAGATTCCTAACCAGTCGTTAAACTAAAACGAGCCAACCAGAGGGGGCGTAGGCTGGCTCCTGCAATTGAATGCCCTAGAATCTATATGCCTCGAATTGGCAGGACAGCAAACAACATCACTGTTTGCGGGTATGTGAACGGACATAAGCGAGTACTAAGTGTGGATACGGGAGCATCACATTCCATCATTCGGTCAGATCTGGTCACAAATGAGGTTAGATCCTTATCTGGAGCAAAGTTGAGGACAGAACTGGTGAGGATACGCGAGTTATAGGAAAAGTAATCTGCAAAGTTGCGATTGGGAATGTGGTAGTTGTACACAAGTTTATAGTAGCGGAGATTTTCGACGAAGTCATATTGGGTATGGACTTCCTTATGAGTCAGGGAATGAACATCGACTTGGGCAAACGGATGATGACGAATAACAACGTGAAAGTACCACTTCGCTTTGGGCATGACGGCCTATTCAGCAGTAAGCAAGTGGTCTTGGAAGGTAGTTCTGAGCGGGCTTTTAGCTGTCGCAGATCGGAAGCGAACCCTGCGTATAAGTGGGAAGTAAACCAATTGAGGAAGTGCCAGCAGAAAGATCGGCATTTGAGAGTTGTAATGCATGGGTTGTACATGGGTACACGGCCAACCAAAGAACAAATGGCAGCGGAAAGTTGAATCGCAAAGGCGTATTGGGCGCAATGGAACAGATTAAGGTTAATATCTGGATGTTTGTATAGGACTTGGGAGAACGGGGATGGCGAATTTTCTCGAAATCTCATAGTTGCCACAAGGGTAATAATTCCCGATGTTCTCAAAGAATTCCACAATGGACCGAGTGGAGGACACTTGGCAATCACGAAGACCATGGAGAGAATCAAACAGAAGTTCTATTGGGTTAGATGTCGACGATCGGTAGCAGAGTGGATCGGCAAATGCACGGGGTGTGTTGCATCTAAGGCACCGAAATCACGAAGTCATGGTCAGACAAAGTTTAAGCGTATTACGACGAATGTGTCCAAACCATTTCCTACGAGTAAATTAGGGAGTAGGTCAGCAGTACACGAAACAACGGATAAAAGTCCAGCAAAGGTAATTTTTGGCAGTGAACTTCGGTTTGGTGATGCGCGCAAGAATGCTAGGGAAACGTCCAACACCCTGGAGGAGGAGTTGCGAGAGGTGCATGATCTTGTTAGGCAGCGTACACAAATTATGAGTGATAAGATGAAGGCCAGGTATGACAAGGCGATGAATTCTGAAGGATTCCACGAAGGAGATTTGGTGCTGTTGTATAATCCACAACGAAAGAAAGGTTTGTCCCCAAAATTGCAGTGCAACTGGGAAGGTCCGTACAAGGTCATAAAACGGCTAAATGACGTGGTTTATCGAATCCAGGCAGTTGGGAGACCTAGGAACAAAATGAAGGTAGTTCATTTGGAAAGGCTTGCGTCATTTGGAATAGTTAGTGTGTCTGATCGGGACGATCAGACTTAGGTGGAGGGCAGTGTGGCGATATTCCAAAACACGAAAGAGAAACCGAGAAAGAGATAGAGACGTCGAGAAAAAGCAAATAGAACAATCGCAATCGAGAACTTTCGATAACGATCGATAATGTTCTAGAGCTGCCACAGTGTACGCAGCTCGGAGTATAAAAAGGCGTTGCCACGCCGTTAGGTAATTCAGTTTGTAATTAAACCTTGAAGAGTAAAGTTGTAAAGTTGTAAGCTAAGTGTTTTAAAGTTGCGAGTGCGCAAGTACAAGTATCCGTGAATTAAATAGCGTTGTTAAGTGTTGTCAATTATTTGAAAACAAATAAAGTAAGCATTAAGGAAATCCGAGCGTGTTTTATTTAACAATCCAGTGGTCGAACCTGAAGGATTTTGGAAATCATCGGCGTTTCAGGGTAAAAACGTAACAGTATCAAGTTTAAAAATACTTATAGCGATATCGATACTTTCTCACTGCCAATAATATCTATCGAAGGCTAACACATATCCACATGTATCTGTATATTTTGTAACATTCTGAGTAGGGATGGGTAACTCAACAAATTTGCAGGAGTTGACTCAATGATGAGCTCATTCAACTGACTCATTTGACTCTTTGTATGCTACACTCATTCGAGAAATATACACTTTTTGAATGCGACTCATATTTTGAAACTTGATGACAGGGTTGCAATTTGTATCGAAAATTAAAGGAAATTGTTTAATAATCTTATTTTTTTGGAGGAAAAGGAGAAAAATAATTATATGAATTAAAAAAAAAAAACGAAGAAGTAATAAATAAATATCATCATAGGAATATATTTTTTAAATTTAATATACAAGACATCTGGGATTTTCTGTTCGTTGAATAAAATTTTATCTAAAAATTATTTTTATTGATTTAATTAAACCACAGAAACTTAAAAAAACATATATATTTCATCGACACTAATAATGATTTACATTATCGTATTTAAAACTATCGAGGGGTGACACGACATAAAATGTCTATGCAATTTGAGTTACATTGAGTTACGATGTTGCATTGAAGCAGGTAGTATGAGAGCGTTATATCAGAGAACTTGTATTTGACAGAGAAGATTTTCACGCGAATATCAGTGTGAATTGTCAAAATCCAAGTAAATGTCTTGTCTTATTTCACCGCGCCAGGGCTAACAGGGGAAATAGCGAGAGTGGCAAGTTAACAGAGCTGAGTGAGGTCGAAAGAAATTTAACAGCTTGTATATTCTCATAAATGTAAGAAAAATATACCTATTTTGGGTTGATTTTGACAATTAAATAAAATGCAGAATAATTATAATACGATTGATAAAATGTATATTCATACTTATGTATGTGCATTTGTAAAATTAATGGCTGAAGCCGCCCCTTTTTTGTTTTATGAATATGGATTTAATTAATGCACAAATGTGAGCATAATCCACCTGTTGTTTTGCCGACGGCATTACGTATTAGAAAATTTATGGATTTCGTTGGATATTTGAAAAATAAAGTCAAATAATAATAAAATTGGTTTTATGAATTAATGAAGAGTCCTCTTTTGTGTTATTTGTGTGTACGTACATATGATATGATAAGATTTGCTATAATGGTGGTGCGCAAACGCAAATGCTAAAATGCCGTCGGCGATTTGCATTTGTTGACACATAATTTTTACGCTTTTATCTACATAAGTTATTCGCAAATTTTTTTAAAATTACTGCAAATCTTGTGTATGCGTACATATGTATGTATGTATGTATGTATGTACATACTTATGTAGATTCTAAACCCCCATTTAACATAATACAAATCAATATTTTACCCATTATACATATATTCTTATCTATGCATACATATGTATACAAAATGCAGAACTAACTTTGTTCATATGTATGTACATAGATATGTGTATACATACTTTAGATAAATATTTAAATCAAATGTACTCGTACTTACAAGATCATATAAATCAACCTTGACCTACATACATCACATGCCAAAATATAAATTCAAGGACAAATGACGTCTTTGCACATACAAATGTACGCACATATGTACTTATATTTGTACATATTTACACATCAACGTGAGCACACTTCTGTCCTCACTTCCCGCAGCAACTGCTACATCAACTGTTACACCGGCGCCATAAATCCTAAACCATTTCATTCATAAATTGCGCGTGCGTAAAACTCATTTCATTCATAAATTGCAGCACAACTTAAAATCTGCCAGCGAAGCACATTTTTCGCGATCTTGCAAAAATTTATAAATTTGAACATTTTCGTCTTCAGCTTTGCAAGTACAGGGGCGTTGCCTATTTCTGGCCCAGTCCGGCAAATGTGTTGGTGAAAAATAAATAAAAATATGTATATTGGACATTCCTCAGCTAATACGATATTCTTTTACCAAATGCATATCTAATTTATGAATATTTAATCATTACGAACCATTATATTGTAAAATACTAATAAAAATATATAAATGCATTCGGTAATATTTCGCAAAATCGGCCTTGCCAAGATAAATACTCAGCACATCTTCATCACCTCAATGCGCGCAGTGTACATTTGTATGAGCTTATATATATATGTAAATATGTAGCCGAATTTTGTCGCATTTGAACAACAGTGTTGGTCATCACTGAATTTGCAAACCTTTTACTGCAATTTGTAGTCGGAGAAGGAAATCTACTACTTTATGAAAAGTAGTTACAGAAATTCATAATTAATTTTCACTTTTAATTTATTTAAAAAATGTATCACACTATATCCCACCTTAATAAGTATTAAGCAGCCATATATTATTGATTTTCTCCCAGTTAAACGTCTCTGAGAGTTAAATCGTATATTTTTTTATTACACCTATTTTTCCTTGGACCTACTGCGAAACGATAAGTATTTGCATCCAACTCTAATTTATGGTGGTGGTTCATTGCCTTCGTCTCGCAGCAGAATTGTCGGAAATCCGAGCAGAAGCAAACATTTGGAACTCAAGGGTGGTTTGCGGGCACGTGAACAAATGTACGTTTGTATTTATTGTATGTACATACATATGTATGTGCAGAAAAATATGCGTTTGTGTTTTTGCTTGCACATAAGATGAATTTTAGGCTTAGATTTGTTTGATCAAATATTTTAAACATGGGTGATATTAAATTTAGTTTCGGAAGACAAAGTAAATTGTATTATTGTATTCAAATTAGGGAATATACATACAATCAATCAACATTTATGGTTAAAAGGTAAATAATTTGCCCATATGGCCAGATTTACATACATATGTATGTAAGTACAAAGTACTACTTGCCTTAAATTGTAACTGATTCGATAAATATTATTTCATTAAAATTTTGTTCACATTTAAGTGATAGAATTTTGCCAAAATTTAAATAAATTTTCAGCTCCACCGATAACATAACGAAAATACATTAAAACTCTCGTTTTATCAATTCCCGCTCTGTCAATGTTAGTTTTTTTCTCTATCGCTGTCGAATTGTGGTGAGCTAAGACAAAATATATCGTGGTGAGCTACGACAAGAAAATTAGTACCCCTCAAAATCAGAGGAATGTGTGTCGGAATGGACTGAGATAAGGCTTCTCTGTCAAATACAAGTTCTCTGGTTATATGGAGAAAATGAGCCACCACCGTTATTCAATTGAATCATGAGTGCAGTGGGACATAACAGAGTTAATGAGTTACATTTTTTTGGAGATGGGAGTCAGAGTTACCGATTCACTGCCGGGAATCAACTCAATAACTCAACTCTGAGTTGAGTTACCCACCTCTAATTCTGAGATACACACGTTTTTATTCCTTCTTTGGATTTTTTAAACCAAGTGCCTTATTTCAATTATATTAATTATCTTACTAATGTGAATGGTTGTCAATATAAACCAAAAATGTCATTATTCGTTTTGGACTCTACGGGCGATACAAATTTATTAGAACTTGAATCCCACGGCTCAGCTAGTATTGGAAATAAATTACATTGGCGTACTTTGCAAGAAAGTGCCAAACAAATCTACCACGAGGCGACGAAGGTACCTATACGTTCTCAAGAAAGAAGTGAGGATGAAGAAGAGGATTTATATTATGGTAAGTACAAATGCCGTATTTAAATTTTTATTATGGCATAGGAATATATTATAGGTTTACCACCACCAAGTGTTGACATTTCGGAAATTATTCGGGAGGAACTGTCAAAGATAAAAAAACCTAGTACTAAGCTCGAAGAAGAGCTAGCAGCACTCACACAAAAGATAGATGACACCATATTACAAATGCAGGAAAATCCAATAAAAATTCGTAAAAGAGGTTGTAACAAGATGGATTTCTCCGATTATAATCCTGCGACCGGAAAATTTGATATAGAACATCAAATCAAAACCGATGTTGACAAAGAAATGTCAAAATCACAATTAGTAAGTGGTTTTGATAGACTCAAAGAACTTCCATACTTAACTAAAAAGAAGCAAAGGGAAATCAAACGGGTAAATAACAATTACAACTTTTTTAGCTTTATAAATACATACATACATACCTATGATGATATATTCGACATCTTAAGCCGTAACTAGACTGTTACGGTCGTTACCATTAGGCATTGCTTGAAGAAGATTTCATACAAAGACTCTAGCATTTTTGCTAGCAAAACATTAGTTTCATCCGTTGTAATCTTAGCAATTGTTTTAGAACTTGTAACAATTGCTGTAAGGCCGACGGAACAGTAATATTTGCAAAATAAGACTATCTTCGGTAATTTAGTTTTATGCCGGGGATTTAATTTGTAATGTACAGCTTTATTCTACGAATTTTGAAAAGTGTTGTTTTGCTAATATAAATAAATGAAATCTTCCTAGATGCCTAAAGGTACACATTGATGACTTCTTTAGTAACCTGAATATTTAATTAACAGTTTCTATTTACTTATTCTTCTTACCCATATTAAACACATTTATTATTATAATTCAGGTGGAACGTTCAAAGTCTAAAGGCCCCGGATGGTATAATTTGCCTGCCACGGAGCAAACCGAAGAAACCACAAATGAACTCAAAATTCTCCAAATGCGATCTGTGCTGGATCCTAAACACTTTTACAAGAAAAATGATCTTAAAGTTCTACCCAAATATTTCCAAGTAAGTTAGAATCTCGTTGTTATGACTTAGGTACAAATAATAATCGTCTGTCAATTCCAGATTGGTACTGTGCAACATTCACCCTTAGATTACTATAGCGAACGTGGTACGCGTCACAAAAAGCGTTCATTAGTAGATGATTTGCTAGAGGACGATACTGCTCAAAATTATACTAAAAGAAAGTTCAAAGAAGTGATCGCACGTCGCGAAAAGTATGCGCATCGCAAAGCTATGCACAAAATGAAAAAACAGAAGAAAAATAAGTCTTGAGTGTAATTTGTATTTTTATAATTTATATAAATTTGTAAATAACTAATGAAAATAATTAAACTATTTGTTTTCTTGATTCCAATGTCCTCACTAGAGACTCGGCTAACTTTCTATAACTTTTGACATATTCGGTCTGGGAGTATTTAACTACTGAAGGTATACCTTCATCGCAACATTCCGTTATGTTTCCATCCAATGGGATGGATGCCAAGATTTTTGTGTCCATTTGTTTAGAAAAATAATCTGTTGTATTTTTGAATACCTCTAAGCGCGCTTGGCAATTGCCACAAATAGCATGACCCATATTTTCAATTAAGCCCATTATTGGTACACCCAATTTCTGATACATTTGTGCACCACGAAGCGTAATTTCTAATGCTGCTTTTTGCGGTGTACTAACTAGTAAAACACCTGCGATCGGAACATTTTGAGCTAGCGATAGATGTACATCTCCAGTACCAGGTGGCGTATCCACAATTAATATATCTGTTGGTGCCCACACCGCACCTTTTAAGAGCCGATGCACCGCAGACATTACCAGCGGGCCACGCCATATTATTGCTTCCGTTTGTTTGGTGAGCAGCCCCATTGATAGACATTTGACACCATAGTTAACTGGAGGTATCATTAAATTTTGTTCATTCACTAATGGTTCCTCATGTATGTTCATCATTAAAGGAATAGATGGTCCGAAAATATCTGCATCCAAAAGACCAACACGTTTGCCCATATTTGCAAGACTCACCGCAAGATTTACTTAAAAATGTAATATGTTGGCTATAATGACTAAAAATGTTTCTTAGGTATTACATACCGGCAACGGTGGACTTGCCTACCCCGCCTTTACCTGAGGCCACTACGACAATATTCATAACTCCGGGTAGCGGGGCACGTTTAGGTAAACCTCGGGCCATCAGCTCCTTTTGTTTTGGAGTCAGTTGTGTAGCTAAAGAGCGCTAATAGATACTTACATATTATGCGAGTGGTAAAAGGATTTTTTTTTTTAAATTTATATACATACATATGTACCTACCTTGCAAAAATGTAGCAATTGAATCTTAAGCATTTTAAGCCGAATTAAATTCCAGTTTAACAGAAAAATCTCAACACAAATCAGCTGATTGAAATCACTGATGTCATTTGGGAGAAGGAACGTAAACATAACTTCTTGCCTTCATACATTTACAAATTGCAAATATTTACTTAAAAAAAGTAATTAAAAAATTTCGTAAATACGATTTTTCTTAAGAAATTAAAAAGAGAAAGTTAGTATTAAATGGAAATGTATGTCTAATCTGAATAGGCTGGCAGTATTTATTCCTAACCACCCCTAGCTTACCATCTCCCCAACCATATTATTCTAGTTATAACTTCATCTCTCTTTAATATTTATGATATTTGGAAGATAATGCTTATTCTCAAGTCAACATTTTGGAAGCAAGTATTTTAATTATTTAATATGAACATCAATTATATTGAATCACGCATCAAACCAAACAAAAATCCAAAACGACATTCCACCATAGCCAGAAATGTCACTATTAAATTTTTTTCACGCTCTAATGTCAGTATGGCAACACTTTGTTACGAATTTCAATCAATTTCTTCTCTTCTGCACGAAACGACGAAAAAATTTCTGTGAATTTATAATTAAAAAATACGAATAAAAATAATAACTTGCGTTTTAAATGCCAAACATTTTATAAACGTTAATCAATTACAAAATTTAGTTTGTTTCTAATTAATTGCGAATAGAGTTTTGAAACGAGTTGTGAGGTGAGTGTGTATTCGTGTAGTGTATGTGTGTATGTATTTCCGTGCTTTGCTGTAGCAGTGGCAGCAGCAGCAGCGCAGTGCTAGTCGAGACTGGCAGAAAAAGCAGGAATATAGAATCAACAACGGAGTGAGGAGAAAGCGGTGGTGCTCAGACTAAAATATAATATTTATATATACATACATACATATGTATATATAAACAATCAAAAAATATAGACAAAAGAAAATTACTTGGAAACCAGGAAGAAAATTTTGATACCGTAAAATTAGCAGTTAAAAGCCAGGTGTTTCAGAGCAAGATTATCGGGGGGAATGAAAGGTCGCCAAGGATCAGGCAAAACAGTTATAATTGTCTGTATCATAAGCGCAATTAAACTCAATTAAGCAATTTAAAGTTGATTTAATGCTGTGAACTTTTCTGTATTTTTAGTTGAAATGCGAGCGCATTCAACACATCATGTCAATTTGAAAGAGTGAATTTTATTACTTTCCAAGCTACCACGCTACAAACGCTATATAACAATTGTCTCTTGTGCATAATAAAGAATTTCTACATTGTCATTCTGTGCAACAGAAAAGCACTAGGCGTCAATCAGCCAACAGTCACCGACGACAGCGTTGTAATTGCACGGTCACATTGGCTTGTGGAGCCATTAATAATTATAGTAAGTCAGAAGTAGTACACATTTCGTCGTATTTAGCAAAAGGAACGCGTGGAGTGCAACGGTGAATAAAGCATAGTACGTTGTGCTGCTTTGCGGGTATGGATCTGTTCAACATATGAGCATCTTGGACGCCTATTTTAGCAGGGTATAACTTATCTACTTGTTATTTCTTGCACAAAAAGCCTAAATAAATGCATATCCTATATTTATACATATATTTAGAATATACTTTAAAGTAGCATTGCATTAAATTAACATGTTTATTAAGTCGTTAATTACATTTTGGTCACCGACCCGGTCTATCCCATTGATGCCCATAATTGTTTGTAACTTTCATTTTGTATACAATGGAAACCCGCTTTGCTGCATAATAATGTCTTTCATTTCTTACTAAGTTTTCGTTTTTTACGTTGTTAGGTACAAATTGTTTTTATGAACGATGAACGGTTTGATTTTTTATTTTGATTATGGTTGCCTTAGTTCTTATTGTCCTGACTAAATGAGTTACTTCTCTTTCTTAAAAACTGTAATAATATGTTTGGAAGTCCGATTTCCGTCTATTTAACTTTATGAATAAGTCCGCCTTAAAATTATAATAATATACATTTTTTGCACATTTAAGTTTGTTCATATGTACTTACATACACACATACATATGTATGTATGTATATGATAATACTCCAGTCCATATACTTATACACATTTACATATGTAGATACTGTCGATTTCCTTTTAACGCGGAGTTTTCTACAATCCCTCTTTGTCTATTTTTACACGGTTTTTCTTTTTGAACACGAATTATTCTGCAATCCCCCTTTCTTTTTTTAACGCGGATTTACTTTTTTTACGCGGTCTTCTATTGCATTGGTTTACTAACAAAGGGCTCTCTCTAAGAGTGCAACCATTTATTTTCAATCATAACGGGTCTCTTTTTTCTAGTAATTTAGTTTGCGTGGCACGAATTCAGGCGGTCAAAATAATAGCAGTACCAGTGTATTGTGTCGAAAAAAATAGATTTCCTTTATATACATACATACATACATATGTATGTATATTAATGAAATATTTTGAGTAGAGGCAATACAATTTGTTTTAAATAGTTTTTAAATAAAAAAGAAAAATTAATAATTTTCTAAGTAGTTGTGGGCAGTGGAAAGCATTACAGCGCTGAAAAACGAGAAATCAAAAGGAATCTTCCAGTTGGCTGTTCTAACAAATTATCAAGAATGCAATAAAAAATGCCACTTTACTGAAAAAATAATTTAATATAAGAATAATTCACACTCCTAGAAAGGTATCCATTTTGAATCGTACTTGGGAGAACACAAGTCAGAAAGTTGCACTGAGAATAGTTCTAAACAAGTATGTGGTAATTGTTGCGATGCAAAAAAAGGCTTGTTGAGACTGTAGATCCAGACATACATAGATCTATGCTCTGAAACATGCACTACAGAAGATACATATAAACGATTAAGAACTTATATTTCCTACTTATCAATTAGTTAGGTGTGATGCGCACAGTCGACATACAGGCGGAGTAATCATTCTATTGCGAGATACTATAAACTTTTGGCGTTATTCAGCTAAAAAACCGTGAAACTAAGTGGAGAGTAGGGGTGGTTTACCACTCACCCAGTTCAAGTGATGCGGATTTTCTGACCCATATGGAAGCGCTGTTATCGAAAATATGCGAAAACTTGGTAATCACCATTGTTATTGGAGATTTCAATATAAATATGAACATGGTATCGACATATAGTAAGAGACTCGAATATGATTTTCGCTCATCATCTGTTTTAAAGCTATTAAATTTTAATACACCTGTTACTTAACATTCCGCAACACAAATTGATTTATTATACTTAAATACTAGAGAAGTTTCATGCGAAAAAGCTGAGGAACATCATGAGACTGTTATTTTCCGCTGAAATACAACAAAAAAATGTCCAATTACGAAGTTCTTAGAAATAACTTCTTGGAATGGGTACTGATGGAATCCTAAAACACATCGACAGTTGTCTGATGTCTGTAATGAATAAGTTAACTTTTCAAACGCAAACTAGCATTCAAATTAGGAATAAGTTGTATGATAGTTACTTAGCAGAAACTAATAAAAAAGTTAAAGTTGTACTAAGGCAGGTGACTGGGTAGAATATAAAAAAGTAAAGAACAATTACAAGAAAATTATTAAATTAAAAAAAAAAACTAAAATATATGCAACACAAGGTTGAAACAAACAGAAGCGATAGTCGTTTTATGTTGAAGTATCTGAAGAGCGATGGTAATAATACGGATAATAAAGAACTCATCAAAGAAGTTCGCATCAATGACAAAGTTTTCAGGTATAGTAATGAAATTGCTGATAATTTAAATAATTTCTTTGTGGATAGTGTCCTCGATTCCAAGATAAATATTAAAAACGTTTACTATGATTATATAAGGCAGGAATATTATTAAGATACGTTTAAATTTCATGAAACTTGTGCAGATGGCATTGTCCATATTGTTAGGAAATTTAAGAGCAAAATAGGTGGAACAAATTTATTATCTGAGGGCGTAATTAAAGACTCAGTAGAATATATAGGTAATTTTTATGCTCTGCTAGTAAATACAAGTCTTCGATCAGCAACAGTTCCTACAAAATGAAAAATTTCGACCATAGTCCCAACAGAAAAAGTTAAAAACACAGTAACAGCTGATGAACTTAGGCCAATAAACACCCTACCTAGTTTGGAAAAAATATTTGAAACGGTCGTGAAAAAGCAATTAGTACACTACATTGAGTCTAATATAATTTTTATAAAGGATCAATCAGGAAGTCATGGATGAGAACGTATATGTCAAAATTCTACAGGAAGATGAAATGCCATTATTGTGGGTCTTCTAGAAGGACCCCAAGCATACGAGCAAGAAGGCAAACAAATGGTTTGGGGATTATTTGATCAATGTGATCGAGTAGCCTGCGCAGTCGCCTGAACTTAATCCGTTTGATTCATGATGCAAGACCCACTAGCAATGCACCGCTTTGGACAGTAGTAAAATATTAAAAAAATAAAAAAAGATAAATTATCATCAGCAGAACATACAAATTCCTTTTGCACTGTAGTCACAAAGCTGCTTGCCAACTAGAGGTCACCGACATAAATTATATTTTTCACAAAAGGCACTATTTAAAACTAAAAATATACAAATATATGTACATATATGTATTCACAAACGTCTACTTATATTTTCACCCAACATATTTTTGTGTAGGCATGGGTTTGGCCAGCAACGAATGGCTTAACAACTGCGAAGATGAACAGAAATCGTCGTCGGGAAATTCACAAACTGCTACATCTGCAACTGCTACTCCATCAGCAAACGAAAATCGTGAGATTAGCAACTCAACGGCAGTTGACACGACATCGAATCCTACCGAAATCGCTCCAACATCACTGACAGCCGCGCCTCCTACTGGCGCAAACAACGAAATTATGTCCGAAAATCCAAATAGTGAAACACAGCAGCCAATACAACAGCAGCAACAACAGAAAAGCAGTATCAGCGATGGCTTGACAGCGGTAGATAGTATGATTGATATGAATGCGCCGAGCGCCCAAGAAATTGTCAATAATAATAGCGAAATGTCGAACTGTAATTCTTCAAATTCGAATGACAATACCACAAATGTTAATAGCAATAGCAATGCCGATATAAGTGACAATGTTGGAGGCACTAATGTAAATGCGAACACAAACACTATCACCGATAATGCTAATTTGTATTCCAATCCGAATTCAAATGCGAGCACCTTGCAGTCTGCCATTGTGCGGCAATCGAAATCCCCTTCTAGCAGTATCGTTACGGCACAAACTGGCGAAAAAAAAAGAATATGTGGTCCCATAACGGCAGAAGCGTTTAGCAGTGCAGTGCAATTGGCTTTGAATGCTACTAACAATCCCAATGCCAGTCCCACTTACTTTGCTACATCAAGTAACCCTGCACTGGAACAGACTGTAAGAGATCTCAGTACGGCCTTTTGTGCAAGTGTGGCGGGTATACAGGCAAGTCTGGCTAATAAGACCAGTAATGCTTCGCCGAATATTAGCAGCAGCAAAAACCTTAACATAAACCTAGAAGCTATGGAAAATAATGGTCAGGCGAAAATCGTATTGCTCTGCGAGGCCAACTCTCATCCATTTCAGACACGCACCATACTCCTAACACCAAATATTGAATGCAAAGTGGGTCGTTTAATAGCGAAGAGCAAAGCGTCCGAATCGAATGCGATATTCGATTGCAAGGTACTCTCGCGCAATCATGCTGTGCTGTGGTACACAGACGATGGCAAATTTTGGGTGAAAGATACTAAATCATCAAATGGCACTTTCATTAACGAAAACAAACTGGGTAACGAGGCTGCTGAGTTGAATTTCGGTGATATTGTTAAATTCGGTGTCGATGTGCTGGAGAACTCACGCAAAGAAATGCATGGCTGTATTATAGCTTTTGTAAAATTGTACTTGCCCGATGGTCGTGAGGCGATATCGATCGACACGACTACCCAACGCTCACAGTACTCTGGCGAAGGTCGCATCAGCTACGAAGAGATGCAACGTTTGAACTTGTACATGCAAGAAGTGTCACAACGAGAGAAAGCGCTTAAATCAAAATTATTTAACATTCAAAATGTTTTGGATGCAACGCGTAAAAATTCAGCGCTGTGCTGGCAATCGTTGATTGCTGAGGATCAGTTGTTGCATCGCATTAATTCGCTGGAGAAGAAGTTGCAGATAATGGAGAAGAACGTGCCAGAGAGCGTACTACGAAATGAGGTAAGAGAAAGAGAAAAAAGTTTGAATTGGAGTAAGTTGTGAAGAGGAAAAGAAGGAAAAGTACAACAGCTCACAAAGGGTAAGCTAAGAAGAAAGAAGTCTAATGAGGAGATGTGGTGTTCCCCGAAATGGTTTGTAGTTGGTTTGTTTAAGGAAGATGAAATAAACACAACAGCCAACTCGGCTAGCGTAGCACAATAGGTAGCGTATTGGCTCTGCAACTCCGAGCTCCCGGGTTCATAGCCTGAGAGAAGTGGTTATGAAAAATTAAATTAAAAATGAATTTAATTTAATAATCAAAAAGAAGTCTGATGAGGAAATGTGGTGATTTCCGAAATAGTACCATAACTTCAACCATTAAAAACTGTTGTTGTTTTTTCACAAAAAAATCTTCCATAAACTGGCCTTGAGCTCAATAAAATTGTAAAATAATAACATTTACTAGGCCAACAGAAAAATGAACAAACAGTTGTTTTTTCCTTATAATTTTCCCCCAAACAAAATTTAAAAATTTTTAATTTTAAAGACAAATTTTTTAAAAATATTTTTGAGCTTTATGGACGGACGATCGGTTTTTATTGGAAAATTATTAGGAAAAAACAACAATACTCAAAGGGGAAGAAGAAGTTATAGTACTATTTCGGAAATCACCACATTTCCTCATCAGACATCTTTCTTCTTGGCTTCTGCGGGAGTCGAACCCGGCAGCTAAAACGCATTCAGCTGAGCTTACGCTGTGTGAGCTGTTTTTATTTTTCCTGTTTTCCCTTCACAACTTACTTCAATAAAGTGCGGCTGTACTGCCTCTATTTCTACTTGACTGTGTAGTTGTTGTTTGTACAATTTCTATTTTGTTAGAATTTGTTTGTATAAGGCTGGCTCATCCTTTTATACATTTTCTTTTTTATTGTTTGGCCAACAATTAACTTACAATAACAAACAGAAATTTTTTTATATATGTACATATATATTTTCATCTAAAATACTGTAACAATTAATTTCTTAAGATTTTTTTAAACATTTTGTTTCCAAAAAAAATAATTAAAATTTCTAAAAATAATAAATAGATTTAAACTTATTTGCAATAACTGCTTTTGAAAATAAGCTTTCGAAAGTATCACATCGGCTACTTTTGCCGAAGCTAACCTCTTTTGGATTTCATGTAACAATTTTGACCTGGGCTAAATACGCTTATTTTAAGTTGTTCAAAATGCTAATTCATTACGTCCTTTGGCCATTCTCGGGCATTTTTTTTTTTTGTTATTTTCATAAATAATTATAGTTACAACTGTCTTAAATATATGTGACTCAGCCAACTTACAATTTGACCTAAATAGAGTTCATGAACCACCAAAAATCAGTTAATGGTTGATATCAGTAACAGCATTCAGGTCAGGTCAGGACTGGAGTCTCTATCATGATATTATTATCATTATCGCTTGAAACTGAAAAATCCATAATTTTTGTGTTAGCCTTAACGACTCCCTAACTGTTTTTTATTTTATTCACAGGTATTAAAACTGCTCGAAGATAAAAATTCATACCAACTAACAGCCAAAGAAGCCTTGCGAAAAGTCTACCAAGAACGTTGCGATGCTCTTCAAATGCTCTCGAAAATGGAATTGGCATATGCAAATTCGGATGGCGAATGTAAAATCTTGCGCGATCAAATAATGAATACGAAACAGTCTCTACAAGATGTAAACAATCGCCTGCAGCGCCTCGAAACGGATTACAATGAATACAAAGAGGACGCCGAACGCAAACAACAAGAAATTAAAGAGAAAGAGGAGCAGCGTATTGCAGAGATGTCAGAAAAATTACATCAGCGCGAACTGGAATGTGACGATTTGCGTCGTCGAGTATCCGACTTCATGCTACAACGTGCTGGGTTGGTAGATGAGGAGGAAAAAAAGCTGCAATTGCAGGTCATAGAGAAGCTAGATGCTGTTATTGGCGATATGGATTTAGGAGAAGACGATGATGACGATGATGAATGTGACGAAAATAATGTTAACGAAGCGAAAGGCGATGAAGGCGATGGAGAAAGTAAAGAAGATGGAAATGAAAAGGAATGTAACGAAAAGGCGATGGAACAACCGAGAGCGGCAAAGAGCCTTGAGAGAATCAACTGTGGTGGTGCAAAAATCATGGACAGCAGCAACAAAAAAGAGGTAAATATACGGTCCCAGGCAGCGATATATGCCAACAGCGTATGTGCGGACTTAAATCTGCTCAGGAACTATCGAGGTGAGAAAATTCTTATACCATGTGATATCCAGGCGGCTCTCAAGGCCCTTTCACCTTTCGAGGTAAAATTCTTACTTATCTGGTAGTGTATCCGCAGACTTAATGACCTGGTAAAAAGAACCAACATCCGTCTTTTATGGGTGCCAAGACAAACAGGTATCGAGGGCAATGAGGTGGCAGACCACCTCGCCAGGACGGCGGCCACCTCGAACCCTTTAGGAATTGAGCCTTGCTTCCCGATAGGACCAAGTACCATTAAAGAAGCAATCAGGAAGGAAACAAGGCAGTTTAGGGACTAAAAACTATTTTGAGGATATAGTAACCAAAGAATTAAACTACTTATAAACCTCCCAAAAGCAAAACTTAGGTTGAGGGGTCATCTGCATAAGTATATATGTCGCTTTTGTGATATGGTCAAGGATACCCCCACACGAATTGCTGGAATCCTTGTCTGTAGCACGGCGAAGGGAAAGGTGGTTAGGTCAGAAGTGGCTTAAGGAGGACCATATACACTTCCTACCACTGGGATCCGTATTAAGGTTTGGTCACAGTGCGATCTTCACCAATCTATCTATAAACTAATTTTAATATTTGAGCAATAAAAACTTAGTTGAAAGGGTTTTTTCATGCAACACCAATGGGTCGAATGAACCCGGATAAGGCTTTCACCTTTTTCGCCTTGTCGTCACCTAATATATTATGATGGTGCTTTTACGTAGGGAAATTTATTTATTTTATTTGCAATTTATATTTTTTTTTTCAACAAGCGTAGCGTTTTATCGTTTATACACTTACATACATACATATATTAACTTCCTTCTGAATTTCAGATATTAAATAGCTCATCAGAATCTGATCTCGTAGCGAAGAAAAAAGGCAGCGCAAAGGAATCGACAATTCTGAAATGGCTGCAAAATTCTGATCTAAATCAAAAAGAAGGTTGTGTCGACATTTTCAAGGCTATTTGTGACGAGTCTGACTCAAGTGATGAACAAGATCTACCACTAATTGAGAACGATGCTGTAAATGTCGACAGTGAAAGTGGTATTGGCACCAACACAACTTCAGCAGAGGATATAAAATTAAAATATAAAAAATCGAAAAACAAGCTGCAAAGCGTGCAGGCTATACTTTGTCAATTAGTGGAGGCAGAAATGACGAAAGAGTGCTATAAATCATCCGATGCTAAAACAACCTACCATATCGCTGAAGAAAATGAGGTTTTACAAGCGATCGCTGAAGAAAATGAGGCTTTAAAAGCGATCGCTGAAGAAAATGATGCTTTAGAAGCGATCGCAAATGAGGAAGGTTGCGCTTCGATAAATGATAAACAACGGTTGACATTACTCAAGCGCAGTGTTGCCATGTTAAGTGAAGCATTCAAAGAGCTCTGTGATAATCTGAACGAACAAGAGCAGCAGAAATCACTGACAGGCGATATAAAAGAGATATCACCGCCACCTGCAATATCCGTTCAAACACAATTCCAAAACTATGCACCATTCAGTACAAGCGGTAATACGTCAAGCAAGCTTTTTACACAAGATACATTGAAACCGCTTCCAGAGATTGCTGAAGACGATGCGTACGCATACGATTTGGATGAGACCAATCAGCAACCGGAGCATACATCCGATAGTGATGAGACGCATAGCGAAGAATGTACCACTGTAGTGAATACGCCGTCCACAATCGTTTCGCCTAACGATATGGCGACCAAAGAAATTAGTATCAGTGCTGAGGTGCGCGCATATCAGGAACAGATAAGAGAGCTTAATTTAAAACTCGAACAAGTGGAGAGCGATGCCCAAAATACGCTAGAGATAATGCAAATTGAATGCGATACTTTCAAGGAAAAACTTGCTCAACTAAACAAAGTTGTGCAGAAAGCTTGCGAGGAAAAGCAAGAACTCGAGCGACTACTCGAGGAGCAAGCCACTTGTGTGGAGAAGGTCGATAAGTCGACAGAACAAAGCAATGCAGTAAATGAACAAGCAGCGGACGCGTCAAACGAAATGTCACCAAGTGTGCCTCAGATTAGCCCAATGAAGATGGAGCGGGAGTTGCAGGAAAGTAGCGGCGGCGATGAGTTGCGGCATGCAGATAATAAAAACACCGCGGGCGACAAGCTGGATCCCGATTTCGAAGCGCAATTGCACGACGACTTGGCGGCCATAAATAGTAATGCATTACAGCGCGAGGAGGAGCTGATAGTGTACAAAGAACGGCTGGAGAAGACGCAAAACGATAATCTGCAGTTGCGCAACGAGATAGCGGCTCTGCTGCTCAAATCAGGCACACAAGCTCAAACACTTATGGTCAAGCAAATGCTGGCTTATGGTACAGTAGTTGTGGCTATCATTGTTTACTTCGCCACAATGTATTTCTAAGTTTTACACTTTGGCAAAACGAGAGTAAGCGTAACGGAATAAGAAAATGAAAGTAAAGATAAAATCAATTTATAGCGCGCCAGAGTTGGACCATATGAATGCTAAATTATGTACATAGTTAGAACAAAGCGAATAAAAGCAAATATGGGGAAAATGCTGAAATGATTTGCAAAATTCTAAACAAATGGATGCAAATAGACATAAAATAATGTTGCATTTTACAATTAACTCAACGATGAGACAAACAAGTAAAATTCTTAACACATTAAAGCAATGTGAACTATTTATTCGATTATGTTTCTATTGCACTGCCTCGACATTTCGAATGTTTTTTAGCAGCAGCATAGACATATTTTCAATTAATGGAGCGCCGACAAATATAATGACGCATCAACATTTTCCCTTCGCAGTACACGTTCAGCCTAAAATGCGCCACACACACTCAGACTCATCTACATAATTATCAGTAATTTATGGAATTATAAAAAATGTAGATATTAGCAAACTTTTAGTTTGTAAAAATATTTAAATTGCCACAAAAAAAATAATTATTACTAAGATAAACGAAGTAACCATCAAGCGCATATACAAACACCAATTCATATATAAAAAATTAAATCTACATACATACATATTGAAACAAAAAAAAACTATATTTACTCTAAGTAATGTACAGCTTTAATTATAACTGAGAAGCAAATATCTAAAAAGTGCGTCGCTAAACGCTAGTGATCATATGTATGTATGTATGTACGTACATATGTATGTGCATAAATACTTGCGTATACTTATTATTAACAAAAAAAAAAACAAAAGTGTGCTTAAAACGTAAATACTGTTTTGAACTGTGTGCATATATGCATTTAAAATTAGAGTGACGCGTATGAAATATACAAATGTAAGTGTCACACACTTTTTAGCTACTTTCTGAGCTATTGTTACCTAATTGATCCTGCAATCACAGTGCGTTGCAATTAACCGATTGTTGCATTTGTTTAATATTAATTAAAAATTATTGCATACGTAGACTCACAAAAAGTATATATGTACATACATACATATGTAAGTATGTATGTATATATGTATAAAGCAAACACGCGTACATTTTATAGAAACACGTATTATAAACGCTATTATGAAATCAACACACACACACACAATCACAAAATATCTACATACATATGTTTATTGTATATCCTTATAGCGCTTATTTAATATTCACATTAAATTACATTGAAACCTACATACTCTTGGCAAAGGGGATCTTGCGCAGCAACACATGTCCATGTTTGATACATACATACATCTGACCGTGAATGCTTATTTGCCATTGTTACTAAGATCGGTTGCGTCTTTATTTATATAATATCTATAATTATACTTTATAATAGACAAAAGCGTAGATTGTAATACAAAAAAATATTTTCACCTTTATAACTATTTTTTTTTAAATTTCTCCGTGATTTAAAATAACTAAAAAATTCATTAAATTTCATAGAAATAATTTTCGAAGTCGAACACCCGCCCTCACAGTACAATTATAAATAATCATAAATTAAATTTTATATTTTTCAAAAAAAAAGAAAAAAAATTATCATTGATAAATTGCTGTTCTCTGTTGGTTATTTAATATAAATCAGTCTGTTTTTTTTTGTTTGCAAATTATATGCTGAGTTACATTCACACGCAATGTGTGTAGCAGTGCAGATGTTTTTTCGAAAATCGCAAAATGTGTGCTCTACGTTAATTGATGATGCATATTATATCTGCTGCTATTATTACTTATTTAAATTGTTAGTTTTTAGTTAAAATATTATTATCATAATTTGTAATATTATAATTTTATATAGAAAAAAAGAAATTGTAAGTATGTAAAACTTGAAATTCATGTGCAAGTTATTTAGCGTACATATATCCATATATACATATGTATGTACATGTGTGTATGCTAGTTAATGCGACACATATACATAGCTAACGCAGCAACTTTTTGGAATCGAAATACGAATCATGGAAGTTAAAGAAATCACGAATAAAAAATATGAAAATTCTTATATGACTAAATCGTGTCCTTTAAGCTATGTAATAGTTGACATATAGAAATGTACTTTCTTTAGTTCGTTGCCTAGAAACTCAGCCAAGAGTTCGGCTGTTGCCGGCGATGGTGTAACTTTAATATTGTAGCGGCTTGCTCAGTTCTGTATAGATCGGCTAGTGGACCATTGTAAATGCAGTGTTAGATATGTTGACTTTAGGCGCATGATGAAAGGTCTGATTGACATCAACGCCTTCTAAGAAATGTAATGGACGGGGAAAGGGACCTCGCCTTTAGCCGCAATGTAAAGGAGCGCAAATTTGGTGTCGAGATTTGTGGTGGAAGAGAAGACTTCTTTGCGGTGTGGCGATCGCATCAAGGCGAATTCTTCAACATCTGCACGAGGTTCCAGCATAAGAAAATCCAAACTATATGGCTGTCCCCATATGGTAAAACGGAAAAGCAAAATAATTTTTGGGGAAAGTCCATTTATTTTCAATATGAAATGCATTTTTACGATATTATACATGTTTTGAAATCTTTTTAAACTAGCGATGGGCTATGATTATATCATTTGAATCAGTAGAATCATAAAACTTCAGGGATTTAAAGTGCTATATCGCTATTTGAAGTACCACTCCCCTGTAGTAGCCGAGATCCGCAAACGCCTCTGTGCGGCAAAAAGTGCGCGCAAATTTACACAAGGAAACTCGACGTCCGAAAGCTGAAATCACAACAGACAGCTACACACTTCTCAACACGACTCGCCCTCCTGTCCTCTGAGAGCACTAACGCAGCGATATTTCAGAGCAATGCAACCACATCTGCTCTATGCATACCGCCCAAGGGGGATTCAATTCCACCTTGGTACCGCCTTTGAAGAATTTATTTGATTGCTGAGAGACCGAAAAAGCAACTAGTACGACGGGAATGACGCATTCTCATTACAGACGGTACTACGCACCGAAATGACCCAGGTTTTACCCGGCCAAGGTCTGTTGTTTAGGCCGGCCGAGCCATCTAATCGTATCTCCCCCCCCCCCCCCCCCCCCCGGAGCTTCCCCTTTGCAGCGAGGCTGCTCCGAACTCTTCTGATCAGGGCGGCCATCGAGCCTAACCTTGGTCCAGAAACATATTTCTGCTGCGTTTGCCCGAGAAGGCTCCATCCGAACTCCACTTCGGTACAGTGTAATACGTGCAACGGATGGTGCCATCTTAAGGTCTGTTCAGGCCTTATGTAAACCAGGGAGTGTTCACGCACTTCGTTGTCCAATGTTGCGCACACGCAACAGAGTTACAGGCCTCTACGGCCTCCCATTTCGTACCTCCACGGCCCTTAAGAGCTCCCCGCAACATCCAAACTCACCACTCTCACCCTACTCCATATCTTGGTACAACGGCAGAAACTTGCTGGTTCCCTCAACTACCTGCTGTGTGTGCCAGACCCAGGTACGCCGAAACGTGCGCTCAGTCAAGTGAAATTCTTGTCTTGGCTGGTGCCACTTTCGTTAGCGCTCGGGCCTTCGCACCACAAACGATTGGTCTGAGAGCTTCACCGCCCCGGCGTGTAGAACACCTCAGCTGCAATCGTCTCCGACGACCCCACCTGTGGACATCACAGGGCAGCGGCACGCTCAGCTTGGGCGAGAGGCCCTCATGTCCAATCTCTCACCCCCACGACAGTGACAACACCACCGAGATGGACGAATATACTTCAACTTAACTTCATCGGACTCACCAACAAGATCGAGGAGGTGGAAGGATCGCGAGCGATATAATGTCGGTGGTTTAGCGTTCATACTTGACCACACAGTGCAATATCGTCTAATCGATAAAGACATCGGCCCAAGGGACAGTACCCTAGAATGTCAGCGAATAGCTGTCCGGTCAGCTCGAAATTTTTAATATATACACCCTGTCTCCTGCTGCGCCGATGGATATCACCCTGAAATATGTGCGCTCCTCAGAGGTGAAAACCGATTGGTAGTAAGAGACTTTAACGTGCACCACGATATATGGTTTTCAAGCCTACCAAATGATCATACGGGAAACTTCTTGGCAGAGCAGATTGACGATTCGACATTCTGCACTGCTGCAGTTCGCCAGATATAACACTAGCCAGCGCGGGCCTGATTAATAGCATAGCGTGACGACCTATGCTATCATTAGCCTCAGACCACCTGCCCATTGTCATCTCGATTGACAGGCCTGCTGACTTCATAGCCTCAGACCGTCGCATTTACGTCAAATTTAACAAGGCAGACGGCGGCGGTTCGTGGACTTCACCGAGGATGCATTCGGGCAGGGAGGATTCCCGACGGCCGTCCTGGCGGACGTGCGCGATCATCTTCGTCAGGCAGACCCGGATAGCTTCCGCATCAGGAAATGGGAGGAGCATTTGAAGTCCTGTAACCTTGGGGCTGGAGTGGGTAAACTATGGTCGACCGTGAGGTCACTGTCCAACCAGACAAAGCGCGACGAGCGAGTGGAGATTTCATTCGGATGCCAAACGTGCTGTGACCCAAAGGCTGCGTAATAAAAAACCAGACGCACCAATTGTCTTCTCCAGCAACGAGGCAAAGGAGGCCATCGAAAAGGCGAAACCCTCCATTGGCCCGGTGCTGAAAAATTGGTCCTATGGGAGTAGACTACTTGACTAAGGTACTCAACTTGTCTATGGGTCATCCTCATCATCCCAGAAACCGGGGAACACGCTGATAAAGGCGACTCTTGCCGGCCGATTTCCCTGCTTTCACCAGTGGCTAAGACATTTGAGTCCTTGCTACTCCCATACCTCCGTCACCACCTTGTCCCGCAGAAGCACCAGCACGGATTCCATAAACACCCAGGTGAATCGTGGTATCAACGGCGACCTCCCCTGTGAAAGAACCGTCCTGGTGGCCCTTGACTTGTTGAAGGCCTTCGACACGGTCAGCCACTCCTCTTTGTTAAAGGACGTGGAGGCCTCATATCTGCCAGTGGCGTGGAAGCGATGGACCGCGAATCAGACATCACAGAACGCAGCACTCCGGACTGCAACAGGCTGCCTCCTGATGTCTCCTGAAGAGCATCTTCACCATGAAGCTAGGGTGCTCCCGGTTAAGGAGCATAACCTTATGCTCCCAAAACAGTTTCTGTTGGGTTGCCACCGTCAAAGCATCCTAACAGAGACTTGGTTGCGTTGGAGCCGCCGCCCAGGCACATCAGGGGACACATGTTCCGACTGACGGACGAGGTCCAGACATACATAAGACAATCAGTGAACCTGACGACGTACAGACGATGTCTAGGCTAAATTCACAGGGAATCCGTCTCTAACTACTTGGATTCCTTACCTGTGAATGCCGTGCTGGGAGTCCCACCACCACCGGTAGCGGTTGAAGAGCTCCGGATATGGATATTGTAGCAGGGTAAACTCCTACTTATGCAGGATCAACCCCGACACGCCTAACACAACTTGGACTTTGGGTCCAACCCTGTCGAAACCGCACGTTTCCTGGACCTCCCGTTAATTGAGCTCGAAGATAACGATTAGTGGCTCTATCGCCCCGGACATGGTCTTGGTAACCGCAACAACAACAACAACCACGAATGACGTGCCGCTACAGAACAAAAAGACGTTGCCTATAGAGCCATGCTGCGAAAGAACGCAACGCGAGCTGGGCATGGGCAATATCCTGAGACGAGAAAGGTAGCGAGGTGTATTTTATTTGAGAAGAAGAGAGGTCGACATAAGTGCACGATCTTGAGCCGTAAAATTCTTTTAGAAGATGTGACGGTTTCAAGACCGTTACTGATTTTCAGAGCATACTATAATTATGAAGGGAACACTTCTCCATACGGCTTAATGGTAGCAGCTGAGATCAGTATGGAGTAGATGATGAACACGAATTCCCATTCAATGATGGCAGAATCGAAATACCGTCGCCCGACTGTTATGAAATTCGAAAAGCGGCGAGGAGCTGGTTAAGTGCACGCTTCAGCTGATTTCCAGAATTTGGTCGGACGAATGCAAGTCTGTTGATTGGAACTTAAGTACCTATATTCAGCCCGATCCACATGATGGGTGATCATGCATTTTGCGCCAACTATCGTGTGAATAGTCTTCTTAATAACGCGTATAAGGTTGTATGGAGCGTATTGTGTAAAAGATATAAGCCCACCATCAATGAGCTGATCAAGCTGGACCTTATCAGTGTAGCTTCATCAATCAAATACCAGCACTAGCTCCGTCAGGATTACAAAGGTGCTCCCCGAGCCTTTTGAAAGCAAAGTAGAGGGCGAATCTTTGGCGTGCGACTTCTTTAACCTGATGCTGGAGAAGATAATTCGAGCAGTAGAACTAAATATTTTAAAAGAGTTTGCAACTGCTAGCGTATGCCGACGACTTTGACATCATAGTTCTAAACAATCGCGCAGTTAGTTCCGCCTTCTCCAAATGATACTGAAGGTGAACGAGCGCAAAACGAAATATCACCCGACAGCAAATAGATAATCAGCGCATTGGCGGTTGGCAACTTACATCAATGTTGACAGTTAGTTAAGAACATTAACACCAATAATATCAGCCTTGAAATCCAACGAATAATCTCTCTTGCTAAAAAGTGCAACTTCAGACTGAGTAGGCAATTGAGCATTAAAGTCCTCTCGGATAACAAAACCCACACTCTGTAACTCTCTCATTATGCCTGTTCTATTGTGTGGCGTAGAAGCATTGGCGTTAAAGACATCAGAAAAGAGCGATCTTGGAGTTTACGAGAGAAAGGTTCTTCGAAGAATTTATGGGCCTTTACGCCTTTCCGGTGGCGAATATCGCAGACGATGGACAATGAGCTGTACGAGCTTTACAACGACATACATATCTTTAGTGCAGCGAATTAAAATCCAGCGGCTTCGCTGACTAGGTCATGTCGTTCGAATGGATGAATTCGCTCCAGCCCCGACTTACAGTTTCAATTAAGTAAGTAAATCTTTTCGCTACCGGTACTTTTTTGTAGATCAGTATCTCTTGGACGGTTTTATATAAATAGATGCCTTCTGATATATCTAATTAAAGGCTTCTCATTTTTCTATCTATTTGGGTGGCTTGACAGCGCTGTTTTATCCGCCTATACCCTGCCAAACTTAGCTAGCGTGATCTCTTAAACGCGATTTATCTTCGGGGCGCATCACAGTGTGAGAAGCCTAGGATAGGTAATTGGTAGGTCCGGGGTGGAAGTAACGTCTGTTACAGCAACCAGAATGTGATTGAGCCAGAGTGACGCAGGTGATGGTTTGAGCCCGGGTATCCTAAGTAGGGGTAAACGACGGGAATTGTTTGTGGTGGCTGAAATAGGTAAACGCAAAGCCAGGAGATAACTTGTGGCAGCACAGCTGTAGGCAACATTGTCAATCACTCGTCCACGAGTAGTTGTTCGTGGCCATATGTACTCGTACATACTTACGTAAACGAGTAGTTGCCGTCAGCGATCAGCTTCTTTTGAAAAATAATCTGCTAAAACGAATTCCACTTACTTTAAAACGCCAAGTAAAATGCCACTTGGAAACTTACAACGAACGCCAGTACGGACGAAAAGTCCACGTCTCCAGGGAGATCAATCTTCTGAAAGTAATGCAAATCTACCGGAGGTGGTAGAAAGCTCAGTAATGCAGAGTAGCGCTAGCCAAGCCACACAAGAAGAAAAGGTCGAAGAGCAAACTGCTAGGGCCACCGATTGCCAGCCGTTACAGCAAGAGTGTGCTGCAAGTAGCTCCAGCGGTGTCGATGCGCAGGAGAGCATTATATCCGTGCTTCAGAAGCAAATTGCAGCCTTGGAGAGCCAGCTGAATGAGGTGAAAAGTAAGGTTAAGGAAAACCAGTCAGAGAATTGTCAACTGATGTTAGCGCTGCAGAATCGTACGATGTCAACCGCCGTTACTACTCAAAATTTTACCGTTGCCGGCGCTAACTACAGCGACCTTGTTGCTCCTAACAGCGAAGAGAGGCCCGTTAGCTACCCAATGTCAACCGCCATCGGACTGCGCGCAGCCGCTGCTGAATACCGCCAACCGCTGCCGCCTATATTTCCGCCGCCGCACTGTCGGTCAGATCTCGAAAAAGCTGGTCATAACGAAAAAAAAACCTTCTACATTATAATTTTGGACTATCAGGCTGGCTACAGTGATGTTGGAACTTTTCAATGTTAACTGTACAGACGAGCAGCTGTTCATTTCATTCGTTATATTTCAGGTGTAACGCGCCAGTATTTTGTTCGTTGTGCATGCAGCCGATAAGGCTACAAATTAGTCTTGTCATCGAAGATAAGTATTGGTGTTGCGTGAATATGAAACAAATATTTTCAAAATGGAACGTGTTCCAGGGGGTATGTACTAATTAAAAAACATTAATATTATTATTAAATAATTAATTATAAATGTTATTTATTGAATATACTTAATACAGAAAAATTATCGAAATTTTTTTTAAATGTTCTTAAAAAATACAGATAAGTTACGAATTCCACGATATACCGCTTTGATTTGCACTGTTTTCTCAGGGATAAAGTATAGTCTTTGTAACATAACCTTAAAATTCTGCTACTAGGCACTACTCCGCATTTGAGCCATGTTTTAATTCAAAATTGCAAAATGAAAATTCTTGAAAAATGTGAATAATAACTAAATTAACCCTGATTTTTGGTGTTTGTGTTAATTTGTGGGCTTTGGTGTGTTGGTATAGTAAAATTTAATGGCCAACATTTTTGTAGAACATTTTATTCCCGCCCCGCCCCTTTTTATGGGTGGTTTTTATGATTTGTTACAATATATCCAAAAAGAAACCATAAACAAACCAAAAATGTTAACATAAATGTTTTCTACAAATTTGAGCCATATTTTAACCATTTCACTACGGATGGTACATACATATGTGTACCACTTGAAGTTGAAACAACTGTAAAGTTTTAAATAAAATTTTAATAAAACTAGGTTTACGTTGAATACAACTGCGCTGTGATGTGTACCTTATCATAATTTAAGCTTTTCAGTAGGCATTGCAAACAGTTCCGTTATTTGTTTTGCTTTTTGTGTTTACAAATTTGTTTTTATTGATTTGGAACACACCCAAAGTGAACCACGTGCATTACTTTTTTTTTAGCTTTTGTGCGATATATACTGATAAAAGTTCCGAAAATATTCAGAGTAAACCGATTGAAGTTGTTATAACTCTTTACAATTATGGAAGGTAAGTAATTGTACAATTTTAATATTAATCGATGCCTAGAAGCATGGTAAAGAATATAAATATACATACATACATATGTATATATAAATGAATGCATTAATAAATAAATAAATACATACATAAATAAATTTCAGGTGCATCAGATCTACCTCTTGGACTATTTGGACTTTCGAACAAAGAGATCTTTCTTATAACAAAAGAATATATTACAAGCGATTTGCAAGTGATCATAGAAGTTTTGGAAAAGTCATTGACAGAAAAGAGTGGATATATAATTACAATCCCCGATGACATGAAACGTACCATTTCTACTTTATTGTCGAAGCTTAGAAGCAAATATAAGGAAGAAAATATAAGGAAATCGACGTTGAAAAGTATCGAGCTTACGCCTTATCAACTGCCAGACACTACGTCAAGGAATACCCCTGGTACAACATGCCAACATCAGTCCATAGATTGCTGATCCACGGACCAGACATTATTTCATCGGCCATTTTACCCATCGGTCAACTCTCGGAGGATGCTCAAGAATCAACCAATAAGTTGATAAAGCGGTATCGTTTGAGTTTTTCTCGAAAGTTTTCAAGAGTTAAGACTATTGAAGACGTGTTCAGGAGATTGTTGGCAACCACAGACCCCTACATTTCATCTCTAAGAAAATCAATAACAACAAAATTGAAGAGTTTGCTGCCAGAAGCTGTTGCCCTCTTGGTTCCTGTGGCGGAAGATGATGAGGACTCCGATGCAGATGACGAGGAAACAGACATCGAAAATGATGAAGACTCCGATGCAGATGACGAAGAAACAGGCATGGATGATGATGAATATTTCATTGACGAGGAAGAAAAAAAGGAGATGATTAAGATTAAAACACCTTTTTAACAACATTTTTGAACTTTTTGAGGTTAAAAGAAATTTTTAACTTTGGGAACCTGTCATTTCCAAACGAATTAAGATAAATCAAAAACTTTTACAATTTATTCTTTTCTGCAGTGTTTGTAATACGACAGTGTTTTCAAAATTAAGATTTGATTAAAAATAGGTGAACTATTAATAAAAAAATTAAAAAAAGGCCAGAAAAATATTGAGGTTTTTTATTATTGACTGCAAATATCTTTTGAATGGTCAGAGATAAATCAATCACATCAGCTAATTTTATATTTGTCTCTCTTAGGAAATTTCTTGAAGCAAAAAATTTTAAAAATCCGCTCAGTATTGTAGAAGTTACAGGTCTTTAAAACATTAACAGCACCATAGTGAACCACTTTGAGACCCTGTATCAAACTCTGCGTAATAACAGGGTGACTACAAATGCAATATCCTAAATGGCTGACTCCTCCTTTACACCTCTCTAGTACATTATTAAGCGATCCAAATAATAGTTTAGAAGTTATGATATTATGACCAGTTTTTTCGAGATCTGACCCACAGTGCGCCGCATACCACGTAGTGCCCACCGCCGCCGTGGCCAAAATTGCCGATCAGTATGCCGCTTCCTTTAGAGACGCCAGCCTCAAAACAATTCCCGAAGTTGGTATTAGCGCGCCAGCTCCCGCTGTAGCTGAATTGTCCTTCTCTAATACAGGGTGAAGCTAGGGAGACAGTGAAGTCACTGCTTATTTACCCAGACCACGTTGACGCTGCCCTCGACCAACTGCGTTTTCGGTTTGGCCGCCCAGAGCAGCTCATTCAAAGCCAGCTATCTATCGTGAAAGACATAACACCCGTATCGGAGGGTGGAATCGTAAAACTGATTCCCTTTGCCACCAAGGTCAAGAACTAGTCAGCCTTTTTGCAGTCTGCCGGGGGTCATCAACATCTAGCCAACCCAACATTGATCTCCGAGCTAGTCAATAAGCTGCCAATGTCAAAGCGGTTTGAATGGGCGCGCTACTCCTCAATGATACTGTCGCTTCCTACCGTGGACAACTTTAGCGATTGGCTAAGCGAAATCGCCAACCTAATTTGCGGGGTACAAGAGCACGACCTTCAAGAGCCAAAGCGTCGCGTGGTCCTCCATGCCTCGAAAGAACAGCAACCTCGCAAGTTCAACTGTATCATTTGCCAAGATTATCACAAACTTCAGGATTGCAAACGTTTTCTCGACTTGGGCATTACCGATAGGTGGAAACTCGTTAAGAATAATCGACTGTGCTTTTCATGCTTAAGCAAGGGTCACTCGTCTCGCGAGTGTCGACGCCGAAAGGTCTGCAAACTCCTCCACGATGGCGTTCCTACGCACCGTCCAATAGAGAAGCCACCAGCTGAAGAGCACGAGCTGTGTCTCAAATACCAGGCTTCTTTTCCGCATTCTGCCCGTGACGTTGCACAATGGTATAATAAACATCGATACCTACGCCTTATTCGATGAAGGTTCTTCAGTGACTATGCTCGACAACTCCCTAGTTGCGGAGTTGGGCCTAAAAGGCGATGATAGAAGCCTGAACGTTCAGTGGTTTGGTGGCCACAAGTCACAGCAACCTGCTACGGTGGTGAGCCTAATGATCAGTGGCCTTGGTATGAAAAAGAAGCACATGCTGAATAACGTCTTCAGTGTATGTAATCTAAACTTGCCATGCCAGAGTCTGCTTGAGACTGATGTTCGACAACACATTGGTACCCAGCGACGCCTGCCTTTGCTACCGTATAATGGAGTTAAGCCAAAATTGCTCATAGGACTCGACCACTGCCACTTAGGCATTCCTAGCGAAACCATGAGAATTAACGTCAACGGACCGTATGCCGCACAAACTGAGTTGGGTTGGACAGTATTTGGCCCTTCAACAGTAACCTCGCCGGAACCCACTACAAATCTTTTCGTAGGACACACGCTAGAACAAACGCTCGAGGTCATGATTGCCGACTACTTTGATACGGAGAGCGCCGGAGTAAGGCCTTCGCCGCCGATTGAGGGCATCGCTGACAAACGAGCACGTTCATTGCTCGCCTCAACCACGCGTCGTAAAGAAGGGTATTATGAAACCGGCTTGCTTTGCAGGCATGTAGTTGACTTGCCTGAAAGCTACACATCGGCATACAGACGTTTGGTCGGAATTGAAAGACGTATGCAAAAGGATCCCGAATTTGCGAAGGCGTATCGATATGTCAATCAATCCTACGCAGATAAAGGCTACGCCTGTAAACTACTACCCGACGAAGCAGTACGTATCCACCCAAGAATATGGTATCTACCGCATTTTGGTGTAAGCTACCCAAACAAACCAAGGAAATTCCGTCTCGTGTTTGATGCTGCCGCTGAGTTTCACGGCACTTCGCTAAACTCTCAACTATTAAAAGGTCCTCAAGAATACCAATCTCTACCTTCAGTCCTATTCCACTTCCGCGAAGGAGAGATAGCTGTCTGCGGAGACATAAAGGAAAATTTCCATCAGGTTCGCATTCGACAGGAAGACCGATGTGCACAGCGATTCTTATGGCGTGACGGCGATACTTCAAAGCAACCAGACATTTATGAAATGAAAGTAATGACGTTCGGAGCGGCAAGTTCACCATGCGCTGCGCAGTACGTGAAGACACTGAACGCACTAGAACACCAAGCACAGTGCCCGCGTGCTGTGAAGTCTATCCTTGAACGGCACTACGTCGACGATTTCGTCGATAGCTTCAAAAGCGGTCAAGAGGCAATCAACGTGGCGAGAAAGGCTCGAGATATCCATAAGCTGGCAGGCTTTGAGTTACGTCAATTTACGTCAAACTCGCAAAAAAGTTTTGTATGCCCTGCATGGCGCCGAAACGAATATACATATCATCAGTAAGGAAGGGCTTGCCACCGAGAAAGTTCTTGGCATGTTTTGGCAGCCATCGAGCGACCGCTTTAAGTTCAAACTCCGGTTCCACAACGTCGACGATGCCATCATCACCGGTGAACGAAGACCAACCAAACGTGAGCTACTCAGCATCGTGATGTCAACATTCGACCCCCTTGGGTTTTTAAATAACATCACGATTTCTGCAAAAATGTTGATGCGTGAGTTATGGAGGAGAAAGGTAAAATGGGATGAAGCATTGCCGGACGACCTCTACTACGTCTGACGTTCATGACAACAACAACTTTCATCAGTAACATATCTGGAAATACCAAGGTTATACTTCCGAGGTGGGAAGCCAAAAATCTTACAACTTCACGTTTTGGTCGACGCTAGCGAACAGGCGTTCGCAGCAGCAGCATACTGGAGGTTCGTAAGCGCAACTGGTGAAGTAAGCATTGCCTTCGTCTGTTCAAAGTCTCGCTGCGCACCACTAAAACCGCTCACCATACCTCGCCTCGAACTTCAAGCCGCAGTATTAGGTACGAGGCTGATGCAGATCGTCCGCGAAGGGCACGAAGTTTCCATAAATAACTGCGTTCTTTAGTCGGATTCGAGAACTGTCCTCAAGTGGATAGGAAGCGAGCATAGAAGATACAAACCCTTCGTCGCCCACCGAGTGGCGGAGATCTTGGCTGCAACTTAGACTTCCAATTGGCGATGGATACCAACAGCTCAAAACGTCGCCGACGAAGCTACCCGATTTAAAATTAATTGCGCTGATTTCGAGTCCCGCTGGTTGAGTGGTCCAAACTTTCTTCAAATGAACAACGAGCATTGGCCAGTAGGAGACGAGTCTTATGAAAGCGGTGCCGATAACGACGGAGAACTCGGAACGAAATTCGCTTTGGCGTTAGTAAGTTGCGAATTTATCAATTATAATCGCTTTTCATCCTTCAGCAGAATAGTACGAGCCATGGCATGGGTGATTTGTTTCGTGAGCCGATGTCGCAATGGCAAGCAGTCCGATGAGGTCCATGGGTTGACGGCATGGGAGTTAGAAACAGCCAAGCATGCTTGAAAAGGGTCTCGCAATTTTCAAATCTAGCATCATCTACAAGCTGTCACCCTACCTAGACGAGCACCGCATTTTGCGCGTAAGAGGACGTATCGATGCAGCTGAATGGCTGCCTATTTGTACAAGACTGCCGGTTATATTGCCACCAAACCATCAATTTTCGAAGGTTCTCGTGAGTCATAACTACAACGCTATGAAACATCAAAATACAGAAGCCACAATTTGCGAAATCCGTAATCACTATTGGATACCTCGCTTACGCAAGCTCCTGCGATCCACCATAGCAAATTGTTTCGTCTGCCGAATAGCCAAAGCGGTATCACGTACGCCCAGTATGGACCTATTACCCGACTGACACCATACGTAAGACCATTCACATACACCGGCCTCGACTACTTCGGCCCGATTAGCGTTACCATCGGCCGTCGCCAAGAGAAACGATGGGTGGCGTTGTTCACTTGCTTGGCGATAAGAGCAATTCATCTAGAGCTCGCCCACGATTTGAGTACCGACGCCTGTATCGTGACGATCCGCAACTTTATTAACCGGCGAGGGCTCCCTCTAAGAATAAGGTCGGACAACGGAAAGAACTTTGTTGACGCTAACCAGGAAGCAAACGGCGAACGGTTGCACGGTGAGATGGCAAACAAAGGCGTGGAGTGGTGGTTCAACCAATAAACCCATCTGAGGGAGGAGTGTGGGAAAAGATGGCACAGTGCGTCAAACGTGTGTTACACCTAACATTAAAAGAAGTATCACCGAAGGAGCACACGTTCATATGTTACCTGATTGAGGCGGAAAACGTGGTAAACTCGCGGCCTCTTACGCACTTGCCCATAACCCCAGATCAAGAAGAGCCTCTTACGCCGAACCACTTCCTCCTTGGATCTGCGAACACCGCGCAAACTCCGAATATTTCCTTCGAGCTGGAAAGAATATGTGCAATCTGGAAGCAGTGGCGAATCGCTCGGCAACTGCGAGACCACTTCTGGAAGAGATGGATCGCCGAATATCTCACTACTAACGCGTAGGGTGAAATGGTGTGAAACCACCGAACCACTGAAACAGGGCGATATAGTCTTCATATGCGATAGCGGGCTGCCAAAACGCCAATGGTGCCGGGGTGTTGTGGAGAAGACTTATCCAGGAGTTGATGGAATCATCAGGCAGGTGGAAGTACGCACATCCAAAGGGGTTTTTCGCCGATCTGCATCGAAGCTAGCTGTACTGAACGTGGAGACTAGTGAATCTGGTTGATTCACGGAGGTGGGGGTGTTGCAGCACAGCTGTAGGCAACACTGTCAATCATTCGTCCACATATTCTACTGTGAACTATTTCTCTAAATTTGTAAATCGCGGTCGTTCCGTCATTCGTTGAAGTCAATTCGGACGAGACGCAACCGCGGTAAGGAACATATAACTTATAATTTTATCATTCCACTAAATGCGAATGTACATGTACTCACACACGTATATGTATATTGTATATTTCAGAAATAAACGTATCTAATAGTTAGATTTCGAGTATTGTCCGAACATTCAGCGTTATTATAACTGTTTCCCAATATCAAAAGTCACGTTACTGTTCCTATCACACAGTGATCTTGAACAATTTGGGTGAGAGAATCAAGATCTTGTTATTTACAAATTTTTAAAATAAATGTATGCAAAAATTATATTTAAAACGAGTTTATTTCATGTGGTAAGATAGACGGCGAACCGACAAATAGCTTAAAAAAAAATTTGGACAAAAAGAAAATTTAAACCTTAAAATTAATAACGAAAAGTTAATCGTATCCTCCAATAAAGAACTGTACGATAAATTCTTCCCTGGATGTAAATTGGCACAACAAAAGGTCTCTATTTATCGGGTGGATTTTCCACCATCTTTTCCTCTGACCAAGTGACTGCTTCTTGCACATTTTGTACATTTGTGCTTAACTTAAAAACAATCGACACAATTTAATTTTCCTTGACTTTTGACAAACAATATGCGCTTTTTTTACTACTCTGTACTTTGTGTGAACGGAGATATCCAAAGAGCAATATGCAACAAAAATTAGTCATCAAAAATTAAGTTGACATGTTGAGTAATCGTCTCTAATTCTTAAGTTAAGTTAAGTTAGGTCTTGAATAACTGAGCCTTCATTCTCAAAAGCTCGAAATCTGTAAACAGTCTCATGCCGGAATTCTATAATTGCCAGCTGATCTAAATTTTTGTCTCTATTAGAACCTGATACCGGAATTCCGCTCATCACCATTAGAGACTGAGGGCCAAAAAATTTAAATAAAAGCAAAAGATAAAAACGTGAAAGCGAGAAAAAGCAATAATCTCTAGCTCATTTTGAGACTTGAGATGATACCACGATTTAGAAAATACAGAGGTTTCGCCTCCCGCAAACCGCTATTCGCTCTAAGCAAATTTGACAGAATCAGCTGTGTATGCTACGTCACAAAACGCAATTAGTTTTGTTTGTAAGTTTGTAATCATACAATTGTTTGTGCTTCAATTCAATGCCTTAAAGTGATTTTATTTAAAATAAAGTTATTAAACATGAAGTGCGCAGTGTTAAGTGTTAAGTCGCAAAGTCTATCATTGATACGGGGCTATAAAACTTGCTAAAAATTAAGTAAAGTTGTATCTGCGCACTTGGTTGCAAGTTAAGCTTCCTGTGTCTCCTAATGTTGTACTGCAGTTTTTTTCAAAGCATCCAATCAAAGACAGAGCATAAATGGAGTTATTTGAATATAAATATGTTGCATAAAGTGCCAAAATTGGTAAAAACTTTAAAATTTACAAATTGTAGGAGAACCTAACCTCACATTTTTCTTGCAATTTCTTCCGATTCTCAGTCAATTCATGTTCATGACGTTGCACGCATTTTGCCTCACATCATTTTTCGTCGGGAAGGGGCATGAGATGATACCATGTCAAGAACGATAGAATACAAGATTGGGCCTTCTCAAAATAAAGCCTCTAACCCCCGAATACTGTAAGCAGTCTCAGTATCTAATAGAGACAAAAATCATAATTTTAGACCAGTTGCCATTCATTAGTTTCAAAATAAAGCCTCTAGTCTCAAAATAAAGTCTCTAAATAGTGACAAGTCACAAAAAATTTAAATAAAAACAAAAGAAAAAACGTGAAAGCGAGGAAAAGCAATAATCTCTAGCTCATTTTGAGACTTGAGATGATACCAAGTTACTTAATTCGGGCATAAGTTAATGAATTCGGGTATAAATCAAGTACACAAATGTATAGCGAGGCAACATTAACGTATTATTCACAATTATACGTTCAACGTGTTAAATGCCTCAAAGCAAATTTTCTAAAATAAAGTTGTTTTAAAGAACACTGAATAGCAAGGTATATCAAATAGGTAGCCGCAGCAAACTTTCTTTTTAACTTTTTTCATATTTTATTTTAATTTGAAATGTCAAATTTTGAATTTCGTTGTGATAAGAATGCTTTCAGTACAATTCAAGGTAGTTGATAAAATATATTTGAAATTTTAGCTTTTAAAAGCAAAAACAAAATATACAGAGCTAAAATTTTTTTTTTAATTTTTCTACTGCTGCTACCTATTGAATGTGCCTGGCTGAAAATGCTATTTTTTAATCTATTATCTATTGTTTATTAAACTATTTCAAATTGTAAAAAATCAAAAGTATCCCTGGCATATTAGGGTGTGAGTTGTGTTCACAGAGTGCTCGTTCTTCTTCTTTTTCAACGACAACTCCGACTTTCTACGTTGCTCTGTCATCGGATGAATTGTGAGCTGTCAGTTTCGTTTTTTCTCTGATGTGTACAATTACTTTTTGCGGCGGATTGGCAAAATAATTCTTTATTTTGTGAATTTTGCAATAAAAAAAGCAAAAGCAAGCAATAAGTAATTGTGTAGTGTCTTCTGATGCTGAACTAGAATTTAACTGAGAAATCCAGCGTAAATTTAAAAAATATATGTTGTGCGTTTATTAACAACTTATCCACATATGTATGTATGTATATGGGCGTGTGAATAGCCAAATCGCATTCGTTTTTATTGAATCCATATGAGTGAGTGTTCAGCTTGAACTTTCGTGGTAAATGAAAAGCGAGTGTAATAGAATGCAGGAACTACGGAAGTGTTGCAATATATTTTATAATAAAAAATGAAAACCAATTGCTTGAAGCAGAGTGCAATCTTAATTGTATTTCAATATACATACATATATGCGATAATTCGCAATCGTAACTGAAATGTAGGGGATTGAGGGGGGAAAGAACAGGAAAAGCGACAAGAATGTAATGAGAAAAATTTTTAAGAGAAAAGGGGAGCAAACAGTAGCAGTAACTAATGAATAAATACTTCTTTAGTCCAAGGGTTGCCAAATAACATTTAACTTAGATAAATATAATAGATATTTAGTTATATTGTTTTAGCTTTACTAAACCACAGATTGTTTTTATAAGAGGAAAGTGTGTTTGGTATACAAATATATGCATTCAGAAATTCGTAAATAATCCTGTTTCAGGAAGTTTTAAATTTAAAAATATATTTTTATTTTAGTTATTTTAAAGTTATGTGTTATTTTCTTTTTGATTTTAAGTGTGAAAGTGTATCATATCTATGAATTCGTAACCAACTTACCATATAAAAGAATTTCAAACGACCACAAAACTGTTGGAATTTATATTCGTTTAATTAGCGAAAAAAAAAAAAGAAAAACAACGCATTCATAAAAACAACGACCACGGCGACGATTATCATCCACTTGCTTGCGATCGATATCAAATTCCGCTTGCGCCGGTGAAAAAATAATCAATGAGGTAAGTAAGAATTTCCAACTGAATTAAGATACATATATGTATGTATGTATGTATGTACATATGTACAACATTTTTTTAATACATAGAGCTTAGGGTAAGAGAAGTTGTTTTACCATATTCATATTAAATAATTAGGAAATTATAGTGTATACATACATACATATTTATACAAAAACCTGTGTATGTATATTTTTAAATCTGTAAAAAACACACTAAAAACAAATTTTAAAATTTTATAAAAAAATGTAGAAATTTTCAACTTAAAAAAAATTATAGAATTTTTTGTGGAATGCAGATATTTAACTCTTTCAATTCAAGAACAAAATGCACATTTCTAGTGGCTACGAATTACCTACCACTGTTTTTTTTGGTAATTTTCTCAGTCTCTAATAGAGACAAAATTCACAAATTTAAACAAGTAAGCCTTCATAAGTTTCAAAATAAAGCCTCTAGTCTCTAAATTGTGACTTGATGATGGGCACTAAACAATTTAAATAAAAATAGAAAAAAAATGTAAAAACGAGGAAAAGCAACAATCTCTACCTCATTTTGAGACGAGATAATACCAACTTACTGAATTCGGGCATAACATTTGTAGAGTAGAATAGTGCAATGTGCTGCACTCTCTTTTGACTTGCTCGTATAACCGTATTTTTCAACTAAATACAACAAGTAAGCAATCATTCGAAATATAATAACATTTACGTAAAACTACATTTTTGTAGCAAGAACTCTTTGTTGAAATTAAAAAAAAAGTGCACCACATTATTCCCATCGAAATTTGTGGGGACATTTGGTGCATTATTTTTCGAGCGTTGTAATGGTGACAGAATGTGAAAAAATGATAATTATTGATTTGATTTAAGAAAGTAAACCATTGTTATGTATTTATTTATTATTCTCCAATAATTTCAAGTAGAAAGTTATACATACATATACATATAGATACATACATACATACCTATAAGTTATGTATATCTACATACATACATATGTACAGACATATGTAGGTATATAAAATTTATATGAAGTTAAGAAACACAGTAAAAAATAAAAAAATTTAAAAGAAGTAAAGTAAGTAGTCTATTTGCTAGATAAAATATAAAAAAAGAAGACTTGATGAATGCGCAACAAATGGTTGTCATGGAGAAAAAAGCAGAACAAATTTTTGTCAAAAAAAAAATCTCAATTTATTTAAAAAATAATTATTTGAAGACTGAAACATAAAATTCGATCGAAAAAACTAAACATAATAGCTCTTTGTATTAAAAAAAAATAGACTTAAATGTCATTATATTCAATTTACTTCACTCTTTATAGTGCACCCATTACCCCATGTACCACTCTACTCTAAATAGTTTAATAAATTGGAGTTTTTTTTTTAAATATAAGGAAAATAAAGTGCCCAAATCTGTTGTCAATATGTGTTATGAATAGAGTATACACTGGTACATATGTAGATATGTACATATGTATGTATGTAAGTTCTCATTTTTTTCGACTCATATCTTAAAATCCCACATTATTATTTAGCAAGGTTTTCCTACCACAAATATTGCGAATCACATATCATTCATAGAGCTTTTTTTTTAATAAAAATAAATGTACTTTTATTTATCTAACCCAGATAAAATATAGGAATCTACTTACTTAAGTTCCTAGCATTGTAAATCTTTCGAATTTTAAATGCTTCTGGCAGTTAATGCTGTTACTCGTTTACTGTTTTTTTGTTGTGTTTTTTTTTGTTTCTCCACACAACCAAAAAACCGGAATATTTTGTATAATGCAACGTTAAATTTCGAAATTTGTGTATTCTACACATCTATGCAGGTACATAAATACCAATGTGCATATGTATGTAATATATACTCATATAGCACAAACACGCTTCTGAATTTTAACTAACTTTTTGAGTGTACATGTACATACATACATATGTACATATGTACATATGTACATACATACATACTGCATATGGGCGAGTTAAGAAATCAGATTTTGCAGTAGAATCATGAAAGATGTCACCGAAGACCCCTTTTACTGGTGGAAGAAAAAAATGTTAAGGAAATTTACTCGTAAACATTGACAGAATATCAATTTAATCCTCTTTATTTAAATTAAAAATACTGCTAGGTGTGTATGTACATATATAACTACGTGTGTTCAGTATCAGCCTCTTGGCGTTAATGATCATGCGATTTGTTGTTATTAATATGTATGTACAAACATACATATATACACACATACATACATCCATATATCATATTTGTGTTTGCGCTCTTTACTGTTTTTAACACATTTCTTCCGAATCCAAGCACCGAGTTTGTAAGCGTGCGATGATTCATAGCACATTCGTTTTATGAATGTGTACATATGTATGTATGTATGAATGAACATACACACGTACATACATATGTATATGTTAGAACATCTGTACTACGACGATGGTCATAACATTTTCAATCGAATACCAAATTGATACCGTTTGCCACTGCTATTCTTATTAAAATTTTTTTTTAAATTAAAATACAGTTCGTCCTCTAACAAACATCACAAAAAAAAAAAATTCATGAAAGTTCAAACAATTCAGCAAATTTTAAACCAAAACTTTTTATTTTTATATCATTTTGTGTCACTTTTGTATGTTTATTTTTTAAGAATTTTCAATTCAAATACAGTCTATTCTTTCAAAATTAGTTTAACGAAAGCAATTTTAATAAAAAAAATGCTTTTTAATTTTTCGTAATTTATAAAAAAACTTGCCGAATTGCTGGTGAAACCGGCTGTAACACAACCAAAGTTTCAAACTTCGTAGGTAACCAAAAAAAAAAAACATTAAAAACTTTTCTTCAAAATTTAAAACTTTTTTGAAAATATGTTGAATTACTTGACTTTATATGATTTTAGAATTAGAGAGTTTGGTTGCAAATAATTTGGCCATCACTGTACATTTGTAGATTCATACATATACATATGTACATACATTGTATATGTATGAAGTTTTCATTTATTTCTCCTTTTGGATTCATATATCGCAGAACTTGTGCTCAAGAATGATATGAAATGTATGTAATACATTCTCTATGTACATCGTGACTTGTGGTGGTGTTATTGTTTATTTTTTCCGCTACTGTCAGAGATAATAATTAGAATGAGTTATTTTTGTTTGACTATTATATTCGCCTAGTTCATTCTCCTTTTTTCTACCAATTTCTAGGTAGTACATATGTATGTATATAAAAAGAAAAGTTGATTTTTGATGTGACTCCACATAAATACAGGATTTAAAAAAATACATAAAAAATTGTGAATCCAAAAATTACTTAAAGGAATGTTTCATAATGCTTCTAATTGCTTATAATTTTCAAAGTTTTGCTTACTTCTAATTTTTTCTTTAGATTACACTACGTAACAAAATTAAGAGTTATTTATAATTTTTTTTTAATTTATCAAAAATAAAATCAAAAATCGTTATTTTGTGTTTTTCACGCCAAATCGTTTATTAATCGTTTTTCCACCAAAAAGATTCAATTGTCCACCCTTTCTCTAAAAGTTATTAAAACAATTTGGTTGACAAAAAAAATTATAGTTCGATCTATTTTTGAAAACTTTTTTGCAGCGGAAGTTACACTTTACTACAAAAAAGGTTTTTATTATGTTTCATATTAAATAACTACATACATACATATGTACATACATACATACACTTTGCAAGAGCGCGAGTTATTTTCCGCTCAATTTTGTACTCTATCTTCCGCTAAAGTTTTTAATTGTATTTTTATTCAAGCTACTGCACATTTTAATAAACTTTCTCTTTGAACGCCGGCATTTGTGTGTTATAACTCAAAGTTATAGAGATATGAAAAAAGAGGGTTACGTACATAACGAATGTATGTATGTATGTGTGTACATACATATGTATGTATAAGTAGAAGTATTACATACATACATATATTCTGTGCCGGTAAGAGAAACATTATGCAATTTCTAAGTAACATTGTTAGTTAACATATTTTTAATAATTTGAATTTGAAATACACGTACAGTTAAATTTACATATGAACAGTGCTGTTCCTATCATTAGCAACCATTCCATTAAAATTCAGTTCATTCAATTCAATAGATTTCCATATAGATTTTGAAAAAAAATTCAACGGTAATTCCTAGTTACTTGAAACTTTCACATTGGTAAGCTAAAATTAAAAGGGCTATAAAAGTGCATTATCAAAAAAAAAGTTTTTATTTTTCACAGTTTTAAAATTGGATTAACATAGTTGATGTTAGAGAACGCAGTTTTAATTCAAAATTCTTAAAAATAAATAAAATTAATATATTTGGCTTTGTCATTTTGAATGCTCTTGCTATTGACATGCGCAACATTATTTGTATGTATGTATGTATGTAACAGAAAGCGTTGAATCCAAATTTTAAATTTGGCACAAGATTCTATAAAAAATAAGGCAAACTTAAAACTAATTAGCAACAAATTAGCGGCAAAATTGGGACTAGTTTTTAAATTTTTATATCGCGATTTACTCATTTTCTAGAGCAACAAAATAAATTTTAATGTAATCACTTAGCAACAAATTACAAACGTGCTTAAAATCGTTTTAAGGACGTTTTGAACTTTTTCAGATTTTTGGTCCAAGTATGCCAACTCCATATGAAATTAAATTAAAAAAAAAAAATTATTTCCAAAAAAAAGAATTTTTGCGCAACTAATTAGCAACAAATTAGCGGCAAAATTGGGACTAGTTTTTAAATTTTTACATCGCGTTTTACTCATTTTATACGGGGGTGCTTAGCTAACTTCACGTCAACTTAGCAAAGCACCCCAAAAAATTAAGAACAAATAGAGCGACAAACTTTAAAAATTTTCAAAAATTATTTAAGGAATTTGTATGCACAGTTTAAGAAGCTTAAAATTATTATTAATTTTATAAATTTATTTTCTGAGCATTTTGCGCATTTTTTCCTTATAAAACATGAACAGGAAGTTTGCATTTTATTATACTAAATTTTAATGTGCTAAAAAATGCCAAAATCCACTGTTTGCTAAAAATATTCAATACAAAATATTCAATTAAAAAAATTTTATTTTTTTTCATTTTTGACAAAAGTTTTAAAATTTTATTTCTGTTCTACCGTCATCATTCGTAGTGAATATTTACACATGTACAAACAAACTAACACTTATATTTAATTCGGAAGGCGCAACTTTATCACTGGCACTTTTCATAGGCAATTTAAGTGAAAATAAAATATTAGCATTTCCATAAAAAAAGAGTGCTTGAAATTTGAAGAAAACTGAATGAGCAACCCCCTAGTTACAGTTACATGAATAAATACCTACATACATACATACATACGTACATATACATACATATGTATGTAAATATAAAAATACATAAATCTCGAAAAATGAAAATGAAAGTTCAATAGAGAACGCAAAAAAAATTAAAAAAATATAATATAAACAAAAACAATACAACAACTATCGGCGCGGTTGAGGATAAATGACCGCTTGCCAAAAATACAATCAAATATGTAATCTAAAATTAAAATAAAATAACGTCAGCCCCTCGCCAGACTCAAAACAACCGCCCACAAACCGATGCTATCGCCGTCATACATAATCGCCAGCAGTCAGCCTTTCTCCGTTAGGGCAATGCCACACGTAGATCTGGCAATTTGCCGGCAAATTAATGAAAATAGTGCGAGCAATGTGTGTGGACGGACGGCTGACTCAAAATGTTGTTGGTTTAGCGTAGACGCGCGCGCACGAGACACAACTTGGCATCTAAATGTCTGTAGCTGTTGTCGCTACATATGTACATACATATGTACATACATATATACTTGTATATATGTACATATGTGTATATTGTGTGCGATCCTAAGCGTAATGACATAAATGTTGAGAAATGTACGCGCAACAACAACAAAACAAACATCAACAGAACCTAAGTAATATAAAATGTATTAATGCGATCATCATTATCAGTGTATCGCTCAGTTCAGATTGTTTGGCTTATGACCGACCGGTTAGACGCTTCAATGTGCGCTGCCGGTTCACTGGCTTGTGGGTTGCTTCTCTAATTTTTATTGCTTATTTATTTATTTTTTTATAAGAGTAAGTTTGTCTGCTTGGCCGCCTACTCACCCAATTGAAATATGTTAGTGATTAATCGCAATTAATAATGTGTTGTTTCATAATTCCACAATTTCTATATGCAAAATTCATGAGGTTAACGAAATTGCATTGTCCGGATGTACTTACACTGGCGGCAAAAATACTAGAAATACGATATTTTACGTATGAACCAAATTCATTTTTATATGGGAAATAAAAAAAAAAAACAATTTACTTTACTAATATTTAAAAAAACAAAAAAACTGCAGACTTTAAAAATAAAATTTTTTTAAATTCTTTTTTGAATTTTCATAAATTGCGTATAAAGTTTATAATTTGGTTTGTTAAATAATGAACTAAAATAAGTCTAATTAGTCAAAATGTCGGACTCCTATTATTTTTAACGCTATTCATACATATGTATATACATATGTATGTACATATGTACATACATACATATGTATATACGAGTACATAGTATGTAAATATTTCCATTACGTATACGCTACGTTGTCCTAATTTAGATATCGCGTGCGTTACATTTATGTAAATTAAAAATTTATAACAACTTATGTACATACATACATATTTTTTTGTTTTTGTTTTACGAGGAGTAAGCATCGAAAGCCTTCACCCCGTCAGGGTAGGACTTTAACCTGCACTAAACCTCCTACTGTCACGTACCGTTCCCCTCCCGGTACTACTGTCAAGTATTTCGTCAGGAGGCAGTTTGAGCACTAAGCTCTAAGTCCGTTACCGTCTGTTGGTCTAACTAGCCTACCCGTGTCGGGTCCGTCGTCCCCGCCCACTTATGTAATGTCCGCCTAATTGCGTTTATATGCCTGACATCTGACACTACTTAAATGTTCTAAGTTAATTTTATTATCTATATAATTCGAAGTTGAACTTCATTGAGGCTGTCGGACGGACGGGAATCCGAGCAGCCAATTTCACAGGTTAGTTGATTTCCGCCTACTTAGCATTGCTGACACTATAAAGAGCGCTATAGTAAGCCGAGGCCGACGGAACGGACTAGGTTTCGAGCGCCTTCTTGCCCGGCTATGAACTCTGCAGACAAAACGAGCCTGATAAACAAGTTCCCTTGCTGCGCAGACTCAGCGAGTAGCATGACCGAGGTGGTCCAGCAAACGAATACCAAGAGCCGCACTAAACTGCAGCTGAAGAGCGTTTGGTTCCAGCCCTCATAATTTCCTCACTTTGACGCTTAAGATTACCTTTTCAAACGTAGAGCTTTTATCCAGTCATATTTGTCGGAACGGACGAGATTTCGAGCAACATCTAGCGGAACTAAGCTTTGTGTGGGTGGTCCAACGAACGAGATCCAGATCTGCACCGAGTTTGCTGGAGGAGAGCGTTCGGTTCCAACACACGTTTTCTTCTCACTTTACCTTACCGTCCACAACCTGGCGAAACCGTTGGAACGGGCTTGGTTCCAAGCGGCACCCATTATGTTGTATGCTGTGCAGCCGTAGATCCTGGTGGGGAATTTCTACGGCAGCATCGGTTCAGCACGTAGAGGGACTCGGATGTAGTTTTGCTGCTCATTCGCAGCGCATGTCTTCAATCGTAGCTGTCGGAACGGACGAGGTTCCAAGTGACATCTAACGGGGCTAAACTTTGTTTGGATGGTCCGGCGCACGAGATCCAGATCCGCCCTGATTGCACGGGAGGAGTGCGTTCGGTTCCAACCCGTGTATTATTCACACTTTGACGATTTCTGTCGGAACGGACGTGGTTCCGAGCAAAATCGAATGGTGCAGTACGCTGTGTAAGTGGTAGAAATCTCATACATACATATGTATGTTCATAGGCCTGTGCACAAATTAACAGCTGCCGAACAATAAATCATCTGAAAATCAAATTTCGAAATATTCTAATTTTTTTTAAAAATAATTACACAATTTTTGTTTTAATACATATTTATAAATAAAATATTATTAAATTATCATGTAAAAAATTTCTAATAATTTATTAGAAAATTTTTTAAAATTTTCGCAAAAAATTATAAATAATTTAAAAATACAGCTGAATTAGATGTGTATATGCATACGTACATATGTATGTATTTATCGCAATTTGGTAAACTAAGTCTTACCAAGTACATTTTATTTATTTATCCAAATTTTTGCATCGTTGCAATTAAAATCGTATCACTTTGCTTTTTTTTTGATGCGCAGCCCACATTTACCGCATGTATAGACAAACGCCAGCCGCGACTAGAAAATCGTATAATAAATAAACAAAACATCTAATGCTATGCAAAATTAAATTTTCCAAAGAAATCCAATTCAGCGGAATAATCAATGCGAGTTTGTTTTTATACATTTTGTACGTTTGTCGTTTCAAGCTACGCTGTTTACTTTAAAAAAAAAAAGTTATTTTGGGTATTCATTTTTTATTTCAAGTTAGCGTTAACGTTTTTCTTTGAATTATTTAAACCTTTTTTTCAGTTACTTTGCATTTCTCCATAAATTTTGAATAAATCAGTTCTTGTTTGATTTTTTAATACGTTATTTTTTTTTTAACACCTACATATGTACGTACTTTGTCTGACAATGATGCGAGTATGTCAGGCGTGTAGCTCATCAATTTCAGCTTGAACGCCCTCGCCGAAGTCGCTGCAATAACAATATACATATCAGTATTGGGATCAGATTTCAGATGACAACATTGTAGCTGTGGCTGATTCTCTGGCTCTGGCTGAGGCTGTCGCCAACGCCATTTGCTGTTGTTTTAAAAACATTGGTTGGCAAAATGGTTTATAATTAGCAGCAACAGTTATTTTGCCGTTATATTGCTATTGTTGATATGTGTGTGTTGTGCAAATGAATGAGTTTGCTTATATCAGTCAAATAATCTTCATCGTCGTGATGATCGCAATGCCGCCATGCTAATAACTCTTAATTTTCATCTACGGCACAAAAAAAATTTAATTACATTCTTAGGTTCATACGAATCGATTTTATTTTTCTTTTAATTTGCTCTCTGCAAATGTTATTGGTCAAAATGGTCAACGTAAAATTACAACGAAAAGGTTAACCTTCGAAGTAGAAAGTAAACCAGACTTTGCTAAATTACGCTGACAAGTTAATGCATTTAGCGTAACCGACAGTTTGTAACATCGTCATTGCAACAATAAATCGCATAATAGAACGAATAAAATACATACGTCAGTAAAAAAAATTAAAGGCTACAAAATCCACTTTCTTTGGTTAACAGTTTAGTATAAAGTTTTGAGAGTTTTCGTAAAAAATGTTCTTTTTTTAAATAACCGCCTTTTAGCGTGATTAAATTTATATAAACTTTTATTAATCTGATAATGATTGCATGCTAGGTTTTTTTATTGCTAAGTTAAGTTTAGCAAAAGATTTAAAATCTACATCTCAGCAAGCTGGCGACTTGAACCTCTTGACGTACATAAATATTTATGTATTTATAGTATATGTAGCTCCTATGCTCGATGCGGAGAAAATTAATTTGCATAAGACGAATCTGCAGTGGATAACTAAGAAAGTAATAAATAACAGCTGAATTAAAATTTTTGTGTATAAAAAAACATTTAGAACTAAATATTTCTATCCATATTCCAGCTAGAAATTATCAGTACATGTTTTAATAAAACATCTATGTAGTATTTACCGTAAATAGGTACAAGAGATGCATATAACAATGTACGAGTATACATATTTATTAATTAGAAGCATGCCATTTCATTAGTAAAAAGTGAAAGTGTAATGGAATTTCATGAGAAGAAGAAATAAGTAGAGTTTGCAAATTGTTGCTATTAAAATTAGTTAATATTCATATCGGAATATAATGCAAAATAACAAAAACAACAACAATAGCATGTTTGCATCAGCAAAACGTTGCGTGCACACACTGCTGCAAATGTTTACATACATACATATACATACATACATATGTATGTACACATTTGGGATTGCGCAAACTCCTTCATTTCAGGTGGCATGCTGCTGCTGCGCACACAGGTTTAAAAATACTCTCCGTGCATTTGATTTTGCTGGCACTCGTCAATGCGCAACGAATGTCTTGTAAAAGGTAAACAGCAACAGCTGTTTGGCAAGTCGAAACCGTTAGCAAACGAAGAGCGCACACATTTCATACATATATGTATGTATGTACACTCTGTTCACAAATTATAGCACAAACACACAATTGACACATTTGTACAGTTTATTCATTCTTCAGTAATTTGAAATTGTTTTTCAATTAAAACATCGTTATTCTATAACAAACGCAAATAATTATTTTTTTTATTTTATAAAATAATTAGAAAACAATTATTAAAATTTCATCAAAATTTCGAACTTAAAAAAAAAATTTTGAATTTTTCGGCGTCTGCAGATATGTAGCTCATTTATTTTTAGTACAAAAAAGTGCAAATTTTTAGCGGCTAGGAATTACCACTGGTTTTTGACAATTTTTTTTTACTGACGCCCCTTCGGTACAATCGCGGTTTTGCGTTGTATGGAGTAAATTGCCAGTAAAAAATTATTAAAAGTCAGCGGTAACTCGTAGCCACTTGCAACTTGCACTTTGTGCCACTGAAATTGAATGAGCTCAAAAACTGCATACTCAAAAAAATTCTACAATTTTTCTATTAAAAATTCGAAATTTTTATGAAGTTTTGTTAAATTATTGTACATTTTGTAGAAAGTTTGAAAAATGGGTGTTGATGCTTTTACTTGGAGAATAAACCATATTTTACTGGAAAAATAATTTTATTTAATTAGAAGAAAAATAAAGTGCTCAGTACTGTCAATATGGGGTTGTGCTATAATTTGTGAACAGAGTATATGTATATACATACATTTGTATATCACCGCATCATGTTGCAAATTAGTAAAGACAGACCATGCTACCTGCCACCAACAGCACGCCTTGTCGTCCAATACAGATCACTGCACTGCTGTGGAATGCATTCCGCAGAGAGGAGCGGCACAAATATAACAAAAAGAAAACCAAAATCACTTGAAAACACGTCACGCAATATGTACGAGAATAGTGACGAAGATATAAAAATAACACACCTACATAAGTATGTATGCAAGTACATATGTATTAATGTATGTATTGAAAGTGACGTGAAGTCATTTCTGTTTTTCGTCATACAAACGAGTGTCAGATATTTTAGTTATTTTTGTATTTTTTCCTTTTTTTAATTTTTTTTTCCTTTTGCGTTAGTCGAATGCATGCGTTTAATTTATTTATTTTTTTTCTATTTTAATTTTCACTTGCCACGCCACCGGCCAAGTATGTATTACTCATCCACTTCGACTTCGACAGATTAAACCATAGATAGGCAAACGTAATCACATGCAATGCCAACGCAATTGCATGAAATGACAAAAAAAACAAGAAAATAAAACGCAACGTCTGCGACTGCACAAGTAGCGCAAAGCAAATGTGTTTGACAGGTGGTTTGAGTTGCAAGCTATTACATAAATGTCATTTGATGACACATGATTGTCTATTTGTTTATGTATTGCTCAAATGTCAAAATATCAATATGATTTTATGCATACATTTTTATAAAGTTGTTATTGATTTTTTTATTTTTACTTGTGTTATTTTTTAAAGCAGCTGTACATAGTAAAATGGACAATAGATACAATCATGCATAGATATGTACATATATATGTACATACATATAATATAAAGTTGCACTCACCCACTAGACGTACACATGAAAGTAGCAAATAATGATAGATCACATCAAAAGTGCGCTTATGTTTTGTTTAAGCTTCTCAAAAAGCCGGTTACGTTGGATTTCTGTTGTCAACATTCCGATGGTGTTTCGAAGCGTGACTATGCGTTCTACAAACGTACATACATACATACATATATACTTGCATACTTTTGTACAATTTAAATTCGCACTTTGTTGCGATTGAGCGAAAACAATCTGGCACTGATCAAAGCTGACGTTCATTAAAAATTGTTATATTAATTAAGTTCAAGTTTTTTACATTGTATAGCTAAAAAAAAGGTTTTAATAATACAAAAATTTCGTGTGGCCGCTGTGGCTGAGTGGGTAGCAATGCGTGCTATAACTCCATATGCCGCTGAGTTCGAGGTTCGAACCTCAGCCAGGGCAAGTAAATCCTAATCATAGAACATTTTTTTTCTAATAGCGGTCACCACTCGTCAGGCAATGGCAAACCTCCGATGGTATTTCTGCCATGAAAAAGCTTCTCATTAAATACATCTGCCGTTTGGAGTCGACACAAAACTGTAGCACCCTCTATTTGTGGTAGAATATAAAGAAGCACAACACAAATTGTAGGAGAAGCTCGGCCCAACACTGAGCTATATAGTGTAAGCGCCAAATTATTATTAATATTAATAAAAAAATTTCATCAAAATTGAAAAATTAAAAAAAAATTTTTTAAAATTTTGGAGTATGTAATGTAATGTAATGGACTACAAACATTGAAGTTTAATATAAAAAAGTGAAATTGATTTAAATTTTAAAACAATTTTAAAAGTCTGACAAAAAAGTTAAGATTTTGGATGACCATTTTTTAATTAACATTTTTTTAGAAGTCTTTAAAAAATGTAAAATGTCATCTTATATAGTCTTGGTAAGAGAATTAACGGTATTTTAATTGAAAAAAAATGATCAAAATTTAATAAATTAATAACTATCAAAATAATCATTATCTATTTATATTGAGCTGCACAAAAATCTATAATTAAATAAATATAAATGGCTTCATGCATGTCTCCAATATCGAACTTGAAAGCAGTCACAAAGGTTTTAAACTTTTGCAAAAAAAAACATCTTAATATCAAGTTCATGTTTCGCACATGAAACATTTTCGATTTTTCATCGTTTGTTTAAAAGTTTTTATAATAGTTTATACAAAAAAATTGCCTTTCGTAAAAACCTATTAAATAAATAAAATAAGTTTTATAAAAAAACTAGTATGTTAATTCAGAAGGTTTACTAAAAAAAGTAATTTTATTTATTTTGGAAATTTTTTTATTTGTAGAGGGTAAATGCGGCAAAAAAATTCAGCGTTAAATTTTAGTTGTGTTTTTTTTTCAAAAGGTTTTCTGGTTGTTCACAAATTATACATAGAATAACTAGGAGTACATAGAATTTTTTAATTTTTTCAGTTCACCAAATAATCCAATAAACTTGCTTGCGTGAACAACCCAATAGTTTTTTTTTCATTGTATGTATTGTAAATTTAGTCTCTTTGCTAGCTTTTTTTTGTTGAAGTTTTTCCCAAGTATTTCTTATGAAATAAAAACCTACAATTATTTAAATATGCTTGCATTCATGCTTCAGGCATTTGCTCATACAATACTAGTTTTCTATATGAATCCATACATTTGCATCAACATACAACAGCAACAGCTGTTACCCAATGTTGCAACTCTTTCGAGAACATTACTCCCTTTCTCCTTTAAAGGCCAATAAAAAAGACAAACGAAAATAAGTAAAAGAAACAAGAACGAGTAGTAGAACGAGAAGCCATTTGTCAAATAAGTTTTTTTTACGAACTTTACGCTTTGTTATTGCCTGCCATTCTATAAAGAGAAAGGCACAGTGTTTGAATATAATCGGCATCAATTGAATTAAGGAATTTTATTAACTAAACTGCATGGATTTCACAAATTGTATAACAAAATACTTTTTATTAAAACATGTTTATTTGTATAACTAATTTATTTAAAATTGCTTTCTAAATCATAATAAATTTCTTTATATTAAGTTATTTATTCTGAAACGAGTCTATAAATTTCTGTAGTTCAATAAAACTGTATTTTTTAAAAATTTAGGATGATTAAACTCTGGCGCTGTAGTCAAATGCAGAGCACCAAAAAAAAATTTTTTTTTAAATTTTAGATATCTATTCTAGTCTAAGGGTCTGATAATTGTAAGCCTATCTTTTTAATGTTTGTCGCCCTGTTGGCTTTTCTAATTCTTCATATTACTTTTTAAACTATTGTACTGTTCTCTACACACCAACTGATAAGTTGACCGAATAAACGGTCGACGTGCCATCAATGATTTTGGCACGTGATATTGAAAGTCGTTAGTGTTTATTCGTAGTTACATACATTCATATTTGGGACGTTCTTCATTCGTTTGAAAATGGTGGTTATGGATGTGGTGAAGTTTCTCTTACTGAGTTGTTTAGCTAACAACGCTTCTAGAGGATTGAATTTTAAATTTTCAATACTGCTTCTGGCTACAATCCTTATGACATTTGCGAGCGGATTTTGTTTTGCGCAAATTTTAAACCTACTTTTCAATGAGCTAGCCACTTGAAATTTACAGCATGGCTTTTACATACACAGAAATGAATTCTATCTGACCTGTTCTGTCGGAATCCGAATGTATTAATAATTTCTACTCGATATATGTGTGGTTGCTTCAGTTCTGTAAAGATAATAATTTATTCTTTTCCTTTCGGAGAATCATTGACAATACTTTAAAACCAAAAAAAAAAAAATGTTGGCTTTCGATGTATAGCAATGTTGTGAATTTCGATTCCGACCACATCGAAATGCAGAACAGGCCTGTATATATTTATATTCTAAAAAGCGACGCTTAGCTGGACTAAACTGCAATAGCTGCAGATATTTGCATGAAAAGATATATTAATTTTAATATTGTTTTTTTTTATATTTGAAAAGAAAGATTAAAATTGTTCATAAGAAAAGCGTGAATACGTTGAGTTAAGAACACCCTATTATTGGGGATTACATACTAGTATATGTATATTAAAACGAAAAATAAATATTCAATGTAAATGATTTTTGTTTTGTCAGCTAAGAGTTCAATAATTTAAGAAGTAGTTACTTGCCCAAAGCATTTACATCTAAAGTACTTTTACATATATTTGCGTATACAAGATGAAAAGCTGGTAAAAGAAACTAGAAAAATGCTACATATACATCACATTCATGTATGTACATATGTACCTCAGTAAAGAAATGGTCAAATACGAGTAGCAAAGAATACATATTCATATACACATCCAAAGCCATTAAAGGTGCCATCAGTAGAAAGTGCACTCGCTAACGATTTCTGCGCATTTCCATAAACTGATAAATGTACATACATACGAGTATGTACATGTGTGTCGTACCTTTACTTTACACTTATTACACTTAGAGCGGCATTCTTTGGCAGTAAATGCAGTGTTGCCGTTTTGATACAAATATTCCCAAATGGATACATTTTAGCCTTAAATATTGCGGCATACTTCTTATTTTAGCTCGGCACAAATTTGGTTAAATTTTCATATGAATTGAAATCTATATTTCTATAACATACGAGTATATTTAGAATTAGTATGATTCACAATTATTATTAACTTGTTTTAAAAATAGATGACATCTTGTAACCCAAAGTTTGGCAACATTGCTTCATAATAAACTGAGCAACCATTTCGACTTGGCGCGTTATTCCATTGTTGTAAAATTGCAATATATATGTATGTATGTTTGATACATTTTTAACATATAATTAGGTACGATTCTTTGCAATTTTTTCCAGGCAAAAAAAAAATTAACAGGCAAGTCTTCTTGTTATAACTAAGGCATTTCTACTACGAAATAACATTCATTGGTATATACGATTTTCAGGTTTATTAAAATAACCAAAAATACGTACCGAATTATTTATGTTCTTTTTCATTGCTCGTTATGTATTTAATTACAATATTTTTTTAATAATAAGACAAATTTAAATTTATTCTTTCGGGATTGTTTTTATTTTACTTGTAGAACTGTAAAGTGTTTTACATACATATGTAAGTACTATCGAATTTCCAAGTACAAACGTTTTTTTGAGCGTACACATTGGACGAAAATTGACTCAAATGTAATGAAAACTTCTTATATATACTGTAGGAACTTGTTCGAAAAGTTATAAATGCCGAGATACTCTTTTTTTCAGAGATGAATACATTTGAAAGTTTTTGACGAATACTATAAGGCCTATCGCAGTGGCAACACTGAGTAAATGTAAGCCAAGTGCTGGCTGCCTAATTGACTAAAAATCTTAGCGTCTCAATCGTGCACTCGTTTACTCTCGAAACTCGTGAAAACAATACAAATGAGTGCGACATACACTGAAAAAGAAAACGGTGCTAAGCACAGTCAATCATTTACGCTCTTACTCTTTCGCTTAATGTAGACGAAACATATACATATGTATACGAGTAGTATGTAGTACTAAGTGCAAATCACTATAGGGAACGGCTTAAAATTTCATTGAACTTTGACGCCGAAATCATGTTAACAATTCAACCAACCATTCAGCAGTGCTAAAGAAATATTTGCTAAGATGAGCAAAAAAGCAAAAAGAGTTAAAACGCAAAAATGTTGGAAATGTTGAAAAAAAAATCAGACTACACAAAAAGCGGTCACTGACTGTTGTGTTTGCTAAAAGGGCGTTTCCTGGGTTATTCTGTTGGTTGCCGCACCAATATTAAAATTAAAATAAATCAATAAATTGCATTATTAGTTAGTCGTTGCGCAAATGACAAATAAAGGCAAAGAGCATATTGCTCTTATAAACCTGTGTGGGTCGTAAATAACGGAAATAGGCAATAAAGTGTAAAAAATGATAAACTTAATGATTGCGTTATCAAATCAATGACAACAAATTTAATTTTCGCCGCGCCCAGGAGTAATGTAATTTAATAATTAACACAATCATGCAAAATACTCTATTGAATGTCATTGCACTGTAGAGATAATTTAAAAGTGTTTAATAACTTAAAAAAAAAGCCTACACTAGAAGTGCTTGTAATACTCGTAGAAGACAGCTCTTTATGATAAATTTAAAATATATACGGAAATGTATTTGTATAACAAAATAATATCTTCTGGTGAACAGAGTTTTTTTTTATTTTGCATCTATTAAAAAAAAAAAATATAAAAAAAGTAAATGCGTATGACTTTTATTTTCATTTATGGTGTGAACTTCCATCCGCAAAATTCTTGGAAGATTACCACAACTGACAATTAATTAACCCATGATCCAATGTTTTTAACTCAGTCTCTTTCTACTAGTATCCTCGACGCAACACCTTAAAGTGTGCAGTCGCACGTACATATGTATGTACATATGTATGTATATATGGCAAGCTGTTGTTTGCTTCCCAACGTTATACTGCTCTTCATCTCAAAATGTTGGGGGCCCAATGATATTATCACGACCTCTCTGAAGTTGGCAAGCCAACTTTTACTTAAGGAAAAATTATCTATTGGATAATTTGCCGTAAATTATCCGTGAAAATAAAAATTTTGCCGCGGTCATATTCCAAGAACTGTCGCATGCACTGCTAACTTCAGCTGAAGTTAGCAGTGCATGCGACAGTTCTTGGAATATGACCGCGGCAAAATTTTTATTTTCACGGATAATTTACGGATAATTTACGGCAAATTATCCAATAGATAATTTTTCCTTAAGTAAAAGTTGGCTTGCCAACTTCAGATAGGTATTATCACGGGGCAGTGGAAACAAGGATCGCTACGCCGTAAGATCCTCGGCAACACTTTAAGATCCAATGTTGTCATTAATGCGACTTTGGGCATTCCTCATGTTGGTCCTATTCTCTTCTTGCTTTTTACTAATGATTTACCCGCTCGAATTGCTTCGTCAAGGTGTTCAGCTTTTGTTGACGATGTAAAATCTTATAAAAAATTCCTCAGACTCTGAAAATCAAAAACAGGAGTTGGACGCATTAAGAGATTGGTGTAGTATAAACAATTTAATACTTAATGTTGGAAAATGTAGCGTTGTGTCGAAGTCCCCAAGCTAAATTAAATTATTTAAAAAAAAATCTAGCAACTTTAAAGATCCTCTTACTTTGAAATCTCTTTATGTAGCTTTGGTCAGAAGCATTCCAGAATATGGAGTCATGATCTGGAATCCTTAATATGATTTACACTCGCGACGAATTGAAAAAAAAATGTACGCGATTTGCTCGAAGTCGAATTATTTGGGCTTGCAGTCCAGGCATCAGCCATACATTTTTCATAATGGGATATATTAGTTTAAACTTAAACTGTTCAAAAATTACAATTAATGTACCTTTTCACATATATTATGCGTATTCATCTAAACGCGCAAATGCCTTGTAACTGCGTAAAGCTCGTAAATAAACCGGTTTTTCATACAATAATAAAAACGTTTACGAGGTTTATGCGGTTGCGAGGCATTTGCGCGTTTAGATAAATACCCCTAGTAAGTTCAAGTCATAGGCTATAAAAATATTTACTCTGTAAACTAATTGAATTAATAGAAAATATAATAAAACTCATCCTACGAGGCAAAGCTTAGGCTAAAAACAAACTAAAGCGACGATTGGAAGTAAAAAACAAAATAGCTAAAAACAAATACACTTTTTGTCGCATTAGTCTTTGCTTTCATCGACTGCCCCACTATGTTTCTAACCTTAAAAAAAGTTCTTAACTGTCAATATTCTCCACCGACGAGTGTTTGATACCCTTGAATAATAAATTACCGAAAATGTGGAAAGAATACATTTCCAAATCAATTAAAATAAAATAAAAATTAAAAATTCCAGCACTCTCTGGTTTAAGAACAAACGATTTCGTAAAAAAATTCTTCAGATAGTATCCACTTAATTTAAGGTATCAAATCAAATGTGTAAAAAAAAATCTGGCTTCACTGGAAAAATGTCAAAACGATGAAATGCTAAACAAATTCTATTAAAATTAAATATGCTGTTATTTCTGTTTCGTTACAAAGATCTCGGGCTTTTTTCACGCGAAATGAAAAATTTAGTACTGCCTTTTGCATTTCATATGTGCGAACGCGCCTTTAAGCACCGTCGCTGTAGATAAGAATCTCATCTAGGTATTTGAACGGTAGCTATCTCAGTATAAATACGTACTTATTATGTACATACATTTATCTATGCTTGCACATACATATGTACATACATAGCTACTTCTATAAATACTTATACACCTTCATAGCTGACTTTTCTGATAAACTTCAAGCTGATTATTATTTTTTGGTAGCGTGATATAACAAATATTCCATTCAATTTGTTTACAATAAAGAATACGAAAAACTTACCAAATATTTAATTAACTTGTTTAAGCAACTATGATTGAACTTTTAATGAAATGTTTTGTCTAAAACCGGCAAATTGGTTTTTTCTTCTTATATTACCTGTATGTTATTCCTTAAGTTCATAAGAGATGAGCAAGGGTGGATTTTTCGGACTTAAAACATATTAAAAGGCAAATTAATGTAATGGAAAAGGCAGAAAAAAGACACTGAAAATCGCAAAAGAAAATAAGTATACTTTGTTCACAAATTATAGCACGACAACATATTGACACATTTTGTCATTTTATTTTTCTTCTTGTTAATTAAAATTATTTTTCAAGTATAATATGGTCCATTCTCTAAGAAAAACCAAAAACAACAAAAGTTTTTCAAATTTGTTTGAGTATGCAGGTTTTTGACTTATTGAATTTTAGTGTGAGAAAGTGCAATTTCAAAATTTTTCGACTACAAATTTTAAAAAAAGTATGTATTTACAATTTGTTTGAGTATGCAAATATTGCTGCGTTTATACATTTATGTGCGTGCCTATGCCTGCTATGTTAAAACCAATTTTAACACATTGACATAACCGCCCTCGTTGACTTGGCTACCTTTTCTGTGTTGACTTGCCACAAAGAATATTTTCGCTATTGGCTTAGAAATGTGAAAGAAAAACAATGCATTTAGTTGTCCCTTCTGGCCGAAAGAAAAAAAATTGAGTGCTAAACGATTTCATTTTCTTTCATGTTTGTGTTGACATTTAACCAAAAAACAAAATGTTGGCAGCTGCTTAAGTAGAAAATCTCACTGCCACACACACTTAACCGAAAATTCATGCCGCATGAAGGATGCACATACATATTTACATACATATGTATGTACATTCATATATATACATTGTATGTGCATATCAAGGCCAACATGTACGGGTCTGTATGAAATGTAATCAACAAATTGTTGACAAACGTGCAGATGCGCCAACCAGACAGTAGTTGCACATACTCGTATACAAATGAGACAGTCCAACAGACGAGACGGAATAAAGAAATACTCGTACATATGTAGTGGTATCTAGCCGCTTATCTCCTGGAGGATTACTCGATACTAAAGCATGTGTAGAGCGCTCCTTGTTTTATGTGACTTTTGTTTGGAAAAGGACGTATCAGCATGTAGAGCTTTAGAGTAGCACAATGTAATAAATTTATATACATACATACATATGTATGTACATATGTATATAGGTGTCTACATTTATAAATGAAAAGCGCCGCCACAAATATTGGAGTAGAGGGAGCTTGAGAGGAAATATGTGTATGTATGTATTAGCGCCAAAGCTGTCATGTGAAGATGAAAAAATAAAAATAAAAAAGTAAAAAAAATGCAGTCAGTCAACGGCAGACATGCCGTGTTGTCAGTGCAAATGTGTTCCGATGACGTTTTTTTTTTGGCGTGGAATGTCAGCAGCTGCTTCACGCTCACCATCAGTCGCTTCCCACACATACTCAATAGCAACGGTTGCTTAGCTTGCTACGCCAAAGCAATTCATTTTCGGTAAATGCTAAGTTATTCTGTGTGAAACATAGACGTGGCATCTCGTCTACTTGAGCTTGCTGAATGTTATCTGGCATGCAACATTTACGAGTATACGAGTATATTTCTATATTTACTAAGTATGTACATTTGTACTCTTGCAGCGCAATGTCTGATTCAACAACTGGCCCTTTGTTGCATTTCTTTTCCTTCTTAGATTTTTTGGTTTATATTTTTTTTTTTTGAAAGTAATGATGGACTTTGTCATATATGCTTGTTGTCATGGCTTGCTTATCGCCATCTTTTTATTTGTTTATCTATTGCATGCGTTCTTTGCATTCCTCTTACATTTGCTTTTGCTCAAAGCAAGGTACACTTCAAAAGTTACTCGTAGAATGTGCTTGGCATTTGAAATTAACTCCTTTTCATTTGCATAGATACTTTTGCTACATTTGTCTGCTTCTCATTCCCTGTTTAACGTACATACATACATACATATGTATGTACATATCACTATGTATGGTATGTACATAGGCAGTACGTACTTAGTATAAATGCACGGCAAGCACTTGTAAGCCATATTCCTTGTGAATTTCGCTGAGGGTTGAATTTCAGTTACATTTGTATATCATAGAAATGCCACTCCATTTGACGTCCTTACTGGCAACATGTAGGTATGTTCATATCTAAATGCATTCATTTTAATGTATTAAAATTTTATATATTTTGCAATAGGTAATAGTATTTTAAAAATATAAATGTATTGAGTGAGTCGCAGACTTGCCTTTTGAAAAACACTACAATGAGAACGAAAACGACACTGAATTTGCAAAAAGATGACGGAAAATCGTTCCAATATACCATACAACAAATTTCCACCTTGTTGGAAAATCAGAAGAAAATCAAGATACTACAATAACCATTGATTCTGTTGTTCAACTCTAAAATTAGTTTCTTCGAATATTACTTCTAAAAGGTCCACTCAGACCAAATAGAGTTAATGCAAAATCAGTTCTTACTTTTTGCTTCGAGAAATCTTCGATGGTATTCGCCATACAATCTGCCCCCTTACACTAGTCGTTTGAAACTTATTAATCTTCCTACTCTTTTAAGTCGCAGATAAATGTTAGGAAAAATTAGGGAAGGGATGGATCTCAAGTCCATTTCTTCTAGAGCAAATTAATTTTAATGTACCCTCCCGTGCAACGAAAAACTTTGCAGAACTAATTTTGAGTTGACTGAACCGTTTCGGGGTGTATGCCGAGACTTTAACAATCATTCCAGCACCTTTGATGTATCGGACTCACTTTTTATAATTAATATCCTCTCTTGATAACATCTAACCATCGAATTTTCTTACTTTGCATTTCTCTAACTTTGTATTCGGCTGATGAATTCTTATTCTGTAGCTGAGCAGCTTGGGATCTTGACGCTTAACAAACTTTTCACGACTCGGCACAAAATATTTTTATATACATAAAAGAAACATCCGTACGTTATGCGGATTGAGCCCCTCGTGTCGGTTGGGCGGGAAAGTGGGTTTCCGTTGGGTTATAATAATATAATAATAATAAATGAAGGATTTAATACTATTTCTTTATAGTCACCTAACATCCCAACTGCAATAAGTGAATACACATACATATACATATATGAATTCACTTCTACATATGTAAGCACTAGCATGTAATACTTCTGTACATTATATTTCTTGATACATGAATTACTTCCATTAAACGAACTGAATTGATCGGACCTGTTTCGAGTTTTTCATTGCGATACGCCAACAAATGGTTATGGGCCCAGTCCCATCACGCGATTTAAAATCTTAGGAATAAAAAGTATAAAGATACGGTATAGCGTTTGCCGCGTTCTTAAGTTTTATTTTTTATGGTTTTATAAATAATAGTCGTTTGTCGACCGGTATTGAAAATCGTTTTTCGTGATGAGTTCGCTGGCGCATATTGAAAAACTCGGTGCCGATAATTACAGCACATGGGCTGTGCAGATGAAAAGTCTGCTTATTACTCTGGAGTTTTGGGAAGTCGTGGAGACAAAGTGTGCGGCCAATGCTGATGCAGCTGAAAAAGCTAAGTGGGAGTTGCTGGACAAAAAGGCGCTGGCATACATAACGTTATGTGTGAAGCCGTCTGAACTGATCCACATAAAAAATTGCAAAAATGCCAAAGATGCATGGACGGTGTTAAGCAGTTTGTATAGCGCTGATGGACCGGCGCGAAAGGTAAATTTATTTAAAAGAATGGTGCGCTTCAGATTTAATGCTGGCGAAAAAATGGCTATGCAAATGAATGAGTTCTGCACCATTGTGGACAATCTCAAATCCATTAGCGTTGAAATGCCTGAGGATCTGCTATGCATTTTATTGTTGTGCAGCCTACCTGATGAAATGGATAGCTTTGTCGTTGCAATTGAAAGTAGAGACAGCTTGCCTACATTTGAGCAGTTGAAGGTCAAGATATTGGAAGAAGAACGACGTAGAAATGAAAAATTTGGTGATAACAGCGAGAGCGTGTTTTTGGCAAATTCCAGCAAATTGAAAAAAGGCGGGAAGGAAAGAGCAGTAGATGAGCGTAGTAAAACGACACGATCGCGTGATTGGAGCGCTGTCAAATGCTACTCTTGCGGTAAAAGAGGGCACATAAAGTCACAATGCAAAGCGACAAGAAAAGAAGCGGTAATGAGTATGAGTTCGCAGGCAAAAATACAAGCTTCCAACGTTTGGGTATTGGACAGCGGCGCTTCTTCCCACATGTGTAAAGATGCAAGACTTTTGAGAACGATGAGTAAATGTGAACAAACGGTGACACTCGCATCAGGTGATTTCGTTGTTGCAAAGGGTGTAGGCACCGTTAAAGTAAAAACTAAAGCTCGTGACATTACGCTGACTGATGTGCTTTTTGTCCCTAGCTTACATGGAAATTTTCTCTCAGTAAGCAAAATACTTGATCACGGCTACGCAGTACAGTTTAATAAAAAGTTAGCCGAAGTGAAATCAAAAGACAATGAAACAATGTTTTCTGCAAGAGCAGAAAATGGAATTTTTTACTGTGACTTTGATAAGCGTGAGTGTGTGAACGCGGCGGTAGATGCAAATAACTTAAAGGTTGAGATTTGGCACAAAAGATTTGGACACTTAAATATAAAAGACATTTGCGAGTTATCGAAAAGTAATATTGTGTACGGTATAAATGTGAACATGCCTAACAATTTTGATTGCTTAACTTGTGCGGTATGTAAAATTAATAAAAAACCTTTTAATAAATCGTCGAACATATATACGCAAGATGTTCTTGAGTTAGTGCATACGGACATTTGTGGGCCGATGAAAACAGTATCCCAAGGTGGTTCGCGGTATTTTATAACGTTCATAGACGATTACTCGAGATATGTTACAACACGGTTTTTGCGGCAAAAATCAGACGCGTTCGAGGTGTTCAAAGACTTTATGATTGAGGCTGAAAAACAGACTGGCCGTAAGTTAAAATGTGTGCGTAGTGACAATGGTCGCGAGTATATAAATACGAAATTCGAAAGTTTTTTTAAGCAACATGGTATTCGTCACCAAACTACGGTCAGCTATACCCCACAACAAAACGGTGTAGCTGAGCGAGCTAATCGCACGCTCGTCGAAATGGCTCGTTGTATGCTGGAAGCGTCAAAACTTCCTCAAAGTCTATGGTCCGAAGCTGTTAATACCGCCACATATATTAGGAATCGGTCACCAACGAAGCTAATTAAAGGCATCACACCTTATGAGCGTTGGACTGGTAAGAAACCTTCTGTATCTCATTTAAAGATATTTGGCTGCGAAGCAGTTGGGTTATGTAATCGGGTGAATAAATCCAAGTTTGAACCAAAAGGGACAAAGTTAACGTTTGTTGGATACGCTGATTTGACCAAAGGTTACAGGCTATACAACCAATCGAACAGATCAATAACGATCGCGCGTGACGTATTATTTTTTGAAAATAAAATATGTGGTGAAAGCAATGAATCGCAAAGTGCCGATTCTTATAATTTTGTTGAGCTTAACGAAAACATAAGAGTAGAAGCGAGTAGCAATCAGACAGAAGGACTTGAAAGTTCAGTGCAAGAGTCGCATCAAGAAGACGCTCCTAAAGAAAAAACTAACCTTGAGCAAGTTGAGGTTACTTCGAGTGACAGCAGTTACGAAGACGATGATCAAGTTGTAGGGAAGCGCAAAAGGGGACGGCCGAAAATCATTAGAAGCGGTAGTGTTGGACGTCCGCGAAAGAAATACGCAGTCGAAGCGACTGAGAGTCTAAACTCAGTTAGTGGCAATCCAGTATCGGTTACCAGCGCGCTGAGCTCAGCGGACAGCGAACAGTGGAAAGCAGCCATGCAGGCGGAGTTTGATTCGCTTATAAAAAATGATACGTGGGACTTGGTAGACTGTCCAAGTAATAAGAAAGTGATAGGTTCGAGGTGGGTTTTTTCAACTAAATTAAATGCAGATAATACTGTTGAGAAATTCAAAGCTCGCTTAGTCGCACAAGGTTGTTCCCAGATTTTTGGCGAAAATTTCAACGAAACTTATGCACCCGTTGCGAGATTATCAACGATTCGCTTGATTTTGGCACTTTCTGTGAAATATAAATTAATTGTAAACCATATCGATGTTGTATCAGCTTATTTACACAGTGAACTAGAAGACGAGGTTTACATGCGACAGCCTGAGTTGTTTGTTGACAAAGCTCATCCGCGTAAGGTATGCAAATTGAAAAAATCGATATATGGGTTAAAGCAAGCCGGCCGCGACTGGAACCGTAAAATAGATCGCCTATTGAGTGAATTGGATTTTTGTCGCTGCAAATCCGATAACTGCGTATATATCAAGCGGAATGAAGACGAGTTAGCTATAATCGTTATTTATGTCGATGACATAATTTTAGCGTGTACTTCGAAAGTTTTAATGAGAGGCATTATTGAAAAATTGAGCTCAAAAGTCGAGATCAAAGACCGGGGTCCAATCAGTTTTTACCTGGGGATGCAGATTGAACGCAGAGGCGAACGTGGTGAAATCACTATACATCAAGAAAAATTCACTATCGATTTACTGAAAAAATGGAACATGCAAGACTGTAAGGGTGTATCCACACCGTATGCACAAGGTACCGTGCTAGAAAAATGTGTTGAAAATGGTTGCTGTGGTTCAAACGTAAAGGAATACCAGTCGCTGCTAGGAGGGTTAACATATTTGGCCATTACATCCCGGCCAGATATTTCATTCGCGGTGTCTAGACTATCACAATACCATAGTCATCCTCATCATCAACATTTTCTGGCAGCGAAGCGAATACTACGATATCTTAAAACGAAGCCGAAGGGTATGCTGACTTATTTGGCAAATAACCAACATTTAATTTGTTTCACAGATTCCGACTGGGGCTCAGATCAGACTGATCGGAAGTCAATGAGTGGGTATTCGTTATTCTTCAGTGGTGGTTTAATTTCCTGGGAAGCCAAAAAGCAACATATAGTTTCTTTAAGCACCATGGAGGCAGAGTACGTGGCGATGTGTCAGGGTACTAAAGAAGTCGCATTCCATCGTAATTTACTGGCAGAATTGGGTTTCGAATCACTGATAAAAAATCCAACCGTAATCAAATGTGACAATCAAGGTGCACAGTTTGCTGTTCGTAATCCAACGGTACACAAAAGAAGCAAACATATCGATATACGTTTTCACTTTCTACGTGAAAAATTTACTAATGGTGACATCGACTTAGAATATGTACAATCTATAGAGAATGCAGCAGATATATTTACTAAGCCATTACCTTTAAGTAAACATACACATTGCTGTGAATTGGTTACGTTATGTTTTAAGTGAGTTTTTGAAAATTGAATATAATGTTATTAATGAGAATTTTACTGTAATTAATAACGTTCAGCTTAAAATTAATTTTGAATCCAAATATTTCTTTTATTATAACGCATTGATAGCATTTGGGATGAGGCGGAGTTTGAAGGATTTAATACTATTTCTTTATAGTCACCTAACATCCCAACTGCAATAAGTGAATACACATACATATACATATATGAATTCACTTCTACATATGTAAGCACTAGCATGTAATACTTCTGTACATTATATTTCTTGATACATGAATTACTTCCATTAAACGAACTGAATTGATCGGACCTGTTTCGAGTTTTTCATTGCGATACGCCAACAATAAAAAAACCTTGAAAAACATCGATATATTTAATGTTAGCACAATTTGTCTGTCATACTTTTCGAGTATTATTTTTGGTTGGAAGTGGTTGACAGATAAGCATTTTAAAGAAACTCCTTGATAAGTAAAATTTTAATTTATAGTTCTTTTGCTCGTTTAATATTACACACTATTACTTACAATATTTTATTTATTGAAAAATAAAACGCAAAGTTTGGTTTTATAATTAAAAGCAGCTCAATTCAACTTCTAATGAGTATAACATGTAAATTTTCACGTCACTTTGGAGGTTAGTGAAACAAACTACAATAAAAAAGTTAGCAGACTGTCTCAAAAACCATTCAAATTAATTAGAAGAATAAAATTTACCTTGCATTTCATTTTTTCACTATTTTCCATGTAATTTTTAGTTGGTTACTGATCGAAGTTGGAAACATGCGATAGTATTAAAGTTTAACCAACTGAGAAAAGTAATAATAATAATTAACCAATTTCTAAGATAAAGAATTATAGGAAAATTTTTTCATATTAAACTAAAACAATTTTCTAATACAGTTAATCAAGTCGAAAATGGGGCACTTTTTGTGTAAAAAATAATAAAAAATATATTGGTTTCTGAATGCAATTAATATTTATTTTCATATTGAAAACTCCGTATGACTGAAAAAAATGCCTTCAGTACATTAATTTAATTTACATATAATTTAAAAAAATTGAAAATTTTCTTCTTTCAAGTTATTTTTACGTTAAATATTTTTTTTAAAAATTTTTCCTAAAAATAAATGGACCATTAAATACTTTTTATACGATTATGACGACTACAGCGCCGCCCAGCGGTTAAAATTATCTTCAACATTGAATTGTCATTGCGAAAAAAGCTATGCTAACCAATCGCAAAGTTGGTACAAAATCTCTTTGTATATTTTAACTTTTAACAAGCAAATATATTTGCAAATATTGCAAGTTATATTAAAACAAAAATTCGTATTAGATCAGAATATTAAGAAACTTTTCATTTAACTTTAGTGACGATGTAGCGTATTGCGTTGTATGGAAAAAAATGTTTAATCAAATTAGTAGACAAGCACAATAAGAAATATTAAAACTAAAGAAAACCTGTTATACACATCGACACCACAGTTATTATACAAACATATAATTATTTCAAACTTTCTCCAACATACACAAATGCCAAATCAAACTTTGTGCCTATATGAATTTGCATAACGTTGGCAACGCGATAAAAAAACAGCTAACTTCACTTAGTAAAATTTTGTAACATAGCAAAAATATATTTTTCAATGTAATAACTAAAAATTACCCTTTTCCCACACTACTCTATTTTTTGACCTTACGTAAAATGTTTAATTGTTTGCTATAGATTTTCGTTATAAATTGAAAAAAAAGAGCGACTGCGATACATACGTAAAATATATAAAAGTAAACCGTGTGATACTAACTAAAACCGATGAAATGAGTTCTTTAATGCATTTCAAACATTTCCATTTATGCCATTTGTTCCACCCGTAATACGATCACGTATCACGCAGTCAAATTATAATGGACGTATCAACAAAACGATGGCAAACAAAAATAAAAACCAATCAGCGCAGTAATTTATGTACATTTGTGTTTGTTCTAATCTACTTTCAGTGAGAAACAAAAAACAAAAAAAAAAAACAAAATAGAAACAATGTTGACCTAATCTACTTTTAGCTAAAATAACAGATACACAAGGCAGTGGAAAAACAAAAAAAAAGTAATAATAATAAATTCCAAATATAAAAATGAAATTGATTGAAGCCAGAACAAATGCGGCTTACTCAATAATTAAACAAGATTTGGTTTCCAATGAATTTTATAGGCTGCCGCGTCAGCCCAAGTAACATACGACCGTGGAAAAGCGGCAAGCGCGTAAAATATCACAAAATTTTCTGTGTTTCCAAGTAATATTGATGATTGACTTCATTTCCGACCTTGTTCCACAATAACTATAATTATACATTTTTTTTGCCCTTTCTCAGACCTATTTGGACTAGATATTTATGTGTGCAGTAATCAATGGTTAGCTGTTTGCCGTGTGCATTAACAATTTCAAATTTGTTTGCTTAATTATTTATTTACACACTAAGCCATTCTATGATCAATTAAAACCCTGAGGAAATTGTTGAGCTAATTCCGTGCTAAATTTTTTTTTAAGCGAATGGTAAATATTTTAATAAATTTATACCGCGCATTTGCCTTCAAGCAGTGAAAAAAGAAGCACCTAATTGCGTGGCATTAATTTACACGTGCCAATTTTTAAAACTGGTATTAAAAAAGCGGTTACTTTTGCAATTTTCTGCAAAATTGCGTTCCACAGAGTATAGTTTCATTTTGCAGCAAAAATGCAAAAAATAGTTTTACGAAATCCATTGATTTAATGTCCTAAAAAAAAATTCGTTGATGAAAAGCCGAGGAGTCCATGCCTTTAATGATTTAAAATTTTAATATAGTTTATACAAAATAGTTTATACAAATTGCATTGTATTAGCCTAACAATTTTCCATAACAGTGTGAGATTTTAATTTGATAATTATCTGAGTAATGACTTTTGTTTGTGAGCAAACCTTAAGAACTTAATTTCTAAAATACGAGTATGAATATAACATTTTGGTAAATAAAAATTTTATTTTGTGCTTGAAAAATAATAAATTTTAGGTTTAAAACATAAGCTATTCCCATTTAATAGCGTAAAATCTGTATATACACGCATAGCCCGGAATTAGGGACATATTTTTACGGAATTAGGTATATTAAAGAATTTTTGCCACGGAATTAGGGACGATTGAAGGTGTTATTAATTTTATTAATATAATTTATAATAAGATTTATTATCGCTTTTAAGTTATTGGAAACTTATCTAAATTGATTAATTTAAAGGGGATATTTTATTTTTTTAATTTGCATCCGATTATTTCAACGTCACAAAATTAAGAAGTCCGAAAAATCCTTTGTACCACGGAATAAGGTACATTTACCTTATATTCATATTATAGTATACTTACTTAATTGGCGCATCAACCGCCTAAGCGATTTTTGCCGAGGTCAACAAAGCCCTCCAGCTTTCCCTATCTTTTGCTAACTGATAGACCAATTGGAAATCCCTAGTTTAGCCAAGTCTTTTTCCACTTGGTCTTTTCAACGCAGAGGAGGTCTTCCTCCCGCGGGTACCGCGTCAAAAACCTTCAGGGCTGGAGCTATTTCATCCACTCGTACGACGTGACCTAGCCATCGGAGTCGCTGGTTTTTAATCCGCTGCACTATGTCTACGTCCTTGTAGTATAGCTCGTACAGCTCATCGTTCCATCGTACGCGGTATCCGCCGTCGCAAAGACGAAGAATCTTTCTCTATTATAGTATAGTAACATATACATACTCGTATATAGATGAAATAATTGCTGCACGATAATCTTATCAATTATAAAAATTGTATGAGAAGAGAACAAAAGTTTTTTTTTTAAATCAATTGGCTTGCTATCATAAACATAAATATTTGAATAAAGATAATATACAATTAAGTATTAAATGGATTTGTTCATCGTTCTAGTGTTTATAGCGCTTTTTCTAGAAAAATAAAGCATGCCTGCAAATTCAAGACAATTTCAATTGTGTTTATGCATATTTCTAAAACTTTTCAAATAGCAATTGTGTATCGAAATAAGCTTAGTAATTATTAAATTATTTCCTAATTAGTATACTTCTTACTATTTGTAAGCGATGACTTAGCCAACAGCGCCGTTAAATGTTGTTTCGTTCGATTAACTCTATGATATTCACCGGCGCTAAGTAAAAAAAAAGTCTAATATTTCTCATAAATATTTAAATTAAACAGAAGAATAATGATTGTAACAAAAAATAAAAACAAAAACAAATTTTGGTAGATGAATTTCACACATATCTAGTGTCCAATTAGGGTTAATTAATTTATGGAAGACACATCCAATGCACACAAGACTTCGATTTCATTTCAATTGAATTCTCTCTCAACTACATATAAAGCACTCAAGTTGTCTTGAACAAAGCGATATATGTATGTACATAGTTATGCATGAGAGGGGATTAACCCAAGTTCGCTTAGTTGGTGACTCTAAAATTTTATTTTTGAAAACCAAAATTCCAAATAAATTTCAAAACAGTCGGTTAAAATATAGACTAGAAAACGCAAAATATCAGACGACCTTTTATCCACTCAATTGCTCCATATTTAACGACATCCTGAAACAAAATAGAAGTTAATTTTTTTGAGAACTGTTATGGGTGGGCAATATGTAAAAGTGGTTTTTAATGGCACTTCTTCGTTTCTGCGTTTAAGGGAAATGTAGTATACCAAAGTACGAGGGGTCTAACAAAAGTTTGCTTAGTTGGTGACTCAAAATTAAAAAAAAAAAATATTAAATCCTTAGCAATTGTTTTACGTGACTTCAATTTACATTTCAAAACAATCGGTTAAAATATAGACTAGAAAACGAAAAATTTCTATTGATAGATCAAACGAAATTCCGCCACCAAGGCAAACATCGAAGAAATATGCTTAAAAAGCAAGCTTTTAAAGAATGTCTTGAGAAGTTGATCTTTGTATAGAAGAAAAAAAAATACAAAGATTAAGAATAAATACGAAATGGTTCTTTGGTATTTTTTTTCTAGTTAACTAAGCGAATTTTGTAAGTCCCCTCGTACATTATATTGGAAAAATTTTCCGTCATTCGCTATTAAACTTTGTTTGGAAGCAAACTGGTTTCGGTGCCATCTTCAGTTTGCCATCTTCATTCTCCTTTCTCAAAACAAAATTTGCAATTTTTATTGTTGTCAGTTGCCGCGGAAGAATACCTGTTGCTGACAATAATCAGCATAAAATTTGTTTTATATATTTTCTTAGCTGTATATGTGCTAACTTACAAAATAAACAAATTAAAATGTAGCATTTTTTCAGCACATATGTACATAAATGTCGCCAAAAACCGCTATGAATAAATTTTCTCTCAATTTATAATAAATATAAGACTTTATTTATTACGAGATTTTTATCACAAAATTCCGCTTGCATGTACATATCGCTACTGTACAGTGAAATGAAATGGCACTCCACTTTTTATTAAATATAACATTTTGATGTGAAAGGAAAGAAAATGTAAAAATATTATATAATTTGCATCTCTCCTGAAAAAGTGAACTTATCGCCTATGTACACCAAGCCGACGATATGCATTTACATTTACATATATTCGTACGTATGAGTTTATACATATTTATGTTGCTCTAGTCGTCTACTTATTCGCGTAATTTTCCAAAAAAATTAGCAAATAGGTGAAAATTCCGCTGACACTGTGGCTACGTCAACAAAATTGCGCTAAATATCCAAGTCTCACAAATATTTGCATAGTTAGCAAAGTTATTTTTATACGCACAAATCGTCGAGTTGCTAATGCGAACTAAATAACGGTTGCGGATACATACTTATGGTAAATTCGACATATAACCATATACATATATGTATGTATATACATATGTACATATATATTTACTCCCTCTGAAAATTAATCGCACCGCATATTGACCAATTTTTACAATTTATTTTTCTTTTATTTAATTTTCACTATTTTTCAATTCAACTATTGTTAATTGTCTAACAAAAACCACATAAATCCAGGCTTAAAAGTTTATATTAAATTCATAACTCAAAAAACTTAAAACTTATAAAAAATATAGATTTATTTTGAACACTCAATTTCAATGCAATAATATGTAAATGACAATAAAATATCGTTAATTTGTTAATTTAACATCTTAAAAAATCTCGATCAAAAAATGCGGAAAGGCGCTATTTAAAAATTTGCAAAATTTTACGATACTTTGTAGCTACTTCAAACTTGCACTTTTTACTAAAACGAAATACATAGGCTCTATACTAAAAATGTGTAAATTAAAAAAAATTTTTAATTGTAAAAAAGTCTAGGAACTTAGCCTTTTATAAGTAGAACATGCATTGCTTTAATTAAAAAATTATAAAATTTTTAATTACATAATTATTGACCGTCAATAAGTTGTGAGGCTACAATTTTGAGATGGGGTGCACACAAAACAACTACAGTCTTTTCAAATACAAATTTTTGTGAATGCAACTCAAATAACCCTTGATAGCGTGCTAAAACTAAAAGACACTTTTTAAGTATGAAGCGTTCCTTGATTTTCAAATTGAGAAATTTAAAATAGAGATGGTACAAACGGCTCTTAAACTTTTCTCAAATGTTTCTCAAACCCTGAAAAATTATGCTTGAGAAATTGTTTAGTTTAAGAGAAATGTTTAATCGAGAGTTAAATAAAATTGTCTCAAACGTTTAAGAATTATATTTCTAGTGCTTGCTGGGCTACTACATTCATACGTACATACAAAAATGTGTCTTAAAAGCTCGCTATGAATACATAGTACGAGTATTAATCCGAATTAAGACAATTCTCAACTTGTTTGGGTTTGGTTTAATTAACTGTAGTTTAAGTGTATAAAAAAGTATGTACTGTGTTACTAAAATTTTATACCAGTACTATTTACATACATACTGTTTACTTCGAACCTGTCAACGATAATTTATGGCTCAACACAAAAATTTCCATTTTAAGCTCAACAATTGGGGAGCGAAGAATTGAATTGTTTTCCGAATGAGTTGAATGTTTCGTGTAAAATTGATTTAAAATGCATCGTCAGTGTGGTAATGAAAAATATGGTAATTAAATTTTACAAAGTAGAGCAATTCGTGCTTGATTAAATTGAATTCATACTGAAAAGCGTTTGTGTAATATTCACATTTCCACTTAATGACTACGTTGGAGCAACTATTTATTTTTTTTAAAGATAATTTTCCCAGTCCAGTGTCTGTCTCTAAGTCCACAACTACAACGGGCGGGTTACATTTGAGTCAGCTTTGTCTGTTGGTAATTGAACTTCGAGTTCATTAACACTCCGTGTTGTCATACATACTTCCATGTACATATGTATAATACAAATAATGTAAGTACGCGAATATACAGCGCTAACTGTGGTAGCCTTTTGTCAACGCACTGACTAAATGTGACTGAAGTTGGCACTCGTACAATTCGTACGTGCTCTGCTTTGCTTTCTTTTGTGCAGATTTGCTGATAATACAGCAGTAAACATTTATCATATGTTTAAATAAAATAAAATTTACGCTGAATACTTTGTAAACGAATTAACTTCTGATTTCCTCAAACCTACATATCGTTGATGCGTCAAGCCTTTGTGGTACGAACTTCTATGACTCCTCTCAATAATTATATACAAAATTTATAGTAGCCCGCTGCACAGCTCGATTTTTTAGGCTCCCGCTTCGGGATTAATTATTTTGAAGAGAGTTTATTAAAAAACAACGTTAAGTTTTAGCTATTTCCAATTTGCACTTAATTGTATAAAAATTGAAGTAAAAGTTTGATTAAAAAGTTTAAAATTTTGACGGTAAATATCAAGGAAGGTTTTTTTTTCTTTGAACGAAAAATTACATAGGAACCTGATTTGACAATAGACAACGCAAGATAAGGTTAGGTTTAGATGGTTGCCACCGTTCTGAGAAGCGTTTGAACTACTCAGAAGCGGATGTTTAGCACCTTGAGTCTTTATCACCTAATTCTCTGAGGTTAACAAAAATAGGCGCCCTAGAAATCGTAGCATTTTCCCTGGAAAATTGCATAGAAGATGCAGAACCGTCATTATTTTTGCAGCATACGTAGCAGAGTATTCCGAGACGCCACGCGTAATTACCTATTAGGCAGTGCCCTGTTAGAACGCCAATTATCTGGGGTATATCAACCCATTTCAAAAAATCCGCCACCGTTTACGATCTTATCTGGGTCAAGTCTGCCAGGAGATACTACAGGTCGTACCTTGCACCCAGCTGTCATTTGCACGAGCATAAACAAATTCTTTTAAAAGCAGCTTGCGAGTACCGAAAGGCTAAGGTAAGAATCTGCTTGGTCGTTCTCTACCTCGCAACTTCGTCCGCTAAACAGTTACCCTCAATGTGCTTGTGGCCTGGAACCCAAATGAGGTTAAACCTGTTCTGCTTAACCATCTTCTGTAGAGATCGGCTGAAGTCCCACTGAGTTTAGTAGTAGAAGGTCCAGAAAGACATTCAAGGTGTCGTTTGGTCTTGTTCGTAACGCTCCGCTTATGCCGATCATACTAACCCTCTGCACTTTTCTAAGTAGATTTAGATTAGCTGCTCTGCTCAAGGCAGAGGAGAATCGGTCTAACTACTGTTGTATAAATCCAGCTGCATGCATTTGGGTTGAGACCCCATCTCCTTCCAAAGGACAATGTTATTTCTCCAGCTTATTTTCATATCTAGTGTGACGTCAAGGAACTTAATGAATGTAACTTAATCACAATATTTACCCTATCAAGTTTGTCCGTTTATCAGTTACGTGGCCTCTCAACATCTCTAGCTACAAATGTCTTGTCTTTGGAGAAGTAATTTTAGTTTACAAAGCCAGTGTCTCATTAAAGTCGGCGAATTTCATTTAACGCCTTTTTTCTGCTTGGAACAACGCTTGAGATTGTTGCAAAAATGACATTATGCAAAGATAAAATAAAACTTTGCATTAAAGCTTCTTACAATGCTGCGATTTCAATAATATCAGCATCTCTTATTAGTCAGCTTTCTCTAGTCTACGCTCAATTTCATATGCATATCTCTTTAGCCTTTGTAGTGACATCAACACTGGATTTGCAATTGAATAATATTTTGTTCTTAAAATATCTGCACACTCATAACTATGCGAATAAAAAACTAAATAGAAAAAAAAACAACAATAATGCCAACCAGCAGCACTTGTTTGCTAACGCACAATGCCAAGAACTGCCTAGAAATAGTATGATAAAATACATACTTATACGTACTATTTGTATGAACAGTGAAAAGCAATGAATATAGTTTTGCTCTAGTAACAATAGATGCTCTGGCTGGCTTCATTCTTTCGTTCTCAGTTGTGCATTTTATTCCAAGCTAAATACTTGCAAATGAAAGCATACATATGTATGAATGTATGCATGTATGTATATGTGTGTGTGTGTGTGTGTTGGTGCATAGGTATTTGATGTGTGCGCATGCATTTGAGAATGGCGTTAAAAATATCGAAAGTATGTGAAAAGTTCAAGGATACATATACTCTCACTCCACAAAATCCTAATGCACTGGCATTTGTCACGCGATACTCGAGGGGAGTGAAAAAAATGCACTGGTAATTAAATATAAAATATAGTAATTATAGTATTTGTTCGAAAATTATACAAACGTATGTATGTACGATTTCATATAGTATATGCGCTGTGAATTGTTAGAGAATTGAAGCTTTTTTCTTTTCCCAAATGTTGAGGTCATAAAACAGCGAAAAAGACGCAGTGGTCATTTTGAACTGGACGGCCTTGCATGCAAGACGGCGAATTTTTGTTGTTGTTACGGCGTCTGTATGTCTTTCACTCTTTGCTTTCAAAGGTTTTATTAATAGTTCATATTAATTCAAGCTTTAATTTCATGTCCCCATTTCTGCTTTTCTTTTTTCTTAGCTGGCCACGTTTTATTACCTTTCTTTAGTTTCTATAATTTTTTTTATTTCACTTTTCATTAATGACATTGTAGCCCACTACCTGTAATTTTTCTATTATTTATGTATTTATTTTATTTCCCAACTACTTTCGCGGAATGTGATTATTATTCATGGTGTATGCAGTGTTGAATAGTTTAGATCGTAGAATCTGTAACTTATACCTTTTTACATATGTACGAGTATGTACATAAAAAATGAATGAAGTAAACGACACGCGCCTTTAGAATTTGTTATGTAAGCCAAGTACAACTACGCACACTTACAAACATTAGATGTAATCAGGTGTTAAATAAATTTGTTCTAAGAGATTGCAGTTATATCAGAAATTTAATATTTAATTAACTTTGTTGGTGTTATGCCTTAATACTATTAAGCAAACACAAAAAAGTGAATCAACAAATAAAAAACGTACAATTTCTAATGACATAATTTTTTTGTAAAACTAGCTCGTAGTACTTATAGCATTGCAGTACCAAAATATGAAACCATAATGGGATCTAGACCATTCTTCGTTAGTACCGCCAGACTATGGAACTCGTTATTAATACAATTTTAATGTAAAAATCATCTAGATGCTGTTAAATGTCCGAAAAAAGGATCTTGTACATAACTAGTTCTCACTTTTGCAGTAAATATTTTTTTCCTAAAGCTTTCTTATTTCTTACTCATTTTTTGATACCAACTAAGTAGTACATATGTATAATTCAATTTAATATTTGGTTTTAAATTTCAATTTAGGTTAAGATCAATAAGTTTAAGTTTCTCTTTATTTTTTGTTACTTTACAAACAAAAGAAAATTTGCGAGTAAATATAATTTTTTGTCTGACAGAGTTTGACATTTTGATGAAAATTCATACATTTTTAAATAATACTTTAAATAGGATATTTTTTTAGTAAATGCATACATACATATTTAAATTTTAATAATTTTTGGTAAACTATTACAGCCGGTTTCACCAGCAATGTAAGTGAATCTTAAATTTTTATTTTCTGTCTGTTTGCATACAAAATTCCAAAATGTTAAAATAGTTTTTTTTTTTATTTAAAAATTTAAATTTTAGTAAACACTTTTATTTTGAAACTTTTTAGTAAACACGTAAATTTTGAATTTTTTTTGTAGTAAATATTTGTTAATTTCTTAGTAAATACTTAATCTTAGCATTCGGTAAGTTATTTTTTTATGTTCATTATTTATTTTGCTGCATAAGTTTTTAATTTACGATTGATAAATGGTTTGAAATCTTTTTATATGCTTCCTAATATTTTTGTCATTCTTAAAGACTAGTTATTTCTTCTTGATATCTAGAGCGGCTACAAACATTAAAACGTATTTTTTAATTTATTTTCTCTATACATTTCTCGTGTTACATTTCTTTTGCGCACTTTACTTAATCGAGTTTCGCTTTTCTAATAGCATTCAGAAACAATTTGCAAACCAATTTAATTTTATTGAGCAATACGCATACAATTTTCCTACGTTTCTTTTTTTGTTAGCGACAAACAATTAAATAGTAATAGTTTTTAATTGTATTCATATACTGACAATAACGTCACTCAAAATAAAAAAAAGACAAACATTTTTTAATTACAAACTGAATAATATGGTAAGTTTTCCAGCTTGTGCAAAGAATAATACACAACCAGATCAGTGCAGTAGTTTCCAAGAACTTTTGGCTTTTAAATTTAAAAAAAAAAACCATAGTTTTTAAACAAAATGCATTTTTTCGACGTAACTTTGAGAATATTTGTACACATTTAATGATATATTCAAAAGAATAGAAAACGATTTTTGCTTTTATTACTGACTTAGTAAACTATAAAATCCGCCACTTAATAAAAGTTCGATTTTTTTTGCATCAAAATACATTTATGTATGTACTCGTATGTATCTACGTACGAGTTTCTTCACATTTTTTCATAACTGTATTCTACAGCTATTTTCAATGGAGCCAATTAAATGTAGATAAAAATGCCAGTCAAGCAAATATTTTTTAATTGTTTTTGTTTATTTTAAAGCTGTGTTATGGACATACATATGTACATATATATGTATACATATATATGTATACATATATGTAGTTGTATATACATACATACATATATTCGACTTATGACCAAGGTAGCAAATCGTCATAAAAGCAAATAACACACATATACATACATATGTACGATATGTAAATACAATTCTTATACTCCTGAAATGAGCGGTGGTTTGAGACAGAAGTGAATTAAGGAACAAATCGCCAAAGTGAAATGAAAAAAATTTTTTTAACCTGACCGTGCATTAATGCATTTTAACACAAGTCTAGCCGAATGTGACAAAACAACTGGGGAAAAAATTAATTGTGCCACTGTCGGCGTTGTTAAGTGTATGTACATGAGTACATACGCGTATATTGGTGCCAACGGCTAAATTAACCACCACAATTCGTTTTCCTGGGAATGCAGCCACTCAAATTACTTGTTTAAGAAGGCTTATACTTCCAGTCGGTATAAATGTATGCACATACATACATGCATATACATATATGTACATATGCCTGTGTGTGTCTTTAAGTACTTACATTTCCTCTTACCGTCGACAATAGAGTGAACTCAATTTTTTTGCATACAGTGGCTAAAAGCCCTGACCATGTGTTGATTTTTGCCACAGCGGCAATGTTTCTCATGGGAAATTATGGTGAATTAAGGTTTCGAACTTCGTAAATATTTTTTATATTGTATTGTACTCGTATGTACATATGTACATTAGGGTGACAATTAAATGTATGGAGTATTTTTTTTTTCTTTATTGTTTTGGTCTCAGTGTTTTTTTGTGTGTAGTTTTATTTAAAAAAAATTCTAGTAAAATTTCAAGGTCGTAGGAAGAGGATTAGGGGGCGCGTCGGCCCCCCAAAGTTACACAAAATACGTTTTTTCACGCAAATTCTTACTTTGACTGCTTGTAACTTTCTCTGTGTTTTTTTTTTTAAACATTACTGGCGAAAGATGTTCATTAATACATATGTCTACAATAACATCTGTCAATAACATTTTTGTCTAATGTTAATATTTAATGAAAAAAACTTAAATATAGGAGAAAAAGTACGCCTCAATGTCGATTTGTTATACTTAAATAAAACTACTTATGTATATGATTTCTCTTTTTATTAATATTGTTTAAAGCACTTGAGACAATGTCTTTTTATTACAGTCCGGAAACCGATGGCGGTAATCGCTAACAATTTTTAAAACAAATTGTTTTTGGCGTTCATTTTTGGTAAATAGTTTATTATACTCTTCCATCAATTTAACCCCCCTTTCGGCAGTGTCATTTGTAACATTTAATTTTTTCATCAGTTCAGCCGCTTTACAATAAGATTGGTCCTGCTCCCATTTGTCTGGGTTTAATTTAAAAAAATCAGTATTTATTTGAAATCTTTCAAATAATGCTTTTGTTTCGGCAGAGACGAACTGTTCAATTCCGTCATGGAATATTTCAACGATTTCTCTATCATTTATTGTAGCTCGCTTTGTGTTTTGCTCTTGTTCAAAATCATTTTCCAAAGCCGCCACCATTTTTTGTTTTGAAAAAAGGGATACGTTGCTGTCAAAAAATGCAAGACCAACCGCCTCAGGGCTTAAATACCACAAGTGGTTCCTGAACTTTTTAAGAGCAACATAAGATATAGCAGCATCAATTTTTTTGAAGTTTTCAAGTTTTTGTAAAAATAAAAAATCTTGATATGGCGCTTTAATGGCCAAAGGAGCAGAAAACCACGCTTCGACATAGACTTCAGCAATAAAAACACAAATTTGACGAAGCCCATTTAATTCAGTTGCTGAAAGCTGGAACTCGTTACGGAATAAAAATATTTTTAGACAGTAAATCGCTTTTGCCATCCACCTTGCATGGTGAACAGCTCCTGGCGATCGAAACATTAGGCTGTTTGGATGTGTCTTTTCTGGTTTTTGACCCAGGAAGAGCAAAGTGAGTTCCAAGAATTCTTTATAGTCTTCCCTGGGTTGTTTTTCTTCCAAGATATTATTTACTGCACCGATAATGCGAACAGCAGACTCTTTCATGTACGTCTTGACAGTTGGATCGTTGATGCCATACTCATAGTTTTTAGCATCAATCTTAGCCCAAGCATTTTTAAATTTCTCAAACATTTTAACGTTTGGACTTCCATAACAGCTTATTTTTTCTTCGAAAACGCATCTTAAAACAATCTCGTATATATGATGACGGCATGGTAACCATAAAAGTTGTCTTTGTAAATTATTTTCAATTAACGTACAGGTACCATTGAAACGCCCAGTATTGACCGCTGTTGTATCAAACACTAAAGCTTTGATGTGATTTTGCAGACCATATTCATAAATAGCATCGCATACAGCGGATGCCTGTTCTTTTCCAGTACCGGAATCAAGTGCAGGTATTTCAAGAAGCTGTTCAACTTTACCGCTCGATATTGTTATAGGCAACCTATCAACTTTATCATTTCCCGTCAGCGCCGGCAAAAGTTTACCATCCCAATGAAGGCAGATAGCGTCGAGCTCATTTAATTTTAATTTATTTTTTAATGCTGAAATTCTTTCTTCACGGATTTGTTCCCTTTCCTGGTGTACAGACGTTCGGTTTAAAATATAATCTTCAACATTATTACCCAGAGCTTCAACGACTGCGCTTATTAGATGAACCGCATGTCTGTCACTGATTTTACAGACATCGAGTGCGGCCGCCAGTTTTGGTGTTAGTATTTTATTTGTTCCCCTACATTTTTTGGCTGGAGGTTGACTACAACGTGGGTCACATTCCATATCTGGAAAACTGTTATCATTCTCTGAAGATTCAGATGACAGCAACTCTGCAGTTTCATCTAATAAAAACGACTTAATTTAAAGAAAATAAAAAATAAGCAATAACATACAACGAACCAATTAATGCCATTTCACGATTATTCCGCTCCACTTGTTGTAATAAATTGTTGTTGCGTTCTTCAAGTCGGCACTCTCGGCGTACTTCTTCGTAATCGATACCATAAATAAAGCCTGGGCGCCCCGTTTTTCGATGACTTATCAAGAAATCAATATCTTCTTGATTCGACATTATTTTTAATGCACTTGCATGCGCCACGTCAAAAAGCATATCCAATTTTTCTTTCCACGTGTTTACTTTGCTCTTATGGAAATTAGAAGTCTTCTTTGAATCTTTTTGAAAGCTTTGCCATTCTTTATACAATTTCTCTACATTTGTAATGCAGTGTTGTTTATCCTTGACCGGAATGCGGGCTTTTTCCCAGAACACGAATAGTTCTTTTACAACTAAATCTGAACTTTCCCGTAGATTTTTTTTTACTACACGTAAATTGAAAAACAAAACTTTCAACACTTCTATATTGGAGGGTAGTTTACTTCCCGTTAATGAGTTGGTACAATAACCAATTAAATATATGCGTTCACGTAAATTTCTAGCAGACATTTTCGACTTTTCACATTCAAATATTCACTTCGAATGATTTTTTTGCAAATTTAATGCTATTAAAAAATGTTTGCGGCTGCTGCATATAACTGTAAAATAAGAATCTATTTTCCGAGAAACATTGGTGCTGATTTTTTGTCGGTAGCTTACGCAAGCATTGAGAATAATATCGTTGAGGTTGTAACGGGAATATTCTCGGTCACAATTGTCAATATTATAGATCGCTTCAGCATACAGGCAAAAAAAATTTGAATCAAACTTTTAAAGACAATTCTTACACTTGAAAACAAAAGTAAACAAAAAAAGTCTGAAGTTCGGACTAGCGAGGTCTTACTGTATATAATTGTTGAAGCTACTCTTACGTAAATCATAAGGAATTTTCTATATGAATCTTTAATTAAATAAATCTGAACAAAATCCAAAATTTGAATCATATAAGTAATTTTATTTAAGTATAATAAATCGACATTGAGGCGTACTTTTTCTCCTATATTTAAGTTTTTTTCATTAAATATTAACATTAGACAAAAATGTTATTGACAGATGTTATTGTAGACATATTAATGAACATCTTTCGCCAGTAATGTTTAAAAAAAAAAACACAGAGAAAGTTACAAGCAGTCAAAGTAAGAATTTGCGTGAAAAAACGTATTCTGTGTAACTTTGGGGGGCCGACGCGCCCCCTAATCCTCTTCCTACGACCTTGAAATTTTACTAGAATTTTTTTAAATAAAACTACACACAAAAAAATACTGTGACCAAAGAAAATATCACTTTCGAAATTAACTGTCACCCTAATGTACATACATACATATGTGTATGGAAAATTATTAAAAATAAAACGTAAATGGAATTTTCAAGTTCTTCACATGTTTAAAGGCTTAAATAAAATTACCCTGCAAATTATTTAAAAATATCTTTTTTTTTAAAACTGTAAAATTTTTTTTTTTTTTTGTAAAATACCCGTAAGTTTATAAAAAATTTGTTTTATGTTTTCATTTTCGGCTTCTTCAGATCCATAAAAATTGAAATTAAATGGTCCATACAGCTGTGCATAAAAAATGTATAAAAAATATTTTTTGAAAATTGTTAAATTTTGCAAAAGTTTTGAAAATTTTAATTTAACAAAAATTGCATCTCATTTTTCTTTCCTCATCGTCTTACGTTCAATTGTTCGAGTCACTGTATGTATGCAGGAAATAAATGTCTTGCCACTTGGCAGCATTTGTCACGGCACATGAAGAACAATAACAAAACCTAGACAATGAAAGTTGTGATCATCAGTCGCCTTTCGCACTTGAAAGTCGTACTCGCATTGCAATGGAATCTTTTTTGGATATTTGGGGTGATCGGAAAATATATTATTAAATTTTTTAATTATTAAAAATAGTAACAAATAGTTACTAAGCATAGGCTATTGTTTTTTTTAACAAACAATTATCTAAAATGCTTTCATTGCTTTTTTAATTCAAGAGGAATTAAAAATTAAACATGTTTGAAAAGTTTTTCCGATCACCGTAATGCGTATAAGACATCAATATATGTTTGTAGATGTTATGTAGGTATTATTTTCGCTAGTAGAAAGGTGAATAGGCAATGAATGCGAAAGCCTAATCGTGACTTTTATGCTGTGGTATTGAAATTGTCTTCCGGGCATTACTGCCGCAGACTACTGACTGCCGCGCCAAGCAACGACTCAACGAAGCGTGGTAATGCATTTCAGGCATCGTAACCTGCATACGCTTTGAGGCAAATACAAAAATTTCACCCACACTAGGATTGTTGTTAATACAAATATACACATTAGCTTTCAGCTGCTGGTACCCAACCGCGTATAACAGTTTTTCGTACACTGGTAAGGCACTTAAAGCCACTCACTGTGCTGTTCGAGTACATATGTACATACCCTGTTGTCAAATGTACTAGTCGTAAACTACTTCACAACTAGTTTGCATCACAAGCTCAACGAGTTAGCCAACTGTCTTTTTTCAATACAAGCAACTATATTTTTAACATGGAGAAGTCCTACGAGATGGCAATTGTCAGATTTGGATCAGAAATATACCAGTCTCATAATAGTACAAATCGGAAAAAAATACTAGTCCAAATATGGACCAAACATACCAGTCTCCAACTAGTTTATTTGTACAAGTCAATATTGTCAAATAAAGTAGGGTAAGGTAAATCGTTTTGTATTTGTTAAAAGTCTGGTCTTTTTCGAACTAATTCGATTTCAATTAATAAATTCTAATTATAAACTAGTATTTTTTCTGACTAGTTTGGTGTTACACTGCAGGATATACACATACGAGTATGTATGTGCTGTCGCTTTATAAAATAAATAAAATATAAAATAAAATGTCCATAGATTCGCCGATTCGTCGTCATAAAATTTCATTGTAATAAATTTACATGTTTCCAACATTTAATTTACTGTAAAGGTCCTTTGTGCGTAGTACTTAGTACTCAATTTTTTCATACAACTGGTCTCGTACTATTTACGAATTGCATCATACTGGTCTTAAATCGGTCAAAGATTTGTTTTCGCTAAGTGCTGGTCTCGAATTGATCCCAATTTTTAACGATACTGGCCCCGAAAGTCTGCATTTGATCCCGAAATTTTCCGAAATCAGTCCCGAGTTGGTTCCAAAGGCGTCTTAGAAATTTTCTAAAATACTTGAAAGCTCCACGTGAGACAACGTCTTATGTGCGGAAGGGAAATATTTTTGTGGCAGTACTTTTCTCGATGCTTAAGGACTTTTCTTCATTGAATGTTGATCAGCTTTGTTTCGTTTAGTTACAAAATTGCTTATTAAAACTATCCTTGATGCTTTCTATGGCTATGGGTATCCAAACGATAATGTGCTTAGAGCACAAAGTGTATTCGTTTGTAAACTTCAAACGCTCACAATCTCTTTCTCACGATTGTTTTATTTGAGATTTATAGTTTTCTTCAGGCGTCATATTTGCGAATATTTGATAGAATCGCCCGTGTAGCGTAGAACTCGTAGCCAAAGCGGTCACAACTCATTCCCACCTGCTGAATCCGGTAATGTACTTGTTGTACATTCGAATACGTTTGTTTGCTTACACTTGAATGATTTTTAGCTCGCCGGAATCTCTTAAATTTGATATGTATATATCTAACTATCCGCTAAGATATTTGCACCCTCTATCGAAAGTTAATCAGCGCCATGTTTACTGCCGCATTGCGGCTTAGAAGTTAAAACGTATGCGAAACCTTTTGAGTTCTTACCTTACCTTGCTCATCATCTATCAGTTTGATTGCCGGCTTTTCTGTTTACTTTTATGGTATGTACATACACGTACAAATGCATTTGTTGTTGTCGCATTGTTGTTTATTATTTATATGCTTTGCTTTACCTTGAATTTGTGCCTCAATTTTCTAAGGTTATTATATGGGGATATCTTCATTGCCGGCATGCGTTGTGATTGTGCGCTCAACGGAACAATGAATGTTATTTGTCGCAAGCGAAAGCAGAAAATATCAGCCAAGAAAATGCGTTGAGTGGAAGTTGGTAGTTAGTTAATCAGTTAAGCCCGAATGACTTTGTTACCGTAAGTGTATTCGTGCAAATCTTGAAGTGCCAATGAAAATATTGATTCATCAATTAAGAACACAGCTCATTTCTCAACACGAGACACGGTGTTGTGTAAATATTGCAAATTTATCAGCGTGAAACTTCTGATGAGTTTAATTGTTAAGCAATTTAAAATTAAATGTAATATAAAAAATTTTTCTACGAAGTTGACCCTTTTGAGGTGAGAGGTGTATAATAGTTACCATTTTAGCTCTAACTTCTGAAGGTGTGTAATTGCCACGCTATCTAACTGAATTCTTGTACTAATTGAATTCAATAAAAATTAATAAAATCATATTGAATAAATGTATATTTTATTGAACAAATTAAATGCATTAAGACGTGTACTCTATTGAGAACTGCTTCGGCTAGTCGCCTTTCACTTTTCTCTAGCGAGTAGAGTGCTATTTCTGAAAATACAGCAAAAAAAACGTTCAAAAAATGTTGGAATATTTTGAATAATTCGCGCAACAACAGATGTTTAGAACCAAGAACCGAATGATTTTTTACCGATAAAAGTCGTTAATTAAAACTTTCAAAAGTCATTATTAAAAAATTCTTTTTTTATTATTGATCAGCTTATAAAAGAAATATAAATTGAAAACCAAGTCAGTGACTGATTTAAATTTATGACTTCTATCAGTAAAAATCTTAATGGGTTTTACTGATCATTTTATAAATAAAAGTCGCGATTTGAAGGCTTCCCTTGTTTTGAGTGATAACAATGTATGAAAGAAATTGCGGAAAAGCAAAGTTATTAAATAAAAAAAAAATTTGCAGTTACTTGAAACCCACACTTTATTTGACTAAAAGTGCATAGCCTGCTAAACTACATACTGAAAAAAATTTAATTAAACAAAAAAAATTAATTCTAAATTATTTTAAGTATGAAATTTTTGTGAACTTTCTTTTTTTCAGTATGCTACAAAGTTAGCAGCTTGGTTTTAATACATTTTATTAGAGAATAAATTATACTTTAATTACAATGTAAATTCAATTTAAAACCAGTAATACGTCAGTGTCCGTGTTTTTCAAAAGTCATGAAAGACCATTTTTTCAAAATGTCATGAAAACCCAGTTTCTTTTTTTAAAATCGCTGTAAATATAAAGTTTTAGGCTATTTTTTTCCAATAGATAACGAAAAAACGCATTTTTCCGTTAGATGAAAGGTAGGCGTAGGTTATGGTCCAATCTCTAAAATTTTGATGATATTACTACATAGTTATATGAAGGAAAATATGTTTACCAAATTTAGTGACGTTGCCAAACACTGTTATTGCGATACAGACATTTTGAGCGTGGTAACGCCTATTTTTTCAAAATTTCATAAAAATCTAGTTTCTTTGTTTAAAATCGCTCCAAATACTCAATTAACCCCAAGAGATAACGAAAAAACTTCCCTTATATACTAACATCTAAAGAGCAATCTATGTTCCAAGTTTCATTAATAAATCTCAAATTTTTCTCAAGTTATCGTGTCCACGGACAGACGCACGGATAGACGGAAATAGATTAATCTTTCATTCATAGATTCATCTTTTCATTCTGATCATTTTAGAATATATATGTCTATATCGATCTCGATTTCTTCAATGCTTAATTAACGGAAAATATTTTTTGCTCTAAATGTAAAACATAAAATACATTTCACTACTCGAACAAAGTCACAACAGTGTTTGCGCAAGGTTTAATACATTTTATGTGAGTGATAATTAAAAATTGCAAAAATGTTCTCTCGTATTATACTTATTTATTACTATCGTACATATGTATCGAACAATCGAAAATGCGTTAGCTCAGGCGGTTTTTCGTCGAGCTGAGCTCATCGCAAACTCTGACATTTCATTGGAATATGTTGTCAACAAAATAGCATTCGTCGCGAAAAACCTTTGCTCTTCGATTGTAATGCATGGACATACAAATTTATTTGTTTGTACATACTTACATATGCATGAGAATATTTTTTTATATTCACTGTTATATTCAGTAGACAAGCTGACGAATTCCCACATTTTCATATTGCTGAAGGTTGTTTGTGACGCTCTCATCAGCACTTGCAGTTTCCGTCAGTCGTTAGTTTGCTGAACGCCCACCCATTCGAGTTTGTCTTTTTTGCCTTTTGCGTTATTGTGGTGAGTGTGGGTATATTTGGATAATGCATAACCATATCTTATTAAATTCAACCTGTTAATTTAAGCCTTTTAATAACAGTTGCAAATTTGAAGCCAATCTTATTTTAATTAATGTTCTTCGTTTGTTGGAAAAGAGTTCATTGAAAATTTCTGAGATTTGCAGTTTGAATTTTCTACGATGCTTTTACCAATAATCAACATACATCAATAATCTTAAGCTTAATTATTAATGATATATTGAATTTAATTAGTACTAAATATAAAATGCCTCCAAGGCTATTATACAAAAATTAATTTTCTCTTTTTCATTTGCAGGTAAATTGCATAATCTTAACGAGGTTAACACATAAAAAAGAAGGTAAATTATTAGGAGTAATCAAGTTTCGAGTCTTTGGCGTGACGAATGGTTTGGTTTGAAAGTAAACGCTTAGTCTAAGTTTTTCGCTCTATGCGTAGAATATTTTTGTTTTCTTAAGGCTTGAATACAGCTCTTAAAAGAAATCACCAAAAATATTTTCATTATTTCTGTTGCTTGAAAAAGAACTTTACCGCTGCTGAAAACTTCGTGAACAAATAATTATGCGAGCGTTTTTTTCTTGAGAGCTTTATACTAATTTAAGAAATTTTTATAGAATAAACTTCTTTTTTATTTCTTGAGTATCATTTTATATGATTTTTTGATTTCCTTGAGTGCTAAGCTTAAATTTGTATGAACTAAAAACTAGTCTCATCTCATGCTGTCATTCTTGTCTTCAATTTAAAAGCGCAAACATTAAATCGTTGTCGTCCCGTTATTACCAAGTAAAAGTTCAGCCATGACGTTGCCAAATTTTTTTACACTTTCTCTGTTTACAGTTTTTCTCGTTATCATTTCGTTGTTCAAAACAAAAAGTTACTACTTGTCGATTACGAATCGTAAAATTTACTTATACAAAACAAAATTTACATTGTTATACTCATATCGATTAAGAGTGGTTAAAAAAAAAAATTGCAAAGAAAACTTTCAAGCAAATTATTGCCATTAAAGACCTTGCAGCAAGTATAAATTACTTTGATTTTATCGCTGCCGCCACTTCATTTTCATATAATTTCATGTAAAATTCTATTGTTTATGCCATTATTGTTGGTTGTGTTGTATCGACAATTTTGCCGTAAATCATATGTATTTAAGTAGCTATGTACATGTATACAAGTTACATATTTACTTACGTACGAAGTTGTGGAAATCGTGATTGAATGTCGTAAAAGTACAAGTGGCATGTTATTTAAGGGAGACAAAGCTCTGGCTAACATTTTCTTAAAATATGCATAAGAGCAGTTAAGAAAATCGATTGACGAAAAAATTAAGTATGTCGACAAATATCGTCATAAATATGGACATATGTATGTATGTATATAAGGTCCACGACACAACTTTAGCATACCCACATATTGACAAATTTTTCTAGTTGAAAAAAATAAAATTTTTAAAAACATTTGACGCACATAGCACAGAAATTACACGTTACTTTAGTGCATATCAAATTATACGACCCAAACATGGTAACTCATTAATACTTTTTACGTTTTTTTATTAAATTTCTAATCTCTTATTTTCATCAGAAATTTAAACTTATTAAAATATGTATTTAAAAGACGTTTGAGTTTCCAAAGGCAATTTTATAGTAGCTTCAAATCTGGTATAAAGCTTGAACTAACCGTATTATAATTGAAATTTTTAGAAATTGATTAAATGAAAAATAAATTGTCAATAACTTGGTGTAGTACAATTGTGACAAGCACTTTTGTTGATCTCGACCACTACGCTTTTGTTCTCCTTTAAATATTTTACTCGATTTTTCAGCGTCACTCCCCTTTCAAACAAACGAGAAATATGAATAAATACGATGAATGAAGAAATCAATATTGAAAGTCCGATGTGCACGCACATGCAAATATAAATACAAGAATAAAAGTCAAATTGACACTGAAAAGGCACAAGTTCAAGCCGATTTAACAATTTCTATACCCAACCTCGATTGAAGATGAGCAATGGCGTAGTAAAATAAGGGCACACGCACTTAAAAGAGCATAAAAAGCAAAATATCATACAAAAGATTAATAACAAAAAAAGTCGAAATCCATTACAAAATGCTCAATTGAAATTATTGCTAGCGATACATTCTTAGTACAAAACAAAAACAAATACTCAAGCCCTTTTTCGATTAAATCTGCTAAATAAATAGTTTACCAAGTAACTTGACTTGCTTGGCTGGCAATCAGTGTAGAAGCAATCAAGTTGGCGAGTAGCCCTCTCGGCGCTTCAAATAACTGTACACACATATGCACGTGAGTGTGGCTGGTGCCTACGAAATTGTCTGGTGGCCATCAATCAATTTTCGCTTCAAGCCATTTTTCGTTTAACGAGTGAAAGAAATGCGTTACCGCAAATATAGAAAATTTACATGGAACTCTGATGATCAAATCGTTCCGTTGAGAAGGTAATTTACTTGCAGCAAATTATTTTTTGCTTTTATTGCTGCTTAGTATAATTAAATGGTTTCATTATAAAATTAATATTTAAGAGTTTTAAGTTTTATTTTTGCATAATATTTTGTGATGTACTTATTGTAGACGCTTCAAGGATAGTAATAAAATTTAAGCTAATCTAAGTAGTTGTTTATATGTTATTATTTACTCATTTAGAAAGTCTCGCCTACATATTTTACATACATAAATAAAATATCTGCTTTATTGGTAGATTTTTTGTGTTGAAATTTTCATTTGATATACATACATTTATTTTTTTTTTTTCGTTTGCTTATTTTATTTATTTTTTTAACATGTCAGCTTAATCTAAGTGCGCTTTCTGTTTTATAAAGTGGTGAAGTAAAAATAAGTACTTTCGGCGAAATTCTTTTTTCATGTGATTTTGGAAAATTCTTAAAGCAAAAAATTTCTTAAAATACAAAAATTTGTCAATTGAAAAAAATCGTTTCACTGAAATAGAAATTTTTCGTAAGCCTAGCCAACATTTTTAAGCAAAATATTTTGACTTTGTCCGCCTGGCATCTATTGAAAGTTTTGGATATTGGAGATTTCTTTAATTCTATATAAAATTTAATTCGCACAGCTTTCAATACGTATTTAATAAATTTTACAACACTAAGATTTCATCCTACTACAGTGCGATGAAACTGGATCGCTTTATCACACAACTTTAATTTAATAAATAAAATAAAAAATTTAATAAATAAAAAACATATTTTTCTTGCAAAATTCATATTTTTATTTGCAAAATTTGTTTGCTTGATAAACATTTTTCGATATTTTTTTTTAAATCGTATGAATTAAATTTTCAAATCCGTATAAAATTTATTAGAAATTTTAAAATTTTATAAAAAATCAATCATTTTTTAATAAGCATTTTTTTTAATAACCCATTTAATTTTGACACAAAGTGAGAAAATTTTAGGTGGCTTCAGATTACCGTTGATTTTTGTGAATTTTTTTTTAATTTTGGAACTTTTTTCATGTAATTTCATAACATTTTATAAAAAGTGTCATTCATTTTTAACAATTTTGTATGCCAACTGCCTTGCTAGTTATATAAGAATTATGTATTTTAGTTCAAAATTTCAAATCAATCAATTCAATAAATATTTTGGTATGCAGTTTTATAGCCTTTTCAAAGTAAGCTGAATAAAGTAAATATTTGACGTAGCTGCAATTAATTAAAACACATTAAACATTTTTTTCCCAATGTTGTCAGTTATATTCTCTGCAAACCATACCTCCACAGGTGCAGTCAACAACAATTTGTGAAAATCTTAGCTTTTTTTTACCCTTTTTCGATTCCCTACTGAGTCAAAAGTAGCATTAATTTCATTTCATCAACTATGAATATAATTAAAATTTTTTTTTTAAACAAATCAACTCAACTTTGGTCGCACTGTACATGCCAACATGCAGCAAACACCTGATTGTATTTCCATTCAACCGTGGCTCGCAACAATTTGTGTACTCCATACACATTTTTATAATGAATGTGCTGCCATCGTCGTTCATGCTGCCGCATGCTATGCGTAAGTTGCACGCGCCATATGCAAACATATGTACGCACGAATGGATGTACACACGTACATTGTATGTTAACTGAGTGCCGGATGGAAAATAGGTCAAATAAAACTATTTCTAAATATGGAGAAAAAAAAATTCAACTTAACAAAAATGCGGGAAATGCTGCCAAGCAAGTAGTGGCAGTTTTCGTGCATAATGAATAATCTCAATTCGTTCAGAAAAAAATAAGCATTCAATTCTACAGAAAAAAAATGATATTCTAAATAAATGGTGATATGAAACAACTGTCATTTGAGGAAAGGCGAAAATATTATATTACTTTTATAAGAAATTAATTTAAATCAAATTCTGTGAAAGTCTGAATGTTATAATATAAGGTTGTTTTTTTATAGCTTTACGTGATTGGTTTGCTATCGATGTAAAATCTGTGGCTTACCACCATCTACATTGCCATTCCATTTATTTTGTCGTTATTATGTCAGCGGACATCTTTTGCAACGTCTATCTGGCTATCTTCAATAAACCATCTTTAAGCCGCAATCGCTAAGATTTTTCAAATATATGTATATTGTATGTAGTATACATATTTATACAGCTTACATGTATGTATATACCCTTAATAAATTTCCGGATTAAGTCATCACTTGCTCAATGATCACACTTTGCATGAATAAGTATTTAGAAAAGAAAATCCAAACGCTTGTATACCCATTCAAATATTAAAAATTTAATAAATCAATTACTTTATGTATGACGAATGCAATATTGCCACATAAATAAATTCAAAATGTATTTTTACTTAAGCATTTTGGCTTTGTATTCTGAGAATCCTCCCAATTCAATGGTCAGATATGAGGCGCGATCACAATCGAACTTGGCAGGAGAATTTCTCTCCACATCATTTCAAGCTTTCATGAAAACGTGCGAAACGTGACTTTAATAAACTGAAAAAATTGAAATTTTTTAGTATTTACACATACAGTATCGGTCATATCATTTGCAACCAAATTCAAAATAACATAGTTTGCCACTTATATATGTATATTAATTTATTTATTTTTGAGAATTTTAAAATTAGTTTATTATATACATAAGTATGTATAACATAAGCCATATAAAATCAAGTTTAATACTTTGTAGAAAACTAAAAAAAAAATTCAATAAATTTTTAGATAGATTTTAAACTTTTTTCTTAGAAGTGTTAAACTTTTTTTGAGTATGCTGTGTTATAGTTAAATGAATTTTAGTACAATATTTTTTTTGGTCACATTTGCTAATAAGCTACTTTTATTCGCGCCCATAAAACTGCAACCTAAGGCTAAGCACATAACATTACGGCGAGTAGACTGGCGACGAAAACTAGATCCAGCATGATAGTCGGGTTTAAAACAATTTAAGGGATAAGCTTTTATTTCAATTAATAATTTAAATGATTGATTTTGGAACGAATTTTCGTCATCCCTTGTCAAGTTTGGTTTTAGGGAAAACCGGTTTCGGCCTTGTGCGATTTTCAGTGTCATTTTTCGAACGAGCGGATGACGACAAATTCGTTCCAAAACCAATCATTTCACAATTATTTATATAAATGCTGAGCGGCAAGTGATTTTTTGTTTATATTTCGAGTTCACTTCTATTTTTTCTTTGCTAATTAATCCTAATTAATATAAATATAACTCTATGTTGTGAAGTTTTTGTTTTTCCTGTTATGTTCTTTGCGATTAACGCCAACTTCCTTTAGCTCCATTACTCGTGTCTGCTTAGCCTAAGCCTGCAGTTTCCCCTTAAGACGATTTTTGTTCGTGCGAATTTTGTGCGACATAAGTTAAGCAGCAAATAACTGTCAAACTGATGCTGTATGAATTCGCGCCTAAAAAAACGTTTTAGTTAAATCGCAAAAAAAAATTTCCAGCTAGCAGAGAAGCTTATGTTTAGCCGACTGTAAGCTTTTCGTTAATTTTCTATCAGAATTAGTACCGAAAAAGTTTTAAATTTCCATCAATTTTTTGAATGAGAAAAAACACATTCGAAAATGCGTGAAAATTAATCAGAAAACTTAACAGTTGCAGAGCGCATTGGAAAAACGTTTGAAATATAATTCCTCTTTCAAATGAGGTATTGCAATTTTATAATCACCCTCATCGTGAGTTTCGTTTTCGCCCGAAATCGTTTACTTTTTACTGTGCGCTTAGTATAAATTTCGGGTGAATTTTTTTTTCGTCGAAACTTACGATAAGGTTGAATATATTTTCCTGTACGTTTGCGGACTTTGTAGGCTGTGTATTAGTTTTTACATCCATGCCTCTGAGTCAGCTTAAATATTAATGTGATGATTGAAAAGTGGAGGAAAGCGCAAAATAAAAGTAAAAGGCAACTATTATACTTATGTATGTATGTAAGTATGGAATAAACCACGGCAAAATGGAAGCCAGTTTTTCGTCCACGCAACCAGTTGATTTATAGCGTGAAAATTGTGGGAGGGATTTATGTAGATGGCAGGGTGTGCTGAAAAACTAATAGCTAAAGCAAAAAACTTTGCGAAAAAAATTCTTACATAAATCAAATCATTTATTAAGTAGAAAATCATTAGATTAGAAACTGAAGTGTCGCACAATTCACAGTATATAGTACATATACCTTAATTCTACTTAATTTTTCCCTTTGTTATCATAGATTTTCGTTAGTTTATAAAATGTATTTAATAGGCTTGAAAATGTCTACATTTGTACATACATATTTATTTAAATTATTACCAAAAAGTCTACTTTTGATTCTTGAATCCGGTTTAATATTTGCTGCCCATCAGCTTGCACAACCTGAAGCTTGGTTCATCACAAGTAAGATATATTATGCCAATGTAAGTTCCTGCTAAACAAATAAAAGGATGCAGGGGAAAAGCGAACAAAACTTCCAAATATTCTATTACAATCTTAGTGAATTATTGTTTGAAACAACTTCTAAGTCGTAGAAAACGACAATCTCTCGAACTAGTATTTGGGGGAGAACCTTTTTAGAGCATTCCCAAAATCTATGTGCATAGATACAATTTCTTTTTTTGTTTTTCTAATACTCTATCAGTATATTCGTTTTACCAATGCAAAGTGTTTAATTTTCCAACAGCTTTTAGTGCGCCACCTTATAACGGAAACGACCATTTCAACAAGCCGCTAATGAAATTTTTCCTTGTTAAAATTTATTTTAGCACAATCACTACAAAACTACAATATTTATATTTTTTTCATCCGCATCCAATTTTTATTATTTTCTATTCTCATTTTCAACGCCACTTAAGTACAAACAATACTTACTATAGGCACATAAAATCGAGTAGTTATGACCTCAAAAAAACTCGACGCCACTTTTTCTTGCCCATTTACAGTTAGCGGCTAAATGCTGTCTAAAGTGTGAAAATAGTTGCCGGCAAATATAGAAAATGCTCACCCACCTCACACGATTGCCTCCATGGGTGCGTCTTTTGCACGCATATTAGAGCACACAAAATGGCGTGAAATTTGTGAAATGTCTCAAAGCAGGAAGTCAAGTCGGTTGGACTATCAGTGGTGTTGCGGTCTTCTGTGGGCTATTCACCGGTCTGACGCGAGTGGTGCTGAATGACTTCTTCTTTTTTTATTTTATTTGTCCTTATTTCATTTTCATTCATCACTCATTCCATCGCTGCATTCTTTTGCATGCTTCATTTTAAGGTGCGACTAAAGTGAAAAACTGTTGGTTAAAAGAAATGTTGTTAAAACGCAAATTAGGGCATCAAGCCGCGCTATGGTTTGGTCTATCTACCCGCATATACAAAAGATGAGTGTGGTGTTGCGATTTTGAGGCTGAGCGGCGCTTGTAGAAATGTAATGCATTTCTTATGAAGTAGCGTTAACCATTTAATAATGCACGAATATGTTCGCTTCGTTCGCAAGTCTATATATGTGGTAATGCCCCCGAAGGCACACTGTACATTTAGAACAACTAAAAAAGGTGTGAACATTAGCATAGCAGAGTAGGCTAAGGATGCCCCGGAGTCCAGTAACTAGTGCAAAAATTGCGTCATCTTTTGTATGTACATACAAAAATAACTATTTAATAAGCGAATATATTGCGCTCAGCGAAAGCTAACCGTTAACATTAAAATGTTTTACTTCTGTGTGCTTAAATAAACGCTTGGTTGGGGTATTCACAAAATGGCAACGTGTCGTTATGTTATAAAATCTTAACATTAAAAAATGCGTAGTTGTGTGGTTGTATTTTCTTATACAACATAATTGAGAATTTCAAACAATGTTTACATCACGTTACATTATTTTGTGAATACCCTAAGCAAAAATGATTTAATTGACATATAAATGTATATTGAACGATTTATCGTAATCGCTGGTTGAATTTGGTTTAAAGCTGTGCCCACTTCAGTGCTATAATAAGTTCAATCGTTCATCAAACTAGGGGATTCAAAAGATGTAACATTTTGTAATGTGGTAAAATAATGAAATTAAAGTTCTATTATTTAAATTTAAACAACAACAAAAATTAAAACTATAGACGAATTTTATAATTTTATGATTGTTACGATTTGCTGGAAATTCCCTAACTTTATGAACAATTAAAGTCAATTAACTATAAAAAACTCATACAATTCTTCGTTATTCCAATTTTTTCAAGCCTCTTAAAACAATTTGTTAATATACGTATTTTCCACACAATTGTTATAACGGAAATTCAGAAGAAAAAAAATATGACTGAACATTATGGCGCATCCTAATGTAGATAAGATATACATATGTATCTATGTATATACATACATACATACCAAGCGTGCCTATATAATTTTCAAAAAGCTCACACTCAACGCTTTTCTCAACTTCACTCTAAAGTAAGGCAATTTCAAGACGCTTCCAACAGTAAGTGCATATATGTATACTCTGTTCACAAATTATAGCACAACCACATTATGACAGTTTCGGACTCTAATTTTCTTTTAATTAATTAAAATTATTTTTTTTTAGTAAAATATGGTTCATTCTCTTAGAAAAACATCAATTTTTTAAACTATTTACAAAATGTACAATGTTTTAAAACATTTTTTATTCAAAACTTCGAACTTTAAATGTTTTTAAATTCTTTTTTGGGTATGCAGTTTTTTTGCTCATTTAATTTTAGTCAAAGAAAGTGCAAGTTTCAAGTGTCTGCAAGTTATCACTGATTTTTGACAATTTTTTGTCTGCCAGTTTCCTTCATACAACGCAAAACCGCGTTGTTCAATTTCTTATATGGAAAGAATTGCGAAAGAGCGTCTGTAAAAAAATTTAATAAAATCAGTTGTATTTCGTAGCCACTAGAAACTTGCACTTTGTTGTACTAAAATTTAATGAGCTACAAAACTGCGTACTCAGGAAAATTCTAAATATTTTTTTTGTAAAGTTTTATGAGATTTTTACAAAATTTAAAAAATTGCTTTTAACGGTGTTTGTTAGAGAATTGTCGATGTTTGGAATGACAATTAATTTTAAATAATTGGAGGATCAATAAATTGTCCAAATGTGTTAGTATGTGTTTGTGCTATAATTTGTGAGCAGAGTCTATATATACACATTTACCTATACGTATTTACAAATACATATATATTTTTACAATATACATATGTATGTACATTAATATATAAAATAATGCGTTAGTATGCCATTAAGCTGATTAGCAACATACATATGGCATCCTGACACTTCGTACCAAAAATGTCGCATTTGAATGTCCTTAGGGAGTTTGTTGAACTCAAAGTAGGTCAATTAAAGTTTTAAATTGCCCGTGTGAAGCAATTAAATCGTGCGAATTATGCGTAAGATATTCAGTCTTCGCGTGCTTAGTTTTCTTAGAAAATTGTATCCATTTTTTTTTAAATTAATCAGCGAAGAAAAGGGAAAATAATGAATGAGTTCTATTCAATCTTTGATTTAATTTGATTTATTAAGGTTTAATGTATTAGTGCAATAAGATCTATATACATCTTTTGCAGCACAACATCAAGAAGGAATTACAATCCGACATTATAAACTATTAAAAATAAAATAAAAAATTTAAATACATAGAAATGAAAATTAAATGAACATATACATACTTAACAACAAGGAACATTTGATAAATCTATACAATTGAAAAATATCTTATTTTATTAGATACATAATTTCGTTGGGTACTAGAGTTTTTATGTAGATAGGTCAACCAATTTTAGAAAAGTGGTTATATAAAGATTGTTTGTAGTTACTCGTACTTTTGTTAATTTTTCTTCTAGTTGCAGAAGGAATGGAGTTCCATACCTTTATGGCATTGACAAAAAACAGTCTGGTTGAGTTCTTATAATTAAAACAAGGTACAATTAAGTCATAAGACCGTTCTGACTTAGGAAAAATTAATTTTTCATATAAGTATTGCGGAGTTTTTGTGCATAACAGTCTGAAGAGAAGACGCAATTTCTAGCTTTGCTTTTTGTGTAAATTGGTTGTTTTCTTTTTCGGCTGCTTTAGATTGTAAAAACTAGACAGAGTTCACCCGACCCAAAGCAACTTTGAAACTCTCTCGTCTGCTTGGCCGCGTTAAATGGGAACTTATTGCATAAATGCGAGTATTTTTTGTCCAAAATTTACACATTCACACGTTCTTCAAATGTGCAAAAACTCGAAAATCATCAAATTTTATTATTCTCATTATAAACTAATAATATTCGCAGTTCTTGTTTGAGCTAAGATTTATTTCTTGCATTTAATCTAACATATCTACTTACATACATATGTATGTACCATATGTACTTATAAAGTTAATCTTGTTTTTCACCCGTTTAAATATAACTTTTTTTGACTTATGTACTTCACTTTTGAGGTACTGGTGCGATATGCTCAATTAAATCGACATTTTTTATGCTGCATCGTTTTTATAACACATAATTTACTATGTGTGATTTTTCCAGCTTACAATGTTGCATAAACCATATGAATTGCCACATTTGCATACATACATACAAACATACACAAGTTGTAGCTGTTATTCGTGCTGAGTATGCAGTAAAATTGATTGCACACTTTCACTTAGCCATTCGAATTTTATAACTTGATTACAGTGATTAAGTGCAAGCGTTATAATTTCGGACATTTTGATGAATAAAAAAGATTTGACAAAAATCGATTAACGAGTATAAAGGAACTCGGTTACATTTAAACTTGTAGTTATTGTGTCTACATATTATCTTAATAAAAAAAAAGATTTTTTTCTGAAATTGTACATACGAGTATATACAGCTGCGAGCACTGAAATAGTAGTGCGCACTTGCGAAATGCATTTTAGGCGATCAGTGAAATAGTAGCGCGTAACAAAAAAAGTCACAAAATTAAACTTCAAGTGAAAATATTTGATTTTTTGGAATAAAAAGTAAATTTTATGACTTCGCTTATTGTACGTTGAGCTGGAATAATCAAAAAGGTAATTTTTAAATTTTTAATGGGGCGAGGTGTGCTGTGCACCGCACCTTGATATTATTAAAACCCCATTAAAAATGGGAAAACATACAAAGCAGTGAAAAAAAAGTTGGTTTTTCAGGGGTAGTAAGCAGAAGTTATCAACAACTTCCGTATGACAAATTATAAAATTTTCGAAGACTCGTAGTAAAATGTCAGCTGTCGAAATTTTGGATAACTTAAAATTACCATGTCGCATACATACAGTAAGAAGACGTCCTCGAAAACACAAACTTTATGCAAGAAGTTCAAGTAAGATCCCTTCTTAGAAAAAAAAAACATGCGGACGACGGTACACAGACTAGATTTTGCCAAAAACAACCTAGATTGGCATATTCATACTGGAGGAACATTTTGTGGACTTATGAGTCAAAAATTGTTTTGTACGATGAAACAGGTTCTCGGCAGATCGTGAGACGTCCCGAATATGGAATATCATCCAAAGTACACTGCGAAGACGTTGTCGCCTATACATATATGTATGTATTTATTGAAAAAAAAAAAAAAAATATTATGAACCACAATGGGTACGTAAAAATTATGAAATATATTGTGCTTTCATTCGCTGAAAAATAAATTCCACTAAAATGGGTTCTACAACAGGATGACGACACGAAGCATACAAGTTAGCTAGCTAAGTTGTGGTTTCGGGAATTGAGGTCATGGAGTGAAAAACTCAATCTCCTGACCTTTACCCTATATAAAACCTTTAGACCGACCTTAAAAAGCCGTGTGCTAAATTTTAGTATTAATATTAACAATTTAACACGAATTTATGTTTTACTGTTATGCCCTACTATTTTGCTGCTCGCGGTAATTTGCATAAAAAAGACCGCTTACTTGAATTTATTTTTTTAGTGTTAATATAAATTAACTCCTTTAACCCTACATTAAGTAATGAAATTTACGTTCATTTTTGCAATAAAAAGAATTCATCAATTATTTTAGTTTTCTTATAATTTCAAGAAATGTTAACCACAAGTGCACACTACTATTTCAGTGCTCGCAGCTGTATATACATACATACATACAGTGGTGGCCATATGTGTGTGCATTAGGGTGACAGTTAATTTCGAAAGTGATATTTTCTTTGGTCTCAGTATTTTTTTGTGTGTAGTTTTATTTAAAAAAAATTCTAGTAAAATTTCAAGGTCGTAGGAAGAGGATTAGGGGGCGCGTCGGCGCCCCCCAAAGTTACACAAAATACGTTTTTTCACGCAAATTCTTACTTTGACTGCTTGTAACTTTCTATGTGTTTTTTTTTTTTAAACATTACTGGCGAAAGATGTTCATTAATATGTCTACAATAACATCTGTCAATAACATTTTTGTCTAATGTTAATATTTAATGAAAAAAACTTAAATATAGGAGAAAAAGTACGCCACAATGTCGATTTATTATACTTAAATAAAACTACTTATGTATATGATTTCTCTTTTTATTAATATTGTTTAAAGCACTTGAGACAATGTCTTTTTATTACAGTCCGGAAACCGATGGCGGTAATCGCTAACAATTTTTAAAACAAATTGTTTTTGGCGTTCATTTTTGGTAAATAGTTTATTATACTCTTCCATCAATTTAACCCCCCTTTCGGCAGTGTCATTTGTAACATTTAATTTTTTCATCAGTTCAGCCGCTTTACAATAAGATTAGTCCTGCTCCCATTTGTCTGGGTTTAATTTAAAAAAATCAGTATTTATTTGAAATCTTTCAAATAATTCTTTTGTTTCGGCAGAGACGAACTGTTCAATTCCGTCATGGAATATTTCAACGATTTCTCTATCATTTATTGTAGCTCGCTTTGTGTTTTGCTCTTGTTCAAAATCATTTTCCAAAGCCGCCACCATTTTTTGTTTTGAAAAAAGGGATACGTTGCTGTCAAAAAATGCAAGACCAACCGCCTCAGGGCTTAAATACCACAAGTGGTTCCTGAACTTTTTAAGAGCAACATAAGATATAGCAGCATCAATTTTTTTGAAGTTTTCAAGTTTTTGTAAAAATAAAAAATCTTGATATGGCGCTTTAATGGCCAAAGGAGCAGAAAACCACGCTTCGACATAGACTTCAGCAATAAAAACACAAATTTGACGAAGCCCATTTAATTCAGTTGCTGAAAGCTGGACTCGTTACGGAATAAAAATATTTTTAGACAGTAAATCGCTTTTGCCATCCACCTTGCATGGTGAACAGCTCCTGGCGATCGAAACATTAGGCTGTTTGGATGTGTCTTTTCTGGTTTTTGACCCAGGAAGAGCAAAGTGAGTTCCAAGAATTCTTTATAGTCTTCCCTGGGTTGTTTTTCTTCCAAGATATTATTTACTGCACCGATAATGCGAACAGCAGACTCTTTCATGTACGTCTTGACAGTTGGATCGTTGATGCCATACTCATAGTTTTTAGCATCAATCTTAGCCCAAGCATTTTTAAATTTCTCAAACATTTTAACGTTTGGACTTCCATAACAGCTTATTTTTTCTTCGAAAACGCATCTTAAAACAATCTCGTATATATGATGACGGCATGGTAACCATAAAAGTTGTCTTTGTAAATTATTTTCAATTAACGTACAGGTACCATTGAAACGCCCAGTATTGACCGCTGTTGTATCAAACACTAAAGCTTTGATGTGATTTTGCAGACCATATTCATAAATAGCATCGCATGCAGCGGATGCCTGTTCTTTTCCAGTACCGGAATCAAGTGCATGTATTTCAAGAAGCTGTTCAACTTTACCGCTCGATATTATTATAGGCAACCTATCAACTTTATCATTTCCCGTCAGCGCCGGCAAAAGTTTACCATCCCAATGAAGGCAGATAGCGTCGAGCTCATTTAATTTTAATTTATTTTTTAATGCTGAAATTCTTTCTTCACGGATTTGTTCCCTTTCCTGGTGTACAGACGTTCGGTTTAAAATATAATCTTCAACATTATTACCCAGAGCTTCAACGACTGCGCTTATTAGATGAACCGCATGTCTGTCACTGATTTTAAAGACATCGAGTGCGGCCGCCAGTTTTGGTGTTAGTATTTTATTTGTTCCCCTACATTTTTTGGCTGGAGGTTGACTACAACGTGGGTCACATTCCATATCTGGAAAACTGTTATCATTCTCTGAAGATTCAGATGACAGCAACTCTGCAGTTTCATCTAATAAAAACGACTTAATTTAAAGAAAATAAAAAATAAACAATAACATACAACGAACCAATTAATGCAATTTCACGATTATTCCGCTCCACTTGTTGTAATAAATTGTTGTTGCGTTCTTCAAGTCGGCACTCTCGGCGTACTTCTTCGTAATCGATACCATACATAAAGCCTGGGCGCCCCGTTTTTCGTTGACTTATCAAGAAATCAATATCTTCTTGATTCGACATTATTTTTAATGCACTTGCATGCGCCACGTCAAAAAGCATATCCAATTTTTCTTTCCACGTGTTTACTTTGCTCTTATGGAAATTAGAAGTCTTCTTTGAATCTTTTTGAAAGCTTTGCCATTCTTTATACAATTTCTCTACATTTGTAATGCAGTGTTGTTTATCCTTGACCGGAATGCGGGCTTTTTCCCAGAACACGAATAGTTCTTTTACAACTAAATCTGAACTTTCCCGTAAATTTTTTTTTACTACACGTAAATTGAAAAACAAAACTTTCAACACTTCTATATTGGAGGGTAGTTTACTTCCCGTTAATGAGTTGGTACAATAACCAATTAAATATATGCGTTCACGTAAATTTCTAGCAGACATTTTCGACTTTTCACATTCAAATATTCACTTCGAATGATTTTTTTGCAAATTTAATGCTATTAAAAAATGTTTGCGGCTGCTGCATATAACTGTAAAATAAGAATCTATTTTCCGAGAAACATTGGTGCTGATTTTTTGTCGGTAGCTTACGCAAGCATTGAGAATAATATTGTTGAGGTTGTAACGGGAATATTCTCGGTCACAATTGTCAATATTATAGATCGCTTCAGCATACAGGCAAAAAAAAATTTGAAGCAAACTTTTAAAGACAATTCTTACACTTGAAAACAAAAGTAAACAAAAAAAGTCTGAAGTTCGGACTAGCGAGGTCTTACTGTATATAATTGTTGAAGCTACTCTTACGTAAATCATAAGGAATTTTCTATATGAATCTTTAATTAAATAAATCTGAACAAAATCCAAAATTTGAATCATATAAGTAATTTTATTTAAGTATAATAAATCGACATTGAGGCGTACTTTTTCTCCTATATTTAAGTTTTTTTCATTAAATATTAACATTAGACAAAAATGTTATTGACAGATGTTATTGTAGACATATTAATGAACATCTTTCGCCAGTAATGTTTAAAAAAAAAAACACAGAGAAAGTTACAAGCAGTCAAAGTAAGAATTTGCGTGAAAAAACGTATTTTGTGTAACTTTGGGGGGCCGACGCGCCCCCTAATCCTCTTCCTACGACCTTGAAATTTTACTAGAATTTTTTTTAAATAAAACTACACACAAAAAAACACTGAGACCAAAACAATAAAGAAAAAAAAAATACTCCATACATTTAATTGTCACCCTAGTGTGCATGTTCCCTACAAGAACATGCTGACAGAATTACCAATACACTCTAACTTATAATATCAGAACTGACTGTCAGATGTCAGATGAACAATAAAATGACTGTCATTTACAGTAGCACACAAGAGACAATCATCATTTAGGAAAATTTTGCATATGAGAGAAAGAAACAAACAAGAAATTCGTAAAAGTTCTGCAAATGCACGCATTATTTGTGAAAATCTGAAGTGTGAAGTTTAACAAACATTTAAGAGATAAGTTTAAAATTAAAAAAAGAGCTTTTCCAAATGCTTAATATAAAGAAGAGGTTTTGCGAAACCAATTTAAAACATGAAAGGAGCTCAGCGCAAACATGCAGTTGATGGCGTAGCCGGAGTTTGTCCGCCCAGGTTTACTTTTTGCAGGGCGGCCGAAAGACGCTCACTTGCAAAAAATTAGCTCACCAAAAATATGTTCCATTTATTTACCATGCATTTGGTTATTAGCTTGTAGTTTATTAATATAAATTAATTTAAAAAAAAAATAGTTAATCAAATCAAACAAAAAAAGAAATTTCATTTGTTGCAGGTCTAAACGTTAAAACTGAATATTTTCTGTAATGATGGTTTTAAAGTCATCACTGACCCAGTGAGAAGAACTAGAGTGAGCAGTAGAGCTATATGCGTGTCTATTCGGTAATATTGATGTGTTAGAATGAAATGCAAAATCACACGTACACATTTGTTGACATCAGTTTTGACATAGTGGCTCTAAGTAGGGATAGGCAAATGGAAAAAATATAACGATATATATGGTATCGATATTTTTAAACTATATAGAATAATATTGATACATGCATAGTAAAAAATATCCATATTTCCATGTATCGAGTTTTTACCTCAAGGCGCAATTACTCAAAGTATTGTCAAAATATTCTATAGTGAAAAAAATTATATTTATTTGACAGTTTTATTAGTTGTATAAGAGTTACTCCCTAGAATCAAAATGTTTTATACAATGGTTTCACTTTAAAATTTTCAGCAAACCAGTGTTCGTCGAATATAAACATCAGAAGTACACTTTCTTTGATGTGCCCCCTGTTAACCTGCTTCTATTAACCGGCACAGCTAATGAGGAAGCTTGAATAATTTAATTAATTTTAATTAAAATTTTTAAGGAAATTTCACAGAGAAACGGTGTGATATGACGAAATTTCACCCAAAACTCTATTGGCTTTGATTTCGTTTTTTTTTGTGTTCAAAAACTAAAAAGGTATATTACGCACAGTTACGTACAAATCAAATCAAATTGAGCTTTTAGAGAACTTTAAAAATATCGAATTTGATACAAGTTTGATATTCGGAAATAAATATCGAATATCGATACATCGGGATTTTTTTTTTAAATATCGATAATTCGATATATCGATATTTTTTGCCCAAGCCTAGCTCTGAGGAACTGGACACAATTTTTTCAGCCTCGACCGTCAGATGTATGGTCAATTGACTGGCACTGTTCTTGTAGGGAATTTATTTCGAAATTTGTACAATATTTGTTTAATATACAATCGATACTAAAACGAAAACCTTTTATAAAGTCATGTTTCAAACTTTGTGAAAAATGAAAAAAAAATTAACAAATTCTTATCCAAATTTAAACCTTTTTTCTCAGAAGTTTAAGTTTTTATTGGAGTAAAAATTGCAAAAAAAAATGTATCTGAAAGCAGGCACGATTTCGCACATGCAATTTGTATGGATTTTTTTTATCCATTTTTAACCACAGCTTTTTATCACTAATTTCCGGCTAATGTATTTTTTACGATTTTAAGTGTGTGCCGGGATCAAGCGTGTATACACATACATACATATATAGTACATATTCATATATGTATGAACATATGTACATATGTATGCACATAATAGGTATTCTTATATTTATAAAAGAATGCAAAGAGATAGGAAAACAAAACGTACATATACACGTAGAGACAAAACACATTCACTTATGCACAAGAACGATAGAATACAAGATTGCGCCTTCCCGACGAAAAATGATGTGAAGCAAAATGCGTGCAACGTCACGAACACGGTTTTTCTGAGAATCGAAAGAAATTGTAAACAAAAATGTGAGGTTAGGTTCTGCTAGGATTTCTAAATTTTAAAGTTTTTACCAATTTCGGCACTTTATGCAACATATTTATATTCAAATAACTTCATTTATGCACTGTGTTTGATTGGATGCTTTGAAAAAAACTGCATTGCAGCATTAGGAGACACGAGAAGCTTAACTTGCTACCAAGTGCGCACAGCTACACTTTCACATCACTTTTAGCGAGTTTTATAGCCCCGTATCACTGATAGACTCTGTGATTTAACACTTAACACTGCGCACTTCATGTTTAATAACTTTATTTTAAATAAAATTGCTTTTAAGCATTGAATTTAAGTACAAACAATTGTATGCTTACAAACATACAAACAAAACTAACCGCGTTCTGTGACGTAGCATAAACAGCTGATTCTGTCAAATTTGCTGAGAGCGAATAGCGGTTTGCGGAAGGCGCAACCTCTGTATTTTCTAAATCGTGACTTATGCATATGTTTGTATGTATGTACATCTATATTGTTTGTCTACAATTAACACATAGCAGATTGCAAAAATTGCTTTCTTATTAAAAATAAATGACTTATACCAGTTTTTCAATTATTTTTTTGCCTTAAGAGATATTTTTGTTTGAGTGTACGCGCAAAAAAAAATTAATAATAACGATAATAACAACTAATTTTAATAAATTATTTGCTTAATTTTCTAGAATGGAAGTTCAAACGGTGAACAATCACCTAAATAACTCGCTCATATCACCGCCAGCCTTGTCACATTCACAGCAAGCTCAATTGAATAATAGTATCATTACGCTTAGCCGCAGCAATAGTCCGGCCAGTTCGAATTCGGAGATCGAGAAAGAGTTGCAAGACTTAGATTTGAACAGTTCACTAAATAGTGGCAGTATTAGTTTGGGTGCTGAACTTAATTGCAAATCGAATGGTTCGTTGAGTGGTGCCTCTGCCACAAGCTCAACGACTGGTCTCACCATCTCAATTACCACAGCAGCTGGAGCAGTAACAACGACATCATCCACTGAAGCCTTGGAAAATGGCAATGGTACTGCTGATACAACAAATAGTAGTAATGGCTCTATTGCGGCCGCAGCCACAGCAGCCAGTGTAGTGGCACAGGTTAAGAAACGTATTTCTAGCAGCCGAACACCAACACGCAAAGCGAGACGAATAAAATTTTATCGCAACGGTGATCGATTCTATCCGGGCATTACCATTCCAGTCTCAAATGAACGTTATAGGTCTGCAAATTTATTTCTTCTTTTCGTTTTTGACTTTTTATAAAAAAAAAGAATTTAAATTAAAATGTTTGGCAGTAAAACAACGAATCAACTTCTATTTTATTTTTCCACAGATCTTTTGAGAGCCTTTTCGAAGACTTAACACGTTTACTAGAGGATAATGTTAAAATTCCAGGGGCTGTGCGTACAATTTATACCATGTGTGGGAAAAAGGTAAGTAAATGCTCAGTGTTTTTCAACCCTTTTGCTGTATTATATCACCTTACTTCAACTAGATCTCCACTTTGGACGAACTCGAAGATGGCCAAAGCTATGTTTGTTCCTGTAATAACGAAAATTTCAAAAAAATCGAATACAACCTTACCTCACAACCGCTGGCCAACTTAACACTCTCCAACAAAACAAACAATCGTGTGTCAAAGACCTATCGTCCATCGTCACCACTTAAGAATGGCACAGCTTCGTACAATAATGGTGCCGGCGGTGTAGGTGGAGGTGGCGCAGGCGGCAATGGTATTAATGTCACAACTGGCACCACCAATGGTAGTCCCGTATTGAAATTGAGCGAACTTGATAGTGTTGTACATCCTCGTATTGTGACGCTGATAAGGAATGGCACCAAACCGCGGAGAGTGAGTGATATTTTCGCTAAATGTAAAAATTGTCTTTTTCATCATTGTATTTTTAATATTTTTTTTATAGATTATGCGCTTGCTGTTAAATAAACGAAATAGTCCTAGTTTCGAGCATGTACTTACCGCCATCACGCAAGTGGTACGTCTTGATACTTATGTGCGTAAAGTTTTTACACTCTCTGGCAGTCCAGTTGTACAGCTGGCCGATTTCTTTGGTCCCGACGATATTTTCTTTGCCTATGGCACGGAGCGTGTAAACAATCCAGATGATTTCAAACTTGAACCAGATGAACACAAAGCCATACAGGCGATTCGAAAATCGCTACGTACCGCCGGAACTACTTATAAAGGTCCCAAACCGAAAATGCCAGTAAAGAGTAAAAATTTGAATAGCGCCAAACATCAGCAAAATCATAAACAAGAACCGTGCGATCAGATTGTTGATGAAGATTTGGCGGCGTTAAATGAGAGCGGCATTGATGCAAGCGAATTGCCTAGTGTTATACGTGAACGTTACGCGTTGGGACAGATTATTGGCGATGGTAATTTTGCTGTTGTACTAAAGATTAAAGATCGACAGAGTGGCTTGCCATTTGCGTTGAAAATCATTGATAAAAGCAAATGCAAAGGCAAAGAGCATTATATTGATGCGGAAGTGCGTGTAATGAAGAAGTTGCAACATCCACATATAATCTCATTGGGCATGGATGTTGACCAGCAGTCGAATATGTACTTGGTGCTGGAGTACGTAAGTGGTGAGTAGCGAGCGTGGTTTTTGAAAGAAATAAGGTTTTTTTTTTTTTTACAAAATATAGTTTTGTTGATTCGGTTTTTTATTGTATTCCTATTTATATATTTTTCTGCATTTTTTTAAGGTGGTGATCTCTTCGATGCTATTACACGTGTAACACGCTTTTCAGAAAATCAGTCACGTGTCATGATCAAACATTTGTCTTCAGCTATGGCCTATTTACATTCCATGGGTATTGTACATCGTGACATTAAGCCAGAGAATCTATTGGTAAGCTTTTTGTCTAGGCGTTTGTAAAAATAAAAAAATAATAATATCAATTTTAAAATTTTCTGCAGGTTGAGTTGGATGTTAACGGTAGCGTAACTGAATTAAAATTAGCTGATTTTGGTTTGGCCTGCGAAGTGACTGAACCATTGTATGCCGTTTGTGGCACGCCAACTTATGTTGCACCAGAGATACTAATGGAAACTGGCTATGGTTTAAAGGTAAAGGAGCGCTAATTTTTTTTAACATACATACATATACTGGTTGTACCTAAAAGATGTGGGCATACTTAAAGAGGTGGCAGTTAAAAAAACATGCGACCAAGTTCGTACATTTTTATACCCGAGCGTACTTGTACACGAGGGTATTATAACTTTGTTCACATAACGGTTGCTTGTAACAGCATAGCGGAATTAAGATAGATAGCGATGTCTGTCCGTCCGTCCGTCCGTGCAGACGATAACTTGAGTAAAAATTGAGATATCTTAATACATAGATTGCTCTTTAGACAGGGTAGATTGGTATTGAAAATGGTCATGATCGGTCTATAACCACGCCCACTTCCCATATAACGGAAGTTTTTGAAAAATTAATTAACTCGGTTTTTTCGGTATCCATTAAAGCTTATTGAGAAATTAGGTATTTATGTAATTTTGAGAAATGGCGTTGCCACGCCCACTTAGAAAAAAATGAATCTCAATAACAGTATTAGTTATCATCACAAAATTTGGTGGACATATTTTCCTTGACATCGCTATTAATTTCGTAAAAATTTTTTGAAATCGGATAATAACCACGCCCACCTCCCATATAACGGAAGTTTTGGAAAATTCAAAAACTTCATTTTTTTCGGTATCTATTAAAAGGAAATTGAGTGAAATTCGGTATTTGGAGGGATTTTGAACTAAGAAATTAGGTATTTATGAAGTTTTGAAAAATCTCGGTATCTCAATAGAGGTGTAAGGTATCGTCACAAAATTTGGTGAACATATTGTCCTTGATAACGGAAATTTTGAAAAATGCAAAAAACTTCGTTTTTCAGTATTTATTGGAAGAAATTGAGTAAAGTTTTATACTAGTAGCGATTTGAAACATAGAAACGGGGTTTTTATGAAATTATAGGCACCGTCCATACAAAAATACATCGCGAGGGTATATAAAAATCGGTTTCGCCCGAATTTAGCATTTGTTACTTGTTTTTATATCGGCCCTTCATTTTCGAGAAAACTAAAGCATTCCAATTTATTTTGCATACAAATTTAGATTAAAAAAAAAATTATTAACTTTTTTGCAGATCGATGTCTGGGCAGCTGGCATTATATTATATATCCTGTTATGCGGCTTTCCGCCCTTCGTTTCGCCCGATAATCAACAAGAGCCACTATTCGACGCAATTATATCCGGAGTCTATGAATTCCCCGAACCCTATTGGTCAGATATAGGCGATGGTGTCCGAGACCTTATTGCAAATATGTTGCAATCAGATCCGGAAGTACGTTTCAGCAGCGAGGATATACTCGATCACTATTGGACTCTGGGCGCTGAATATAATGAGTATAGTAGTTGAATTTGTTGCCTAAATGTGGTAGAGAAAAAAGGGAGGGAAGACAAAAGCAACAAAAAACAAGAACAACAAGATCACTTTGTAGGGCTATAGCTTAATTTTGTAGCTGTGCTTGTTTGTTTGTCGACGTAAAAATATAGGTTAGTTTCTGGGGAAATAGTATTAGTACAGTGTATTTAATTGCTTATTAAGAAATTATAATTTACGAAAATTTATTTATATGCGAAAATTTTTTTGAACATATACATAAGTATACAAACATGCGGCAATGGAAGTAAACGTTAAAAACTAAATTAACAAAACGAAACAAAAAACAAAAAAGAACGAAATTATTGATGAGTTTTGTATGCGCGGAAAATATTATTGTGGAAAGTTATTTTAGCTATTAAAATGTGACACACTATTAACAGCAACTTAACTAAATTCATGCATATTCAAACCACACATGCGCATATATGTATGCCTAAGTATTCTTTTAAACTATAGTATTTATAACTTATTGCTTTTTTAAATGGTAAAATTTTAAATTAAAACACATCTATAAGGGATCTGAGGAAATTGTTCAGTGCGCTATTAGAGAGAGAATAAAACCAAAAAGATGGTTGTTTATTAAATAAATAAAAAGACCGCGTGTAAAATTAAAATTTAGCGGAGATTCGACGACACAAAAATTTAAATTGTCTATAAACAAAACGCATTAAAGATTGAAGCGCTATTAAAAGAAAAAAACACCAATCAATTATCTGCTGATACTAATTCGTGTATATATTTTATATATAAGTATTTTGTACGTAAATTTATATCGGTTAATTTATATTGAAGCATTTACCTTTTGCTGTCACCAGCTGTTATTTTCCTACAAATCAATCTATTTTATTCTCTTGTTGTATTATTTTCACTTTAAATATTTACTGCTACCGCTAATGCAATAAGTATTTAGCTGTAAAATATTTTTATGTTTTATTTCATTCAATTTTCTGTTTTCATTTTAAATGCAAAACAAAAAATTACAAAAATGTCCTTTAAAATGCTATTTAACTATCTATTAGAGTTTTGTATACATATGTATTTAAATTAAATAATAATTTAAAACAAAAAAAAATGTTTAGAATTATTTACTTTTAAAGTGTTTTCTTCTGGCAAATACAATGAGAACTTGGTTTTGTAAACTAATACCGTAGTTTTCAAAAATTGTTATATTCACCCAATTGTTTAAATTAGTGAATTTTTTCAAAATATATTACGAATAATTTGAAACTATTCTTTTTCTTTAAAATTCATGCTGAATGTTCCATTGCTATTGTCGCAATTTGTATTTTTATGTGATTTCCGGAATCAATCGAAACTTTCAAATTATTATTCCGTTCTAACATCTCATGTAATATATACTATGTTACCTTTTTTATTTAAAAAAAAAGTATGTCTTTGTTAAATGTTTTTTCGTTGTTATAAAAAACAAATATATTTTAATTTATAACCTTTGTGTCCAAAAAATTCTGTAATTCCACTATTTTAATATACTATATCACCCAAAATACATTTGTTTAGTAGTGTCACACAAAATTCCAACTATTCCTGTACATATATGAGTACGTATGTGCGTGCGTGCATACATGCATAATTTGTATAGGAATACTTTATATATTTAAGTAGTACACACATCTCACCATAATAATTGTACTCGAGAAAACTATATTAGCAAAAAAAAAAATTAAATAAAAACAAAACACACACAAATATAAATCACAAACAAATACAACTTGCAAAAATATTTGATTAAAACGAAATAATACATATGTATTTATACGAGTTTATTGTATTTTGAAAAATAAAATTTTACATATATAAAATATATAGAAGAGATACGAAGGAGTTCAAGACACGGCGAAGCTAAATTATTGGAAAGTGCTAGAAACTATTGAAAATCAAAAATAAAGGAAACAAAATAAGGTAAATATAACAAAAAGCGTTTTAATTCCATACATTTTGTAAGTTACATATATATTTTATCGAAGATTAGAGGTAAAAATAAAATGTATAGCAGACAAGATTGATAAACAAGAGATTGCGCCTTGCAAATACGATATTGCAGGTGTGACGTACATGTGCAGATCGTAAATTATTTTTGATAGCTGTCGGCGCAATCTCTTCTACATATATCAATCTTGTATAGCAGATATAATGCCCCTATTATGTAAGGAGACTTGTGTATAGTAATGGAAATTCTAGGGGTATTACAGGTATGTTAAGATAGCGTAACCATATTAAGTACCAAAGCCTAACGTATATCAAAATTAAGAGCTCATTTAGAGCTAATTTAATGCCTTAACCATAAATTTATTGGTCTAATTTTCTTCCAAAAAACTTGTGGTTAAGCTAGCTGAACGTTAAGCTGGCGTATCCACAACTCCAAAACTAACTTATGAAAAAAAAAACAAATATGCACAAATTAAGTGCTCTTAAACAAGCCTACAGATTTTTCCAAAATAATATTTTTTTGAAAATCTTGCGGTTACGCTAAAATTAAACGAAAATACTAAAGTCTATGCGTATATTATGAGATTTTTAACTATAAAAAAATTAGAGCATTTCTTTTAGGGTTACGGCATTAAATTAGCTCTTAATGTTGATATACGTTAGGCTTTGATTGCTTAATGTGGTTACGCCATCTTAACAGACCGGGCTCTTTAACGACTTTTTCTTTCCAATTTTTTATGTTTTTGTATTACATGGCTGCACAAAAAAAAAATAGCTTCTTTTAGCAGACCATGTTTATGGTATGTTTTGGGGTCGCTGAATCCAAATCTGAGGTCAGTTTGGCGCCATCACGTCAAGTTTTTTCATAACCTCAAAACAACGGCAAACACAAAAGAAATATTTAGGAAGGCAAATTTGAACCCAAAAACCACTTTCGCGAAGCCTCAACACACACAGCGACCTTGCCTATCCTAACCTAACCTTAAAAAACATAACCAAACTAAACTTCATCGAACCTAACCCAATCTTACACATTTCACAGCGAACAATGTCAACAATTTTTTTTTAAGCTGAAGCCACTGTCAGCGAAGCCTTAAAAACTTGACGTGATGGCGCCAAACTGACCTCAGATCATGTACATGGTCTGACCTTAAGAAGCTATTTTTTTTTTTGGGGAGCTGTGTTATTCGTCTTCTCCTTTGTGGATGCAGTAACCATCTATGTATGTATACTAGTAGGACCGTTTGCACCGTCTCTAGTAAAAATTACCAGCGGATGGTCTTAACCGACACTTTAAGTTCTGATTTAGCGCTTAACCGGAAAGTACCTCGTGTCAATCAGTCAGAAAGGTCCAATTTGATAATTCTTACGAAAACAAGACCCTACAATACGGTAATGGTTAGTAAACAATGTAGCTAAGCGTTTGCGTTCACTTGTCCGATTGTTAGGAAATTAGTCACATTTGTTCTAGCCGTGAAAAAAAAAATTACCATTTAGCCTCCATGGCTCACGTCGGTGTGATCATCCTACTCGCTTTTACTCATGGCCTTTACACATATCTTTTTCCACTCTCTAACATTGTCGATTACAGAGTCTGGTAGTTGTTTGTTATCAGTACCAGTTTTATTGGTTCCTGGATCTGTTATGTAATTATTATTGCTAACCACTCTTACCATTATGGTTAGCTTCTTGTTATCTACATCAATTATGTAAGTACCCCTATTTGTTATTCAATTGTTAACTCTAACCACTTCTATTTGTAACCTACTGGTTAGCTCTAACCGCTACCTACCGGTTTAATTAATACTAGTTTTCAATATTAAATGGAAATGGATGGTTAAATACCCACAGAAATTGTTAAATATCAATTAGATTGCGTATGTTGGACATTTGAATATATGATTTGGAACTTGAATGGATATGAAAATGACAACAAATTTGAGTCCTTCTACATACGCGACACTGATCATAGCGTGACCAGTTGGCAGCATATTTTCTTTCTGTCAGGGCACGGTTTTTCTCATCAAATACCAATTGATTTTTCGAGCCCGCTGAACGCTTTCAAACCTATGCGCGAGGACGTCGAAAAAACGTTTGAGTTGTGATCATCCAAGGCTGGGAGCTTATTGGTAGCTCTTACGTAGCGGAGTCCAAGCCCGGCATAACATATAACCATACCCTACACTGTCAAACATAAATAGCGACAGAACAGCCGCACTTGATTGGAGTAAGAAGTTAACCGAAAAAAAGGAGAATAACAACAACTCGCAAAGCGTAAGCTTCGCACAGCGCGTTTAGCTGCAGGCTTAAGTGTTGAATTGAAGCCGTGGGTTCGACTCCCGCGGAAGCCAAGAAAAAAGAAGTCTGATAAGGAGACGTGGTGATCTCCGAAGGAGTACTTTAACTTCTATCGCTTTGAGTATTGTTGTTTTTTCGTTATAATTTTTCCCAAGAAACGAATCGGCCTTAAAGCCCATAAACAAATCAAAATAATCAAGATTATTTTAATATAAGTAGGCATTTTCACAGTAAGCTACTTGCTCCACGATGTAAGTCCGTTTGTTTCCACGAACAGCAGACCCAGGTGTTCAAATTTTTTCCAGAAGGAGAAAACGACCTATTATCGTGAACTGATTTTCATATACACATGAACATACATACATACCTGTGGACTTATGATAAAACATTTATTTAAGGTATGTAGATTGATCAAGCCTCTCTGCTCCTTGCTACATAATTTAAGATTAAGGCAGGCCACCATATGATAGCTCCATAAGGCAGAATTTTTCTAAGCACTGCTGTAAAAATCCAGCGGCATATGTTTCTGTTCAAACCCCTATCTCTTACCAGTGGTCTTTTTGCAGGAGCACAGTTCCACAGAAGCCTTCTGAGTTTTGTATTAAGAGTAAAGCCAGTGAGTTTGGCTTCACTCTTAAAATACAAGAGGATTTCATTTAGCTCCGGTGGAGTCATCCGCGGAACTTAATATCTTCTAGTAAAAAGTACAGGCTGTATTCGTCCCACTATCTCGCTTCCTCGCTAAGAGTTCCCTGCAAAAAAAAATCACACAAAGTTAGTGGAAACTTGACCATTTATGCCTTGGCAATGTCAATCCTGACACTCCCCCCTTCCGTATAACACAAAATAGAGTGCACGGCTAGATTCCAGAGGAGATGCGAAAGGACACCACCTTGCGACGTTCATCATTTAGAAACCAGGTTCTAACGACTTTGGCGAGGTCACCCTTCCCAGAACTCTACCAAAGGATTTTCCACTTCAATTCCTCTCAAGGCTTGTGTTATGGCCTCTAGGCTAATTTTGTCATTAACAAAACTACTTGTAACTGAGGGCTTTTTATTATAACATACATGGGAAGGGAATGTTACGCAGTCTCTTTCGAATTTTGAACTTCCGCATACAAATAAAACATTTTAAATCGATTAATGTTTGTTTTAATTGTGTGAAAATTGTTTAAGAACCATCCCAACAAACATCAAAAAATATTTCTCAAACCTTGGAGAAATTCATAGTTCTCAAGTTGATATCCAACGTATTTCTCCAATTTTCTCAAACCTTGGAAAAATTCATAGTTCCCAAGTTGATATAAAACGTACATATTTCTCCAACTCTTCTATTTTTTTTGGTATTTTCATATGACTATCAAAAGCAATAAAGTACGAGTATAATGAATTTACATACATTTATTCACGGTGTTTTAAATTCAAAAGGAAGAAAATATATTTTCGATTTTTATTTCAGTAGATACTGCTACTAAACGTTTGAGACCAATTGGAGAATCACATTTGAGATCAAGTTGAGAACTAACTTTTTCTCAACTTGAGAATCATAATTATTGCCATACAAAAAAAATGCCGTTTTTGTTGAGAAAGCTATGATTCTCAACTTGAGATGCACTTGAGAAACAACGTTGGAGGTTTGAGAAATACCTTAGTTCTCAACTTAACCTCAAGTTGAGCTCAAGCCTAAATGTTTATTGGGATTCTACGAAGGAAGATGCTCTTTCAGATTTATAACCCTCCTTAAAGTGTGTTGGGTTTTATAAATAGGGAAATCCATTCAGGAAAGGGTAACATTTGAAACACTGCAACACTGTTCATTGTTTTATTAAACAGCTGATTGAGAAATTTTTTGCAAACTTGTTTAGTTCCATGAGCAAGTGCAGTTTTTGTTTTTATCAAATGGAAAATGAAATAATAAGTGTAGAATCGCTTAGAATATAATACAAACGGCGTTAAAAAATTGATCTCCGTGTATTCGTTATGGCAGAGCAAGAGCCTGTAAACAATAGCGTAAGTAAAAAAATAAATACCAATCCACCTGCAAACTGATAATAATAAAATTTTATTGATAGGATACAGAAACCGAGAGTACTGAGGATGAAATCGAACCGAAATTTAAATACCAGCGAATTGCCAATGATCTCCGAAAAATTCTCAACTCAGATGTCGTCACTTGCAGTGCGGTGCACCCAAAGGTTTGACTGTTAAAAGGAGGCGTTGATAAGAATTTAAGTTTCTATATGGTGCTATCATCATTTTCTTTCTTATAGTTCTTGACGTTTGGCACATTTTTGGGTCGGGTCTATTTGTTCGATCATAAAGGCAACTCGGTGACTTCACATCTTTCAGATGGGCCAAACGATTTTTCCCATACCGTCGCCGTAAATCACATAGACGTAGACGCCAAGGCAGAATATGTGGCCACTTGCTCTGACGACGGCAAGGTTAATGTGAACTTATTATATTTGATGTATTTTTCTAAACAAAAATCATGCTTCGTATTTCAGGTAAATATAACAGGTTTATTCAGTGATGAAAACAGTCAGAACTTAAACTTTGGCAAATCGATAAAAGCTGTAGCCTTGGATCCCGATCCCAAGACTACTGCTGGAAAACGTTTTGTTGTAGGTACGCATGTGTGGGAAGACACAACTACAAGCTTATGAACAAAAAATAAAAAAAAAATAATCGTACTTTCATTATCATTCATAATTCAGGGGACGATAAACTAACGCTGTACGAAAGAAATTTTCTCAAAAAACTAAAAACAACAGTGCTATCTAGCGCTGAGGGTTACGTATTATCAGTTTGCTGGAATGGTTCCTTTATAGCATGGGCCAGTTATCTAGGAGTACGTGTTTACGATTTAAATGAAAAGTGTTCGTTGGGGCTCATGAAATGGGAAGAGCCAACCAAGTAGGATATTTTTTATTTGATAGTTTAACTGTGTGTTAAATACATATTTAAAATAATTTTAGCGCACGTTTGGAAAATTTCCGATGCAATTTTCGCTGGGCAAATGCAACCACGTTGCTAATAGGCTGGGTGGATACAATACGAGTCTGTGTGATACGTAGGCGAAATGCTATAGAAGCAGCTTCCCGTGATTTGCCTGGTTACATCGTTGATCCAAGTATGCAAATTGTACAAATCAAAAAAAATCTAAATTACAAAATTCACTTAATATTTCAGTATCAACATTTCAAACAACCTTCTACATTTCCGGCCTAGCGCCACTAATTTCTAATCAATTGGTGGTATTAGGTTGTCCAAAGGAGAAAGACTCGGAACGCAAATCATTAAGACCGGTGCTCTGTGTTATGGAATACAAATTGAATGCCAGCGAAGAGATTTGCACTGACAGCCTTTCATTGCGTGGGTAAGAATTAATGTCGATATTACATGCATACAGGAGCATTTTTATATTTATTTATTTTTTTTTCAGATATCAAGAATATACAGTTAATGATTATAGTTTGGGTTGTATAATAGAAGAAAATCGTTACTTCATTGTTGCACCAAAGGATATAGTTGTTGCTAGTCTCTACGAAACGGATGATAGAGTAAAATGGCTGGTCGACCATCGGTAAGTGTATGGTGTAGATTAATTATGATGGGTATTTATATAAATTGTTATTGTGACAACAGACATTACTCATATGATAATAAGTTACAAAGGCTGAACACCCATTAAGCACGTACCTGTCTTCCCTTGAATTTCATATGCTGACTAACTGTATAAATACTTATTTTACATAAAATACTCAATAATATGCTCTATAATTTTTTTTTTTATAATCTCGATTTAAGTTTATTTATTTATAATATTAAGTAAATATTTTTAATTAAATAATTTCCGTATTTTTGGGTTTTCAAGTACTCCAACACAAATGTGTCTATGCATACACACAAACATACATGCTTACGTTACTTCTCGCTTTACGTGTGCTTACTTTACGATCGTATCACAGCATTTATCAGCTGGATTAGTCCAATCGTAGAAATATGGCCTCAGTAGATTGTTTTGTACGCCTTCATTTTCATCCTCCTTTCCACCTCTTATACATACACTACCATCGTCTAACTGCTGCATTTCCTCCTCATTAAGCTTATGCAAGACTATGTGATATCGTCGACATTTCCGCGGTTTATATTGTGTATCGAAACGTGGATCATGACGCCGATAGATGAAACGCAGTGGCGCCACCCATAAACCCATAGAGATATCCTCATTCGCAAACGCGGTAAGCAATTGTGCGTTGGTTGAAATATGTTCGCAAATTTTACGTGAAATCACATAACCACCACCCAAGGCATATGTTACATAATGGGTAGATAGACGATAACTTGAATCACGCCACTTTCCTTTGGTCTTCACATTCGCCCTGCCGAGGAAATAACCCCAGTAAAGCGCTGGTAACGGCTGTCCATTATACTCTGCAGTTTTACGCGCTAATTTACGGTCATATGATACGAGTTCGTTTAGCAATAAATTTAACTTGACGAAGGTATCGTCGTCTGTTTTAAGTAGATAGCTGAATTCATAGTGATTTGTAAGAGCTTCTATAGAATGCAACATCTTTTCTGTTAACGTTTCAAAGCTATCTTGTAAACGTGGTAAAAGCAACATATCACCATAAAGTTTCTGCTCACGTTCCAGTTCTGCGAGCAAGCCGGCTGGCATACCCTCGGTGCCAACAGCAAAAACGTGTCTTACTTTAATGAGCCGCCGTGATGATTCTGCATTATTAAGATTATTATCAAGCCAATGAAGATAAGCTGTCAATCGATTTGATTGATCCGATACACTCTCCATCATCAAATGACCGCTCTCATCATAATTGGGCATATACACTAAAGTTTCCGGATAGTAAGGCATTTCTAATGGCTGACCAAGACGCAACCATGTTTGACGCATTTTTAGTCGCCGATTAACATTTTGTGGAGCTGTTGTAACCAATATCATTAAGAAGATATTTGGATGCGGCTCCATCCGACTAACACCACTTTTATGTGTCAAACACTTTTCTGACGTATTTATTAGACCGCTTAGGAAGCAACCGAAAAAAAATGCAATTATTGCGGTAAAGAGTGTTATTAAATTATTTAAGCGTCTCATTTTGAGTGCATGAGCAGCCCGAGTATCACTTATTTCAGCTGCACGCTCCGTTTTGCGTGTCTGAAACGCTCGAGCAGATGGACGAAGAATGGTGAAGCTGTTATTCCACCGCAGCACCCTAGTAAAGTTCGTGGTTTGGTCGAATGCATGAGTGTGTGTTTGTGTGTCAAGAAATATTAGCACAATTCTACATGCTGCGTCGTGTTATATTACAAATCTAACTGAATAGATAGATGTTTGTTAACTTAAATACTTTCACTATTTATTATTTATCACATACCCATGCAGTAAATTATTAAATATTTAATTATGAATGCACAGTGCCGAAAACTACTTGCTACCGATTTTCCATTTGTTTTATTGACAAAAGTGAAAGCAGTGTTGCCAAAGCGATAGAAATTACGCTTTCACGAGTACATTTCATTTCCGGTGCCTGTTTTCACCAAAAGGGGAACATTGTTTAAGGAAGTAAAAAGTGCGGTAGTAAATAATTGTAATTAAAAAAAAATTTTGAAAATTCATATTTTATAATCAATTAACATTAAAAAAATAAAATTAAAATTTTTTTTATAGAAAATTTGAAGAAGCAATGGAAGTGATATCAACACACGGCGGCAGCTGGTCTCTACTATCTGTGGCCAAGTATGCAACACTTTGAGGTTACACAAAACTATTAACTCACTTATGTTATGTTTACTCAACAGATTGTATATAAATCACCTACTTGCACAGAAGCAATACGACGATGCTGCTAAATTATGCCTACGAGTTTTGGGAAATAAGAAATCACTTTGGGAGGAGGAAGTTTTCAAATTTGTCAGATGCCAGCAGTTGCGTTCGGTTAGCGCTTATCTACCAACCTCCGACGATTGTAAACTTGATCCACACGTGTACGAAATGGTGCTATATGAGTATTTAAAACTCGATGCCAAGGGATTTCTGAATCTCATCAAGGAATGGCCTTCACATCTATACAATTGTACAGCGGTAATCAATGCAATACGCGATAATTTCCGTAAGTTGAATGCAAATGAATTATTAGAGGCGCTGGCTATACTCTATTTGCATCAACGTGACTATGAAAGTGCATTGAGAATGTATTTAAAGTGAGTTAAACAAAAAACCAAAAAACTTGTTAGCATATTTACAATTTAATGTAACTTTTTTTTTCGAAATTGTAGATTACAAAACGCCGATGTTTTCGAAATGATACGACGTTATAATCTCTATGATGCCATACATAAAATGATTATACCACTCATTCAATTGGATCGTGAGCGTGCCTTTAAAATTTTGTTCGAAAGAAATAAAATTTCAACGGAAATTGTGGTGCAGCAGTTGGAACAAAATCAAGAGTATTTATATAGGGTGCGTAAAGGCGCGAATGATTTTTCCTTTTAATTTTTTTGTTAAACCAAATTAAAAAAAAAAACACATTTCTTTTACAGTATTTGGACGCTTTGGACAAAGTTGATAAAAGTGGCAAATATCATTGGAAGTTAGTGAATTTGTATGCAAAATACGAGCCACAAAAGTTGTTACCATTTTTGAAACGTTCCAATCATTATCCAATGCAAGAGGCTTTAGATGTGTGCAAACGCGAGTTATTTTATCCTGAAATGGTCTATTTATTGGGTCAAATGGGCAATACTATAGAAGCATTAAATATCATTATTGAAAAGGTTTGTGAGTTAGTTTTGAAAAATATCTGCAATGACTAACACCATGCATTTTTGTTTTTAGATAAAAGACATAGAAATGGCAATTGAATTCTGCAAAGAGCACGATGATTCGGATTTGTGGAACATACTAATCGATGAGTCTGTAAAAGAACCCGAAATTGTGCTGAAATTGTTGGATGGCATTGTAGGTATGTTGTTTAACCCCAAATGCAAGGAAAAACTGAAAAAAAAATTGTAATCCTCCTGAGTTACATATAAAATATATTTAAAGATTACGTGGATCCTGTTGCAGTTGTTGAAAAAATCAAACTGGGCCAAAAAATACCTGGCTTACGCGATGCTGTCGTTAAACTTTTGTGGGATTATCGTTTACAGGTACATTGCAAACCTTACAAACTTGTTGCACACGTTTTTAAAAAGTTTATACAAAAACATAAATTTTAATACATTGTTGTTATTTGCTCAAAACTAATGTAGTTTTAACGAATGCGGTAAATTCATTAAATTCTTTTTTTTTAAGAATTTGTGCTATTTGTATGTTGTATAAAAATAAGTTTTTGTTATTCACATTGTTGTAATTTGCTCAAAACTAATGTAGTTTTAACGAATGCGGTAAATTCATAAAATTATTTTTTTAAAGAATGTGTGCTATTTGTATGTTAGATAAAAATAAGTTTTTGTTATTCACAAAACATAATACTGCAATTTTTCAATTTTAGGTCCAAATTCGTAAAAGCGTTCAAACGATACAATTAAATTTCTACTACGACCAGCATGCCAAAGTTGTGAATACGCAAAATAGTGGCCGCTGCGTTGCATCCTCTGAACGTTGTTTGAAATGTAATCGCTCTGTATTGTGTCTAAACGAAAACATTGCGCCTCTCAACGATGTTGTCGTATTCATTTGTGGTCATGTGTATCATGCAAATTGTGTGACGATTGACGACAACAAGGAACACTGCGAATTTTGCAATCCTAGCGATTTTAATAAAGATGACGATTTCGCACTCTTTTTGCAATAGAAAAATATTGAGAAATATGAAATAAATTAATAACTTCGTGCTGTCATGCTGTAGTAGAGGTTGAACGGGTTTATTACAACATATATAGTTATACACTTGAGCGTTTAGCTCAAAGCTTATATTAAAAAATAGCCAATTTTTTTTTGTAATTGGGCGGAGCTTTATTTGTTTTTTTATTGAAGTATGAAATAAAAAAAAATTTCAATCGTTAAACTTAACACATCCTTCCAATTTATTAAGTTCAACAGATTAACAGATAAGGAATCTATCAAGCAAAATGCAGAACTAACGTAAAAGACGATGAAACATTTTCGTGTGAAAATGCAGATATTATTTCTAAAATATTCTTAAGTCACTTTCCAATACAACTACAGTGCGATTTTTAGAGCATGCGTGATACGTATAAGTTGTATTTTTTTATATAAATAATGCCCACTCTTTTTAATGTTCATTTTTAAAGCTTAATCGACAACGTAATAAAAAATCATATTTATTTATGTTCATAAAACACAGTTTTAAACTTTGTATGAAATAAAAATGTTTTCATTAGAATTTCTAAGCTTCCACTTTATTAAAAATATATTAAATAAGTTTATAAACTATTTACCAAAAATATTTAAAAAAATTCTGTTAAAAGAATTTAAAATTTTTATTTTTAATTTTGAACAAAGTTTTCAACTACGGTCTATATGGTTTTCGTCATGATACAAATATTTTTAGAGGTAGTTTCACTTTTAATTTTTTGACAGAAACAGTGTTCCACGGCAGACGCCCAATATTGCCACTACGTTGAAATAGACATTGGGTTTTAAATTTTAATTTTATTGTATTTTAAAAACAAATCGTGTAAATTTTGTAAATGTATGTATATACATATGTTTCCTTTATTTGATGTATATTTTTTCACCAATGCAAAGGAATTTTAATTATGAATGTATGTACATAAATGTACAAATTGTGGCCTATTATTTAAACCGAGCAAACCATATGAAATATAACTTTGCACGGTATGTTTTTATTTTGCCGTATTTTATAAGCTGTCATTTGTTTTGGTTTTCATTTGAAATTTTAATTTTTATTCTGCGTCTTTGGAATTCCCAAGTGAATACTTCTGCGGTTGCACAAAAGGCTTAACATGTTCATCATAAAAAGTTCGTCGGATTCATCTTGCTCCTCCTCATCGTCTTAAAGAGAATAATGTACGAATGCCAAAAAGATATACAACGATGTATGTTTATATCTTACTTAAATCGGCAAAACCCATGTCCACAACCTGATTTATGCAGAGTTCAGTAATTATTTTATTTTTCACACTTTCTCGCGGCATATTTTTTTTAAATTCGAAATCAGCTGTTTAATTACTAAAATAAGACAAAAAATAAGAAGTTTGCTCATCCGAGTTATATATCCACACAAATTTATTATTTGCAATATTACACAGAGTTACAAAAACGAGCTTTAGTTCTGTCCTATGAACCAAATATATTTTTTCGGAAAGAGGAGAAAAAATAAAAATACACGTGTATCGGCGATTTTCATTTACACGTAAGAATTTTTTTTTATGTATAAAAGTATATAAAGAATGTATAGAAAAAATACTTTATACATAAAAAAAAAATTTTGATGAGTACATGAAAATCGCCGATACACGTGTATTTTTATTTTTTCTCCCCTTCCGAAAAAGTATATTTGGTTCATAGGACAGAATGTGTGTAACGCGGTGTTTGTAACGCAGTGTTATCTGTGCGAAAATACCAAACAAATTTAAAAAATGTTACGACTACGAGTGTTCAAAGCATGGAATTACATATATGTAGAATTTTCGAATATAAAAAATATTTGGGACATACAACAAAACTTTACTCAATATCTCCGACTCTAAAAGAGAAAGCCAAAAAAAGTATAGCGCCATTTAAAAGATCTTAATTAGTTAACTATAACTACATTATTTCGACTCCCGCAGAAGCCAAGAAGAAAGAAATCTGACGAGGAAATGTGGTGATTTCCGAAATAATATAACTTCTACTTCTTTGATTATTGTTGTTTATTCCTAATAAATTTTCCAATAAACCGATCGGCCTTAAAGTTCAAAAATATTTAAAATAAATAGTTATATGGCCAAACAATAACAAATACATTATTAACTAAATTTCGCCCAATTTTCACATATGACATTTATTTATCCGGACGACGATGTATGTCCTTTGAGGTAACCGATTTTTCAAATCAGTATACATAGATGCAGCTTTGCACATATTTAAATTTTGTTTCTGTTGTCTTCGTTTTTTTTAATGCGAAAAAATAGAGGATTTTTTTAATAAGGAATTGGTAGCACGAAAATCCGGAACACTGTTTCTGTCAAATGGTTAATATGGCGTGTGAAATGAGAGAGTGAAACTACCTTTAAAAATGATTGCATCATGGTTTTCGTTGTATAATGAGTATAAACATTTTTTTTGTGAAAAATAACGAAAAAAATTTTGAGCATGGAAAACATGGAGACATTTGTAAAGAAATAAAAACTTTCTGCAATACTTTTTTTTACTGCATAATAAATAATTTTATCGTATATACAGTACATATTAAATTGAGAAGTATACATATATGTATAATATATTACTATTTACTTTTTTTTTTATGTTCCGTTGTTTTCATTTTGAGCGTCCTCGCTTTAAGCAAACATTCTTTCCTTGTAACTCCACGTCTTACTAGGGTACGCTTATGTAATTAAATATTCTACACAAAATTATTTTATAATAAAGCTTTTTGTATGAATGGATATTGCGCTGTTTATTGTTGTTGTTGTTGTAACGTCCTTAAATTACTTTTGCTGTTAGACATATAAATAATGCCACTACCCTTAATCCAACATTAAAATAAAAACTTATTAAGAAATCAAGTTCCAATCGCTATTAACTGGAACAATTCATCGCATTGGGGCTGCTCCTCATCCTTCTGGCCAGGGCAGGCATCAAGCCCAGTCTGGGTCCAGAAACATATTTCTGCTGCGTTTGCCTGAGAAAGCTCCATCCGAACTCCTCTTCGGTACGGCGAAATACGTGCAAGTTTTGCTGTGGCCTTAAGGAAGCTGGGGAGTGGTCCACAAAACGTTGCGGACACGCATTAGCGTCTCAGACTTCTACGTGAATAGCTAGCGCAGGTCTGACAAATAGCATTTAACAAAACTGACTGGCAGCAGCAACATGGCTTCCGGAAAGTGTATATCACCACAACCGCACTTAACGCCATTGAAACTCGGGTGAATCGCGGTCTTAACTGCGACCGCCGCAGTGAGAGAACCGTACTATTGGCCCTGGAATTTTCGAAGGCCTTCGACACAGTCAGCCACTCTACTGTTCTTTTTTTTTTGAGTTTTGGTGCGAATGGCCGAAGCCGAAGGCTTTCAAAACGCCAGGTTATCCCTCCTGTCATCGTAATCGGTCTTGGAAATTCCGCAGTCAAGCGCGGAGTGATGCTTCTTTAATTAACTTTAGTTTCATGCATGCAGCAAACGATCCGTCGAATATGCGGAAGACGGCTAGCGTAAACGCTACTTTCTGGTATGGTGATCGCGGTGGGCGGTATGTACGCCACTCATAAACTTAATTTTGAATAGTTTGAAAGTTGGCTTCAAGTTTTTGTAAAAAATCCGTTAGTTGAGTCATTTTGCATTCATCAAAGCTGGGAAAAATCTCAGCGAAACTGAAATTATTTTGGAAGATATCGAAACTCCCCTAATGTCCTCTAAGAGACTTCATTGAAAGATTTGATGTGTGTAAGTGTCGGTCAGACCGCATCTACACAAATCACATCTCGTAGCTTTTATTTTATATAGATAAGCAGTATCGTACGTGTATCCAGTGAGGATTCTATTAATCGTTTTGATTTGACGCGGATTCATTCTACATTTATGAAACCATGGTTAACTAGGTTGGTCTGGCCATACCTGTAACAGCGTATTCGGTTTGTTTGTAGCGAAAGTCCGGAGTTTGTCCCCCCAGCCTTTATTTATTTTATTTCGAATGCTTCTAAGTGCTTCTCCTATCGTTAGCTTCACTTCAACGATGCTTTCACAATTTATTGCCTCCTTTGCCAACAAGTCCGCCCTCTCATTCCCCTGCCCTCCCTGTGGCTTGGGGTCCAAATTATCCTTATTTGATTAAAATTACCTATTTGTGTCAACTTATGTACACTCTCAATACAGTGATTGAGGGTTTTTTTTTCTAGCAGCTGACAGGCCACTAGGCTATCAGTGAATATTACAACCCTATCGTACCCCAGTTCCATGGCGAGTTGTATTTCCTTTTGAATAGCGATGATTTCCCAAAAACTTGAGGATGTTCTAAAATTTATTCTGTATTTATGATCGCTGTTGTCAGACTGGTTGTATATGCCGCAACCAGTAATATGTAAAAAATATTGTAAAGTTTCTAGTTATATGTTCTTGTATTAACTTATTATAGGTCACCTTTATGACTTCTGTCGCCAGGTCCGTCTTTTTACCTTCTATTGTCTTTGTGATGATTTCTAACTTTGAGTCCGTGATTGTGAACTCGCCTACTTCAATATTTTCAAAGACATTCTGAAATTCATTAAAGATTTTACTATAACTTGATTTAACATTTGGAAAATTTTGTAGCAGATTTTTTAAATTTGTATCAAAAGAGACGGTGCTAACCAGCTCCTTTGCCGCCAGCCATTTGGCCCTGAAAACAGGTGGTAGCTCATTTGCCAATGCATATATTAGCGGAATTGGTGTAGCAGGGGTCACCCCTAGGCATCTTCTCAGGAAGCTATTCTGAAAAGTCTGTATTTTGTTGTTGGTTGTCCTGGCACAGTTTGCTGTAGAAGTTCTGCAATATTCGATTTTGCTTCTGACTAAAGATTTGTAATAGTTTAGCGCAACCTGCGGGTGCAGACCCGCTTTTACTGACGTTAAGCATTTGAAAAGGTTGGAGTTTCTTTTTGAGTTTTGAAAAGTTTGGCTGTAATGCTCGTTTACTGCCAGAGAGGCACTTATGACCCTACCTAGGAGCTTAAGCGTCCTGACTTCCTCAATGACGTGGTTTCTGAAAGAGATACTAACGGGGTTTACATTACTTTCGTTTAAATATAGAATTTTGGTTTTGCTGGGATTGAATGTAAGGTTGAGCTCTTGGCGACTTGCGGCAAACTGATTTATCTTATCTTGGAGGTTGCTTTTGGCATCCTCCAAATTCTTACCACATGACATGACAATAAAGTCATCAGCAAACTGATATAACATCGTACTATTGTCTTTAATATTTTACAAATTTTTGGTGTAGATATTGAATAGACATGGTGACAAGGCGTAGTCTCCTCAGCGCCAGGAAGCTAGCTATCCATTCCTTATACGTGTTCTCTATGCCTATTTCTTCCATAATTGTTACCAATTTGTTCACATTTGCGCAGTTGTATGCATTGATAATGTCTGTTGAGAAGATAATGACAGCTAAGTTCGCCATAAACCAACATATCCATCCATATGATATAAATGTTTAATTTGGAATCAATCTAAATCATAATTATTAACATAATACATACAAAAGAAGCTACAAAACAATGTAATTGGTATTGGCGCTATAATTCACTGAATCGGCCAAATAAATCCCCCCAACCAGGAAACTGGCGCGAGAGTAACCTTATACAACAAAAAAAAAAAGATAATGATCTTGTAACCCTGACTTTTCAAGACAGATGCCTGGTTAATTAAGTAATTTATGCAAACAGTTGCCGACCTTCTTACCCTATATGCAAATGAGTGGTTAGGTAGAATCTGATTCTCCTTTAGAAAATCCGTAATTCGCTTCTTAAGGTATAGGTTTATGCATTTCAGTAGTACTGATATCAGCGCTATTGGTGTAAAATTGTTGATATCGTTTGTCGTTGTGTCTTTTTTTGGTATATGTACTATTTTGATAGAACGCCACCTCTCTGGCATCTGATTTGCTAGAAAAACGTTATTGAGCGCTGTGCGTATGTTGCTATTGGAGATATCTGGAAGAGTTTTTAGCATTTCGTACGTGATTCTATCCACACCTCCTGCCGAGTTATTGCTCCTATTCCTTTGGTAGTTGGTTCTTCATTTAACTGCTCGATCCTTTTGTTGAAACTCTGTTTTTTTTGCTCCTTAACCTTACCCTTCTTCTAGATCCAGTAAACTCTGAAAGTTCTGTGGTGACGGGTGTGTTTTGCATTTTTTGTAGGCACTTCTTAGCAGACGGAATGCCTTTGTGAGATCCTCACACCACCACTTTTTGGGTTGTCTTCCAACGTCATGGACATAACTTGCTGCTCTAGTTTCTTCCTCCTAAATTAGCACATTTTCAAGGGTTTCTAGAAAATTCATTATTCTTTTTGTTTCGGTTTTAAACGGTTCAACTGCAATGCTTGGTGAAAAGTAAACAGCACAAAGACAACATTACGTTTTAGGTTTTTGGTGCAAAAGACTGGCACATCATAATCTGAAAGGAACTGAGTTCTCTCAAACTTGATGTGTTTTTTAAGTTCTATTGCTACTCCCCCATAGCCATCATCACGATTTTTTTCAACTACAAATATTAAAATTTATAATGTTTCTATGCTGTGGTTTACTTGACGTGAAAATCTCACTAAAACATCCTATAACAATAGAATGCTGGTTTAAGTAAAACTCAATATATGTAGTTTATATTAGCTCTTAAGGATTGGCAAATGTACTGTAGTATTTTCATAATGTTTCCTCTGGGTTATCCCTAGTGACTTGACTCATTATTGCTATTTCTTCTCGTATTGTATTTTCTTCAAATTTGTGTTTCAACTCAACAATTTTGCCTAGGACGTCACCTATCTGGTCGCCGATGCCGGCACTTTATACAATCTTAAAAAGTTAAGTCATTAACTTTTCTAGCTCTAAAACTCTCCATTTTATGTAAGTCGGTGTGTCCAGAACAGAAGTGTGCTGTTCTTTCTTTTTATTCTCAGAATTTACATTAATCCTGCGTTGTCTTTTGTTTCCCTCAGGTTGCGTACTACTGGCAATAGTGCTGTACTTTTTCCTCATCAGTCTTCTATTCACTTCTATATTTCTATTCCTTGTTTCTACATTGTTTTCCTTAATGGCTGGGAACTCAGAGTCCTCTACTGCCTATAATTCAAACTGATTACATCTCTCCGTATAGTACGTTTTTATTGCCTCTCTCCTAGACAGTTTCTGTGTGCTCCGTACTTCCACAAAGAATACAGCTCTTGCTACATCAACTACAGTCGTTTTTGCCACAGAGTATGCAGCGTGTTTTGGCTTTGCACGCGTACTGTGTGTGCCCTAAGCGCCCACAACCCTGCAAAAAATGCGATTGGTCTAGGATGAGTCCGGGAATAGTCGCAAGGGAACAACCAACTAATACAACTTCTGATCTCTTTATATGGAATGAACTGTTCCCTATTGTTCGAGCATGTCCTATGAAGAGACTAATTGACCCCTTCTATATTCGAATGGGTATAAATGAGGACCAGTCTATTTATAAAAATAAAAATAAAAATCTTTGGTTCGACTTAGAATCGAACCAGCGTCCCGAGGGTTGCTAAGCGAATGCTCTCCTTACATGCCAACGACGTGCATGAAATTTTATTGCCTAAGTGCGTGCATATACCAATGCATCGTTTATCATACCCGAAAGAGATGAATACAGGACTAATCTAAAATTATACCCGTTTGAGACTTGTTGCGACTAAACCAGTTGTACCCGATAGTCGTTAAAATTTCTGCAGGGAGTTTATGGATTGTCTTAGTGGCGGTATATAGAAATATACTTGCAACTTTGTGCATTCGAACACTATGAATTTAGGAATATCTTTGTCAGAAAAGCCTATTTTTACTGTGGTTTTTGCGTCTATCCTATTACTCTCCTTATCCTTTCTTGTAAATCTCATAATCGACAATAATGGAATGTCTGAGAGAGCTTTCTCCTTTATTTCGGTTTCACTATAGTCAGTGGGCACGCCCCTTATTACACCATAAATCTCAAGTGCCGTACGTGGGATAAAGGCTTAAAGTCCTTTCTCTCGTCCTTGTCATTTAATAAAAAGTTGTTAGCTGATGCCGCATTTTTAAAAGAAACCTTATAAAGAGTTTTTCCCACCGCCTGAATCAGGTCAATGTCTTTGATTTTGAAACATTATATCTGCTTAAATTGAGTTAAACCATTAGTTATGCGTTAATTTTTCATCGTACCGCATTGTGATGAGTCAACAAGAACACAATATATTCCTGTAAAGTTCGCTGGGTACATTACTGTTTCCGTTACTGTATTACTGTTCCGCATTTTCCTGCTTATCTCATTTTTATCACTATCCTTATTCGCGCCTTTTTCGGTAATTGCATTTGTGTTACCGTTACTAACTGTACCCGAAACATTCGATGTCTCACAGTCTTCGTCTAACGCCATTTCACTTTCATATACTACCATATTTCATTTCCTAACCTCACTTAATGCATCTACGTTGCCTTTGTTTTTACCAAATACATTGCTTTTAAGTAAATTATCTATTCTTCATCTCTTTTCAGGCGTTTACCTTTGGCAAGAATTACACCAGGCAGAGCCTCCAGATCCTCAGCCGATGACGTCCTCGATGCCATAGCGGCCTTACTTTTTTTTGCTGCCGTAGTCGGCAGTCTTTTATTTTATTCGCTTTTCACAATTTAATGAGATATTTCACTTTGATATATGCAAGTACTCACGGTTAACAGTTTTTTATCCAATTGTGGTATTTATCGACTTGAATTTTGAATAAAGCTGCTTTAAATGTACGCCCAAAAAACGAAGCGAAAAAAGGCACTGCTGCTTTACGCACGTATGTATGCGTACAGCAGTGCACCAATAAGTTGGCTTTAACTCCACTAAAAATATATGTATGTATTTTTAAGAGCACATATTAATTCTCCAAAAATTTTCAAAAAGTTGTGTCAGAAAAAACACGTCCACGCGCGCTCGTAGTTGATTGTAGATTGTGACTCTACTCTTCTGAAGTACTTGGAGGCCTCATCTCTCCCGACGGCAATGAAGCAATAGGTCACGAATTACCTGTATGCTTTCGAGACGTAACATCTAAACCGAGAAGAATTAAACATGGGCTACCGCAGGATGGCGTCCAATCTTCACTTCGGTCCTCCGCCAAAGAAAGTGTCTAAGGTCTCGTTTATCGACGAACGCACGAAATTCCCCCCTATTACGGTTGTCGTCGTCGACACTTAACGACGACGATTTATTAAAATCGGTATTGGCGAAGTCGTTATCGATAACTATTCACACACATTTTGTATTGGCTAAGCAAAATTGCTGTCGATGTTGAGTTCAAACGATGCCATTTCAGTCGGCACCGAGAAAATTGTAAGTGTATTTTTTTTTTTAAGAAATTGTTTGTTAATAATGTGTATCTGTATTGATGTATATCTGTATTGATTTAGAAATAAAAATTTTGCTAATTTTATTATTTTGGGTACAGATGTTGTCCGGACTCCACTTTACATTGCCGGCTTAATTTTTTCCAGCACATACATAAACGCAGTTTTGTTGAGTCGAAAATATTCTTCAAATCTGAAATAAAAAAAAATTTTAACAATTAATATGAAAAAATCCAAAATGCTCATCCACAAATTTAAATGGTAACACTTATTTAATATCTGGCAAACTAAATACTCGTACATTAGGTTTCTGCCTTATAATTTTTCTTTTTGCTGCAAGCTCTTTTTTGCTCTCTTCATCGCTTGAAATTGATGCATCTAAAATAAAGAATATTTTTCTGCGAAAATATTCAATTAAAATATTATCTCGAATCCGAACAATGAAAACTTTTGCATAAAAATTGTAAACAAAATGAAACAGCTGATGCAGAAATGACAAAGATGGTATTTCAACATTGATTTTTATCGATAAAATGTCGACACTATATCGAGCCTTTACCGCCATTTTAGCGTAAGCGACAAAAACCAAATTTTACAGGAGAAGGTTTTTTTAAATATTTTTAACCATAAATGTGGTAGTAGTTTAAAATTTCTCATACATTAATGCTTTTTAGACATTTACATATATAATTAAAAAAAAACAAAGTTAATAAGTATTTATGCTATTTATGGCGCTTACATTATTTTTGCTGTTATAATCTAAGTTTAAGAAACTATATTTGATAAATAAATACGTATTTTTGAAGGGTTTTAAATGAAATAGTTTATTTAAGTTGTTGTTTAGCTCTTTGCTATAGAGAAGAAAAGGTAGCTGAGCAATAGAAGGACTAAAATGAATGCTACAAGTCTTTGTTTCGCTATTTTCGAAATATGTATTAATACATAAGTACAAGTATATGGATAAATTAACACAAAACACTAAACGAAGCACATTTAACTATTTCACACCGCACAATTTTTAAATTCTTTAATAAAATCTAAAAAGAAATATATATTCTGAACTACCTTCTCCTATATTGTTTTCAAGTTTTTTAATAAAATTTAATTTCAAAATATAAATGTGTTTGACGAAAGTGCCACACAAGATGGTATCAATGTTTTAGTTCTCTAAGTAAATTCCAAAATGTTTAATGTTTTCAATGTTTTTTGATGTTTAATGTGTTCAGCGCCTAATTATATTTTATTTTATTATTTCATTATTTTGCAAAAGTGTTCAACTATTTAAGATCTGTGTCAAATGTCCTAAACTACATAAATCAGATGAAAACTACGCTCTCGCATATTTTACAGTTAATCATGAATTCCTAATTCTTGTCTTTATTGTTACTTCTTTAGCAGTTCTTATTTACATTTATGAAGTGTCGCTACCAATTACTGTCGCTTACGTTATTTTTGCGGTAGCTGAAAAGAGTGAATGTCGCTTACGATAAAATGTAAAGTCGTACATCTCCATAACTATAACGATTAGCGAAACAATATTTAGCCAGATGACGTATTATCAGTTTTAGAACAGTTCTGCATCAAAAAGTTAATTTTGGAAAAAATGTCGCTTACGTTATTTTCGCGGTTAGGGCTCGATATGATGTCGACTGAAAAATTACGACAACCATAATAGGGGCGATTTGCTATCGGCAATGTAATTGATGACCTGTGCTCGAATGTAAACAGCTACCTCACCAAGCTTACCAATTTCTTGAGTGGACGCAACTGGACGCTCTCTTCTGCTAAATCTATGGCGAACCTCTTTACATCTTGGGCGAAGAAGTTCGGGCTGAGCTGCAACATACACATCGATGGTACATAATTGCCGACGGTTAACCACTGAAGATACTGGGGGGACTCCCCAGCTTGGTTTTCTTCTCAGCGCCCACAACCGTCAACAAGATACAGAGCCGCAACAAAGTCTTCAAGTCGCTCGCTGGCAGCAATTGGGGCAAAGACAAAGAAACATTTCTGGTAATATACAACGCGATTGGTTGGCCGGTTCTAAATTTTGCAGCGCAAATTTGGTTGCTTGGAACTAGCAGCACACTGTGGACGAAATTACAGACATCACAGAACACTGCACTCCGGACAGTGACCAAATGTCTCGTGATGTCACCTGAGGAACATCTTCTTCATGAAGCTAGCGTGCTCCCTGGGCATTCGGAAAGGGATCGGCTCGCAAGCCGCCACGCAGGCATATCAGGGGGCATCGAATTCAACTGATGGACGAGGTTCAGACTTCCAGCCGACAGCCAATGGACCCGACGACAGACAGACGATGTCTAGTCAACGTCAGTAGATTCACTTTCTACTTTTCTCGAATCAACCCCGACCCCCCAACGCCTGTCCGATGCTCGGTAAAACCATTTTAACTAACCCCCCCTTCCCTGTCGAAACTGCTCGTTTACTGGACCTCCCGTTAGTTGAACTCGACGACAACGATTGATGGCTTGGTCGTCCCGGATAGGGGCGCTACAACAAAAACAACAACATGTCAAAATAAGGTTCTATGGAAATTAAATGAACATTACCTAAGATTTCCTCTGTCCAGATTCAATAATAACTAATATGTTGTGCACCTATTATTGCCGATTTGTTTTAAATTTCGACCACACAGCTAATAACTGCCATGAGCTAGCAAAAAAAACAGTAAGCAAAGCTTTTGAAATAAGTTGTTAGAATGGCCAGTATACTTAGAAGGGTGCATACGTTAGTCAAGCGAAACTTTCTTTCATTTACATATATAAATTTAATATTTTTATGCACATCCATACATATACTACATACATACTCATAATTTAAAAAAGCGAACTAATGAAATCATAGTAAGCAATATCTGTCAAAGTAAGGCAAACGGAAGACTCTCTTCACACACAGCACATAAACTTTTATACTTTTCAGTTTCCATGACATTGGTATTATGGCTACACTACTTCTACTTTGGTTTACCACACAAAAGTTCCATGCAAATATTTTTGTTCCAACGGCTACTCTCAAATCCACCAGCAAAGTGTGCAAAAGAAAAAACAAAAAAAAAAGCACCGCTCTTCGCTTGTAACAATCAACTTTCAAATTCAAATCCATAAAATTCAAAACCAAAAACTATTATCCTTTCTGTGAATACATGCAAATGAAAGTAAGACTGCGTGTGTGCATGTTAAAGTGTTTGTAGAACATGCGGACATGCGACCGCAGTACAAAAACGCCCGGAAAACGTTTTGATAGACGATTGAAAATTACACCAACCAACGAATCGATTGCCTAGCATTTTCCAACTACAAAGCAGATGTTGCGCTTGTCAGGCAAAAGAATGTAACATGGAAGCGCAACCACGACGAATAGAATGCGCCGTGTGTAGGCGGTAGGCGTTAGCGTAGCAAGAGCGCTGAATTGGAAATAGTTGACAAAACTTTGCCACCTGTGACACCGCACGAACAAAATGCTGCTCCAAAAACAAGAGTCCACGAAGGCCTACAGTTGTACGGTAGATGGCTAACCGGACGGAGCAAGGATTATGGTTCCGGCCAAGTGACGGCAAAGTGGCGCTGTGTCGTTGTGACTTTTTTGCGGTGTGCGGTGTTGCCAACGATGCTATCACCCGCGATCGCCACCGCCACCACCATCAACCGCCATAAACGCCAACACGAACAAGCAGCGACACCATTTGGCCTGGTTCCGCTTTTTCGGTTGAACTCGAATTTGCTTTGGTTATAGCGGACTAAAGTGTTTTTGTAGCGAATTTTTTTTTTGTAAGAAAATATGGCTGGTTTGGCATTTGTCTTTGCTCCATATTGTGCCCGCTTGATTTCTGTAAATATGCGAACTAATGTGCCGCATTTATCAAGTTGCCAATTTCACCGAATGAAAATTATCTGCCAACTGCTTAGACAACCACAACTTTTGTGTTGGCGACACACTCTTGTAGCAACATTGAAGTTTTTTTTTTTTTGCATTTACAAACTTTTGGTAATCGTGTTTGTGTGTCAGTAAAGATGTGCAAAGTTGTGCACATAATTCAGCAAATTCACAAATTGTTACGGAAATAATTTTCGATTGAGTTGGTGCAGAGAGCAATAAGTTGCATCGTTTATTTATTGGAAATTCATGGGAAATTGATAGGTTGAATTATGTAGCGTTAGTAGACAATAAAAATTAAATGAAAAAAGAAAATGAGAGGAAGATGGGAAAGTAATTGGCCCGGTCTATTCGAAGCATTGCAAATGCTGCGTTCAAATCAGACAGTATTCTCCGATATAGGAGAGAGCTCTCTAAGCCGGTCTCGAGATCTTTGCTCCGACCAGCGGGTTCGACGTCGAACTTTTCCAGGGTTGGAGCGCTTTCATCCATTCGAACACTATGACCTAGCCAGCGAATCCGCTGGATCTTAATTCGCTACACTATATCTAGGTCGTTATAAAGCTCGTACTGCTCATCGTTCCATCTTCTGTGGTATTTGCCATCGCAAAGGCATAAAGGCCCATACATCTTTCGGATAATCTTTGTCTCGAACACTCCAAGAGCCCTCTCATCAGATGTCTTCATAGTCCATGCTTCTGCGCAATACAATAGAACTAGCATAATGAGAGATTTATAGAGCGTGGTTTTTGTCCGCCGAGAGAGGACTTTACTGCTCAATTGCCTAATCAGTCCGATACTGAAAAGTATTAAGCCCTTGGCGCTCATCAAAATGAAGGGCTTGAAAGAGGTTATCTCTCCACGCTTATGTAAAGCGGTATTCGTAAAGGATATTTGGACAACAGAGTGGAAATCAGTAACAAGCTTGGGTGTAAAGTGGGTTCATTAAACGCTAATTTATAATGCCCAGTAGCAAAGGAAGCTGCAGTGATAAAACAAGAGGACATGGAAGCCCACCGATAAACCTCTAGCAATAAGATAATTTTAATACCAAAAAAATCAGTTCCCGAGTGTGGCATCCTTTCTAATCGAGAGCAAGTTGTTTAGTCTCCACAACAAAGGTAATTTCTTCTATTATTACGAGTATTTTAATTAAATTTCTTAGTTTAATTTTGTTATATAAAATTTACTTTGTTACTGCAGCGACTTTATATGAAATGTAATTTCAAAAGCTCATTGCAGTCTAAACACCAACTTGATGTAATTCGGCCAAAAAAATGATTCGCAATTAATCAGCGTCTCAGGCTCAAACAATATGTAATGCCTAGGTGATTTATTCGCAACAATAAAGAAAAGCCTACAGAGGTTGAAAAGCTAAATTTACTACATTTTCTCTATTTATTTTAAATTTTGGTAAAAGCAGTGGTGGCGTTTAAGGTAATTGAAGTGGTTAGGAGTACCTTGAATTAGGTGAAGCTGTGTTATTAGAAAATTTTGTATTTACATTAAATTAGTTTAAACAAAATTCCGCTATTTTTTGGTTTGAAAATTGGTAACATAAAGACTTTCCCATGAAAAATGCATATTACTATTCGAATTCCTGGGTAAAATTTTGGTTTTATTTAGCAAAAAATCCCTAAAAGAGATGGCTGAGCAGTAATATAGCAGGTAATGAAACAGCAGACGAACTTGCCATAGGGCGAACTTCCATTCCGCTTTCGTCACGCTGGAAGGGTTTCGGTATGCCTCTCGCTACCTGTAAGCTTCATTAAGATATTCATCGCTTAAAGAAGCAGAAGGTCGATTGAAAAATTATAACACCTGCTTCAAGTCTAAACTAATGTGGCCAGAGAGGAACGTCGAACGGTCACAGGGTTTGTCCGCACTAGCGAAGACGATAAACAAATTCGTAGGCGCTGAGCTTCTCAACGCATAAGGCGACCTGGCCAGGGTAGACGCAGGCAAGTAATTAAAATATGTAGACGATGGTTTGAATAGGGGATTTCTAATCTGTGTGATACAACAAAAGTTATTTAAATCTAACCTATCCTAATAACGACAAATGTTACTGAAGATGATAGAACACCGAACCGGTTTGACTACATACAATCGAAATTCATCGTAATTTTAATTTTAGTTAATTTTTAAATAATCAAAGTCAATAACGGAAGACTAATAAAACCTTTTAAGCAAATCTACCCCTCTTAGTTACAATTTTCACTCCGCCCTTGTTAGTCGAAAAGCTTTGCTAACAAACTTTGAAATTTTCATTGTGTTCAATTGAAATTTATTACAACCAATTAATCACTAATTTGCTGTTGTTGCGGCATCGTGTGACCGTTGTGTCGTACCAACACTAAACATTGACATTTAAAAACACATATATCTACATATTTAAAATAAACGTCAAAAAGTTACGCCTAAATCCCATAACAAAAAAATCATTAGAAACAACGGCACAAAGTTGTGCGTTGTGCCTGATTTATCATAAGAGTTTTTTCGTTTTGCTCTAAAATTTATTGACAAACCATTAAATCGCTTACAACCTGGCAGCCAACAAACCATTCAGTCAACGAAACAAACAAACAGCCACTAACTAAACCGGCAGCAAGGCAATCCGCTGGCAGCTGCCACAGTTGCGGTTGTGGTTGCGCATCTGTCAAACTGATAGAGGGCGTGAGTGTGCTAGGTACAGTCTCTGACTGGGGGGGGAGTTGTGGTGTGGTTGAGGGGGTCAACTATTAAAACTTTACTTTTGTCAATTATATCTAAATATTGAAGCGCTCGTGCACTCATTTCGTGTTGGCAAAACTTTTGTTTGCAGTGAATGAATGTACGAATGAATTGCGCAGAGGAGAGGAAATGGAATATAGCTAATGGAAAATGGGGGAAAGTTTAATGAGGGAAAGCGATTAAAATAAAATTAATGTTTTACAAGTAAAACACAAAAGAAATTGAAATAAAAATTTAAATAAATAAAAATAAAATATTATGAAACAATAATAATAATGCAAATAAATATAAAACAAAAAGTTTGCAAAATATAAAAAAAAAATTGTAAAAATTTTGAACCTTATAAAAAATTTGTTTAGAATTTTCTGGAGAACATAGATATGTAGCTCGCTAAGTTTAAGACAAAAAAAGTGTAAGTTTCTAGAAGCTACGAATTAGAACTGATTTTTGAAAATTTTTGTATTGACGCTTTTTTGCATTGCCTTCCATTTAAAAAATAACCGCGGTTTTGCGTTGAATGGAGGAAATTGTCAGTAAAAACAAAACAATTGTCAAAAATCAGTGATAACAGTGACACTTGGAACTTGCACTTTCTCAGACTAATTTTTTTTTATTAAAGTTCGAAATTTTGATGAAATTTTGTTAAGTTATTGTACACTTTGTAAATAGTTTAAAAAATGGCTGTTTATGGTTATTCTAAGAGAATTAACCATATTTTACTTGAAAAATAATTTTAATAAATTAGAAGAAAACTAAAGTGCCCAAAATCTGGCAATATCTGGTTGTGCTGTCATTTGACATTTTTAGTAAATTTTACTTAAAATGCAGGCAGGTGCGTTGTTACCGCACTTGAAGAGTAAATTCTCGAGAGGAATTGGACGTAACCTGAGACAAGACGGACGAAAGGGTACATCCTGCATTCTTTCATTAAAAAAAATAATATTGCCATATTCAAGGCAGCTCTCAATCGATGTGTCATTTCAGTGTTTTGGTAAAGAGAAGATAGATACGATTTTGTATGACTCATATTAATTTTTTTTTTATACGTTTGTTTGTATAAATTGTACTTTACAAGATTTTGAAACAATATTAAAAAAATGGATAAAACTCCCTGAAAGCTACAGTTACTTGCTCTTGGTATATTACAGATCTTATCATCAGCCAAGCTTGCTGTCTTTATTTATAAGTTTTGATGTCAGTGATCGGCGTTTTTGAGTAAATTCTTATTCAAATAAAATATAAAAATTATTCATAAATAATAATTTTGAGTAGCGAATAAATTTTCACTCGTCATACAAATATGTAACTTTGAATCAGGGGCGGCAAATATTTATTATTTTTAAAATTTCAATCAAAAAAATTATTATGTTACAAATATCGCATAAGACTTTTAAGTATACATAAATAGTTGTTTTAAAATAGTTAACCATAATCTACACTGATTTTTATTCTCCGAGTTTTTCCAATTAAAATTTAAAATAATAATTAAAGTTTAAGTTTTATTTTTCCCTCAAGAATATTGATTACTTTTTGAATTTTATTTTAACGCCCAAGAATAATACTCAGTGTCCGATTTTTATTTTTTCGCTGAAGAAAAATTGTTATTTGCAAAACTTTTCCATAATATTTTCACTGAAGTTTTTTTATTTAGTTCATGCTTTTTATGTACTGAATTTAGCACAAAAATTTAGCAAAAATAAGCAAAAAATCGCTGATAGTCATTAAATATGATGAAAAAGTACAAATGAATTTTTAAACAATTTTCTTGAGCATAAAATTAAAAATCAAATAATAATCATATCTCTTAAGCCAAAATATAAAAATCGGATACTGAGTAAGAATTATTCCTGAGTGTAAAACTAAAAATTAAGTCATAATTATTATTCTTGAGCGAAAGTAATAAAAATCACAGAATAATGATTTAAAGAGATCTGCGAGTTTTCGTTTGCTCACCTTTTTTTTAACAAAAAAAAATAAAAGTCCAAACTTTTTTCGCTGAAAATCGCATATTCCGATTTGTTTAAGTATTTCCCATCATAAAATTTCGTTTGTTCACCCTTGCTTCAAAAGACATAAAAAAAACCAATTACACAAGTCTGCAAAATAAAAGAATTGAGAGCTGTTTTGGTTTTTTTGTGTAATTCTTATGTTTTTGGGTGTGCTGAATCCGAAAATAACTTTAATTTTGTCATAGAACGTCACGTTTTCTGACAATGTAGGTGTCTATGTTAAGCAAGTTATCATCTTAAAATAAAATATAAAATATTAAAACAAATTTTTCAACTTTATAATTGCGTAACAAAACTAATTTATTTATGTAAAATACATCAATTAGTAAGCACTAAACACATTTCTTTTTCTCAGTGAGACTTCTTTTGGTACATTTCCAACATTAGTCTGCCATCATTGAAACGCTCTATCTTTCCTGGTACCTTTTTTCCATCTCCTTAATATTTTGGTGAAATCGTTCACCTTGCTCTTCACTCACGTCTCCTAAATTTTCTGGACAGTAGTCGAGGTGGCAATGAAGAAAATGTACTTTTAAACTCATCAAGCAACCTAAAGCTTGAAATGCTTTTAACATTCTTTTGACGATTTGTTTGTAGTTAGGATTTTTGTTATTGCCTAAAAATTTGTTTATGACCTCTTTAAAGGTAATCCACCCTTCTCTTTGAGGATCCGTCATGGTTGTGATGAATAGTGGATCAGCCATAAGCCATCTAATATCTGGTCCAACGAAAACACCTTCCTTCAACTTTGCCTCCGAGAGGCCTGGAAACTTTGATTTTAAGTATTTGAAGCAATTTCCATCTCTTGGAAGTGACTTTACAAATTGCTTCATCAATCCCAACTTTATGTGAAGCGGTGGTAGAATAACTTTATGAGGAGGCGCCAAAGTTCCATGCAGAACATTATTTTCGCCAACTTTAAGCTCCCTCGGAGGCCGACACTTTTTGGTCCAGTGATTTGTTCGGTCTCTACTATCCCATAGACACAAAAATCAAGGGAATTTGGTAAACCCAGATTGTTGTCCGAGCGCCATGCCAAAGATTTTGAAATCACCGCACACTTGCCAACCGGGGTCTTTATATTTTAATTAGCAAATAATCAAAGTCAACATGTTTATGTTTGTTAATGCAGCTCACACAGGGTGTTCCTTATTTACAAATTAATGATATTATGGTAAACATTTAAAAATAGTAATCAAAACAAAATTATACCTATTATTAATGCCTACAAGTTAGACCAAAAAACCCTTTTTTATAATAAAATGTTGCGTTTTGTAAAATAACCTTACGTTCTGGAATTTTTTGAGTATTTTTTTAGTTTTCACAACACCTAAATACATAGAAATCAGTTGGAAATATATAGACAGCATTTTTGTTGCAGACCTGTGTTATTTATGAAAAAGCCATTAAATTAAAAATTACGAAATTTTTTAGCTAAATCGTTTGTCCATATTTGTCCATCAACAATTTTTGCTTATAGTGGTGTCAACTTCACAGAGCTGATTAAATGCTGATTAATATTATTTAATTTATACTGATTACCGCTCCTTAAAATAATAATATTTTTGAAAATCAATGTTCTCTAGCTCACGTATGAAAGCAAGCTTCCGGTATTCAATGTAGTATAATACGTTTCAGCAATCTTTCTATTATTTTAAATAACCAATTCCCACTTCGACCTCTGCATGAAGTTTCTCAAATAAAGTTGAGTTTTTTATTGCCAGTAAGCCCATAATAGCAATTTCCATGTGAAATTCGCAAAATTCAGAAAATGCCTAAAGCATAGACACTTCAGTAACTTACTCCCACTACAAGCGACGCACACATGCAACCATCTACGACTTGCAACGTCTACACAGAGCAAAGCAATCAGTGGTAGTGAAAATTTTCGTTAGAACAGTAAGGCACTCGCACTTACTCGCATCCTTTGTACAGGTCACTTCGGCCGATAAAGGTAATATTTGAGTTGAGAGTGGAAGCAAAAAAAAAAAACAGGAGAGAAAAAAATAAACTTTTAGCACTTATGAAATGCGTTGTTACACTAACTGGACGCTTGTGGCAGCTTACATTGAGGCGAAGAAGAAGGTAGGCATGCATTTTTTGCTGCGTTCAATGCAAGCTTAATGCTAGTTGGCAGCAAAAGCCGCAGGCATTTTTGTAGGTGATGATGATGATGTTGATGGTGATGCGAGAGAGAGGTTAGCAGCCGTACAGCCAAGGAGAAAGGAAGACTAAAGCAAATTTGCGTAAATTTAAAGAGCGTAGTAGGAGCATATGGAGTAGTAGGCAGCAAAGCATGAAGCGAATTGTACGCAATACTTTGATTGCTTCAGAAATGATATGCCTAGATCAAATAAAAAAAATAAAAAACACATCGTTGATGGAAGAAATTAAAAAATCACCATGTGCTGCAAAGGCTTGTTTTATTGGTGGAGGATACCAACAAAGCGTTGCAGAAAGCTGAAAAAATAGCAAAGCCACCGAAGCATAAAAGTAAAAAAAGAACAATATTCAGCAGCTATACATTTTCGGTATTGAGCAAGATTGTTTTGGCTGTGGCATGAAGAAATAGTAGGTTACATGATATGTTTTTTAGACGCCTACTCTTTCACACACAACCTTTGCATGCTCAATCGACCGGTAGTGTGACGTAAGACGCTTTAGAGCAGCTGTAATGCACGAGTATCCGTCGGATTAAAGTGTGACATATTTTCTAAAAATTTTTTTTTTCTTTTCAGGTATTTTTTCACTTACTTTAAAGTCGTCGTGCAAATCCTCAGCTACAGATGTGTCCAACAACACTGCATCGCTCGCCTGTTTAGTAATGAAGCCATTTATTTACCGAAAAACGCTTTTTGTTCGCATTCATTGTCCTTTGTTTTGCTTGCTCTAACTTTGTTTTGCTTTGATTTTGTGTTTTTTTTCTCTATTTCTTTTAACTAATCTTGTTTTTTCTTTCTTTTACTGCTTTAGCATCAGTGTAAACAACACAAGGTAAACAAGGAGTCTTAACTGTCGAACTCGTTTAGGCGATCCATATTCCCTGCTCTTGTGTTTGAATTAGCTGCATGCATTTGGGTGTCCACATTGCCGTGGTCCATGTTGTTGGCCATTGCCACCTTCACGGCTCGTCGTCCTTCACTGTTGGCAACCACAATTTTAATCTCTTAACTTGGTAGCAATGGTTCACATGTTTATTTTTTTCTATTACTATTTCTATACAAAACTCTTTACTTTTTTCTTGTGTACACAAAAGGACAAAAGCTCAGCTGCTTGCAACCAAAGCGAGTGCAGTACTAACGAGCATTAAAGAGCGAGATGTGTACGATTAATGGGGTTGGGATTGGCTTGTTGAGGGTTGGGCGTAACTTATGGCGGTTAATCCAGTGACAAAGCGGCTTACCAGCAAATAAGCGAATATGTTTGTATGTGCATTTTTGGCAATTGATTTTCAAGCAAGCACAAATAAATTTAGTACTGGTTTATAAGTGTAGCTAATGCAAGTGACTATTTGAGTGCATTGAATGCATCGGTTGAAAAAAATATGGTTGGAAAGTTTTAACTACTACATATATTTCTTTTCACATTCAAAAGTATCTTATAAAAAAATTCCATATGTTCGAAAAATTACTGGATTCAATTTCGAAAGTTTGATCACTTTGGTTTTTATATTACTTTTTTCTCTAATACTTTTATAATTTGGAATGAATTAAAAAAAAAAAATAAAACAATTTTAGGTATTAAGTATTTATGCTCATAAAAATTAAGGAGTAAGGTAGATTCTTTCAAAATTTACGGTTTACGGGTTGCAAAGTTTCGGTAACATAAAACAAGAAAAAATAATTCTGAAGAATTAATCACCTACTAATTTTTATGAAGTCGGTAAAGAAGTAAAGCTATTTTGTGTTGTAGATTTAGAAATAAAATTATTGCCACATTTTTAAATTATACCCGCACACTTGTGTACAAGGGTATTATAACTTTGTTCACATAACAGTTGCTTGTAACAGCATAACGGAATCAATATAGATATAGACATATATATACCAAAATGCTCAGAATGAAAAGAAAAGTTGATTTAGCGTCCGTCCGTCCGTCCATGCAGACGATAACTTGAGTAAAAATTGAGATATCTCAATGAAACTTGGTAGGTAGATTGTCTTTGACCCAGAGCAGGTTGGTATTGAAAATCGGACGGTAACCACGCCCACCTCCCATATAACGGCAATTGTCGAAAATGCAAAAATTGCTATATTTCAGTAGCTATGGAAGCTAATTTGCTAAAATTTCGTTACGTTACCCTGCCGGAAACGTCAACAACACCAAAAACGAAAATAAACATACATACATATGTACATACATATTTTTTAACAAGAAAAGTATTTCAACCTTTTGTGGTTTGCATTTTAATTATATAAATTTATATAAACGATTTTTAAAATTAATTAAATTTTTTTTTATCTGCGTATCCGAGGTGTATATTTTAAGACACACATACATATGTAACGAATAGTAAAATTATATTTGTAAAAAAATCTGAACATAGCGTCAACCAAGTTAATTTGTATATATGTATGTACATACATAGATACTCGTAATTTGTACAAACATTTTTTTTTTTTGAAAATTTTAATATTTCAAACAATCTTGCATATGAGCAAGGAATTTCTTTCTGTATAGCTTGCGTTCATATTTAAGAGGTCGCATATGTAGCTACAGTTGAAATACTTTGAAAACATTTCTTTATTCACTTCTTTAAGGGCCAGTTTTTCAGTGCTGGTTTAAACACAGTTTAAACTAAGTTTAGTTAAACTCAGTTTAAATTTAAACTTAGTTTTCTTGCGCTCAATTAAATTTGTTGCAACCAAGACGAAATAGTCAGCACGCTAGCTGATAAGTTAAACTAAGTTTAACTGTGCGCAATCGGCCGTTTAAACTCAGTTTAAACTCCGTTTAAAGTTGACTGAAAAACTGCATACTGAGTTTAAACTAAGTTTAAACGACAAACAGAGTTCAACTTGCACTGAAAAACTGGCCCTAAGAAATATTTGTTTTACATAAGACATTTATACAAGTAATATTTTTCTCCAATTTTTCGCATAAAACAAAATTTGTTCTAATACAATAAATTTTTGTTTAGTCTGTGCGTTTTCAGGAGTCAACATTTTCTTTGATTCTTACAAACGCGCAGCGGAAACTTGTGCGGAATTATAAAATTTCTATCGGAAATGAATAATTACTTCCAGCTTTTCTTAAGTTTTGGTGAATACTCTTGCTGCTCGCATCGTATATGATAAAATATATAGAGGTCGCTCTTCAAACCCTATCGATCGCTCTTCAAACACAGCCAACAGGTGACCTAAGGTCAGCAAAATGATCTCAAGGGAAACTCGAGATAAATATAATCGTATAAAAAGCTCAAGTATTTTTTGTATTAAAAATATTTGTAACTATGCGTTCTCTCGAAAGTAAGTTTATAAAAAAAACTTTCGAGACATGATTTTCAAATGCTTATATGGTTAGCTAAAATCTTAAGAGTTTCCTTTGAAATCTATGTACATACATAGATAGTATATGCTAGAATGAATGCCAAAAAAATAAAAAATATAATTTTGGTTTTGCTTATAGATATTCAAAATTAAAAAAATAAATTTGTAGTAAAAGCAGGCAGATAATAACCACATTTTTTAAAACTTAATCATGCTGAAAATTTGAAGTAATGTACATACTTTCAAAACGGTAAAAAAGTGAAAGATCCTTGAAAACGCACGTACATACATATGTAAAAGTACATACGTATGTTCATATTCTAAATATATATAAACAATTTTCAATTGAGGAAGTTGTGTGCAAATTTTGCATACATACATACATAAAAATGCATTTCCATCACTGATATTATTGTTAGCAAAATTGTACTATTTCCCCATGCTTGCTTCATTTTCAACAAAATAATCCACTTAAAACTAAATTCTAGTCACGTTTTTAAACAATGACACCAAAAATGCGCATGCGGTCAACGAAAAAGTGATGCAACCAGCTATTCTGGTCCCTAAGGAGATTAAAACAAGCAAGAGTGAGAAAAATAAAAATAAAAAAAAAAACCATGAAAATAATATTGCATGCCGTAGAGGCAATAAAATCAGGAGCGTTTTTAAAAACTTGTACTAAACCCCCGATAATCTTTCTTTGAAAATACGAAAAAAAAGAAAACATTTATTTTTGTTATATTACATAACAAAAGTTGATTACAAAAATACCGTTCTGCATATACATATGTTTAAATTAATGTGTATATATATAACTATTTATAGTTTTTGTCTCTATTTATCTTCTCTTTCACGCAATGACTTTACTCTTTGCCGGGCAATGCTACGGGCAATATGCAAAATTTGTATTTCTTTTCACGCAAATATCTCAGGAACATACAGATCGATTTCAGTTTGTGCAAATCTACACATCAATACCTTATTTAATTGATATTTATCTTCTTATCTTTGTAGCTAATGTAGTTTATTTCAGCTAAGCTTTTCAGAAATTATATGTATGTATATAGATTTATATATAAAACTATTTTGACATGTCATAGTCTGGTGTAAACCGAAGGATTTAGTGTTTTGGTAACTGGAAAATTGGAGCTTTCCTTCTTTTTTCCTTTACTCTCTTGAATTCTCTCCTATGCTAACTGACACTGACGATGGTACAACGCCGTAATCGGTTTGCCTCCGAACAAACCTTAACAAGCGATGACGAAATTTTGTTTCACAAATAACTAATGCCCGAAAGAGAAAATTTTAGGCCAGTTGGCATTTATATACTCAAAAAAAAAAAAAGCCTCTATTCTCAAAATAAAAATGAGCATGTTACAAAAAACTAAAATAAAAACATAATTATCAAATTTTAAAACTTGAAATTATATCAATTTATTTAATTCCGGCATAAGTTAATTCATGCTATATCTTTAATTGGCTAAAGGTTCAGACAAGTATAATCCCCGCAAAAAGTCGCTACTCTTTATATTACGTGTTGCAATCAATATTTTACTCCCTCAATAGCCACCCAACTATTCCTGAAAATCAGTGAAATAAAGTCTTTGTATGCATATTTAATTTTATAGAACTAATTTCTCCAACCAACACAAGAAGTCTGGACAATTTAGGTCAAAAGAATGAAAAAACTATTATGTGGTATTTCGCTCAATTTTTTGGCTATCAATTAAACCTTTTTAAATATTCAGTTACATGCAAAATATCACAAAAGTCACGTAGACAGAAGATACAACATATCCATACATACATACAAACATATTTATGTATGTGCATATAATCATACATACGGTCACAAAAGCTGTTGAATACTGAATAATGTAACGAACAGCAGGTGCATGTGCTTCCGAGGGAACGAAGGCGATTAAGCTGCTGTCATGGAAAATGAATTTTCCGCATGCAATTTGAATTAAAACTAAGATACAAAATAAATGTGTAAAAACAAAGGCAAAAAATCGTATACACGTCCATTCACATGTATTTGCTCGTATAATCACTGTAGGAAAAACGCATTAGTACCAAACTCTTGTTTCAACTTAAATTAGAAGCATGACTAGTTTGCATTACAATGCAAGAAAAATTATAAGAAAGTCTATGCGAATCAACACGCTGCGCTGCTATCGTCTTTATGACAATCGGTAAGTAGACCCAACACTCGAAAAACTGCTTCAAAGAGAGCATCAAGAGTAAATTGGCGAGAGAACGGTTGCTTAAGATGCTTGCGCGGCACTTGCTAATAAAGTCTTAGACTCAAGATTTCTTGAACTTATTTGCACAGTAGGAATCGGAATGTATAAATCCTCTGTCCTCAATCTGTTGTTAGTTTCTTTAGTTTTGTAAGGATGAGAAATTATTCTTTTTCTTAGGAGAATGAGATATAATACTTTAAAACCAAAAATAAAAGCTCACTTTCTTTAGTTTGACAAACTTTGCTTAAGACATTAGGTGTTTATCTTTGAGTATTGAAGTTTCGTAGTACCGGAGCGAAGCGTCGGCTTAGTAAGGTTTAATGAACACAAAAGGAGCGGATACTTTTAGAAAACTAGGAACAGCCTTAAAAGTGGTCAGGAGCTTCAGACCGATTTTTTTAATCTAAGTTTGTCATTTTCAAAGGAACTACTACTAATAATAATAATAATTTGGCGATTACACTACATAACTCAGTGTTTGGCCGACCTTTTCCTACCATTTGTGGTGTGCGTCTTTATATTATACTACGGCAGATGTATTTTATGAGAAGCTTTTTCATGGCAGAAATGCCTTCGGAGGTTTGCCATTGCCTGCCGAGGGGTGACAGCTTTTAGAAAAAACTTTTCTATGAATTAGATTTTACTTGCCCTGGCTGATATTCGAACCTCGAACCCAGCGGCATATCGAGTAATAGCACGCACCGCTAACCACTCGACAGCGGCCAACAACTTAGTATTCAGAAGCTATTGTTCATCTTAGGCATTTGAACTCTTCGACTATCGTTTCAGTAGGAAGAATATATCTTGTTGTGGGAGGAATTGCTGTCAGGTTTCGCATCAGTTTTGAGATAAAATATATCGCACAGGGGGCAGAAGGATACATCCAAATGCAGTCTGCAGTCATCACACGACGTTGGTGCGTCGAAAAATGTATTGAAATTGTTCGAACCCCAGTCTAGTTCGGTGCCGTTTCCTATCGAGTATGTAATATTTGTAGTTACATATTTATTTATTAAGAGATAGCAAGAGAATTCAATTGGAGAATGAGTATACTATTTGTTTATTTGTAGGTCTTCCTTTTCGGCTGTTTGCGACAAGATTCATTTTGACATTTAATTATTTTATTTGATTGCATTCTCGGTTTCTTTCAAGCATAAACATACGAACATATGCACATTTAAAAGGTGGCTCAAAACCAAATAAATAAAATTAAATGAATAAACTTTTTGCTTCCAAAAGTTCACAAGATACGAGTATACAGATAACAGAAAGTATATTTATTACAGGTCGAATGTGACCACAAAAAGAACGAATTTTTTTTTAACTTTGTTTTGTACTAATTCTTCTGTGATAGCATTTGTGGTGAAGACATTTCGCCCAATCATCTGATGACCATTGATGATGATTTGGTTAAAAGGAGTCAAAACTAGAGCGCATCAGGCAAAGGACGCTACGACAAATAATTCAAACTCAAGGAGACGCAGAGGTAATTTTATTTGTTTTTTTTTTGCTTGTTTGCTTCAACTAATGTGCAATTCCAATGATTACATGAGCAATAAGTTAACCACTGATTAGATTGACCAATAAAATTAGTCGTAAAAGTTTTCCTATAAATGTATGTATATCCTAAACTATTGTCGTACGAGTATTCAAGTCAAGCTAGTTTTGAAACCTTGGACACGAAACCACGCACGGCGTTAACTCTCTTTTGTGGTAAATAACAAATTCCTGTGCTTTCTTCCTTATACTCGTATCTGCTTTATTTCGCAAACGTCATTGCTAGTAATAACCTTTGCGAGATTATCATTAGGGTTGGACGAGCATGTATATCCATACATACATATAAAATTACTTATTGAGGAAAAAGTTGTTACAGCAATCAAATGCTTTGGCACTTGGGAAAAAAACGTCACTTTGGCTTTTCGCTTATAGGTCAACCAACGATGGATAAAATCGGCAACACGTGCCATTGAGTTGGTCATGATGTCGTGTCATGTCTCTTCCATGATGATAAACATGGTGATTAGTAACAGAACGTGTGCGTGGTTGGGGGCGAAGGTATACAAGCTATTTTATACAAATTTAATAAATAAATGTTTTTGTCGTTGCACATACATATTTATAAGCGCAAAAAGACGCATGGAAGAAGTCAGTAGTGGAAGTAGGTTGCATATTAAGTAGTTTAAAAAGAAGGTAAAATTTTATTATAAGAAAATAGCAAACTTTTCATCAATGTATTTTCTGTTTAGTTTTATAAATAAAGCGAAGTAGGGACACTTTATTAAGGCAGCAGATTGACTCTATCGCTCAAACTAAAAAAATCTTCTAAATTCCAAACGCTAAAAATTATCCGAACTTTTGGCAATTTTTCTTAAATGCGATTCTGGATTTTTCATTGCCAAAAATCTTAAAGAAAATTTTTATACTTTTATTCACCGGAGGCGTCACTGGTGTAGTTGAAGAGAAGTGTCAGATTTTGTTTGTATTTATGGAAGAATGAATGTGGTGAAAATAAATATTATCAACATGTATCCCAATGAATTATCAGCGAACTTTAAGGAACCATTTGCGAAGCCAAAGAAAATTCTTGCGGAAATCCCTACGGATGCTTTCTCTATTTTTTTTACTGAAATTTTTCGACTTCGAAGAGAAATACGCAATCTTGTGTTTGATTCAATATTTTTGGACATCCTTTTGATATTGTAGTTTTCAATTTTGTCCTATTAGTTAAACATTTTTCTAATTAATCAAGCATTTTTAACAAACAATAGTATAAATAATTCCACTTATTTGTTGTCTGGCACTTTATTTAGCGAAAAATAGAGATTTTGGTAATGAAAATTTCGTTGCATTAGTTGCCAAAAACATTTCACTTATTTTATCCGGTTCATTTTGTTAATCGCTAAAATCTGACAAGACATGGACAATTTAGGAGATTTTCAGAGATGCTTTCTTATGTCAGAATCGTGAAATTATGTAAAAATTCCTAAAATTCTTTTGGTATTTTTTGGCGAATGCTGATCTCGTGCGGGTAAAATCAGAACATTCACAAGGTTGAATTGGAAAAATTGCCGTTTAGCATTTCTCTTCTTTTCTCCTGTAGTGGCTCGACAAACGCTTGTCGGTTTGGGACCGAGACGTAAAACTTCACCAGTTATCTCGTTTCTATACGAAATCACGCCAGGAATTTATAACAAGTGAGGACAGGTATTGTAGGCAATGAGCGCTGATTTAAAGGTTTTTTTTTAACCGGAGTATCATCATCCATATGTAAGTTATGTCCATGCCATTGGAATCGTTGAAGTATTTCTATCAAATAAGAACTAAAGTTTCTATCGACGAAATTTTTTTTTTTGAAAATCGTTATAGTCACATTTCCTATAAATAAAACATTTCCGGTAACGATAACGAAGAAATTAACGATACCAATAACATTTCTAATAACGATAGCATTACCAAAAACAATAAGGATAATTCTATAACTGAAGAACTAAAATTTGTATCGACGAAGTATTACGATACATTTCGGTATCAATAACATTTCCGATATCGATAACGATTAAATTAACGATAACGATAGAATTATATATACCGATAACATTTACGATAACTTTACCAAAAACGATAGCTATAAAATTACTGTCGATGAAGTTTCCGATAGCGATAACGATATTATATCGATATCGATAACACTACTATTATTCCATCACTGCCCGAATTCAGAGGTATAATTTTTGTGTCCTTTCACCTGTTTAGAATTTAGAGACCTTATTTTAAGGCTAGAGCCTTTATTTTGAGACTAATGAATGTCAACTGGTTAAAAATTGTCACATTTGTCTCTATTAGAAACTGAGATAGCTTACTAAATTCGGTCATAAGACTAGCGCTAATTTTAATAAAAGTATCCGAAATAGAACACGTTGGATTAAGTAGTCTCATAGATACTTCTTGAATTATTTAAACGTTTGGAGGAGGTTTTACCATCTCGTTTGAAGCCAACTGTGAACATTTTCATTTCTTGGGTGCATATGAAGAGAATTCAAATGTTTTTCCTCGCCTTTCTTGTAGGATAAATAGCTTCAAAGGTGTCATGTGAGCGGACTCGATCAAAGAGCAAATACTTACATACCTGCCTACCATAAACGTTATGAACGTCGTGTTTTTAAAAAAAGGATAAGCAGACGCTCGTTTAACTAAGCACTCATACATCATATATTTTCCAATATACATAATCAGTAATCATTGATACTCTTTGCCATCCATTCATTTGCAAAGGCAGAATTTGTGCACGAATCCTTAACAAACGTAGGGGACTGAAAGCCAGTACCTGCATACATCAAACTAAGGCTTCTCTTCCCGATACTTACTCACACATACAAGTGCATAGCTTGCAATGCATTAAAAGGCCTCACAATTATATGGCAAGAGCAAAAGAGTAAACGGTGACGAAGCATTTGAGTGACGTAATGCGCTGTCCAATCGGAGATGGCTGCAACACTTTTGCTATCTGATCTAGCATATTTCAATGTTTACCTTAACATGATGCCAGTGGATGCAAGAATGCAAGAATGCAAGTAAAGATATGTGGCAAAAGTATGTACTTGTTTATAAACATGTTGCACTTGCATGCCGCCACGAAGTTGAAGTTGTAACAAGAATAATTTGAATGTGCAGCTCACATTGAATACATAGCTGCTGCTGTTGCTGTTTGGCGTCAAAAGAGATTCACATCACTTGCATACATATTTACTCGTACATATTTACAGACAACTGATGTGTCTACTTAAATCGAATGCTTGCCCTCGCCTACACCCACTTGCAAGTCAACTCATTTGCCAAGTGTTTAAGTGCGACGATGCGGTTAATGGCAATCTGCCACATTGGCAACGACAAGTAGATATTTAGATAGACCTATGCTCAGGTATTTGAGTTTGTTACAAATAGCATTCCAAAAGCTTGTGCCTATTGCTTGAATTCTCTCGGCAAGTTGCAAATGTAAGCAGAGGTGATAATTTTGGTGCTCACGCTATGACACTTCTCTAGAACGTTGCAAGTACAGCAAAACCTATGATGGCGACAATTTGATTTTTGTTTTCTCGCTTTTTACCTTTTCTCGCACCCTTTGCATTAAATATCTGGTTTAACTGGTAGGTGAAGTTGAATTTCAATTTGATTCATTTTGTCGTTGGTTATGTATAAAAGATGACTTTATAGTCTAGTTTTCGAGTAAAGCATTTGGAAATATTAGTTTCAACTTGAGGAACCCTCAGTTAAACAGTCGATCAAATACTTAAGCTTCACTTTGAGTTCCCTGACGCAAAGATTCCCAAGAAGTCTCTAACTATACTGAAGTCTGGAATCGCTATAATACCTGAAAACAATATACAAACCTAAAGCGTAAAGAGTTTCGCAAGCCTAATCTTTACTTAATTGAACATTGATCCTTACACTTAATTAAATTGTGTCAACGAAAGTTAAATTTTTGGTTGAATTACTTAAATCGTGTTGAACCGTTTAGACAATTTTTTTAAAAGTGGCTAAGAAACTTGTATAATTATAAGGGACTATTAAAAATCTGTCTTATGCGATTTTCTGCTAGTTTTCTTGACAATATACATATGTAGCTATCGTTCATAATTTCCCTGATAGTGCAGTCCATTACTGCTTTTCAGTGTGAGTTTTGGAAGACTTAAGAAGTGAAGGCGCCTTTTAAAAAAAAAAAAATGTCTTTGAATACCACGAACGCCACATTTTTCTGTCTACACCACGGAGCAGACAGGAAAATAAATCTGTGTAACTGTTGCTCAAAGCAGTGTAAAATGTTCTATTAATTCTTTGGGAAACACTTCCCGCTCATTTGAATCCATTTTACAAGAAGAGTAAACGATGCCTTAACCGAAAGAAACCAGTTCCCTAACAACTTGTGCTTACTTACTTACTTACTTACTTACTTAATTGGCACATTGACCGGCTAAGCGATTTTGGTCGAGGCCAGCATAACCAGCCAGCTTTGACTATCTCTTGCTAACTGTCGGCAATTGGAAATTTCAAGCAGAACCTTCATCCATTCGAACGACAATGTCTACCGAGCGAATCCGATGGTTCTTAATTCGCTACACTAAGTCTACGTCATTATAAAGCTCGTACAACTCATCGTGCCATCGTATGCGGTAATCGCCGTTGCAAAGATCCAAAAATCCTTCGAAAAATCTTTTTCTTGAACACTCCAAGCGCCCTCTTATCTGATATTGACCACTTGTGCAGCTGGCTTTATATTCACTGTTTACTAGAAGGATAAATGAACTTATGGAGCTCCAAATCTATACTACTGAAGATTAAACATCTAATGGAAACGGGTCAAAACTAAAAAAACAAAGAAAAAGATAGGAAATTAGCCTTAGGCAAGTAAATTTGCTCGGCTACACATTCTATAGGGAAACCGTTTGAAAGACCACCTTACGCCGACTCATGTGGCTTGTAAGAATTCAGTATGAGTATGAGCGTTCACTCATGATTTTTGAAATAAAGGCCCTAGGAGCGAAACAAATGCTCATGAACGCAGTGTCATGACGTTCTTATGACACAAAGTGGGAGAAATGGCCAATCTGGAGGCGCCTTAATTATAATAATAATAATCACAACGGTTTTTATCCCTCCATACCAGCCCGACAGACGCGCTCGCATGACGCACGGATATAAACAAATGTTTTTTCATATACATATGTATGCTACGCCCAGTAATGAAAGGCAGGAGTTTGTTAAGTGTCGAGATCTCAAACTGTTCAGCTACAGAACAAATGCTCATCAGCTGATTAAATAATAAAATATATGTATCTATGTATCATTTATTGAGAGTAGTGAGTCTGAAATATAAAAGGAACTGGAGTGAGTGCTAAAATCTTGACATAAACTACGGAGTTGCTTGTTTAGTTCAAAACTACTTTTGCATGGCTTCAGAAAAAAGGACGGAAGTGATTTGAAACTCGGGAGGAAACGTTTATAAATAATTTCGAAAAAAATACCAAATTTTAGGTTAAATCTTTTTTTATAAAATTCATAATAAAAAAAATTTGTCGCTTTCACCATATATCTCAGTGTTTGGCCGAACTTCTCCTACTATTTGTAGTGTGCGTCTTTATATTCTACCACAAATGGAGGAGCCTACAATTTTGTGCCGACTCCGAACGGCAGATGTATTTAATGAGAAGCTTTTTTATGGCAGAAATACCCCCGGAGGGTGACCGCTATTTGAAAAAAACTTTTTCTATGATTTAGATTTTACATGCCCTGCGAAAATAATTAATGCACTTGCTGAAACTTATGATAAGCTTGAAAGCTCACAGCTGGGCAAATATTGGAAGCAAAACAAAAAGAAAAAAAACATCAAATCCGTTTGCAAAAAAAAAAAGAAATTTTTCGGGATTCGAAAATTTAAAATTTCACTAAAATGCCGCCAAATCGACAGTTTCTCACACTTTGTGACGCCAACGTATTGCTTTTTTTTATTCGGAGCACTTTTTTAATGGGAAATACCCTCTCGTAGTAAAAAGTGCTAAGTTAAAAACTTTTCGTTCAACTTGAGGTTTTTATTTAAGGGCAGCTACTTTGAGGAAGAAAATAAGTAAGCTTCAAGTGTCCCTTAATATTTAGTTGCATTTTATCATTACTGCAAGAAGGAGCTCTACGTATTTGTCTGCTGAATATTTATAGGTCAGAAAAATAATTCCGATGTACACATATTACTATTCGCATATTTAACAGCGAATTGCATTTGCACGTACATACACATGCACATAGTACCTGCTCGGTATAATAAATTATTATCCTATATAAAGTACGTATAATAATGTTTGAAAAGTGCAATATTTCTTTCCCACCTTTCCCTGCAATCACTTCCCATTTTAGCCTTTTGTCTCGCACACCGGACACTCCATGCGATTGCAGCTGTCCGCAAGTATCCGATGTTGTCCAGCCATGACCCAGCAATTTATTGTCTTAGCGTATATCACATTGTCTTTATTGTGTTATGTTTGTTATTGTTGCTTGTTAAATGCGCGCAATTTAAAATACTTGAAGTGATTTACACACACATCTTAAGAGAAGAAAGAAGAAAAAAAGAAAAACAACAATTTTTACCAAGTGCTGACACTGAAGTAAAGGTGAATGCGTCGATGCTTTGGAATATCGCACAAAATATGGCGTCCGCTATTAAGGTGAAAAAGTGAAAAAATATGGCAACAATGGCGATAAATCGAGGAAAGTGGTGTTGTGATATGAGGACAGAGCGAGGGGCGGAGCTAGGGAGAAATGAGAGTTGCAAGGCAAAATGAAGTAGCGGATGTGGCATAATTTAAGGAGCAAGACATTCGCGCAGTTTTGAATTTTTTTCTTTCGAATTTTTTTTTTTTTTTACAGTTTTGCAGCAAGTGAGCTAATGGTATGAGAAACGCTTAAGTGACGACAGCTTGGCAAAGGATGACAGCGGATACACTAAAGCATATGGAGTTTAAGAGCGGCACCGCTTTCTGTGTAGTAACTACAATACATACTAACATAGATATAACGGTAGTATATAAGTATGCGTATTAGCAAGCAGGCAGACATTCATAAATCATATTTCCAGAGCTTTAGATGCCTTAGCTGGTGATTGTTGTTGCTGCTGCCGCCGCCGCAGCCACCATTCAACAAACGCCTGGCTATTTTCAGGATATTTATCCTGACAGCGGATTTTGATGGAAAAACTTTTGTAAATTGCTTTCAGTTGAATTTTCCTGTGCGGTGCATTGTATACGAAGACACGTATATGGTTGCACCAACAGCTGTGCGTGTGTGTGTGTGTGCGTGTGCCAACTCGAGCGCTGCAACTATTGTACACAATTTGCGCTGTGCGGCTGCCATCGGCATTATTATAGCCTTGTTTGCTGAATTTTTTTGTGTGCTTTTATTGTTGAGTTGGCGGCGAGTTGGTCTATTGGTCTGTTGGTCCTTTTCTCGACTTTGCAATATATGCACATGCACTCATATGTGGTTGGTATTTTCCAACTCGATACAACTCTAGGCCAACACTACTCTGACACATCATCCATTTTATGCATCCATGCTTGTAGTCCTGCCATCACTCTACTAGCACACATTTATCCTTTGGGCTCCCTACTTATATACGTGTCACCTTTTACCCCAATCCTCTGTTACTTCATTACCTTTTATGTAGAGCATTTGCTGCTACATATATGTAGTTGTTTCGGTCAAACTTTCACGCTAGTGTTTGGCTAAGTATATAAAAACAATCGTTAAACACTTTCATGGAAGCTACAAAATTTTTCACCAACATATTAATAAAATGAAAATGCTCTTAAACCCTTTTTCTCAAACAACAAACATCTCTCTAGTAAAGTTATTTGTATATTAAAAATTAAGCAGACATACCAAAATTAGCTAGAAATATTAAACGCACTCGAAGGTTGTCCATGTAACATTTTTCGAAGTAGTCGTTACAGCTGCTCGACTTTTATGAGTGCTAGCAAGCCAATGGCTGTTCATACATAGCGTAGTTCAAGCGACTGCTTGCCGACTTTAAACCGCAAATGGGTCTTGCGTTTGACTCATAAAAAGATACAAGCCTCTGGTTCGATAACTCCGAGGTAGACGAGGCTTGAATCAAATATCTAGACATTTCGCTCAAAAGCAGGCTCGGTTGTAGTTCTTTTCAGGACCAAAAACTGTGCAGTAATTGCTTCTATATTGAACTAAAATGTAGAAGAGAAAAGACAAAGAAGAATACGTAGATTTAGATTAATTTAGATTAATTTCTAAGGGTGGTATAGGTCCCGACCTAAAAGATCTGTTATGATACCCCTTTTGTTCTTAAAGTGAGGATAATCTCCCCTGAAGATCTTATAGAAGAGAATTTTCAGTTAGGGTGTATTCTCCAAAACATTTGAATGTAATATGCATTATCACTCAGCACTCTGCGATTAAGTGCATTGGAGTTTCATCACATTCTCCGCAAATTCTGCAGATTGACTCTGTGACCACTCCAATGTTATGCAAGTGATAATTACGCAGGCAATAACCACTTAAAACCCCAGTAGAATCCTTAGTTTCCCTAGATGTATGCCTTTTAGTTCCTACTATTCCGTGATTAAAATATCCCAAAAGGGTCTTCGATCTCTTAAGCCTGAAAGAGATTTGCATTTTTGACTTCTTTTAGGCTTTGCACAGTTTTCTAGAAAACCACCAACTGTATTGGATGATAGTCCACAGAAGGGCTCCGGTAAATTGAATGGAGAAGCAGCTGGTTTCCTAGCAAAACAGTCCGCCCTTTAATTCCATTTAATACTCGTGAGGTCCGGTACCCACAACAGCATTAGTTTATTTATACTGCCAAGAGTGTTAAATTTCTCTATGCAGTCCCAAACGAGCTTTTATTTCACAACAGCTGAGATTATGCTTTTAATTGCTGCTTGACTATCGATAATATAGAGATATTTTTTCCGCGTTACCTTCTGCCGATGTTTAACTGGATGCCGTTTAAAAGGTACTGGGAAAGGAACCCATTGGTTCCCAGCATTTGGTTTTTGGCATAGAGACTCCAACCCCGGTACATTCTACAGTTTTGGAACTAACTGTTTACCACACAAGCGAGCTTTTTCCTATACGATACGTTTCAGATAAGTTTTTAAACCCTTTTTTGTTGCTAAACTTACTTTCAAACTTTTGATTAAAGTTGAATCTCCTTGCCATGAATTCCTTTTTACTCTATTATTTTGTAATGCCCGCATGGGTCCGTGATACTCGATTTTCCAGGAATTACTTATAGAAGCCTGCTGAGAGATTTAAATATATAGACTTAGCATCAACATTTTTATCGCAACGCGCAGATTTCTCACTATATTAAATGACAAACTTTTAATGTAAATTCGAACTGCTATGTTCTAAATTAAAATAAAGCTTTCTTAGCAGTCCAAGAAATGCTATGACAGTCATAAGCTGCCAGCTTCGAAAAAAGAGACATAAGTACTTCTACAATGCTGGATATCTGGTCATACTAGGAAGCGAGATGCCGACTGGACCTTGATAAAGTGTTGTCGTGCCGCTTATTGTTAGAACTCATCGACAAGTAATATTTTAGCGTTCGTTAGCTCAAGACATTTTGTAAATTCAGGTAAGTGCCTTACAAAATAGCTTCAAGGCTGCAGTGTCTACTCCTTCGTTGTTGCTTTATCTAATTACCTATCTCTCTGACCCACAACCCCTAACGAAAGGAGTCTGCTCAGTATGAAACGCTATTTGACTGTCTAAGAAATGTGGTGATTTTGATTCGGAACTACTCTTCTCCTGCTATCGTGAATTTCTATTGTATTTTGTATAACACTCGATCATATATATACCCGTACCTTAGGTTAGGTTAGGTGGAAGTGGCTGCCAGCGATCTCACCAGCACACATAGGCTGGTACCACGCGGATTAAAAACCCCCAGCGAGTGGAATCTGCAAATTTTAATAGCATGCATACCTCTATCCTGGCCAGGTCGCTTAGGTCGCTGAAAAACTCTGATCCTAAGAATTTCCTCCTCTTTGCCCATAGTACGGGACATTCACATAGGAGGTGCCTAACCGTTTCAGGCTACTCTTCATTTCTGCAGCTTTCACAGAAGTCATTGTAGGGGGCCCCCAGTCTCTGTGCGTATCTACCTATCAGTAGATGACCTGTTTTAATGCCTAAAGCTTAGGACAGGTCTCCTCTGCTCGTACCTTAATTAAATCACTCCTTGGTCTTCGTGGAAATCGGCTCTGAAATTTTTCAAGCTAATTCTATAGTTAAGTGATCTTAAACTCAAAATTTTTGATGGAATCTTTACTTAACAGATCTGCCGTAGAGATCATGCGTTCCAATAAGAAGTGTCGAAATTTCTGCCAAAGCCATGAATATGAAAAGCCAGAAATATGTATAAAAAAAGCATTATGTTTTTTTGTTGTTTAAATACAAATTTCGCAGCATGAAATTGTAACGCATGAAGCATTCAAACCACATTTGTATGCAGTGACACATTCATTACGAATAAAAATTAAATAAATACATACAAATAGAAAAATTTGCAAGCTAAATGCAAACACTAAATACATATGTACATACATAATTCCATACTCAAATTTGTTTCTTCGTATGAAGAGGTGTCTGTCGAAAGTAAAACTCCTAAAAAATTCTTGTGTAGTTTGCGTGCAAAATCTTAGAGCAGCATATGCAATTGTATAATTTGCTTATTTGTGTGTGTGTGTGTGTGTGTGCATATTTTCATTTGTTTAAAAATTTATGTTAATGCAAACAGGTATGTACGAGTATGTGCATTTAAAAAGCGGACTTCTTTGCTTTAGCATATTAAATGATTTTTATATTTTGCGGTGGTGCGCACATTTTTGAATTTGCACGAGTTCACTGGGATGAGTTTAGTATTGTAGAAATATGCGCATAACAAAATAACTAAGTAGTTTTGCAGCCAAGAAAGAAATGATGGTATTAATTTCTTTTCTTCTAAGTTTAATCGGGATTTGTTAGAAACATACAGTCCTGTTCTGCATTTCGTTTTCGACAAATATGGTCGGAATCGGAGTGTATAGCATTGCTATACATCAAAAGTGAGCATTTTTTTTTTGGTTTTAAAGTATTGTCTCGGATTCCCCGAAAAGAAAAGAATAAACTGTGATCTTCACAAAACTGAAGCAGCAAACAACAGGTTGAGAAAGGAATTATACATTCCGATTCCGACCGAATTTGTTGAAATGAGAAGGCAGAACTTGTTTAAAAACTCTGCAGAAATCAGAATGCAGAACATGTTCAAAAACTCTTAAAGGCTTTGGCCTTCAAACTGTGCGGTCATATTAAAATCTATTTAATTGTTTTCACCACTTTATTCCTAGTTTGCTTATCGCTGCGCAAAGTTACTGGCCTTTTAAGGCCGGTTTTTTGGTATAATAATAAGCACAGTATTTGGCCGAGCTTCTCCTTCCACTTGTGGTGTGTGTCGTTATATTCTACCGTATTAAATGAGAAGCCTTTTCATGGCAGAAATGCTCTTTGGAGGTTTGCCATTGCCTACCGAGAGGTGGCCGCTATTAGACAAAATAAAATATTCTATGATTAAGATTTTACTTGCCTAAACCTCGAACCCTGCGGCGTATCGAGTTATAGCACGCACCGCTACCCACTCGACGACAGCGGTATAAAGTTATAAAATCGTTTTCAACTAAAAAACTGCCACTTTGCAGGTTTGTACAATAATTGAATACATTTTGATATTCTTTACAAGCATTTTTGGGTTGTGACTTGCTTTTGTATTCACGTTGCAAGATGATAAAAAGGCTTCTCGAATATTTGACAAGTACGAACATTTTTCAATGACTGTATGGCTTAGATTTTGAGCCTTAAGTCATACTAAGCTCGTTTGCATGTAGTTCTTCCATTTCTTTATTACATTGCGCTATTATTGCTATAGTTGTGGGATTTCCTGTTCTTCTGGTACACAAACACACACTTACGCACACACACGTGCGTGTGTGCTGGTCGTTCTCCTGCAGTGAAAAGCCACACTAACCAAACAATCAAACTAGTACACCAACTGGTATTGAGTGGTGTAAAGAGTAAACCAATTTTTGAAAAAAATGTCGGCTGATGCATCGAAAAATTTAAAAAGCTATTTTACAATGGTGGGAACCTTCCAAGTGCTTGAAAAAGTCTCCGTCAAAAGTCACTATTATTGATAAATAATTTAAGTGAAATTTAAAGCGTCCTGTGAGAAAAATTTAGCGTCAGCCTGGCACTGGTCGGTAGAATTTATAAAAAACAAACGATTACTATTAAAAATTTATTATATTCATTAGGAACATCAAAGCTTTTAAAATGACACAATCCATTTTTTTGCACATCATTGAGTACGATCCAATTCACAAATCTGTATTGACTTGGACTAAAATTTGTGCATTCAGCAAAAGACTGGCAATTTTGGTTGACTATGTTTTCTAAATCTATGTATATTAAAGCCTCCCATGGCAGTATTTTAGAGATTTTGGTAGTTTTTTGGCATCAAGAATGATTGTACAAATAAGAATTCCCATTTCAATAGGAGTCTCCTTTTGCTAAGGGAGCATCAGAAGGTTAATACACCGGACGAATAAAATTTCTGATCTTTATCTCAGTTCCAGAGAATACTGTATTCTACAGATGTGAGCTATTACAGCGCTTTGTCACTTTGATGAGAGGGTCCTAAAAAAGTGACTTATTATTATTATTAGTGGAGATAGCAATGCGATCATTCTCAAGTTGTTCTTTGATAAACCCATGCATTCTCTCTAAATCTTGTTTGATTGTAGGTACCCAGAAGTGATTTGGAATTTGGATAGATTGTCTCAGTTTACTTTTCTGAGGCTTCCTCATATTTCCTAGTTCATGCAGACAGTGCGCCTTTCCCTAACCCTGAGTAAGCTTCTGGGCCCATAAACGGCCCATTTCGTTCCAAAATATTCTAGCGCAACCTGACACCCAAGAAAACCTAGACCCGGCACGTTAGGCTAAGAGTGTTTAGCTTTTCGATACACTCCCTCACTAGTTTTGAGGTTATCTGGTAAGATTTGAGGGCCTGGTTGGCCCGATGTTGAACTCCACACATCTTTCTATGGCAAATATTTCTGTCTGGAAGATAGACTATTTTATGCCCATGCGTTCCAAATATTTAACCCTCTTCTTCCAACTCCGGCACTCCGTTCGGTTAGCGAGCCGTCCTTGTACGAAGTAATCATTCGATGGTTTATTTTGAAGGTTTCAGAAAAAACCCAATTCAGTTTTAAATCTTTTTGTGAGACTTGACTCGGACTTCATAGTATCTCTCGGTATTGCTATTTTGAGGTATCGTTCGGTTAGAGTGTTAAGCTCCTCTGACTCAGATACACCTCGCTCCCGATATTGGTACCGGTCATCCTCAGGATGGCCCTCTTCGCTTTTTATAGCCCTTGTTATGCTGACCCAAGCCAGCCTTTGCAGCATACTAATGGCGCTTTGCTGGAGTGTTTTATCTGTTTGTATTTGATTTACACATAAATTTCCAACTGGTTTATTGAGTGGTTTGATGCTGTTGCTGTGACTGACTACTTAGTTCACTAACTGGTATGATACTAAAGCAAAAATAGCCAAACAACGGACACTGCGTAGAATATCATTATTAAAAAAAAAATAAAAATATTCGCTTGGCGGTACACAAATCAGTTGAACCGAAAAAAAAACACACACACACACATATCAAGACGAAGGACATATGTTGAGGGAGTGGAATAGAGAGTGGTTGAATAGTTATATGGGTGCTCCATGTGAGAGATGTGTTTAAAAAAAAAGTTTGCAAAAAAATTGCTGGAAAATTGCAAAAACCTGCAATCAGTAGGCGGCCAACAACCACACTCGCCTACTTTTGTTTAGAGGCTTGAGCAAATTTTTTGTTGCTAAAGCAACATTTTTTTTAAATGCAAAATAGCAAAGTTCAACAGCGTTGTTGTTGTTGTTACGGTTATTGTTATAGTCATAGCATCGCCTGCTGGTGACACCTTCAAAATGTAGCCTTTGCAGGCAGTAAATTATTTTTGAGCGCCGGTAATGGACCAGCCCCTCCAGAAGCCTGCACCGTTGAGGCAGTCAGTCAGTCAACCAGTCAACCAGTCAGTCATCAGGATAATAATAACAGCAGCCAACAAGGTGCCACATTCCACGTGCATGAACCGCGTCCTGCTGCAGGTTCGCTTCATATGCTGTTTGCCAAGTGGTGGCAACAATGTTGTGACAGTTAAGTTTAGGCCGACTGATATGCAACACACCACGTTGGAAAATACTCGTAAGCAGCCTTTGTTGCATGCTGCTTTGGGTAGACTTGTCGTTCGCTGCTGTTGGTACCTAGCTCGGGTATGGTTCCGTCGTTGCAGCTAAACACATGTCCCTGTGTATTATTTATGCAACTCATGCGAAAATTTACATGTAACAGCAATGAAGTAAGTATGTACATGCCTCAGAGCGTAGTGCACAGTAGTCTCGTTTAAATATTGCTATTTTAGGTGTTTGTATGGAATATTTAGGTCGAATTGTGTAAAATTTATATTGCCTGCAGCAATCTGAATACAAGGTCGAAAATACGAGGCTCGATAGCTTTTACTGGCAACAGTGAAGCAGCATAAAAGCGCACGAGAGTAACACGGTAAGTCGTGGGTAGTTAGAAAAGCTCTCGAAGTGCCAGGTAATAACAAATATATGGTTAAAACTTTTACCAGAACATACTTTCTGAAGATTATCACCTTTACAATAATAAATTACGCTCTGTTTTTAAAGCCTTATGAAACCTTATGAACCATTTAGCTGTTTATGTCCGGATTTAAACTCTCATTCGAAAACTTTTTATTTATCGGACTAGCTTTTTATGGTAAAGAAAACTATCTCATCTTAAACAATCATGAATTTGTTCTGGAGCTGAGCAGTTTTAGAACTCGGTATGTAAGGAACTGCTATCTTTCATGACTTAGTCATTTAAAAACAAAAAAAAAAAACAAGTAAGAAAAGCTAAATTCGGGCGAAAGCGATTTTTATATACCCTCGCGATATTTTTTTTGTATGGTCGGTGCCCATAATATCATTATGTTGCCGTTTCTTTGTTCCAAATCGCTGCTAGTGTTAGACTCAATTTGTTAAAATAAATACTGAAAAACGAATTTTTTTTGCATTTTTCAAAAATTCCGTTATATAGAAGTTGGGCGTGGTTATGGTCCGATTTCAAAAATTTTTGACGGTGATAACAGCGATATCAAGGACAATATGTTCACCAAATTTTGTGACGATAGCTTACATCGTTATTGAGATACGTACAGACGTTTTTTCAAAATTTCATAAAAATCAAGATTCTTAATTAACTATCTCTCTAAATATCAAATTTTAATTAATATGTTCCAATAAAATAGAATAAAGAAAAACGAAATTTTTGCAGTTTTCAAAAATATCCGTTATATGGGAGGTGGGCGAGGTTATGGACCGATTTAAAAAATGTTAAACGATGATAACAGCGATATTGAGGAAAATTTGTTCACCAAATTTTGTGATGATACCATACACCGTTATTGAGATACAGGAATTTATTAATAAGTTTTTGCATTTTCCAAAACTTCCGTTATATGGAAGGGTGGCGTGGTTATGATCCGATTTCAAAACTTTTCTACAATAAAGTTAGCGATATCAGGAAAAATATGTCTACCAAATTTTGTGACGATACCTAACATTGTTATTGACATACGAAAACTTTTTCATAAGTAAGCGTGGCAACGCCCATCTTTTCAAATTTTATAAATACATGATTTCTAAGTTCAAAATCGCTCCAAATACCAAATTTCACTCAATTTGCTGTAATAGATACCGAGAAAACGGAGTTTTTGCATTTTTCATAAACTTCCGTTATATGGGAGGTGGACGAGGTTATTCACCGCTCGTTACCATTTTCAATACCAACCTACGCTGTTCAATGAGCAATCTGTGTACCAAATTTCATTGAGATATCTCAATTTTTACTCAAGTTATTGTAACCACTGACAGACGGACGGACGGAGGACGGACAGACAGTCAAGACCAAATCGATTTCTCTTTTCATTCTCATCATTTTAGTATATATATGTCTATATCTATCTATATTATTTTTTGCTGTTAGAAACAACCGTTATGCGAACAAAGTTATAATACCCTTGTGTATAAGTACGCTCGGGTATAAAGAACCCTGCATCATGCAAAAACACTCCTTTCGTCAGTTCGGCGGGTATGGAGAATAACCGTTGGGATGAATTGTTTATATTATTTTACACTTATTCGTTGTACCATAGTGAAATATTTCGCTGAACCTTTTCAAATTAACTCGCCGCCTGCTTAATAGTTTAGCTAGTAACCGTTCGTTTCAAGACTGGTCGTTCGGGTTCATCATTTCCTCCATTCAATATTTTCCATATTGTCAGCAATAAGTGAACGCTTCGCTGTTGTTTAGTATCCTAAGCTCTGCTCTCAAATGCAAACAATATGGTTCCTTAGATACTGGAAGTAGTCCTTCCGCATTTCACATTACGATTTAATTTACTTTTACGGGATAGGGAACATTGGACATTAATTACAAGTATATTATAATCCGCACCCGTTAGAAGATGCTGGACTGGAGATATGTGTTTGCCTATTTAAATCATTAAACAAATGATAATTTTTGAGGCACCGCGGAGCAGGTAGCCGGTGTTAGCTAATCTTCTTCGATATTTATAGAACGGTACGTTATTTCTTAAAATTATGTTAAAAACCTAATGAACGGATTGCCAAAGTTTTTTCTTAGTAATATAATGGCAGCATATGCATTATTCATAGGTTCATGGTGCGATTAGTATTGATAACTATTTAGAAAATCTGTGGTCTTGAACCGATTTTGAAAAAATCACAACATTTACTCCGCGTTTTACGATATACAAATTAGTCAGAAAAACCGTACTAATAGGTCGACTTCAATAATACCAGCAAGCTATGATGCAGGTGCGATTAGAAATTTTTTTTGCCCGGCTGCCGCTATAGTTGAAATATTCAGAAGATCCATAATGATAGTTTGATTTAAATTGAAAGCGTTTACTGCAATCGTAAAAAAGTAAATTAAAATCTATACTGAATATAGTATAATGAGAAATAAGCTTACTAGAAATAAGTCCTTTAAATGGTTTTGTAATTTCAGCGAACGAATTGTAGCAGTTCCACATATTGACACAATTTATTTATCCCCAATTATTTAAAATTATTTTTCATTTGAAATAAGCTTCATACTCTAACAAAACCAATAAAAACCAATTTAGTTAACTTTTTATAAAATGTACAATGATTTAACAAAATTTCGAACTAAAAACAAAAAAGGATTTGAAGAGTTTTTTTTGAGTATGCCTTTTTTGGCTCATTCAATTTTCGTGTCAGAAAGTGCATCTTTCAAGTGTCTACAAGCTGACTGATTTTTGACATTTTTTTTACTGGCAGTTTCCTCCATACAACGCAAAACCGCGACTATTTTTTATATGGAAAAAAAATGCAAAATAGCATTAGTAAAAAAAATTTCTAAAATCACTGATACTTTGTAGCCACTAGAAATTTTGCGCTTTGTTGTACTAAAGTTGAATAAGCTACAAAACTGCGTACTCAGAATAATTCTTAATATACTTTTTAAAAAGTTCGAGATTTTAATGAAATTTTGTTAAAATATTGTTCATTTTGTATTCTATTAAGTGAAGGTTTTTTTTTTATAGTTTTTGTTTGTGGATGAACTGAATTTTAAATGAAAAATAAATGTGAATAATTGGAATAAAAATAAATTGTACAAATGTGTTAATATCTGTCAGTGGTATAATTCTTTCGTTTACGCTTGTAGGAATTTCCAGAAAATTCATATTTAATGTTCGACTTTGTTCAAATGTAACAGTCGCGAGTACTCAGTAAGTACATAAGTAAAAAAAATTAATCAGTTAAATCCAGCTCATGTAATAATGTGAAAATATGTTTATTTTCTCATGCGAATCAAACCACTGTGCCCGCACGGAGTCAAGCCTTTGTCTAGAGCGCTCATATAGTAGATACATATTCGTATGTAAATATATATTTGCAAGTAAACATACATATGTAATCGTACAAGTACATTGTGTTTTTTTTTGAAAATAGTTTTTATTCCGTTAGTGTTGTTAAATATCTGGAGTGGAAACGATGTGGCCTACACAACACCTGCGCAGTCTTCTAGTTTTTATCAATGGAATTTAAAATACAGGCAAGCAATTACAAATATACATAAATACCTGTTTATATATGAACTTACATGCCTATTTATACACCTACAAGCCCTTGTAAAATATATGTATGAAGTAAAAAAAATTATATAAATAAATGTGTAAATGTGTTATTTCTAGCAAAATTAGCGTAACTTCTATTCACTTTTTTGTTGATTTCCTTATATTTTTGGAAAGCTAATGAATATTTAATTTACTCTATTACACACAAACGTACGTACAGCAACTTGTCTTGGCAATTTATAAAAAAAAAAAAAAATTAATGCAGAGGCGTGTGTTACTTAAAAAAAATCTAAATGGATTTAATGCGTTTTTACTTTAATTAAATTTGTGTTATAAATATACTTGTACCCTTTTTATACATTTCTTCGTATATCAAATTTTTTTTTCTTCAACATAATCATCAATGCTGCCAGCCACACATTCGCACTTCGAGCGGAAACTGCCTTTAATTTGCGGTATTAGCATTCTATTAGATTATTCCTGTTTATATGGGTGTCAGTTTTTGTATCTGTGTGTGTGCGCATTAGCGTAGCTGGAAGTTGGTACTAACCTTTACTATGCATTTTTTGTTTTTCATATAGCTCACATTTGCGCATAATAAATAGTTGCGATTTCCACAAGCTACATAAATACGCAATTAGCGCTAAATATTTGCAGACTTTATTTATATATACCTGCATTCTGTTAAAATTCAGTTTTGGTAAGCTGAAATTTTGCTGTATTTGCAAAATAATTAATTTGTGGTTATCGTTAATTTGCTTAACAGTGCAAAAAATTGTTGGATTGTGGTTATCGAGGTAAGCATAATTTGTTTGTGGAGACAAAAAAATTTAAAAATTTTGTTAAGCCATAGCGTCAAGAAAAGATAAAACTAAAATATAAATATCAGAGGCCGAAAACAATGATTTTTTTTTCAAATTCAAAAGGTTCCTCTAATTGCAACGAACTTTGACACTGAAGATGGCACAACGCCGAAACCGGTTTGTCTCTAAACCAAACTTGACAAGGGATGACGGAAAATCGTTCCAACAAATATCAATAAGTAATGTTTTTTTCTGATCAATAAACATAATCTCACAAAATAAGCAGTATTTCTGAGCAAACAAATTATCATGCGAAAAACGAGTTTTATTTCTGATCAAAAACATTTTGATCGATATAAATATTTATTTTTGAACAAAACAATAAAAATAAAAAATATTATTATATTTGATTGGTATTTTAAAAATGTTGATTAAATAAAAATTTTAAAATTAAAATTTTTTTTAGTTAGATAGAAACAAAAAAAAATTACAAGGAATCTTTCAAATAATGCTTTTGTTTCGGCAGAGACGAACTGTTCAATTCCGTCATGGAATATTTCAACGATTTCTCTATCATTTATTGTAGCTCGCTTTGTGTTTTGCTCTTGTTCAAAATCATTTTCCAAAGCCGCCACCATTTTTTGTTTTGAAAAAAGGGATACGTTGCTGTCAAAAAATGCAAGACCAACCGCCTCAGGACTTAAATACCACAAGTGGTTCCTGAACTTTTTAAGAGCAACATAAGATATAGCAGCATCAATTTTTTTGAAGTTTTCAAGTTTTTGTAAAAATAAAAAATCTTGATATGGCGCTTTAATGGCCAAAGGAGCAGAAAACCACGCTTCGACATAGACTTCAGCAATAAAAACACAGGCTGTTTGGATGTGTCTTTTCTGGTTTTTGACCCAGGAAGAGCAAAGTGAGTTCCAAGAATTCTTTATAGTCTTCCCTGGGTTGTTTTTCTTCCAAGATATTATTTACTGCACCGATAATGCGAACAGCAGACTCTTTCATGTACGTCTTGACAGTTGGATCGTTGATGCCATACTCATAGTTTTTAGCATCAATCTTAGCCCAAGCATTTTTAAATTTCTCAAACATTTTAACGTTTGGACTTCCATAACAGCTTATTTTTTCTTCGAAAACGCATCTTAAAACAATCTCGTATATATGATGACGGCATGGTAACCATAAAAGTTGTCTTTGTAAATTATTTTCAATTAATGTACAGGTACCATTGAAACGCCCAGTATTGACCGCTGTTGTATCAAACACTAAAGCTTTGATGTGATTTTGCAGACCATATTCATAAATAGCATCGCATACAGCGGATGCCTGTTCTTTTCCAGTACCGGAATCAAGTGCAGGTATTTCAAGAAGCTGTTCAACTTTACCGCTCGATATTATTATAGGCAACCTATCAACTTTATCATTTCCCGTCAGCGCCGGCAAAAGTTTACCATCCCAATGAAGGCAGATAGCGTCGAGCTCATTTAATTTTAATTTATTTTTTAATGCTGAAATTCTTTCTTCACGGATTTGTTCCCTTTCCTGGTGTACAGACGTTCGGTTTAAAATATAATCTTCAACATTATTACCCAGAGCTTCAACGACTGCGCTTATTAGATGAACCGCATGTCTGTCACTGATTTTACAGACATCGAGTGCGGCCGCCAGTTTTGGTGTTAGTATTTTATTTGTTCCCCTACATTTTTTGGCTGGAGGTTGACTACAACGTGGGTCACATTCCATATCTGGAAAACTGTTATCATTCTCTGAAGATTCAGATGACAGCAACTCTGCAGTTTCATCTAATAAAAACGACTTAATTTAAAGAAAATAAAAAATAAACAATAACATACAACGAACCAATTAATGCAATTTCACGATTATTCCGCTCCACTTGTTGTAATAAATTGTTGTTGCGTTCTTCAAGTCGGCTCTCTCGGCGTACTTCTTCGTAATCGATACCATACATAAAGCCTGGGCGCCCCGTTTTTCGTTGACTTATCAAGAAATCAATATCTTCTTGATTCGACATTATTTTTAATGCACTTGCATGCGCCACGTCAAAAAGCATATCCAATTTTTCTTTCCACGTGTTTACTTTGCTCTTATGGAAATTAGAAGTCTTCTTTGAATCTCTTTGAAAGCTTTGCCATTCTTTATACAATTTCTCTACATTTGTAATGCAGTGTTGTTTATCCTTGACCGGAATGCGGGCTTTTTCCCAGAACACGAATAGTTCTTTTACAACTAAATCTGAACTTTCCCGTAAATTTTTTTTTACTACACGTAAATTGAAAAACAAAACTTTCAACACTTCTATATTGGAGGGTAGTTTACTTCCCGTTAATGAGTTGGTACAATAACCAATTAAATATATGCGTTCACGTAAATTTCTAGCAGACATTTTTGACTTTTCACATTCAAATATTCACTTCGAATGATTTTTTTGCAAATTTAATGCTATTAAAAAATGTTTGCGGCTGCTGCATATAACTGTAAAATAAGAATCTATTTTCCGAGAAACATTGGTGCTGATTTTTTGTCGGTAGCTTACGCAAGCATTGAGAATAATATTGTTGAGGTTGTAACGGGAATATTCTCGGTCACAATTGTCAATATTATAGATCGCTTCAGCATACAGGCAAAAAAAAATTTGAAGCAAACTTTTAAAGACAATTCTTACACTTGAAAACAAAAGTAAACAAAAAAAGTCTGAAGTTCGGACTAGCGAGGTCTTACTGTATATAATTGTTGAAGCTACTCTTACGTAAATCATAAGGAATTTTCTATATGAATCTTTAATTAAATAAATCTGAACAAAATCCAAAATTTGAATCATATAAGTAATTTTATTTAAGTATAATAAATCGACATTGAGGCGTACTTTTTCTCCTATATTTAAGTTTTTTTCATTAAATATTAACATTAGACAAAAATGTTATTGACAGATGTTATTGTAGACATATTAATGAACATCTTTCGCCAGTAATGTTTAAAAAAAAAAAACACAGAGAAAGTTACAAGCAGTCAAAGTAAGAATTTGCGTGAAAAAACGTATTTTGTGTAACTTTGGGGGGCCGACGCGCCCCCTAATCCTCTTCCTACGACCTTGAAATTTTACTAGAATTTTTTTAAAATAAAACTACACACAAAAAAATACTGAGACCAAAGAAAATATCACTTTCGAAATTAACTGTCACCCTAATACACACGCACACATACAGACATACGGGCATACTATCATGTAAAGCGTTAAATAAATAATTTTAGATGCTTACGAGTACATACTTATATACATTCATAAACATTTTTGAGCGCTATCTGATGTGCAGTTAGTTCTTGGTTAGCAAAATCAGGGTTGCCATACTGCGTATTATTACGAGTGTTGCCGACTATTAGCGGAACAGTAGCTGTTGGAGAAAATTGTTTGTTAAAAAAAAAATTAAAGTGGCAAACCAAAAAAACGCAAAAAGCTGTTGGCAAATATTATCATAATAATTCAAATAAATTTGCAAATGTTTTGTTGCTACATTTTTGTATGAGTTAGGGTAGGAAGAAATATTATATAATGTTATGAATGCTTATGAGATAGTGCAACTACTAAAGTATGTGCGGTGACGTTATAAACTTTATTTTGAAGTAAAGACAAAAAATCATACGAAAAATTTGACCACGTGCTCACTAAATACTAAAAACTGTCAATGATTGAAGGCTAGCTAACGATTATTTTATGAGATCACAATTATGGAAGAATGGGGCTTTGAAAAAGTTCACAAAAAAAACTGAAAAAATTGCAACTAACTCTTTGACTGGCCTCTAGCTCAATAGATGATTGCCATTGCTCGATATATGATCATATGTAAATACAAGGTCACCGTATACTGACAAAATTTTGATTACTTATTTTTCTTTTATCTATACTTAAAAATATGGTTTAAAACAAAAATATAGTTATTTATTTTTAAAATAAAAAAATTTTTTTTTAATTTTTGAGTTGGTTGTTCTGTAGCAAATTCAATTTTTGTATCTTATTTTTTTAAAAAGATTTTTGAGTAAGTATACAGTTCTACAGCAAATTAAAATTATCTTTCAAACAAAACAAATCACATTTTTTTTAATTTCCAAAAATTTTTTTTAATTGTTAAGTATGTATGTAGTTCTGTAGAAAATTGAATTTTGGGCAAGCAGCAGCAAGTTTGAAGAGACTTGAATTACCGGTGATTTACCAATTTTTTCTCTTAATGTTTTCCATACAAAAACATTTTTGGGTCTGCGTTAAAAAACTCCCAAAATGCAACGATAGTTTATTGCTCTTGGCATTTCCAAAAAAAAAAAAAATATCTTAAAATTCTTGAAAAAAATTTCAATAAAACCGTTTCCAAGAAATTATTAAAAATTTATTGAGCACGAGGCCAGTTTATGAAAGATTTAATTTGGAAAAAAACAACAACTGGTTTCGGAGATCACCACATCTTCTAATCAGACTTCTTTTTATTTTATTTTTTATTATTCATCACCACTTGCCAGGTTTGAACAAATGAATCTCGGGTTGAGAGCCAACATGCTACATATATGCTGTGGATGGATGTGGCGAGTGAATGTGGTGATCTCCAAAATATATGCTATAGCTTCTACCACTAAAACTGTTGTTGTTCTTTTTTTTCAAATAATATCTTTCAGAAAGTTGCACGATTATGAATTTTATCGAAGTTCAAATTTTTATTAAACGTTTTATTTCATCCATTGGTGTAATATCAGTTCTCAATTCCGAATATATACAAACTTAGTACATGTACATGTATGCATGTACATATGTATGAAGTATATATTTTGATGTCCGACAGTTTTTTATAATGGATATCAATTAGGGGGTTTTTGGTAAAAAAAAAAACAAATAAATATATATGAAATATTTTACATTAAATAAAATATGGCACACATTATTCCATACATCCTTACATTCTTTTTTTTGCGCAAATGAAATTTTAATATACATTAATATATATAAATTTTTACATCAATGCTGTAAGTAACTACTTATTGAATTCACTTACCAATTTTAGTCAATCAATGAATGTAGCTGATGATGCCTATATAACTACATACATATATAGCACGAACCGAGCCGACTGCATTCAAACACATATTCGCGCATTCATTCACACAATTGTGCGCATTCGCGTGCCACTCTGCGCCACTTTCCTTCTTATTGAAACTGATTTTAAATATTAACACTGATCATTAAGAGCCTTGATAAATATCAGTAACCCATGCCATTGCTTAAAGCCGGTAAACAATTTGGGCGGAGATGAGCTCTTTTAGCATAAAACAAAGAAATTGAATTAAAAAATGTATCACATATTTCCCTAAAAATATAATATTTTATTTAAATATTCAAATACATTAGTGACGACGTATAAAAAAGGATATAATCGAACCGGAACAAGACTATTTGCAAAATATTGAGAGAAAAAAATATCAATAATAAGTTATTGTTGACATACGATCCCAATTTCTGGAAAAAGTGGTCGAAAATTGGGCCTCTCGGCTGGAATTTATTATAGTCGAATCATTTTTAAAACATAATATTCATCTAAACGCGCAAATGCATCGCAACTGCGTAAACCTCGCAAACGTTTATATTTTTTTTATGAAAAACCGGTTAGTTTGCGCGGTTTACGCAGTTGCGAGGCATTTGCGCGTTTAGATGAATACCCATAATGACAAACTCTTATCTTTATAATGAAGCTTAATTTTTGGCCATAATAATAATAATTTTTGGCGCTTACACTATTTAGCTCAGTATTTGGCCGAGCTTCTCCTACCATTTGTAGTGTGCGTCTTTATATTATACCACAAATGGTGGGACCTACAGTTTTGTGCCGACTCCGAACGGCAGATGTATGTATTTAATGAGAAGCTTTTTCATCGCAGAAATACCCTGGGAGGTTTGCCATTGCCTGCCGAGGGTTGACCGCTATTAGAAAAAACTTTTTCTATGATTAAGATTTTGCTTGCCCTGACTGAGATTCGAACCTCGAATCTACCGGCATATCGAGTTACAGCACGCACCGCTACCAACTTGACCACAGCGGCCACAGACCAGAGCTGTAAAAAATTGCATTCAAATTGGATTGCAATCGCATATTACACCAAATATTGCATTCTTTTTTAATTGCAATTAACATTGCTTGCTTATATTTTGATTGCCAAAATCAAAATTTTGCAATCATTTACAAGAAATTGATTGCAGTTAATTTTTGATTGCAATCATTATTGTATCAAAATTGCTAATTGGAGTCTGCCTCAATCAACACTTTTTATAAGTTGTTTTAGAAAATTTATTTTAATAAGTAAACTTATTAGCTACAACGAATGAGTTTAGTAACTTATCTCCTTTTTCAATAAAAAAGCAAAAAGTTTTAGCTTAAAAAACTATTGGCTTTCAGCAATAGTAATTTCTCGAAATTACTATCAGAATGCGATCCACGTCGTGAAGAATTTAGTAGGCCAGCGAACGAAAACAGACGTTCTACTGAACGATTGAGGGAGTCCGCCAACCCAGTGGGGTGTAGCTAGCCACTACAACAACAACAACAACAACAGACGTTCTACTGCAGCAGAAGAGGGCAATGGTGCATTATATTTAATAAACATAGACTTCAGTCGCGCGTATTTATTTAACATCGTAAAAGATGTATTCGAATCTGCTAAATAAGCACAAAACTCTGTGTCACGATATGTGTCTGCTACCAAAGCGCTCGACGTTAAAGTAGCTGAAAAATGTGAAACTTTATTTGAATTATCCATTTTATAAATTTTGGTTTTTCGTATTACCTTCAAAATCAAAAATTGTGTAGTTTCGTCTTCGATGACGGGCTGCAATGTGCAATCAACGCCGTTTTCTCTAGCTACAGCATCTTTTACTAACTGTATAACTTCGTTAACTTTTATCTCACCAAAGCTAGGGTTCAAAGCTGATATCCACATTATTTTCGCTTGTGGACAAAGTACTGATGCTATGATGGCATCATGCACACTCTCAGTCAAGGTAAAATAATTCGAAAACCTATTCTCCAGGGCCCTCATTACAGACGTAGCCAAATCCGCACAACTTTTATTGGCTTCAGTTGCTATGATATGCGCGTACTTAGCGCGTGTTCTGGCTAAGGTCGGGAGGAGAAATCCATAAACCATACCTTGACTTCTTTGCAGAAAGTCAATGGCTTCTGCAATCGGGTTTAACAAATCAAGATATTCTTGCAAGTAATTAAATTCTGACTCGGTAAATAATTCTTCGTGAAATATCTGCATCACGTCATTCACCTTAAATTTATGTTTAAGAACGTCCTTTATTGAATCGTGCATGGAGTTCCATCTTGTAGCCACAGGATATTTCAATTGGCATCCTACTACATCCCTTAACTTTTCCGATGTACTAGGCCTATTTACTTTTTTCCATAGCCGAGAGCATTTCTGCATTATCTAGAAAAATGGATTGCCATCAATGCGTGGAGACGTATAACTGTAACCTAATTCCAAAGTGATACTATAAACAGTACATCGTCAATGCATAACAACAATGAAGTGTTTCAAGACTTATTGTGTTTTGTGAATGAAAAGTTTTTTTTCAGCAGCAACCACTTTTTGCCAGCAGATGTCAAGCTTAAGCTTGTAAATCAAATAAGATGACTTCATAGCAAAAATTGTATAACGTAATAACCGTAAATAAATTATTGCATTTTTGAGATTGCAATAAACATGTTTGATTGAATCAGTGATTTGATTGCAATAGCAATCATTGCAATCAAAGCTTCTTACAATCAAAGTGATTGCAATCATGATTTATAAATGATTGCAGATTGTAATTTTTTTCAATCACAGAAAAGCAATAAATTTTAATTTGCAATCGTCCTAGTAGTTCAATCATTGATTGCTAAAAAAGTTGATTGCAAATTTTTACAGCTCTGCCACAGACCATAGGTATATTGAGTTTATTTTAGATGAAAATCGCCCAGTTAGCAAACCATTTAGAAATCTTAGAAGGATAGGGTGAGATATCTACTGTAGAAAACTGCAGGAAAAGCTATCTGAGGCCCCAGATGAGGCCTTGGTTCTGTATGAATATTCCATCGACTGCATGGTGGAGAAGTTCACCTCGGCATGCAATAGTGCAATCAAAAGCTCGTACACGCTCAGCAGAAATGCACGAAGTTCAAAGCCGGGCTGGTGGACGATGGAGTTGTCCGAACTAAGGGCGTCGAGTATACGCCTCTTTAACAAGGCTAGGAAGAAATATCTTCAACCGGACTGTGAACTCTATAAAGAGGGTCTCTGAATATATAAATATGAAATTAGAAAGTCCCAGCGTCTGTCATGGAGAAATTTCTGCGAAACCGTGAAAGGCTGCCATGAAGCCCCGCGCATCAGACGCATTATCTCGAATAATCCTGTTCCTTTGGGATACCTGAGGGCTGAGTCGGGAGAATGGGCGACAAGTAGTGAGGAATCCCTTAAGCTGCTTTTGGGTGCTCATTTTCCCGAAAACCCCGGACCGAGTATAGCCACTGACTGTCTCGGCTGTGGCTTAGTGTCCTCCAGTAAATTACTGGAGGGGCGTCGTCTGCTCTGGGCTCTTAACTCTTTCAAACCCTTCAAGTCACCGGGACCGGACGGTATAATACACGCGCAACTGCAGAGATCGAAAGACGTTCCCTCTCAAGACAAGGGGTATGTCCCGAGGGCATGGAGACAGGCAAAGGGGACATTCATCCCCAAGGCGGGGAAAAGCTCCCACGTGTCGCCAAGGGATTTCAGGCCAATCAGCCTCTCGTCATTCTTTCTGAAGACCTTAGAGAGGCTGATTGACCTATATATAAGAAATAGAATTCCACGCAAGCGACTTAGTTTCTCTTAGCATGCCTACACGAAGGGCAGACCCGTAGAATCTGCTCTGCATAACGCGGTTAAAATCATCGAAGAGTCTTTCGAGCACAAATAATACGCAGTGGGTGTTTTCATCGACATTGAGGGGGCGTCCAACAATGTTCTTCCAAACGCAGAGGCACCCCACAAGGAGGGGTTCTTTCACCCTTCCTTTGGAATATTGTCTTAAACGAGGTTCTAGAGAAACTGGAGGGGAGGGGTTGCCGGTTGGTTGCCTATGCGGACGACGTGGCACTCATAGTCAGGGGAAAGTTCCTGAACTCGCTTTGTGATCTCATGCAAGGTTATCTAAATTTAGTTACAATTTGGTGCGCTAGCTCTGGGCTAGCTATAAACCCTAACAAGACGGAGCTGATCTTGTTTTCTAGGAAATATAGGGTGCCAGAGGCCCAGTTACCCTCGATCGCTGGCACTCCTCTTGTGCTTTCTGACAGATTCAGGTACTTGGGGGTCATTCTAGACAGGAAACTTAACTGGAGGCTGAACATCTTAGATAGGGTGAAGAAAGTGTCGGTCGCTTTATACTGCTGTAGGAGTGCCATCGTGAAGAGATGGGGTCTGTCTTCCAGAGTTGTCCTCTGGATGTATGAAACTTTTATTAAACCCATTATGCTCTATGGTGTTTTTATCTGGCTGATTGGACTCAGCGGGGCACTTCGCACCACCCCCACGCTTGCTCTAAATGTGATGCTTGGCATCATTCCTGTAGATTTGGCGGGCAGAGTTGCCGCCGCCCGCTCCTCCATCAGACTGCAAAGCGCCGGGTTCTCCCTGACCCCGGAGTACGGGCACTCAGGGATCCTTAAATACTTCATCCCCGGGGATGTCGATCAGTGTGTACCGAAGATTGCCCGAAGAGGATCCTTCCAATCAAGGGAGGAGTGGGAGGGAGATGACCTCTGGTGCAAAGGCGCAGTGAACATGTTCTCGGATGGATCGAAGCTGGAGGGAAGCGTTGAAGGGGGCGTCTTTTGCAAGGAAATGTCGCTCCATAGTAAGTTTAGACTACCGGATTTCTGCAGCATTTTTCAAGCTCAAATACCTGCCATCAAGGAAGCAGTAGACCACTAGCGTTGCAGCACTACTAATACACAGAAGGTGTATTATCGGCCGCCTCGGAAATGTTCCGTATTCGAGTGATTTGGGTCCAGGTCACAGCGACTTTGCGGGAAACTGCCACGCCGACGAACTAGCTCGCCAGGGCACTTCAGAAGAAATCACTCCAGGAATTTAGGTAACTACGAGTACTGCTGCCCAAAGTGAATACTCTTGCATTTAACTCTTTACAATTTTGTATAAATAAAATTCGTTATTATTAAAACATTCTGCATGACAATGACCATTTTACCAGTGTCATTACAGCTCCATAATTTATATTTAAATTTAACCAAATCACCACACACCATTTTAATTGAAATACATTATCCGACAAATACTTATACAAATGTGAATATAATTAAGATGAATGGAAATTTTGCAAATTTATTAAAATTGTTGGTGGCTAAGCTAACTAACAAAAAACACTGATTTCACTTTCATTTAGTTGGTGCTATTATGATTTCCTATTCATTTATTTTACAATGCCTTTATGTAAACACTCGTTTGTATTTATGTATAAAGTGCACACACAGGCAAGTGAACGAGCGTATTTGCATAGATAAAACAATATATTAATAGTTTTATATAATTTTAAATGATTTTTGTTGGCGCTTCTTGCTTCCAACTTTAATTTGATATCATTGTTTAGAGAGTGGTAGGAATTATTTTTGTTTAACTATTTCTGTTTGTTTTGCTGTAACTAACATATGTATGTGTCATTTAGGGCTGTCAATTTTGGGCATTTTGTTGATCCCGGGATTTTCGAGATTTCAAAACGAAATCCCGAAACAATCCCAGGGTCTCGAATTTCATGAAGTTTTGATTCGTAATTTTAAATTTACCAAAAAATGTAACACGTCTGTAATCGCTGTATTATAGAAGTATACAAAATAACATTTATACATATAACAAAGGAGAACGATTTGTTGTAAATCATGTATGTATTTATTGGTATTTTCAAGAAACAAAGGAAATAAACGTAAAATTTGACAAACATTCAAAAAAAATTATATCAACTTCAAGTAGAAATATACATATGTATTTGGTACAGAAGCAAACGCACCAACATGAAGTAAAATTATTTTTAATCAGTGTTTCAGACCAATGTTAAAAATTAACATAGTTTGTTCCATTTAAAATCTGCAGTGGAGAAGCACTACTGCACCTCAACACTTGTTGGTTGGATTGTCGACAATAAGTGAAATGCTCTCTGTAGGACATATCCTTTATCGCCTAATTACAAAAACTATCAATTTCTTTTACCAAGCCTTCAGATAAATTGTATGCCTTTCGATTATTGGACAATTGCGAGCTGCTCGTTAAAACTTGATGCAATTTATCTTTGAAACTTTCTGCCTTATCCACTTATGGCACCTCATTGTTAGCGCTATTAAAATCGCGTTCGTAATGAGGCTCATTTTCTACTCTAGTGGGATATTCTCCAGCTCATTTATAATGGCAAGATTAAAACAAAGCCTTAAGGGAGTTAACAAGCCGTATTATTTGTCGATTGTCTCTGAAGGCTTTGCTTTACCATTGAAAGAGGAATTTTTAAGAATTATACAAAAATTGAATAGACTTATCCCGGGATGTACGGGAGCTAAAAAAGATCGGAATCCCGGGATTGATATGCCTAGTATTATTACATGTTTTTAAAAGGACTTCTGCCATTCGCTACATTGTTGCCACTGTCGATAATAATAATGGTTTTTTGCTAAAATATTCATTTAAACAAATAATCAGTTTTAATTTAAGCAAATATTTATTTGTGTTTGATGCTTTTTGGCAAATTAAGAGGCAAAAGCCACAATTATCGTTTATGTGCTGGTAATTGAGGTGCCCAGATGTCACAAATATGAATTGTGTAAATACAAATATATAAATTTTTATTAGAGTAAAATGTATGCAATTTATTTGTTTGCAAACTTATTCTATGTATAATAACATGCTAATCTATTAAGTGCGGGCGTAATGCATTATTTGTGATTTATCTACAAAATTGCATAATATGTAAAAGCTTAATTGTGAAAACTGAGTATAACAACTTGAGTGTAGAAAGTATTTCATTTGATAAGAGTATTATTATTGTTTTAATGCTAAAGTGAATTCGGATAATATTACGTTCACTCTTGCGTATAAATGTTAATGTAATGCTTGCTTTGCGTATGGTACTTCCCAGTTGCGAAAGTAATCCAAGATTATCAGCAATGACTGGTTTGAGTTAATTTGGAAGTGTTGATGAAAACCCATTTTTGTAAGGAAGTCATGTCAGACTTCATTTCACAACTGGTGTCTTTGAAATCAAAGACTTTATAATGGCAAGTTATGTTATCTAAATCTCAACAAATAAGGAATAATATAAAATTTTCTCTGTCATCATGTTAAGTTTTTTTCTAGTTTAATGATTAAATGTGTAAAGTCTTCGAAGATACAAAGAAATGTTAAATTTTTAGTAACTAGATAATGCTAATGAAGCCTATGAAAAATACAGTCCCTAGCAAACACAGTCTCTAACGTTAGAAGAAAATATCGATTTAACATTAGAAATTGAATACAGTTTTCTAATCTTTCTCGAATCAAAGCAGAGCTTAGATACCAACATTAAAGTTTGATTATAGAATGATTACAGAAACACTCGTGTGAAACAAAAATATGAATAATTTTACTTTAATATATTTTGACACACAAAGGAAAATTTAAAAAAAATGAGAACAAAGTATTTTAATTTTAAAAAATTTTCATTTAGATAACTATTATTATAGTACCGTTTTTATAGAAAATTTTTTAATAGTTTTCCAATGTTCTATGTACATTATAAAAATATATTAGAGTTCGACTCGTTCTGCAATCATTCTTTAGCTTAAATGTTTGCTGGGCGAAACTTATTTAAAAAATTTCTCGAAATTTGTAACTGCTTAGGAAAATATATAAAATATCTATTATATAAAACAAATATTTTCAAGTAATGACTGCAGAAGTTGTCACGATGAAAGCACGGAAGAAAGGAATTTGCACCATCAGCGTCAGTGTCCTGCTCTATTTCGTAGAAGATTCTTTACTCTGGGTAGACAATTTTTCAATAACCAGGCAGAACTCAGGGTATTGGAAATCAGAGATCTTCTTAAGTTTTTTCAATTTTTGAGATTTCGACATCAGCTGGCACAAAGTAAGCAAACACATTTTTAGCAAATGAATTTTTTTATAGCGCTATTTTTCATTTAATAATCAAAATTCATTTTCATGCTAGTGCGGGAATAAGGGTTTTCAATGAAGAAAGGCGGCAAAAATTAGCATCAGTTTAAATGCAGTGGACAACTTTAAGATATGCCTTTAATGCTTTTGAATCCGATGACACTTTGTATGAAAAAGTTTCGTTTGTTGAAACACATATTTAATTTGACCAATTTTAAATTACAGATTTGACAAAATTTTTCGATTAAATAATCAACATTTATAAATGTGGTTACAGTACTAAAAGATGACGCCTCAAGTGTTCCGAGACCGTCGTCAATGAATAAGATCCATAAACTGGCTTCGGTGCTAAAATTTGTGCGGAAGGTGGTTACAAGCACCCTATGCCCTCTATGGATTAAACTGAAAATGAGAGACGAGGTCAGACGAAATCCAATAATGGACTTTTATGCCAAATCCAGGTTTGCGGGTGTAATTTTGTGTTTCCCAAAAGTTCTCTACCTCCTCCTTTTGGGATTTACTGTAACCCTGTCCAAATTCTGGATGTTCCTGCAACAATACTAGCAACGGCGCGTATTGCGGGCGCGTCCTTAAAATGTTTAACGTCACATGAAAAACAAAATACAAGAAAATTACTTTAAACAAAAACATTTTTATTAAATTTAATACTCACAATTTCACTATGTTTCTGGTATATTGTAAATTATTAAAATAAAGTGGATATTCCTTCTGAATATTATTATTATAACTTTTCTCCGACACACAATACACGTCGTAACAAATTTATCGAAAAATTTACGAAATGGCGTTACGAATGAGCTCACTGATGTCAATCTACGAATTTTGAATCAGTGATGCCTTTTTCGTAGAATCTAGCGCTTTGCACCTGTAACGTGTTACAGATTATTTTTTCGCTAACTAATTCGTGTGGAATTTTCAACTTTTGCACTAAAAAATCTATAGTGATAATAATCGTTCCGACTTGTATGACGAAATATAATTGAATTTTAATAAATATTTAAATATGTGATAAATTATGAGTTTCCTGCTGATTGACTTTTTAACAGCATTCGCATTTTATGCTGCATATTTTATGCCAAAGTAGACTTAAAAGTAAAAAAGCAACGACGCTGATTACAGCCACTGCTGAATAAAAAATGAGGCAATAAAAACTAATAAAAGCCCACTACAGCAGGAGGCGATTGTAATGCAATGCAGCAGGGGGCGTGGCGTGATGCCGCGTAACGCAGTCGGCGTCACCGCAAAGTTTTGCTTGGTGTAAACGGAAAAACGGAAATGTGGATGCATAAATTTCACACTTTGCGGCTTACAAGTGTCGAGCGTGAAAACGAGTAGTAAAAACAAGAAAAAAAAAACAGTTCAACTGTGGCTGCAGTGTTGGGGCGAAACATTCAAGTAAACTTTTTGGGCGCGTTGCCGTTGGATGAGTTGCAGTGCAGAGGGACGTAAAATTGCGAAAAAATGCGACAGCACACAAACAAACCTTACGAGCAACAAACAAGAAATGCAACAAAAGAGTCAAGCGAGTGAAAAACGAAACATACACAAACAAGCAAGAAGCCAATAAATGTTCATACATATGTACATATGTATGTGTGAGTGTGTTCGTGTTTAAATGCGCCGCGACAACTATGCCGGATGTAAGAGGCCGGGACAGGCATATAATTGATGTGCGGGCAAGATGGCAGTGCGCCAAGATAACAGCCGCCGAAGGCTGCCTCAGCTCACACACACACACACGCATACACACTAGGGTGACAATTAAATGTATGGAGTATTTTTTTTTTCTTTATTGTTTTGGTCTCAGTGTTTTTTTGTGTGTAGTTTTATTTAAAAAAAATTCTAGTAAAATTTCAAGGTCGTAGGAAGAGGATTAGGGGGCGCGTCGGCCCCCCAAAGTTACACAAAATACGTTTTTTCACGCAAATTCTTACTTTGACTGCTTGTAACTTTCTCTGTGTTTTTTTTTTTTAAACATTACTGGCGAAAGATGTTCATTAATATGTCTACAATAACATCTGTCAATAACATTTTTGTCTAATGTTAATATTTAATGAAAAAAACTTAAATATAGGAGAAAAAGTACGCCTCAATGTCGATTTATTATACTTAAATAAAACTACTTATGTATATGATTTCTCTTTTTATTAATATTGTTTAAAGCACTTGAGACAATGTCTTTTTATTACAGTCCGGAAACCGATGGCGGTAATCGCTAACAATTTTTAAAACAAATTGTTTTTGGCGTTCATTTTTGGTAAATAGTTTATTATACTCTTCCATCAATTTAACCCCCCTTTCGGCAGTGTCATTTGTAACATTTAATTTTTTCATCAGTTCAGCCGCTTTACAATAAGATTGGCCCTGCTCCCATTTGTCTGGGTTTAATTTAAAAAAATCAGTATTTATTTGAAATCTTTCAAATAATGCTTTTGTTTCGGCAGAGACGAACTGTTCAATTCCGTCATGGAATATTTCAACGATTTCTCTATCATTTATTGTAGCTCGCTTTGTGTTTTGCTCTTGTTCAAAATCATTTTCCAAAGCCGCCACCATTTTTTGTTTTGAAAAAAGGGATACGTTGCTGTCAAAAAATGCAAGACCAACCGCCTCAGGACTTAAATACCACAAGTGGTTCCTGAACTTTTTAAGAGCAACATAAGATATAGCAGCATCAATTTTTTTGAAGTTTTCAAGTTTTTGTAAAAATAAAAAATCTTGATATGGCGCTTTAATGGCCAAAGGAGCAGAAAACCACGCTTCGACATAGACTTCAGCAATAAAAACACAGGCTGTTTGGATGTGTCTTTTCTGGTTTTTGACCCAGGAAGAGCAAAGTGAGTTCCAAGAATTCTTTATAGTCTTCCCTGGGTTGTTTTTCTTCCAAGATATTATTTACTGCACCGATAATGCGAACAGCAGACTCTTTCATGTACGTCTTGACAGTTGGATCGTTGATGCCATACTCATAGTTTTTAGCATCAATCTTAGCCCAAGCATTTTTAAATTTCTCAAACATTTTAACGTTTGGACTTCCATAACAGCTTATTTTTTCTTCGAAAACGCATCTTAAAACAATCTCGTATATATGATGACGGCATGGTAACCATAAAAGTTGTCTTTGTAAATTATTTTCAATTAATGTACAGGTACCATTGAAACGCCCAGTATTGACCGCTGTTGTATCAAACACTAAAGCTTTGATGTGATTTTGCAGACCATATTCATAAATAGCATCGCATACAGCGGATGCCTGTTCTTTTCCAGTACCGGAATCAAGTGCAGGTATTTCAAGAAGCTGTTCAACTTTACCGCTCGATATTATTATAGGCAACCTATCAACTTTATCATTTCCCGTCAGCGCCGGCAAAAGTTTACCATCCCAATGAAGGCAGATAGCGTCGAGCTCATTTAATTTTAATTTATTTTTTAATGCTGAAATTCTTTCTTCACGGATTTGTTCCCTTTCCTGGTGTACAGACGTTCGGTTTAAAATATAATCTTCAACATTATTACCCAGAGCTTCAACGACTGCGCTTATTAGATGAACCGCATGTCTGTCACTGATTTTACAGACATCGAGTGCGGCCGCCAGTTTTGGTGTTAGTATTTTATTTGTTCCCCTACATTTTTTGGCTGGAGGTTGACTACAACGTGGGTCACATTCCATATCGGGAAAACTGTTATCATTCTCTGAAGATTCAGATGACAGCAACTCTGCAGTTTCATCTAATAAAAACGACTTAATTTAAAGAAAATAAAAAATAAACAATAACATACAACGAACCAATTAATGCAATTTCACGATTATTCCGCTCTACTTGTTGTAATAAATTGTTGTTGCGTTCTTCAAGTCGGCACTTTCGGCGTACTTCTTCGTAATCGATACCATACATAAAGCCTGGGCGCCCCGTTTTTCGTTGACTTATCAAGAAATCAATATCTTCTTGATTCGACATTATTTTTAATGCACTTGCATGCGCCACGTCAAAAAGCATATCCAATTTTTCTTTCCACGTGTTTACTTTGCTCTTATGGAAATTAGAAGTCTTCTTTGAATCTTTTTGAAAGCTTTGCCATTCTTTATACAATTTCTCTACATTTGTAATGCAGTGTTGTTTATCCTTGACCGGAATGCGGGCTTTTTCCCAGAACACGAATAGTTCTTTTACAACTAAATCTGAACTTTCCCGTAAAGTTTTTTTTACTACACGTAAATTGAAAAACAAAACTTTCAACACTTCTATATTGGAGGGTAGTTTACTTCCCGTTAATGAGTTGGTACAATAACCAATTAAATATATGCGTTCACGTAAATTTCTAGCAGACATTTTTGACTTTTCACATTCAAATATTCACTTCGAATGATTTTTTTGCAAATTTAATGCTATTAAAAAATGTTTGCGGCTGCTGCATATAACTGTAAAATAAGAATCTATTTTCCGAGAAACATTGGTGCTGATTTTTTGTCGGTAGCTTACGCAAGCATTGAGAATAATATTGTTGAGGTTGTAACGGGAATATTCTCGGTCACAATTGTCAATATTATAGATCGCTTCAGCATACAGGCAAAAAAAAATTTGAAGCAAACTTTTAAAGACAATTCTTACACTTGAAAACAAAAGTAAACAAAAAAAGTCTGAAGTTCGGACTAGCGAGGTCTTACTGTATATAATTGTTGAAGCTACTCTTACGTAAATCATAAGGAATTTTCTATATGAATCTTTAATTAAATAAATCTGAACAAAATCCAAAATTTGAATCATATAAGTAATTTTATTTAAGTATAATAAATCGACATTGAGGCGTACTTTTTCTCCTATATTTAAGTTTTTTTCATTAAATATTAACATTAGACAAAAATGTTATTGACAGATGTTATTGTAGACATATTAATGAACATCTTTCGCCAGTAATGTTTAAAAAAAAAAACACAGAGAAAGTTACAAGCAGTCAAAGTAAGAATTTGCGTGAAAAAACGTATTTTGTGTAACTTTGGGGGGCCGACGCGCCCCCTAATCCTCTTCCTTGAAATTTTACTAGAATTTTTTTTAAATAAAACTACACACAAAAAAACACTGAGACCAAAACAATAAAGAAAAAAAAAATACTCCATACATTTAATTGTCACCCTAGTGTGCATGTTCCCTACAAGAACATGCTGACAGAATTACCAATACACTCTAACTTATAATATCAGAACTGACTGTCAGATGTCAGATGAACAATAAAATGACTGTCATTTACAGTAGCACACAAGAGACAATCATCATTTAGGAAAATTTTGCATATGAGAGAAAGAAACAAACAAGAAATTCGTAAAAGTTCTGCAAATGCGCGCATTATTTGTGAAAATCTGAAGTGTGAAGTTTAACAAACATTTAAGAGATAAGTTTAAAATTAAAAAAAGAGCTTTTCCAAATGCTTAATATAAAGAAGAGGTTTTGCGAAACCAATTTAAAACATGAAAGGAGCTCAGCGCAAACATGCAGTTGATGGCGTAGCCGGAGTTTGTCCGCCCAGGTTTACTTTTTGCAGGGCGGCCGAAAGACGCTCACTTGCAAAAAATTAGCTCACCAAAAATATGTTCCATTTATTTACCATGCATTTGGTTATTAGCTTGTAGTTTATTAATATAAATTAATTTAAAAAAAAAATAGTTAATCAAATCAAACAAAAAAAGAAATTTCATTTGTTGCAGGTCTAAACGTTAAAACTTAATATTTTCTGTAATGATGGTTTTAAAGTCATCACTGACCCAGTGAGAAGAACTAGAGTGAGCAGTAGAGCTATATGCGTGTCTATTCGGTAATATTGATGTGTTAGAATGAAATGCAAAATCACACGTACACATTTGTTGACATCAGTTTTGACATAGTGGCTCTAAGTAGGGATAGGCAAATGGAAAAAATATAACGATATATATGGTATCGATATTTTTAAACTATATAGAATAATATTGATACATGCATAGTAAAAAATATCCATATTTCCATGTATCGAGTTTTTACCTCAAGGCGCAATTACTCAAAGTATTGTCAAAATATTCTATAGTGAAAAAAATTATATTTATTTGACAGTTTTATTAGTTGTATAAGAGTTACTCCCTAGAATCAAAATGTTTTATACAATGGTTTCACTTTAAAATTTTCAGCAAACCAGTGTTCGTCGAATATAAACATCAGAAGTACACTTTCTTTGATGTGCCCCCTGTTAACCTGCTTCTATTAACCGGCACAGCTAATGAGGAAGCTTGAATAATTTAATTAATTTTAATTAAATATTTTAAAGAAATTTCACAGAGAAACGGTGTGATATGACGAAATTTCACCCAAAACTCTATTGGCTTTGATTTCGTTTTTTTTTTGTGTTCAAAAACTAAAAAGGTATATTACGCACAGTTACGTACAAATCAAATCAAATTGAGCTTTTAGAGAACTTTAAAAATATCGAATTTGATACAAGTTTGATATTCGGAAATAAATATCGAATATCGATACATCGGGATTTTTTTTTTAAATATCGATAATTCGATATATCGATATTTTTTGCCCAAGCCTAGCTCTGAGGAACTGGACACAATTTTTTCAGCCTCGACCGTCAGATGTATGGTCAATTGACTGGCACTGTTCTTGTAGGGAATTTATTTCGAAATTTGTACAATATTTGTTTAATATACAATCGATACTAAAACGAAAACCTTTTATAAAGTCATGTTTCAAACTTTGTGAAAAATGAAAAAAAAATTAACAAATTCTTATCCAAATTTAAACCTTTTTTCTCAGAAGTTTAAGTTTTTATTGGAGTAAAAATTGCAAAAAAAAATGTATCTGAAAGCAGGCACGATTTCGCACATGCAATTTGTATGGATTTTTTTTATCCATTTTTAACCACAGCTTTTTATCACTAATTTCCGGCTAATGTATTTTTTACGATTTTAAGTGTGTGCCGGGATCAAGCGTGTATACACATACATACATATATAGTACATATTCATATATGTATGAACATATGTACATATGTATGCACATAATAGGTATTCTTATATTTATAAAAGAATGCAAAGAGATAGGAAAACAAAACGTACATATACACGTAGAGACAAAACACATTCACTTATGCACAAGAACGATAGAATACAAGATTGCGCCTTCCCGACGAAAAATGATGTGAAGCAAAATGCGTGCAACGTCACGAACACGGTTTTTCTGAGAATCGAAAGAAATTGTAAACAAAAATGTGAGGTTAGGTTCTGCTAGGATTTCTAAATTTTAAAGTTTTTACCAATTTCGGCACTTTATGCAACATATTTATATTCAAATAACTTCATTTATGCACTGTGTTTGATTGGATGCTTTGAAAAAAACTGCATTGCAGCATTAGGAGACACGAGAAGCTTAACTTGCTACCAAGTGCGCACAGCTACACTTTCACATCACTTTTAGCGAGTTTTATAGCCCCGTATCACTGATAGACTCTGTGATTTAACACTTAACACTGCGCACTTCATGTTTAATAACTTTATTTTAAATAAAATTGCTTTTAAGCATTGAATTTAAGTACAAACAATTGTATGCTTACAAACATACAAACAAAACTAACCGCGTTCTGTGACGTAGCATAAACAGCTGATTCTGTCAAATTTGCTGAGAGCGAATAGCGGTTTGCGGAAGGCGCAACCTCTGTATTTTCTAAATCGTGACTTATGCATATGTTTGTATGTATGTACATCTATATTGTTTGTCTACAATTAACACATAGCAGATTGCAAAAATTGCTTTCTTATTAAAAATAAATGACTTATACCAGTTTTTCAATTATTTTTTTGCCTTAAGAGATATTTTTGTTTGAGTGTACGCGCAAAAAAAAATTAATAATAACGATAATAACAACTAATTTTAATAAATTATTTGCTTAATTTTCTAGAATGGAAGTTCAAACGGTGAACAATCACCTAAATAACTCGCTCATATCACCGCCAGCCTTGTCACATTCACAGCAAGCTCAATTGAATAATAGTATCATTACGCTTAGCCGCAGCAATAGTCCGGCCAGTTCGAATTCGGAGATCGAGAAAGAGTTGCAAGACTTAGATTTGAACAGTTCACTAAATAGTGGCAGTATTAGTTTGGGTGCTGAACTTAATTGCAAATCGAATGGTTCGTTGAGTGGTGCCTCTGCCACAAGCTCAACGACTGGTCTCACCATCTCAATTACCACAGCAGCTGGAGCAGTAACAACGACATCATCCACTGAAGCCTTGGAAAATGGCAATGGTACTGCTGATACAACAAATAGTAGTAATGGCTCTATTGCGGCCGCAGCCACAGCAGCCAGTGTAGTGGCACAGGTTAAGAAACGTATTTCTAGCAGCCGAACACCAACACGCAAAGCGAGACGAATAAAATTTTATCGCAACGGTGATCGATTCTATCCGGGCATTACCATTCCAGTCTCAAATGAACGTTATAGGTCTGCAAATTTATTTCTTCTTTTCGTTTTTGACTTTTTATAAAAAAAAAGAATTTAAATTAAAATGTTTGGCAGTAAAACAACGAATCAACTTCTATTTTATTTTTCCACAGATCTTTTGAGAGCCTTTTCGAAGACTTAACACGTTTACTAGAGGATAATGTTAAAATTCCAGGGGCTGTGCGTACAATTTATACCATGTGTGGGAAAAAGGTAAGTAAATGCTCAGTGTTTTTCAACCCTTTTGCTGTATTATATCACCTTACTTCAACTAGATCTCCACTTTGGACGAACTCGAAGATGGCCAAAGCTATGTTTGTTCCTGTAATAACGAAAATTTCAAAAAAATCGAATACAACCTTACCTCACAACCGCTGGCCAACTTAACACTCTCCAACAAAACAAACAATCGTGTGTCAAAGACCTATCGTCCATCGTCACCACTTAAGAATGGCACAGCTTCGTACAATAATGGTGCCGGCGGTGTAGGTGGAGGTGGCGCAGGCGGCAATGGTATTAATGTCACAACTGGCACCACCAATGGTAGTCCCGTATTGAAATTGAGCGAACTTGATAGTGTTGTACATCCTCGTATTGTGACGCTGATAAGGAATGGCACCAAACCGCGGAGAGTGAGTGATATTTTCGCTAAATGTAAAAATTGTCTTTTTCATCATTGTATTTTTAATATTTTTTTTATAGATTATGCGCTTGCTGTTAAATAAACGAAATAGTCCCAGTTTCGAGCATGTACTTACCGCCATCACGCAAGTGGTACGTCTTGATACTTATGTGCGTAAAGTTTTTACACTCTCTGGCAGTCCAGTTGTACAGCTGGCCGATTTCTTTGGTCCCGACGATATTTTCTTTGCCTATGGCACGGAGCGTGTAAACAATCCAGATGATTTCAAACTTGAACCAGATGAACACAAAGCCATACAGGCGATTCGAAAATCGCTACGTACCGCCGGAACTACTTATAAAGGTCCCAAACCGAAAATGCCAGTAAAGAGTAAAAATTTGAATAGCGCCAAACATCAGCAAAATCATAAACAAGAACCGTGCGATCAGATTGTTGATGAAGATTTGGCGGCGTTAAATGAGAGCGGCATTGATGCAAGCGAATTGCCTAGTGTTATACGTGAACGTTACGCGTTGGGACAGATTATTGGCGATGGTAATTTTGCTGTTGTACTAAAGATTAAAGATCGACAGAGTGGCTTGCCATTTGCGTTGAAAATCATTGATAAAAGCAAATGCAAAGGCAAAGAGCATTATATTGATGCGGAAGTGCGTGTAATGAAGAAGTTGCAACATCCACATATAATATCATTGGGCATGGATGTTGACCAGCAGTCGAATATGTACTTGGTGCTGGAGTACGTAAGTGGTGAGTAGCGAGCGTGGTTTTTGAAAGAAATAAGGTTTTTTTTTTTTTTACAAAATATAGTTTTGTTGATTCGGTTTTTTATTGTATTCCTATTTATATATTTTTCTGCATTTTTTTAAGGTGGTGATCTCTTCGATGCTATTACACGTGTAACACGCTTTTCAGAAAATCAGTCACGTGTCATGATCAAACATTTGTCTTCAGCTATGGCCTATTTACATTCCATGGGTATTGTACATCGTGACATTAAGCCAGAGAATCTATTGGTAAGCTTTTTGTCTAGGCGTTTGTAAAAATAAAAAAATAATAATATCAATTTTAAAATTTTCTGCAGGTTGAGTTGGATGTTAACGGTAGCGTAACTGAATTAAAATTAGCTGATTTTGGTTTGGCCTGCGAAGTGACTGAACCATTGTATGCCGTTTGTGGCACGCCAACTTATGTTGCACCAGAGATACTAATGGAAACTGGCTATGGTTTAAAGGTAAAGGAGCGCTAATTTTTTTTAACATACATATGTACATATACTGGTTGTACCTAAAAGATGTGGGCATACTTAAAGAGGTGGCAGTTAAAAAAACATGCGACCAAGTTCGTACATTTTTATACCCGAGCGTACTTGTGCACAAGGGTATTATAACTTTGTTCGCATAACGGTTGTTTGTAACAGACAAAAAATAATCGATAAAGATATAGACATACATATATATTAGGGTGACAGTTAATTTCGAAAGTGATATTTTCTTTGGTCTCAGTATTTTTTTGTGTGTAGTTTTATTTAAAAAAAATTCTAGTAAAATTTCAAGGTCGTAGGAAGAGGATTTGGGGGCGCGTCGGCCCCCCAAAGTTACACAAAATACGTTTTTTCACGCAAATTCTTACTTTGACTGCTTGTAACTTTCTTTGTGTTTTTTTTTTTTAAACATTACTGGCGAAAGATGTTCATTAATATGTCTACAATAACATCTGTCAATAACATTTTTGTCTAATGTTAATATTTAATGAAAAAAACTTAAATATAGGAGAAAAAGTACGCCTCAATGTCGATTTATTATACTTAAATAAAACTACTTATGTATATGATTTCTCTTTTTATTAATATTGTTTAAAGCACTTGAGACAATGTCTTTTTATTACAGTCCGGAAACCGATGGCGGTAATCGCTAACAATTTTTAAAACAAATTGTTTTTGGCGTTCATTTTTGGTAAATAGTTTATTATACTCTTCCATCAATTTAACCCCCCTTTCGGCAGTGTCATTTGTAACATTTAATTTTTTCATCAGTTCTGCCGCTTTACAATAAGATTGGTCCTGCTCCCATTTGTCTGGGTTTAATTTAAAAAAATCAGTATTTATTTGAAATCTTTCAAATAATGCTTTTGTTTCGGCAGAGACGAACTGTTCAATTCCGTCATGGAATATTTCAACGATTTCTCTATCATTTATTGTAGCTCGCTTTGTGTTTTGCTCTTGTTCAAAATCATTTTCCAAAGCCGCCACCATTTTTTGTTTTGAAAAAAGGGATACGTTGCTGTCAAAAAATGCAAGACCAACCACCTCAGGACTTAAATACCACAAGTGGTTCCTGAACTTTTTAAGAGCAACATAAGATATAGCAGCATCAATTTTTTTGAAGTTTTCAAGTTTTTGTAAAAATAAAAAATCTTGATATGGCGCTTTAATGGCCAAAGGAGCAGAAAACCACGCTTCGACATAGACTTCAGCAATAAAAACACAGGCTGTTTGGATGTGTCTTTTCTGGTTTTTGACCCAGGAAGAGCAAAGTGAGTTCCAAGAATTCTTTATAGTCTTCCCTGGGTTGTTTTTCTTCCAAGATATTATTTACTGCACCGATAATGCGAACAGCAGACTCTTTCATGTACGTCTTGACAGTTGGATCGTTGATGCCATACTCATAGTTTTTAGCATCAATCTTAGCCCAAGCATTTTTAAATTTCTCAAACATTTTAACGTTTGGACTTCCATAACAGCTTATTTTTTCTTCGAAAACGCATCTTAAAACAATCTCGTATATATGATGACGGCATGGTAACCATAAAAGTTGTCTTTGTAAATTATTTTCAATTAATGTACAGGTACCATTGAAACGCCCAGTATTGACCGCTGTTGTATCAAACACTAAAGCTTTGATGTGATTTTGCAGACCATATTCATAAATAGCATCGCATACAGCGGATGCCTGTTCTTTTCCAGTACCGGAATCAAGTGCAGGTATTTCAAGAAGCTGTTCAACTTTACCGCTCGATATTATTATAGGCAACCTATCAACTTTATCATTTCCCGTCAGCGCCGGCAAAAGTTTACCATCCCAATGAAGGCAGATAGCGTCGAGCTCATTTAATTTTAATTTATTTTTTAATGCTGAAATTCTTTCTTCACGGATTTGTTCCCTTTCCTGGTGTACAGACGTTCGGTTTAAAATATAATCTTCAACATTATTACCCAGAGCTTCAACGACTGCGCTTATTAGATGAACCGCATGTCTGTCACTGATTTTACAGACATCGAGTGCGGCCGCCAGTTTTGGTGTTAGTATTTTATTTGTTCCCCTACATTTTTTGGCTGGAGGTTGACTACAACGTGGGTCACATTCCATATCTGGAAAACTGTTATCATTCTCTGAAGATTCAGATGACAGCAACTCTGCAGTTTCATCTAATAAAAACGACTTAATTTAAAGAAAATAAAAAATAAACAATAACATACAACGAACCAATTAATGCAATTTCACGATTATTCCGCTCCACTTGTTGTAATAAATTGTTGTTGCGTTCTTCAAGTCGGCTCTCTCGGCGTACTTCTTCGTAATCGATACCATACATAAAGCCTGGGCGCCCCGTTTTTCGTTGACTTATCAAGAAATCAATATCTTCTTGATTCGACATTATTTTTAATGCACTTGCATGCGCCACGTCAAAAAGCATATCCAATTTTTCTTTCCACGTGTTTACTTTGCTCTTATGGAAATTAGAAGTCTTCTTTGAATCTCTTTGAAAGCTTTGCCATTCTTTATACAATTTCTCTACATTTGTAATGCAGTGTTGTTTATCCTTGACCGGAATGCGGGCTTTTTCCCAGAACACGAATAGTTCTTTTACAACTAAATCTGAACTTTCCCGTAAATTTTTTTTTACTACACGTAAATTGAAAAACAAAACTTTCAACACTTCTATATTGGAGGGTAGTTTACTTCCCGTTAATGAGTTGGTACAATAACCAATTAAATATATGCGTTCACGTAAATTTCTAGCAGACATTTTTGACTTTTCACATTCAAATATTCACTTCGAATGATTTTTTTGCAAATTTAATGCTATTAAAAAATGTTTGCGGCTGCTGCATATAACTGTAAAATAAGAATCTATTTTCCGAGAAACATTGGTGCTGATTTTTTGTCGGTAGCTTACGCAAGCATTGAGAATAATATTGTTGAGGTTGTAACGGGAATATTCTCGGTCACAATTGTCAATATTATAGATCGCTTCAGCATACAGGCAAAAAAAAATTTGAAGCAAACTTTTAAAGACAATTCTTACACTTGAAAACAAAAGTAAACAAAAAAAGTCTGAAGTTCGGACTAGCGAGGTCTTACTGTATATAATTGTTGAAGCTACTCTTACGTAAATCATAAGGAATTTTCTATATGAATCTTTAATTAAATAAATCTGAACAAAATCCAAAATTTGAATCATATAAGTAATTTTATTTAAGTATAATAAATCGACATTGAGGCGTACTTTTTCTCCTATATTTAAGTTTTTTTCATTAAATATTAACATTAGACAAAAATGTTATTGACAGATGTTATTGTAGACATATTAATGAACATCTTTCGCCAGTAATGTTTAAAAAAAAAAAACACAGAGAAAGTTACAAGCAGTCAAAGTAAGAATTTGCGTGAAAAAACGTATTTTGTGTAACTTTGGGGGGCCGACGCGCCCCCTAATCCTCTTCCTACGACCTTGAAATTTTACTAGAATTTTTTTAAAATAAAACTACACACAAAAAAATACTGAGACCAAAGAAAATATCACTTTCGAAATTAACTGTCACCCTAATACACACGCACACATACAGACATACGGGCATACTATCATGTAAAGCGTTAAATAAATAATTTTAGATGCTTACGAGTACATACTTATATACATTCATAAACATTTTTGAGCGCTATCTGATGTGCAGTTAGTTCTTGGTTAGCAAAATCAGGGTTGCCATACTGCGTATTATTACGAGTGTTGCCGACTATTAGCGGAACAGTAGCTGTTGGAGAAAATTGTTTGTTAAAAAAAAAAATTAAAGTGGCAAACCAAAAAAACGCAAAAAGCTGTTGGCAAATATTATCATAATAATTCAAATAAATTTGCAAATGTTTTGTTGCTACATTTTTGTATGAGTTAGGGTAGGAAGAAATATTATATAATGTTATGAATGCTTATGAGATAGTGCAACTACTAAAGTATGTGCGGTGACGTTATAAACTTTATTTTGAAGTAAAGACAAAAAATCATACGAAAAATTTGACCACGTGCTCACTAAATACTAAAAACTGTCAATGATTGAAGGCTAGCTAACGATTATTTTATGAGATCACAATTATGGAAGAATGGGGCTTTGAAAAAGTTCACAAAAAAAACTGAAAAAATTGCAACTAACTCTTTGACTGGCCTCTAGCTCAATAGATGATTGCCATTGCTCGATATATGATCATATGTAAATACAAGGTCACCGTATACTGACAAAATTTTGATTACTTATTTTTCTTTTATCTATACTTAAAAATATGGTTTAAAACAAAAATATAGTTATTTATTTTTAAAATAAAAAAATTTTTTTTTAATTTTTGAGTTGGTTGTTCTGTAGCAAATTCAATTTTTGTATCTTATTTTTTTAAAAAGATTTTTGAGTAAGTATACAGTTCTACAGCAAATTAAAATTATCTTTCAAACAAAACAAATCACATTTTTTTTAATTTCCAAAAATTTTTTTTAATTGTTAAGTATGTATGTAGTTCTGTAGAAAATTGAATTTTGGGCAAGCAGCAGCAAGTTTGAAGAGACTTGAATTACCGGTGATTTACCAATTTTTTCTCTTAATGTTTTCCATACGAAAACATTTTTGGGTCTGCGTTAAAAAACTCCCAAAATGCAACGATAGTTTATTGCTCTTGGCATTTCCAAAAAAAAAAAAAATATCTTAAAATTCTTGAAAAAAATTTCAATAAAACCGTTTCCAAGAAATTATTAAAAATTTATTGAGCACGAGGCCAGTTTATGAAAGATTTAATTTGGAAAAAAACAACAACTGGTTTCGGAGATCACCACATCTTCTAATCAGACTTCTTTTTATTTTATTTTTTATTATTCATCACCACTTGCCAGGTTTGAACAAATGAATCTCGGGTTGAGAGCCAACATGCTACATATATGCTGTGGATGGATGTGGCGAGTGAATGTGGTGATCTCCAAAATATATGCTATAGCTTCTACCACTAAAACTGTTGTTGTTCTTTTTTTTCAAATAATATCTTTCAGAAAGTTGCACGATTATGAATTTTATCGAAGTTCAAATTTTTATTAAACGTTTTATTTCATCCATTGGTGTAATATCAGTTCTCAATTCCGAATATATACAAACTTAGTACATGTACATGTATGCATGTACATATGTATGAAGTATATATTTTGATGTCCGACAGTTTTTTATAATGGATATCAATTAGGGGGTTTTTGGTAAAAAAAAAAACAAATAAATATATATGAAATATTTTACATTAAATAAAATATGGCACACATTATTCCATACATCCTTACATTCTTTTTTTTGCGCAAATGAAATTTTAATATACATTAATATATATAAATTTTTACATCAATGCTGTAAGTAACTACTTATTGAATTCACTTACCAATTTTAGTCAATCAATGAATGTAGCTGATGATGCCTATATAACTACATACATATATAGCACGAACCGAGCCGACTGCATTCAAACACATATTCGCGCATTCATTCACACAATTGTGCGCATTCGCGTGCCACTCTGCGCCACTTTCCTTCTTATTGAAACTGATTTTAAATATTAACACTGATCATTAAGAGCCTTGATAAATATCAGTAACCCATGCCATTGCTTAAAGCCGGTAAACAATTTGGGCGGAGATGAGCTCTTTTAGCATAAAACAAAGAAATTGAATTAAAAAATGTATCACATATTTCCCTAAAAATATAATATTTTATTTAAATATTCAAATACATTAGTGACGACGTATAAAAAAGGATATAATCGAACCGGAACAAGACTATTTGCAAAATATTGAGAGAAAAAAATATCAATAATAAGTTATTGTTGACATACGATCCCAATTTCTGGAAAAAGTGGTCGAAAATTGGGCCTCTCGGCTGGAATTTATTATAGTCGAATCATTTTTAAAACATAATATGGGTATTCATCTAAACGCGCAAATGCATCGCAACTGCGTAAACCTCGCAAACGTTTATATTTTTTTTATGAAAAACCGGTTAGTTTGCGCGGTTTACGCAGTTGCGAGGCATTTGCGCGTTTAGATGAATACCCATAATGACAAACTCTTATCTTTATAATGAAGCTTAATTTTTGGCCATAATAATAATAATTTTTGGCGCTTACACTATTTAGCTCAGTGTTTGGCCGAGCTTATCCTACCATTTGTGGTGTGCGTCTTTATATTATATCACCAATGGAGGGACCTACAGTTTTGTGCCGACTCCGAACGGCAGAGGTATTTAATGAGAAGCTTTTTCATGGCAGAAATACCCTCGAAGGTTTGCCATTGCCTGCCGAGGGGGGACCGCTATTAGAAAAAACTTTTTCTATGATTAAGATTTTGTTTGCCCTGACTGAAATTCGAACCTCGAACTCACCAGTGTATCGAGTTATAGCACGCACCGCTATCAACTCGACCACAGCATTAAATTATACGCGTTTTATGGTATATCTTCTTAAAAACGACATGTACAAAAACACCATATATTTCTTTGTGTACTGACAAAAAAAAAATCCCCACGATTTTCTCTTGTTACTTCTAACTTATGTTTTATTCAAGAAGGGCATATTTAGAATATTACATATTTTCAAGTCTTTTCAGGAAACGCCTTTAAGATTTCAATTTGTTCTTAAACGTATGAAATTGGAGTTGTATGTTCTCTTCTCACATGGAACCTACAAATTATTTTAAAATGATTTTTACAGAATGTTAGGCATTTCTGCATCCTTACCTCTAAAGTCTTATTTATAAGTTGCAACAAAATTTTAGTAACTGAGCGATATTACGCTGGTATTATGATGCCTAAGTTCCATGTGCATAATCTCATAAATTGTAATAGTGATTCATAGTTTTCGGGTGTTGTCGTTATAACTTTTTCACAATTTTATATTTCAACTTTCCACTTAAATAGATGTTAGCATACGGTGCATTTCCACAGACTCGGAAAATTATTTTCAGGTAACAATTTTATACTTAGTGTAACGAGACACAACGACGAATTGTTTAGTATCCACATAATGTCAAAACGAATTATCACTTGTTGGCTCTGCTTTTCATAATTTACTTATAACTTAAAAGAGCCGACTGAACCCAACCGTATCCACATAATGGCGAACGAATTAGTATTAGGCTCTGCTTTTCATTTTTTACTTTTACTTTATTTGCTTATTATATTTGTATGATCATACGACCACTTATTACACGATCCGAGCCGATTGCATTTAAACACATATACGCACATACGTATGTATATACCTTTGTATATATTTACATAATTATACATTAACACTTGCCACAAAGAGCTTAACATAATACACTTTCCCTACTCGCATCGATTGATAGTCCATGCACATCGAACCGATCAGAATTGAACCGTATCCACATAATGGCGACACGAATAAGCACTTGTTGACTTAGCTATTCCTTTTTTCCTCTTAACTTAATTTGCTTTTTTCATTTCTAAACGGATCTGTTTATTAAAATTGAAAAGCACCATGAAAAGCCAAGCACCTATTTTTATTGCAAAACACCTCGCATTACTTTTTTTTAAACACTTTTCCACATATTTTCACATTTACGGAATTGGGAACGGACCTTCTCCAGAATAATGGAACAATATTCTATTCTGTATATTCATTTCTCTCTTAATATTAGCTTACAGTATCGAGGTTTCCAGTATCGTTTCCTCTTAAAAAAAGTTCTTTTCCGATTTCCGTGCAGCCTTCACCAGTATGTTCTCTTACCATATATTCAAATGTGTATGTATCTAAACTTCAGATTATAGTATTATAAGCACACGTAGGTCGATTTGGTTCGACTTAGCCAAATATATAAAATTCAAAAGCAAAAAGAGAGGAAAAGTGGAGATCACTTTCCTTGAAATGCGTAGCTCCAACGTTGAAAGCCCTTCCACCCTGGTATTTGTTATCTCGCGATCGTTTTAGATATTAAGGAGGTTGTTTTTTTTACGGCGTATTAAAATGCATATTTTGTTTTTTTCTTTTGTTTATGTATATTCCATGGCAAATAAATAGTTTTTGGATCTTGCTTTTTACTTTAATTTACACAACCCGCATTGTGTTCGTTTTTAGTCATGACACTGATTTTAAAACTTTATGTTACTAGTTTGGTACTGTCTACAATCCATATATTTTTGCACTTTTTAACTAACCAATTTTTTTCCAAAGCTTGCAATTCAAAAATTCTATTTTTTTTTTTTTACTTCAAATGCAAATCATATTTTCTGCTTCTCGAGAAAAATGTTTATTTTTAATTTTAACGTAATTTATAGTCGTTCTTGTGGCAAGAATCGATCGTTTTTCTTCCGGGCCTCCGAACGGGGCTTGAGAACGAAAACTACACTGTAGATGGCACAACACAAAACCAAATTTGACAAGCTAAGACGGAATATCGTTCCAATAAGTATACATTTACTGTAGGTTGGGAAATTAGGCCAACCGGTGGCTGGATAGCCCCATAAATCCTACAGTCTGGAAATGTGGAGCTCGAAAAACTTTTCCTGGCCTCAATGGTTTTGGCTTAACCAAAAAAAATTCCGTCGATGCCGTTTAAGTTCGTACTAGCGCGGTATGATCAATCAGGAACCGCTAACAGCCTAACCTAATATAAACGCACTCCGGCAATTTTCAGTCAAAAGTTTCTCATACAAAAACTCACACAATTTGTATGCGAGCAACCGAAATTGAACGGCCTGCGCCAAAAGCTAACTGAACTGCCAATTTTCATTTTACGTGACATTTCGATTTGACGTTTATACCACCATTGAGGGTGATGCGCATTGTCTTCGATTGAACGAATACTGATTTTTTTGTTTGAATTAGCAAAAAAATTATCAAATAGCTTTGAATGAAAACTTTTTGTAAATTTGTACATTTTTTGAAACTTGGGATTATGATTTTTATGATTATTATTGCTTCTATGATATAAAAGAGGAAACAAATCAATGGCCAAACTTGTTAATAAGTTCCTCTATTGAAGCTCTGCATATAAATCAAGATTATATTTAATGTTTAAATAAAAATTAATATGTAACGTAAAGAAAATCTTTAAACCAAATAAATAAATTGAACCAAAGCTAAAAACTTTCACCACGTATTGTTTTCAAACAAATATTACAGCCATGAAACTCTGTAAAGTAAACGCACGCAAATCAATTCCGGGTGGACGTGATTAAAAAAATTTGCGTTCTTGCGTCCAAAAACGAAAGCCCTGAATATTAGGTTAGTCTGGCGTCAATTCCAGTCAAACTTTTCTCTTTAGTTTTGTCATTTTGGAAAATGGGCTTCCGTTGGGAGAGTTGTCAGCGCTAGTATTCTATGCAAATTTCAACATCATATAGTGGTAAACAAGTAGGTATGCGCATTCTCCCGAGTTTTTTTTTTTTTTCGGTTACGACCAGGGAGGAGGAATCTTCATAGATACGAGCAGCCCGTACTGCCCGCATGCCCGATTTGCCTCCTGGCACCAACGGACTAAACCCAACCTCCTTCGTACGCTGGGCCTGTGGCACCCCTGCGGGACTATCAATTCCGATATTACTTCGCAGGGCAGGCACTGGACGTTATTCTTCGTCTTCACTCAGCGTGCGTTATATTTCTGCGCGGTTCGCGTATCGCTTGTCTATTCGAAGTCTTTTCATTACTCCCGTGATGGTGTCTACACATTTGTGCCAAATATCTTTATCGGACAGCATAACCTTCAGCAAGCCTTCCGGAGACACTGCTTTTCCCATATAACGTTCTAGATCGTTGCGTTCTGTGTCGAATCTGTGGCAGTCCATCAGTATGTGTTCGGCGCTTTCAATTTTCCCATCGCAGTATAAGCAGAAGGGGTGGTCAACGTGCTTGTATTTATGTAAATATTGTCGGAAGCAGCCATGCCCGGTAAGGAACTGGGTAAGGTAGAAATTTGTTTCTCCGTGCTTTCTTTTAATCCACTCGTCTACCCTTGGTATCAATCTCTTTGTCCAACGTCCTTTTGGGGACGAGTCCCACCTTTGTTGCCACTCGTCGATGCTTTGTTGCAGCATCTTGCTGCGTTCGTTTGGGCTATGCTTTATTGCTGCCGCCGTTCTTGCAGCTATGTCTACCGGGCATCTTCCAGCTAGTAAGTTTGAGGCCTCGTCTGACACAGTCACGAATGCACGGCATACTCTAAGGGATGATAATCTGTGCACCGAGGCTGGTGCTCTCATGTATGAGGTTATAGGGGTCGCGCTTGCCCAGATTGGTGCCGCGTACATTAAGATTGATGAGCTGACGCTCGCAAGCAGGGTTCTTTGTTTCTGTTTTTGGCCTCCCATATTTGGCATGAGTCTTGCAAGAGCCATACTGGTCTTCCTTGCCTTCTCGCTGGCATATTTCAGGTGTTCCTTAAAGTTCAGTCGGGGATCGAGTACGACACCGAGGTATTTTAAAGTTTGCGCTGACGTTACAGTGTGCTCTCCTATGCAAATTTGAATCTTTTCCAGCTTTTTTCGACTGGTCATGAGCAATGCCTCTGTCTTGTGATCAGCCAACTCTAGTCCTGCGTTCTGCAGCCAAGTTTTTGCTGACGCTATTGCTTCGCTACACATGCGCGACACGTCCACCAGATGTTTCGCCACTACTACGATCGCTATGTCATCCGCATAGCCTATTATAGACACGCCCTCGGGTTTTTCAATTTTAAGGATGCCATCATACATGATGTTCCAAAGGATTGGTCCGAGGACCGAACCCTGCGGCACACCACCTGTGACATGGTACCTTTTTGGGCCTTCATTTGTATCATAAAATAACTCTCTTTCGCTAAAATAGCTTAGGAGTATGCGCGTCAAGTAGTCCGGAACTTTCATCTCTATTAGCGCCTTAATTATGTGGTGCCAGTTGGCGCAGTTGAACGCATTTTTTACATCCAGCGTGACAACAGCGCAGTACTGTTTTCTTCCTTCGAACCATCTTTTGCCCTCGAGTGCTCTTCGCGCTATATCGCAGACAGACGCAATGGAATCGACCGTTGACCGCATTTTTCGGAAGCCGTATTGTTGATTCGAGAGTCCCCTGTCGTAGTAAAACTAGCCGTTGGCGCTTCCATTTCTTTGGAAAGGTGCCTTCTTGTATGCACTGCGTGTACAGTTTGCTAAAGGTTTCAGTCTTCTTCTTAATAATATACTTCAGGATGCTATTCGGTATACCGTCCATGCCTGGGGACTTATTGCTTTTGATTTTTGCTGCAGCGGCGAGCACTTCGGTATTTGTTACTGGAGGGATCTCGGTGGGCTCTACTTTTAGCTCTCTTGGTGCGCTACATGCTTCTTGCTGCGGAAAAAGCCCTGAGACAATGCGTTTCATTATATGTATGTGGGCATACTGGCGGCTTGGCGTTGCGCCATTTTAGTTTTTTCAGGACGATGTGGTATCCGCTGCCCCAGGGGTTGTCGTCCACGTCTTTGATAAGTTCCACAAAGGCCTCGCGCTTGCTTTTTTGTATTTCTTTTCGCAGTCTCACTCGCCCGTTTCTATACGCATCTTGGAAACATTGGTACTCGGAATTGCTCCTTGCCCTCTGCCTTTGGTATCGTCGGCGCAGTCTTAAACATTCCCCTCGCAGCTCCGCTATTTCCTTTGTCCACCAGTGAGCGGGTGTTCTCTCCTTTCCACTCTTTTTACGTGGCATTGATGCATTGCAAATGTCGGTGACATGCTTAATTAGTTTATTAGCGCATGTATTAGGGCTTTCATTGTTTCCATCGAGTGTGTCTGGAAGGAGTTCCGTCATATATTCCAACATGCTGTTATCAAGCATTTTTGTTTTCCAACCAATTCTCTGAACTTTCGACCCTTTTTTTCCTATTCGAAGAGTTTCGGTGCGAGTTTATGGTAAATTTAATGGCAAAGTGGTCGCTGAATGTAAATTCATCGGAAACATCCCATGTTATATTATTATATATTGCAGGACTGCTAAAGGTCAGGTCAATGATTGAACCCGCGTTGCCCTTTTGGAATGTGTTTTTCCTTCCGTTATTGAGTAGCACGACATTAAGACTGGCAAAGGCTTCAAGAAGCGCCTGACCCCGTGGAGTTGTTTTTGGGCTACCCCATTCGACGGCCCATGCGTTGAAGTCTCCAGATATAATGAGGGGTGTTTTTCCCAGCGCGTCTGCTACCAGACGACTTAGCATGTTTTTATAAGCATCTAACGGTTCACTTGATGGCGCGTAGCAGCTGTAAAAGTGCTGTTGGTCGTTGTCCATGGATTCAATGGGGAAGTCTCCGCATGCCCATATTGCAGTTTTTTTCCCTTTGTCTTGCAGCCAACTTCCTTCCACTGAGGGTTCTTTGTACTGCTCGCTGATGAGCGCAATATCAATCTTTTGTTCGTATACTGCTTGCTTTAGGAGGTCTTGTGCAGCCTTGCAGTGATTTAAATTAATCTGTATGCACTTAATCATTGTTTTATCTGGTTGACCGCTTTTTTGTACGCTGGGCATCTGTAGCTTCCAGTAGGGTGGTCTTGTGCTGTCTTGCAAATGGCGCATTTGGGTGCTGCTTTGCATTGCTTGGCGAAGTGTCCTTTCTCTCCACAACGAAGACACGTACCGCTGCGATCTTCGGCGGACTTGCAATGCCTGGATATGTGTCCAAAATCGAGGCATCGATAACACCTGAGGGGACTGATTAGTTCCCTAATTCGGCAGTTGACCCAGCCAATGCGAATTCGTCCCGCCTCTACCAAAGTTTTTGCGTCTCGTAATGAAAGGCTTATGAGCGCAGTTTGCGTTCCATTTCTTAACGTTTTTATGGATTTGACTGGAACTGGATTCCCATAATTTACTTCGGGGAATTGGTGCTTGATTGCATCGCCAACCTCTTCTTCTGTTGTTGCAGCATCCATGTCGCGAATCTCTACATTTACTGTGTGGGTCAGGACTTTTACGTTTGCGACGTTTTTTAGTACCTCGTTAGCGCACTCTCTGAACTTGCTTGCCACGTGGCCGGTTTTATCGCGTAATTGGACTAGTAAGTCTCCCCTAGCTGTGGTGACAATTTTGTTGACGCTTTGCCCTAGTTCTTGCATTGCGGGTTGCTTCTTCATTTGCTTGATGATGTCCGCATATGAGGTTTCGCCTGTTTTTGAGATTATTACCGCATCAGGCTTTGACGCTTTCCTTGCGGTTTTGCTCAATTTTTTCTGGTTTTGCACCAGGGTCCAGTTGTTAGCTGGGGTTTCTGCCCTTGCGGCCGCCTTGTTTATAACCTTTGCATCAGTATTTCTTTTAGTCGATTCTGCCTGCGCCTGGCTCGCGTTTACTGTCGGCTTGTTAACCTTTCGGTCGCTTGAAGTTTGGGCGTATTGCTCTTTAGTAATCTTATATATTTTGTTGCTAACGCCTGCGTTCTGCACTTCTGTTGCCTGTTTGTGCAACTTCGCATTTTCCCCGACTAGATCGCGCATGGGTTGGTGAATAGATCTTCTGCCTCCGCCTATCATGCTTAAGAGCTCATTTATCTTGGAGCCCAACTCTTTCAAAAGACTTTTAACGTTTGCTAAAGAGTTTTCGGGCAAAGGGGCTACCCCGCGGCTGATATCCGGTGGTGAGGAGCGCGAACGTAAATTTTCTGCTTCCTTCTCAACATTTATGTTGTGACGTCTTTCCGCGTTAGGAGAACATTTAGCTGGAGCTTTATCGCTTATATCGGCTTTTTTGGCTTTTTTCGCTTCTTGACATCCGTCGTCTTCTAAAGCGAGGGCACTTCTCTTTTGGACTTCGGCTTTTTCAGCCTCATTCCTTTCCCTTACTCTCGGAGGGGAGTGCATGATACCTGAACTCCGCCTAAATGGGTTTTCGGCGGGTTCAGCCATTCACCATTAGTTTCGACTTGGCCCGCTGCTAATTTTGTGCACGCCGTTGTATTTCGAGTGATCGCTGTATATACTGCTTTATCAACGTGTGGTTTGTGTCCTTGCTATTCGGAGGAAAACTTGGACTTGGAGCTTTCTTATCGACGAAAGACGCTGCTTTATCACATTCACTATTTCCAGCTGTTTTGCAGCTTGTGGTTGAACGCACACTTTTAATCAGCTGTTTAGCGCGCCAAAAGTACTTTTATTTGCTGTTGGTGTTGTTTTTGGTTTCTTTATGAAAACCCAAAACAAAACAAGACGTAGGCTGAAAAAAAAGGTTTATAAATTTTCTCACTGATGATGATACTTATCTGGATCCCGTTTGTGTCGGTGTTTTTCACTGCTGCAGGGAAGCGGGTAATTTTAACGACCGCCCTGTACACTTTTTTCGGAATACACCGTCACTTTTCACTATAAATTTTTAACAAAACACAGAGCTTATGATTTTGTCGACTGTTCACAACAAATGTTATGTGTGTGTGTGCATTCTCCCGAGTATGACCCTGCTTTTGTGTGTAAGTATGTATATTAGGGTGACAGTTAATTTCGAAAGTGATATTTTCTTTGGTCTCAGTATTTTTTTGTGTGTAGTTTTATTTAAAAAAAATTCTAGTAAAATTTCAAGGTCGTAGGAAGAGGATTAGGGGGCGCGTCGGCCCCCCAAAGTTACACAAAATACGTTTTTTCACGCAAATTCTTACTTTGACTGCTTGTAACTTTCTCTGTGTTTTTTTTTTAAACATTACTGGCGAAAGATGTTCATTAATATGTCTACAATAACATCTGTTAATAACATTTTTGTCTAATGTTAATATTTAATGAAAAAAACTTAAATATAGGAGAAAAAGTACGCCTCAATGTCGATTTATTATACTTAAATAAAATTACTTATATGATTCAAATTTTGGATTTTGTTCAGATTTATTTAATTAAAGATTCATATAGAAAATTCCTTATGATTTACGTAAGAGTAGCTTCAACAATTATATACAGTAAGACCTCGCTAGTCCGAACTTCAGACTTTTTTTGTTTACTTTTGTTTTCAAGTGTAAGAATTGTCTTTAAAAGTTTGCTTCACATTTTTTTTGCCTGTATGCTGAAGCGATCTATAATATTGACAATTGTGACCGAGAATATTCCCGTTACAACCTCAACAATATTATTCTCAATGCTTGCGTAAGCTACCGACAAAAAATCAGCACCAATGTTTCTCGGAAAATAGATTCTTATTTTACAGTTATATGCAGCAGCCGCAAACATTTTTTAATAGCATTAAATTTGCAAAAAAATCATTCGAAGTGAATATTTGAATGTGAAAAGTCGAAAATGTCTGCTAGAAATTTACGTGAACGCATATATTTAATTGGTTATTGTACCAACTCATTAACGGGAAGTAAACTACCCTCCAATATAGAAGTGTTGAAAGTTTTGTTTTTCAATTTACGTGTAGTAAAAAAAAAAAATTACGGGAAAGTTCAGATTTAGTTGTAAAAGAACTATTCGTGTTCTGGGAAAAAGCCCGCATTCCGGTCAAGGATAAACAACACTGCATTACAAATGTAGAGAAATTGTATAAAGAATGGCAAAGCTTTCAAAGAGATTCAAAGAAGACTTCTAATTTCCATAAGAGCAAAGTAAACACGTGGAAAGAAAAATTGGATATGCTTTTTGACGTGGCGCATGCAAGTGCATTAAAAATAATGTCGAATCAAGAAGATATTGATTTCTTGATAAGTCAACGAAAAACGGGGCGCCCAGGCTTTATGTATGGTATCGATTACGAAGAAGTACGCCGAGAGAGCCGACTTGAAGAACGCAACAACAATTTATTACAACAAGTGGAGCGGAATAATCGTGAAATTGCATTAATTGGTTCGTTGTATGTTATTGTTTATTTTTTATTTTCTTTAAATTAAGTCGTTTTTATTAGATGAAACTGCAGAGTTGCTGTCATCTGAATCTTCAGAGAATGATAACAGTTTTCCAGATATGGAATGTGACCCACGTTGTAGTCAACCTCCAGCCAAAAAATGTAGGGGAACAAATAAAATACTAACACCAAAACTGGCGGCCGCACTCGATGTCTGTAAAATCAGTGACAGACATGCGGTTCATCTAATAAGCGCAGTCGTTGAAGCTCTGGGTAATAATGTTGAAGATTATATTTTAAACCGAACGTCTGTACACCAAGAAAGGGAACAAATCCGTGAAGAAAGAATTTCAGCATTAAAAAATAAATGAAAATTAAATGAGCTCGACGCTATCTGCCTTCATTGGGATGGTAAACTTTTGCCGGCGCTGACGGGAAATGATAAAGTTGATAGGTTGCCTATAATAATATCGAGCGGTAAAGTTGAACAGCTTCTTGAAATACCTGCACTTGATTCCGGTACTGGAAAAGAACAGGCATCCGCTGTATGCGATGCTATTTATGAATATGGTCTGCAAAATCACATCAAAGCTTTAGTGTTTGATACAACAGCGGTCAATACTGGGCGTTTCAATGGTACCTGTACGTTAATTGAAAATAATTTACAAAGACAACTTTCATGGTTACCATGCCGTCATCATATATACGAGATTGTTTTAAGATGCGTTTTCGAAGAAAAAATAAGCTGTTATGGAAGTCCAAACGTTAAAATGTTTGAGATATTTAAAAATGCTTGGGCTAAGATTGATGCTAAAAACTATGAGTATGGCATCAACGATCCAACTGTCAAGACGTACATGAAAGAGTCTGCTGTTCGCATTATCGGTGCAGTAAATAATATCTTGGAAGAAAAACAACCCAGGGAAGACTATAAAGAATTCTTGGAACTCACTTTGCTCTTCCTGGGTCAAAAACAGATGCTGTAGTCGTCGTTGAGAACAGACGTGTTTTGTTTTAGCTCTGTTTTTCTATTGTTGCTTTCGCTTATTTTTCTTTAATATCGAAATATGGACGATTTTTGTGGAAAGTGTGATAAAGCGTTTTCTAGAAATGACGTTTGCATTGTGCCCTGCTCTGGTTTTTGCAAAAAAAGCTTTCATCGCGCATGTTGCATTGGCTTAATTACCGAATATGACGTTAGGCTTTTGAAGCAAAACCGACATATTGGATATATGTGCGAGGTTTGCGTGTTTATGCCAGAAAAACTTAGTAAAGCGCTTGATGCAGTGATTGCTGTGCAGAAGCATGGAATGGAGACCATTATAGCAGTTTTTGATCAAAAATTTAAAGGCTTATCTGACCAAATTGGTGAAATTAAAGAGGAATTTATGCTAAACGCTAACATTGGTAATAATAATGCAAAGTGTCTTGATGTGTTAGTAGCTAACGTTAATGCTATTAAAAGTGCTGTTAACCTGCGCAGTGTTACAAACAATAACACTTGTTCGGTCGCTACACAAGAATTATCTGTGCCTATCTCTGTCGCGCCGTCACAAAATCTGACTTGGGCCTAGTGCGTTTCGGCCCTATCCCCTTCGGATTGGAGTAATAGCGTTCTTCCTCCCACAACACAGATATCAACTATACCGACTTCACTTTTATTTTCCACCCCTGCTGTTAGCCCTGCTTACTCAGCAATCAATACGCCGAACGCAATGCAAGCCGGCACAGCCACTACTACATCGGTTTCTGCAAAAAATGATTCTTCTATACCATCGCCGCCTGTTAAGCACTCTCATGCTTCTACCTTGCCTGCTGTTAATGCTGCTGTTGTTCATAATGCTGATAATGCTGTAAATGCTGTTAATGCTGATGTTAACCTGACTTCAACTGTAAATGCTCAGAATGTAGAAGAAAACAATATATGCGATCATTCTGCTGATATTATAGTTGCTGCTACTGTAGCTGGTAATAATGAAGCAGGTGAGTGGACTACTGTCCGAAATCTAAATAGGCCAAAGCGCATAAATATTGTTCATGGACGTAATGTTAATACTGATCTTGATGTGGTCACTAAGAAAAAATGGGTGCACATTTCTTCCTTTAAACCATCCGTCTCAGTGGAAAGCCTTATCGAGTATGTTAGTAAATATGCTAAGATTGACAGAAATCATCTATCATGTTATAAATTGGTCAAAAAAGGAACTCCAATCGAAAGTCTTCGCAGCGTAAATTTTAAACTTGGTGTGTCATCTTCCGTTTACAACAATATCCTAAATCCTAATGTATGGCCATCCGATATCAATGTGCGACCGTTTCAGTTTTTTCAACCCGAAGCGAACCGTCGTTCCGCGGAATAGCATTACTTCTATGAACGCCGATCATTCATTCAAACGTCTAACTATATACATACTTCCAGAATATGGCCGGTATGCGAACAAAAGCCAAAGAAGTATTTCGTTGTACTTCACATTTGGATTACGATATTTATATTTTTGTGGAAACCTGGCTTAATAGTAATTTCTTCAGTGAAGAATACTTTGATGCTAATCTTTTCCAGACGTATAGGAAAGACCGAGATGCTGTGAAGACTGGTCACTCCAAAGGAGGAGGTGTTTTAATAGCTCTAAGGCGTAGTTTAAGTTCATCATTTTTTGAATTACTCAATCAAGATTCTTTAATAGACCAATTATGTGTTCGGGTGGTGGGTGCGTTCGGCTCTTTGTGTATATGCGTCTCTTACGTCCCACCTAATAGTTCAGTTGAGTTATATAATTCTCATATAGAAAATATTACGCATATCTGTGAAAATAATGAAAATTGTAGTTTTTGCATTCTTGGTGATTTTAATCTATCAGGCATTAACTGGACATGCTTTCAAGACTCTGGATTTCTTACCCCTACCAATGTTACTAGCTCTTATGAAATAAATTTCATTGATAGTCTGTTCAGTCTTAATCTTACACAAATTAATGGCATATTTAATAAGTTATCTAAATTGTTAGACCTAGTGTTTGTAGATGAAAATCTGATATCTAACCTCTTTGAAAGTGAGTTTCCGATTAGTAAACCCGATATGCATCACAATCCTCTTATTATATCTTTGGAGTTTTTTGATAAGCTTCCTTAAGGCAGAATAATAATATCTCATATAATTTTCGTGATGCAGATTACGATAACTTAAACCTGGCAATATATGACTTAAATTGGTGTGAGATCCTCGATTCAAGTGATGTCAATGTTTCTTATGATATCTTTCTTCATACTATGTCTGAACTCTTTTCCGAGCATCTGTCAATTTTACCTTCTAGGCCTCATAAATTACCCTGGTATAGCGTTACCCTTAAAAATCTAAAAAATAAAAGGAACAAATGCTTCAAGCGCCATAAAACTAACATAGACAATGCCTATCTCAAAGAACAATACCTTAATTCTGCTAGACAGTTTAATGTTTTGGATAAATTTCTTTATAACCAATACATTAAGAGACTGGAATCTGAACTTAAATTCAACCCAAAGGCTTTTTGGAATTTCGTACGTTCTAAGCGTGGTTGTTCTAACATTCCTACCTGTATGTATTTTGACGGACACTGTTCTCAGTCACTTCCTGATACTGTTGAACTCTTTGCCAAATTTTTCAGTTCGAATTTCGCTCCTGAATGTGACTCTTTAAGTTTACCACATATTTTCTGGCCGACTCAATGTCTAGATCTCGGCTCGTTGAGTATTTCTTCAGTTGATATCATTTACGCTATATCTACTTTAACTTCTACATTGAAAAGTGATGTTGATGGTTTCTGTGCCTTTTTTGTTAAATGTTGTAGTTTGTCTTTATGCGTTCCTTTATGTCAGTTATTTAATCTATCACTTTCGACTGGTATATTTATTAATAGATGGAAATGTGCCTCTATTACACCAGTCTTTAAATCTGGAATTAGAAATGATATCTCGAATTATAGGCCAATCTCCAAATTATCTGTCTGCTCAAAGGTATTCGAAAAAGTAATTCATCATAAGCTTTCATTTTTCGCCAAAAGAATAATTGAGCCTCGTCAGCATGGTTTTGTTGCTGGTCGTTCAACTGTCACTAATTTAGCTTCTTTTTCTGAATTCTGTGTATCAGCTTTCAAAGATGGCTTTCAGGTAGACACCATTTATACGGACTTTTCTAAAGCTTTTGATAAGGTACCTCACTCAATTTTACTATATAAGTTGGAATGTATTGGTTTTCATTCTACACTTCTAAAATGGTTTAAATCTTATCTTACGAATAGGTCTATGTTTGTAGATATTGATAATTGCAAATCTAATCCCTTTGTTGCCACTTCAGGTGTCCCTCAAGGTAGCATCTTGGGTCCTTTATTGTTTGTCCTGTTTATAAATGATATTGGTTCCTGTTTTAAATATTCCAACTTCTTATTGTATGCTGATGACTTAAAACTATTTCGTAGAATAACTCTTGCATCCGACGCTTTCTATCTTCAGGAAGATTTAGATCGCCTTTTGATATGGTGTGACTATAATAGATTGTCTTTGAATGTTAAAAAATGCTTTAAGATGACATTATCTAAATCCCATAATACATTCGTTTCGAATTATTATCTTTTAAATCATCAGCTAACTCCTGTCTATGAATTTGTTGACCTTGGTGTTGTGTTCGATTCTAACTTTACATTTGTTAACCATATCTGCCATGTTCTTCCAAAAGCCTATAGCAACCTAGCCTTCGTACGAAGGTATGCCAAGGATTTCAAGGATCCTTATACCCGGAAAGCTTTATATTATTCGTTGGTTCGATCTAAACTTGACTATGCCTCTGTTATTTGGAGCCCTATTTATAACCTGTATACTTCCAGGATTGAGCGAGTGCAAAAGGTTTTTCTCCGATTTGCCCTTGCTTCTCTTAACTTCTCAGATCCGATTCCGTCTTATTTCTCGCGGTGTAAACTTATAAACCTGCCCTCGTTGGAAAATAGAAGAAGTACTCTTTTACTATTATTTGTATATGACCTTATTTCTGGCTCCATTGACTGTCCATCCCTTCTTGAGCATGTCACTTTCAATGTACCTAGCAGAGTTCTTCGTCACCATTTGCCCTTTCATATACCATCAGCTAAAACAAATTACTCTTTTTTCGCGCCTATCTTTCGAGGCCTTGCAGAATTTAACAACATTTCAAACAGCCTAGATGTCGATTTTTCGTTTCCTAGAAGTCTTATAAAGTCATCTCTCGAAACTTATTATTCTTAATTTTTATCTATTATTAATTCCTGCAATTCTCTTAGTTTAATCCTAGTCTGTAAGATTGTATATCATAAACAGGATCTTGATTTATAATTATAATTATAGTTTCGAATTTAAATATTATGTATAAAAACTCTAACATGTAAACTTTTAATTTTCCTTAATAGTATCTATTAACTCTGTAATTCTCTTAATTTTAACTCTAGTCTGTAAGATTGTAAATCATAGACTGAATAAAGATGAATAATAATAATAATAAAACCAGAAAAGACACATCCAAACAGCCTAATGTTTCGATCGCCAGGAGCTGTTCACCATGCAAGGTGGATGGCAAAAGCGATTTACTGTCTAAAAATATTTTTATTCCGTAACGAGTTCCAGCTTTCAGCAACTGAATTAAATGGGCTTCGTCAAATTTGTGTTTTTATTGCTGAAGTCTATGTCGAAGCGTGGTTTTCTGCTCCTTTCGCCATTAAAGCGCCATATCAAGATTTTTTATTTTTACAAAAACTTGAAAACTTCAAAAAAATTGATGCTGCTATATCTTATGTTGCTCTTAAAAAGTTCAGGAACCACTTGTGGTATTTAAGCCCTGAGGCGGTTGGTCTTGCATTTTTTGACAGCAACGTATCCCTTTTTCAAAACAAAAAATGGTGGCGGCTTTGGAAAATGATTTTGAACAAGAGCAAAACACAAAGCGAGCTACAATAAATGATAGAGAAATCGTTGAAATATTCCATGACGGAATTGAACAGTTCGTCTCTGCCGAAACAAAAGCATTATTTGAAAGATTTCAAATAAATACTGATTTTTTTAAATTAAACCCAGACAAATGGGAGCAGGACCAATCTTATTGTAAAGCGGCTGAACTGATGAAAAAATTAAATGTTAAAAATGACACTGCCGAAAGGGGGGTTAAATTGATGGAAGAGTATAATAAACTATTTACCAAAAATGAACGCCAAAAACAGTTTGTTTTAAATATTGTTAGCGATTACCGCCATCGGTTTCCGGACTGTAATAAAAAGACATTGTCTCAAGTGCTTTAAACAATATTAATAAAAAGAGAAATCATATACATAAGTAGTTTTATTTAAGTATAATAAATCGACATTGAGGCGTACTTTTTCTCCTATATTCAAGTTTTTTTCATTAAATATTAACATTAGACAAAAATGTTATTGACAGATGTTATTGTAGACATATGTATTAATGAACATCTTTCGCCAGTAATGTTTAAAAAAAAAAAACACAGAGAAAGTTACAAGCAGTCAAAGTAAGAATTTGCGTGAAAAAACGTATTTTGTGTAACTTTGGGGGGCCGACGCGCCCCCTAATCCTCTTCCTACGACCTTGAAATTTTACTAGAATTTTTTTTAAATAAAACTACACACAAAAAAACACTGAGACCAAAACAATAAAGAAAAAAAAAATACTCCATACATTTAATTGTCACCCTAATGTATATACTCCGCCGCCTTATTTCGCTTACACAAGAGCCCGCTGACAATCTTGCATATTGTACAACAGCTGTTGAAATTTGCTTTTTAATTCAGATAACCTGAGCTTTGATAGAAAGATAATAGGATTCCCACACTGAGAGAAAAATTGCGACCTTTACATATGTATGTCAAGCTCTTTATTTCGGCTCGGTTCGTGTAATAAGTGGTCATATGATCATGCAAATATACATAATCTTCTTCTTCTACATATATAAAACAGGATGTGTGTATGTACGAGTATGTAACGTATGGACTCCAAAACGTCTGGGCCGATTTTGATGAAATTTTCGGGGAATCTTCAGAATGTTCAGGCGGGTGACACCTTGAGGTCTGATTTTTGATTTTCGGTCTGCGGGCGGATTTTTTATTTTTTTTTGGTTTTTTTAAAGCCGTTGTCATGTTTTTCAAAACAAGATATCAAACTCTTAAACCGGTTATGTAGTTCCGAAGATATTTACAAAAAACCTATGTTAATAATGATCCTGTTTAGGCTAACAGCCTAATTTTATATATATTTGACAATACATGTCACCCTGTCATTTGTTCCAACGCGGTTGGGAGATTTTCAGCACATAACGGGTCTTATTCGAGTTTTCCAACCAACTGTTTTTTCTTTAAAAAACTAGCGAGTTAGAGAAAACCGGTGGGTTGGGCTTTTGTCCAAAAATCGGCATTCCCTTTTTACTATCAGAGGACCCAGGAGCTGACACAGCGTTTTCGCCAAATCCATACGTAAGTTCCATATTGTTAAATTTACATATGTACATATGTTCAATTTCCTGAAGGATTAAAATATATTGACAAACATTATAATACAAGCTTATAATCCTAATCTTTTCTTTTTAATTTTCCTCATAAACACAACTGACCCCGAGACCAACTACATTTGCGTCAGCTTGTGTCCAGATCCAATATCAAAATTTTAAGCTTTCGCAATGTTGCATTCAAAAATCCGAGTTTTAGGTTTATTTACAAAATATTTAAATCATTCAATAACATAACCATATCTAACAGTGTGTATCAAAGTTATCATTTCGCCTTGGATCTGTTTATCAACGAAGTCAACATCGCATCTCTTTAAGCATAGCCGAACGAAGTAGAAACGAAGAGTAGTTGATTTACTACTCACACAATTACACATTTTCCCGCTACGACACTGATTTTACATTCGTTTGTAGCAATTCTGTACTTCGTGTAAAAAGTTTTAAAACTTTGCACTTAAATATTTCAGAAATGAATGAGCTATCTTTATAGTGTTATTAGCGGATACCCGGCGTGTGCTACTACGCTAAAAAAAACCAATGCGGTCAAAAAGGAAATCTATCTATCTATATACATATGTATATATAAAAGAAAAAATTTTTATGTTTGACCTTTATAGGCGTCAAAAGTACCTAACCGATTTTAATAAAATTTTTATAGTAAGAGCATATAATAAGCAAGTAGTAAGCTGTTCCACCGGTAACATCTTAGAAAAGAGTCCGGCTTCACAATTTATAATTACAGATGTAATATTTGCATAAGCTTATTGCTGTTTCTCAACCAAAAGTGGTTGTTTATTTATGTTTAGGAGCCTAATAAATGTTTCGAGTTTTATTCAAATCGGTCTGTAAAAACGGATTTTAGAAAAACTCTCGTCTCCAGCGCCACCTATCGAGACTATTTTCACACAAAGTATTTATGTTTAGGAGCCTAATAAATGTTTTGAATTTCAATCAAATATGTAATTTATTCTGTAAAAAAACTGTATGATAGGTATACTATGGATTTTTATTTAAAGGCCGTAAATTTCGATAAAAGCTTAATTTAAATCGTGAGGTAATACAACACTAATGTTTGCTTAGGGCCAGCAACGCGGACCGGGTCAGCTAGTAAGCAAATAAAGTAAAGCCTAATACTAATTTTTTCGCCATTATGTGGATACGGTTCGGTTCGGTTCGGTTCGGTGTGTATGGTCCAATGTCTATGTATAACATTATTTCTATAAGAAAAAAATAAAAAGTCATATGGGCATGCTTTAACGTATGTATGTACATTTGTAAGTGCATATTCTTATATATGTATGGAAGAATAGGCATTCGCGTCTTCGCTATGGGGTGCAAATTTCTAATTAATTTGTAACGGTGCTCGTTCGGTTCGTATAATTTTGTTCGCTAGCTTTCGTTAATATCAAAATGTCCTCGCATACACAGCTACAATCATTGACTGACTAAATTGGTAAGTGATTACAATAATTATGTAGAAGATATATTTATGTATTATACTTTCTTTTGCGAAATAAAATGAATGTAAGGAAATCCTTACTTTTAACAAATGTACTAAAATGTGATAATAATAATTTGTCAAAAATATTTTGTCAACATTGCATTATATACTCACGGTTGCAATTAAATTAATAAGAGCTTTTGAAAGCCAGTTCTTGTTTTATTTACTTTAAATAAATTTTTCTTATAAAAATTCAGGTAATTCGTTATCATAAACCATTTAAATTCAAGTTTCTCACATAGTACTTACTGCCTTCACAAATAAAAAAGAAAAATTCTTTAAAAAAGTCCTCATCGTATTTTCAAAATTTTTAATCAGAATTAATAGATTTATTTGAAGTTGTAGGTATGTACATATGTCGCTTATTAAATTTTAGTCTAAAAATTGCCAATTTCAGCTAGATTAAATGAGCCGTTTATTTTTGAGATTTTTTTTAGTGAAGGCTTTCGAGCAATTTGGCGATTTTCGTTTGCCAAAAATTTATTTGTCCACTTGTTTTCAAATGTAATTTTAAAGACAACTTTTAAAATTAAATTTTAAGCAACATAAAACTATGAAAAAATACAAAGTGCATGTCAAAAAAAGTGAAATAAGTTGAAAAAACAGTATTTTTAAAATGATTGAAAATCTTTTGTAAAGTTTAAAATTTTGATTCTAAATTCTAGGTAATTTTGATTCTAAATTATCAGTAATTTAATACAAAAAAACAAAATCCTTGAAAGAAATATTCACATATTAAAATTTGATATATTCAATTTCTTTCGTCCTTTTTCTTTCTAATATCTTCCACTTCCGGTAGCTACAAGTTCAAAAAGACTAGCGAATATCGTTGATGTTTGAAAATGTTTTTAAATTATGCTCTTTATCACTTTTTTTTTATAACGCATGTTCGAATTGGTAGAGGTTCTGTAATTTTTTTTCTAAATCAGCAGTAGCCGTTAACTTGTTAAAACTTACAGATTATTATTTTGTAGTTAAGTGAATAAAAATAAAAAGTGTATGCTAAAAATAATTCTAAAATTTTTAAAATTTTGAATTTGGGTCGAAATATTTTTGAAGTATTGCACACCAACTTTGTATGAAGTTAGAAAATTAACTTTATTTAATTGAAAAATATTTATAATTTATTTCAGTTTTATTTTTAAATGAATAGATTTAAGCAATATCAAAGAAAAAAAGAATCAGTAAATAAAGAAAAAAAGGCACTACCCCTATTCAAATAAACAGTATATAAAGGTCAGGTTCTCTTTAAAATATTTCTTCTGCTTCTTTTACGAAGATTGGAAAAATATTCATTATCAGCATTTTATAAACCGCATATGTAGTCTTTAGATTTTACTGAAAGTATAAACAGCCTATAAAAAGTTTAGTTGGATTTTTTTTTAACTATTTCCCATAACTACTTAGTGTACTCGTACACATAAGCTTTAATTAAATATCGAACTAAATTTACTTTGCTACCTTGCGGCGTCGAAACATATTGCTGTGGTTATTATTACCAACAGCAGCAACAAAATATGTAGGTTTGTTCGAGTAGGTATGTAGGCACAAATAACTTCGCATTTGCTGCGCCAACTTTTGTTGCAATATAAAAACTTTCTCGCTGTTGTTCCGAGCATATTTTTTTTAACACAACTTGTTACTGCCTTATGTTGTTCGCCTATGGTGCAGCATGAAACACAGCCATTATTTCGCTTCGTTTCTCATAATCTAACGGCTGCAACTCCAGCTGTTAATATGTTTCCGCTGGCTGCTTACTTTGAGAGAAAAAAAAAAACAGAAATATCAATATGCTCCCATTAGGGACGTTCTTCAAAAATAACTTTCAGTTCGTGATAACATTTGAGCATGAGTTCTACAGGACAGCAGTTCCTTACCAGCAACTGAGGTGTTTTTCGCTTTGTAGGAAGTTCCTTAACTCCGGCGAATCAGCTTATTGTCAAATTCTAGTCGAAGAGAAAAGTAAGAAAAGAGTGACAGGTTAACAGACAGCTTTTCTTAAGACTTGCTTCACGAAATCCAAACCGTATACGGCAACTTTATCGTAAGTTCAGATATTAAAAAAATAATATCTGTATAAAAGGGAGCAATCTGCTTCTTAGAAAGAGGGACTACATAGACGCTAACGAATTATAAAATTAAAAAAAAAACATCAGACGATTAACGGTGACGACTTTGATGCAAATCTACTATAGTCTTCATTTCGTTTAAGGCCTAGTTCTCTGTTACTTGAAAATTATATCTTTTATCAGCGACTTGCGTAACAAAAAATTTATGAAGTCACTGTCTGTGAAATGACAGAGATAATTCAATTCATCCGTGGCTACCTTTTCCGCCAGCGGCTATTCAATGGGAAATTGCTTTTATAAGAAGTAAAGTCAATATTTTCGGAGGTTAATACAACCTGCGATCTGTTCGATGTTTAAATATCCTTTTCTGTTTTCTGTTCATACATAGAAACCGGTTTTTAAAATGGTAATGTCCATAAAGATAATAGTTAATTTTAATCATTTACATGCTTTGTGAATTGATGACAAAAATTGACTGCGCATTTGCTCGAATAAATTGTGCAGATTTTTTTTGCATTAGAATATGACACACTATAATGCAAGTATTTAAATTTGCCGCTGCAACATTTTTTGCCTTGCAAGTCCTGCTGTTACTACTAAACAACTCGCTTTCTGTGTCGAAAGCGCATTTCGCACTGTGGAGCAGCAGGCAGCTGTGTGCTGTGCGCGCTTGATTTAGAACGTCTTTGTGTGCGTCTTTCCTCTCCCTCAACCGCTCCCAATCATACTCTCACACATACATTGCTTGCGATTATTTGCACAGTTTATTTATAAAATTATTTCGCTGCTATTTTTTTCCACTCCCTACCCTTACTCTTTTATTTGACCACCTTTAAGCCGTACAAAGATATGCAAAGTATTTGCACTCAACTATCAGTGAAAATTTTATTATTGTTATTACATATTATTTTATAAATTTTTTTTATACAATATTCTTCTAACTTCTTTGTTAGCTTTGTTTTCATGCCTTTTGCTTTGCTGCTTCACCAACTATTTACAAGAATTTTCTTTGCGTAAAAATCGTAAGTTTTTTTTTCCTATTTTTACAACTCGCATTATTATTACTTTTATAGTTATTTTTTACTTTTCTATTTGACTTTAACTTACTTCATTTTTGCAATGCAAATCAAAGTTTTCAATCCCTTTGTTATGCAAAATAACTTAAACGGAGATTTAGTAGCGAAAGCGCGTCGGATAGTAGGTCAGCGTTTGCGCATTGCTTTTCTGGCATTGTTTTTGCATTTAGTTGTCTTGCTTGGTTGCAGCAAAAGTGTTGCAAGCGGATTTATTTAACTGAGTTTTACTTTCACGCTTGGGTGCGAGAAATCTCGAGGAGATGCTTTGAACAGCTAACAAATAGATTTTCCTTCACTGCATTGATTTGAAACTTTGGAAAATGTGTCTTTGATTATAATGTCGTGAAATGGATGTCGAAGATCGGAAAAAATGTTATTAACTTAAGTATTGATAAAAACAAAATAATTCAACAATAAGTAATTTAAATGTACCACTCGGTGGCTTTCAAACCAAAATGTATTATTTTTAGCAATTTATTATAAAGATGTGAAAAAGAGGTTCCTATTTAAAAGCTTTTAATATGGGATACCTAAATGCATATCCTAAGTTACTTTAAATTAAAATTTTTTAAAATGGAGTAAACTCTTTTCTTTTTATTTTAAGTCGTATCCGTTCTACCTTTAAACATTTTTAAATTAAAATTTTTCGTTTTTAATTTCTCCGTTAAAAAAATTTAATATGAATGGAAAACCGATATTTTTTTGCAAAATTTTCTTGCATTGTTTGCTAAGTAGCCTTATCTACTATGTTCAGAATTCTAAAATCTCAAACTGTCAAATGATCGAATTCGACCTCTGGCAACTTATGAGTGAACACTGGTTGCTTGATAAAATTCCAACTTTATCGAAAGTCCGCACCTGTGACTTATTAATTGTCATTGCAAATGTATGAATTAATGGAAATTGAGCTCTTTGAAAACCAAATGGTAAAGCAGTTTCTGAATATGTTAAGTTTATATGTGGAATAAAAATGCATGTTTTTTGCGATAATCCTTTTAAAACCTCGCAATCAATCACATTATTATCTAAAACGTTAACTCGCATTCTGGTTCCATTAACCAATATTTGAAATTCTTATTAGGAGAACAATGTAGTTTTATTTAAATTATAAGTGAACACTTTGTTCAAGAATTTTTTTAGTATGCAGTTTTTTGGCTCATTCGATTTTAGTGTGAGAAAGTACAAGTTCCAAGTGTCTGCAAGTTAGCACTAATTTTTGAAAATATTTTTATTGACTGTTTCCTCCATGCAACGGATAATCGCGATTATAGCGAAAGAGCGTCAGTAAAAAAATTTCCAAAAATTAGTGGTTATTCGTAGCCACTAGAAACTGGAACTTTTTCATACTAAAATTAAATGAGCTACATACATATGTATGTACTCATATCTGCATACCCCAAAAATATTAAAATTATTTTTTGAAAAGTTATAATTTTTTAAGAATTGTACACATATACATATTTACATTGCATGTTATGCAAAATGTTACAAGTATAACATGCATCTATGCTAAGTTAATACATATATATAAACAGATATGTAAAAACAAAAATAAAAATTGTCGACGTATAGAAATTTGCCGATATTCATTTAATCAACGGCAATGCGTTTTCTGTTAAATTTCGCTCAGCTCGGTTAATTACGGCCGCTAAGTTTTTTCTTCTGTTAAGTCTCTACTTCTTCAATCTCTAAAATTATGCTTGAAAATAATCAGATCGACTCGATGTATTTTTTGTGCATTTGCCTAATGCGAAGGCTTTAAAAAAACACCACTCTTTTTCTTCTCTCTTTATTGCAAGTAAATGTATCACAAATTTTAACATTTTATAATGATTTATCGTTGGTTGATAGTTTTGAGTGCTGCCCAAGTGACTACTCCCGAACCAATGACCACATTGGTGCACAAATTTTTCGTACTACTAATGCACTTTAAAGTTATCTATTTTAGATTATGCAATCAAAGCATTCCAACGTCGTGCACTAGCATGCATGCTCGCCTCTAGGGAAGCCCTCATACAGCGGCATTTGATTTCTTAAACATATATTTTGTCCTTAATCGACATTAGAGGATTTATATTTTTCTATGTCTGAGGTAGCAGAAGAGGGAGATGAATATGGACTAAGACACAGAGCTAATGCTTAATTTTTCAAAATATATTTTAGTTTTCTCACCCCTTCTACTGAGTTTCCTTTTTTGTTTCACTAAATTCAACAATTTAAAAAATCATTAAAAAATTGGCTTTAAAAGATTTTAATACAAAAACAAAGTAATTACATTTTTTAATCTTTCAAATCTATTATTCTCGTTTTGTCTGCTTTTTCTTAAATTTCTTATTAGCATATGTACATGTAATGTCTAGAATGGTTATATGACTTATAAAACAAAATCCTACACAAAATGATTGAGTTTCTCAAAGGCTGCTTAACTAATAAGCTTAATGCGAGATACTTGAGCTTGTCAACTGAAAGCCACAAACTTGACAGCAACAAGAACTGATAATGACGAATGCAGCAACAACAAATAACAAGTAATAACAAAAACAAATATTACATTGACTACAACAAGCAATTGAACAAGCCAATATAAGTGACACAATACGATGACTAAGAGGCTACTCAATGACGTATATACAAACATACTCGTACATAAAAGTAAGTCACATATTTCATTTCCAGTAATGAATGTGGCAGCTATACAACCCAACCATTTCGAACACAATTGACCATCTCGGTTGAGTTGATGGGTCTTAAGGTATTTCGGCGACTTCAATTCAAATGCACTTATTGGCCTTGAGTGCAAGTAAAATATAAGCGATAGCAGGGCAGCCCAGTAGAGATTTGAGCGTGATCTTTTGTTTTAAACTAGTATTCGAGAAAAAAATTTGACTGAATTTTTTGAAAGTGTTAGCAAACTGTTCTGTGTTAGTAAGACAATTGTGGCCGATTCGAAATGTTGAGCTTTTTTTTTAATGTTTAATTAAATTATTTAGCAGAAGATGTAACTATATTATGTTAGTGAACATATAGCAAATTAATGATTATCTTTCCTAGGCTATGCGGTTTAATATTTCAGCACAATACCTGCCCAGCCTTGTCATGCTAACCGAAGACAATTGGAAATGGGAGGGGGTTTGATAAGTCAGTGACTTTTTGAATGCAATATATTTTTTCCAGCAAAAAATCATTCTATTTATGAACATAGTCCCCTTTTAACTGTATAAACTTAGTTCAGCGTTTTCACAACTTTATTTTTTTCCAAAACAATTGCATATCTCAAAACTCTCAAAAGGGGTGTTTGTTTCGGTGATGACCTCTTCATTTGACCCAAACTATTTGCCACTCAGCCATTCCTTCAGGTTTGTAAATAGGAAATAGTCGCATGGGGCTAATTCTGGAGAATTTACTGTATGTGATAACATTTTCGTAGCCCAATTCATGGATTTTTGCCAATCCTTTAAAGTGGCCACCCGATTGCGCTTACTGTGGAGTGTGAACAATTGCGGCACCCATCGCGAGAATAGCTTTTTAATATGAAAATATTCGCGTAAAAAGTGTTGTACCCGGTCATGCATTTTCATTCACCGGTCATCCGATATCATTCCATGAATTTTATCGACGATTTCTGGTGTAACGACCTATTTTGGGCAACCTGAACGATCGGCGTCAGTCACGCTAATACGACCACAACGGAACTCAGTAAACCAGCGATGTTTCGGTCTTCCTATAGTATTTATCAAACCTTTCCTTGGTTTCGGCGTTGGGTTTTTACGCAAAAAAGAATGCTTAATCAGCACACAAAATTAAATTTTTTTACATCTTTGTTTAAAGTCAAGTGCTTATCAGTTTTCAGTGAATGTTAAGAATAAACTAAATTACTCAGCTAACTCAAAATTAGACAGTAGTCTATTAATAGATAGCAGTTAAGGGCAGCAGTGATTAATTCAAAGTTTCTGCGCGCGAAATTCATAAAGTCACTGACTTATCAAACCACCATCGTAGTAGTTTAAATAATTTAAGCCGACTTCCGCTTATAAAGCGTAGTTAACATTTAATACAAAATCAAATATTTTAAAAATAGGAGTTTAAGACTTGTCCCTTTGAGCCTTTGAGTTATGTCTTAGCCGCTATTAAGTTAACATTCTTGTATATAACTTTTTGTCCTACCGTTGACGATATCTGTCTTAAGAAGGTTTCTAACCGCTATTCATTTTAAAAGCTCTCATTTGTTTTTGCATTCTTGGTTGCTTTATTTGCAAACTCTTTTTTCCCAATCTACAAGTTGTCGAGGCCTAAGAAGTTTTTTTCAGGTTCGAAAGAGGGAAAGAATAAGAACTAGTTATGGTTCCGAAATCACTGAAAGAAAAGACATGGCCATGAAAGTGCTTACATATATAACTACATATATGTCAGTTTATCTGACAATTGATAAACATACAGACATACAAACATACATATATAAGCGTAAGGGCATATACATACATACAGCTATGGACACATAAATTGCAAGTTATGTTTTGCTAATTTTTTAGAGTTATTAATTTTGAATAAACAAGGATTATTTTCAGTGCTCGCTTAATTTTCGATAGAAGTGCATGATATTTTGCATAGTTTGATATTTATTTATTTGAAGTGTTTTCAAGTATAAATTAATAGAAAATGGGATCAGGAAAACACAACTGAAGAAAAGCGAATCATATGGAAAACGATACATTCAAGTCATTGTTTGGTCGCATTTCCAGGAAGAAGTCTCTATATATATTTTAAAGCTATTGACCTTCGCTAGAGCCCATTAAGAAAAAGGCATAAATTTCTGGAAAAACGTGTTGTGAAGTGATGAAAAAATAATAAACCGGATAGGACCAGATAGTTCATCGCCAAAAATGTCTATAATATAATCCTAGGTTCACACAGAAGGCGGTCAAACACGGGACCGGAAACATTTGGGGTACATTTTCTTGGTATAGCATAGGGCCGCTCGTACAGATCAAAGGCAAAATGGATAAGTTTTAGTCTTCGGATATTTTGAAAAACTATATTGAGCCATATGCTTTCATTACCATGCCAATAAAATGGAAATTTATGCAAGACAACGACCGCAAACACTTCTTCAAATTAGTTCAGTGGTTTAGTGCGGAGAAGATCGTTGACTTAAATCCTATTAAAGCTTATGTATGTAATAAAGACATTATTGAAATTGCGAAGGAAAATTATAAAAACTTGGAAGAACTTTGGTCTTTCGTTTAGGAAGCTTGATATACACACCTCAATTTAAATTTAAATTCAAAAACTCGTGGAGATTACACTGGCCTACAAAAAAAAAATTTTTTTGGTTTGGTGCAGCACTGTCCGTATCTGCAGTCGGTAAGGTAGGTAGGATAAACTGTATTTCTGCTACTAGAGTTCAGCTGACAGCTCTGGTTTACCTACAATTCTTATTTAAAAATTTTCGGGTTTGGTTTAAAACCAGTCTATCTGATTATCACTTTTATGACATTAAAAGTAAAAAACGAGAGCTGATATGAAAAATGTGACTGATATTTTCATATCAGCTCACAAAATATAACCAAAATCAAGTCTAAAATCTTAGGCACCAAAACGAGTGTAGGCCAAGAGTGAAATTGCATTTAAAAAAATATTAAAGGGAACGAAAATTTACACTGAATATGGCACAACGGATGACGGAAAATCGTTAAACTAAAAAGTTTTTACAGAAAAAAACTAGATAGTTCCATTTATGTGCCCAGCGCATTTAAACACTTTTACCACATTTTCATTAAATTTGTTGTTTTTTTGATGAATTCCAACTTGAATATTTGTTAGTATCAGATGTGAGAAATATACTTTTAGAAAACACCAAGTACTCGTTTGTTTTTAAAAACATTAAAATTTTAGCATAGGAAAGTAGATTAAAGAAAATGTACCATTTATATGTCCATAGCTGTATGTGTTCGCATTGCAAGTAGTTGTGGTTGAAGAGTTGTAGCTGTCGATTCAATTGGCCAGCCGAGCGCCCAAAAGTATGCTACACAATCGTAGATTATCCACTTGAGCGTTTGCATGCGATAACTGGCTGACTACTTGACTACTTACTTACGAGTAGATTCGACTGCAATTGGGCAGTGTTTGTCGGTGACAGTTGACAACTGATGCTGTCTAGGATCAGCATATACTCACATGCACACGCACATATACATATGTATGTGTGCACACTTATAAAATAATTTATATCCACAAACATTTCAACATGTATACACACATTTACAAATAAGACAATTGAACTGACAGCAACAACAATAAATGCAGAAAAGAAAATTTGTAGTATTTATATCCTTAGAGCCGCAACAGAGCAACCACTTGTCAGTTCGTTTTATATCCTTGAAAATGTAAAATTGCCATTGACACTTGCAAATAAACTTAGTTAAGTGTGGTCAGTGTGAAGGGAACTATATATACATACATGTGTATGTGTGTATGTTTGTGCTGCATCATCTGAAGACCACAATTTTCTCAATATACATTTTGTAGAGAGCGTTAATACAGCCACTTCAAGCTCAAGTCAAGTACATAGATGTGTTAAATACTTGTGTAGACAGAATTTTGGCAAAAATTTATTTGCAACAATGTTTATATTTACGAGTTTGCGGTTTGGTATTACAATACGAATTGAACCCGCTGGAGCAAACATGTCAAAGTGTCGGCCACAAGCATTCACATACGAGTATACGTAAGAGAAAATGTGAGGCAACATATTTTTAAGGCGTTTAGTATGGAATAAATATATGGCATGCATAAATATTTTCAATGAACAAATAGTGAAATATATGTACAGGGATTTGTTTAGTACACGGGTAATTCCCATATAAATAATATATTTTTTTTTTTAATTATTGTCACCCTAAAGTTTGCATAAAATTAATTTGTCTCCAATTTGCATTTTTCCAGCAAATACCCTACGTTCTCTTCCTGCTATTAGTACAAAATTTGTGGCTAGCCTTAAAAAAGTAGAATCATATAATATCGAACAATATACTCGAAAGAGTTCGGCGTATTTTATATTTTATAAGCAATTTTCAGATAACTTTAAAAGTCTAGTTTAGGACGAGACTGGTCTTAAAACAGAAATAGCTTGCATTCAATTGGCGGTTATTTTGAACTTTTTTTCTGGATCTGTACTTCTAATGCGACAAATATTGAATATAAGCGGAAAAAAATTGGGGAAATGAGTATAATAGCGTTGGAAAAAACGTTTGAAAGTGATATGGAGCATAGAATGTGAAGATTGACTATTAATCAGCTGTTTTGAAATCCCCCGATTTAATTTTTTTTACTGCATAAGAAACGACGAAATTTAACTTTGAAACCGAAGATATAATAACATTGAAGCCGAGTTATTTGCAAATTTAACTGCACAAGGATTCATGGAAATATATTTGAAATAAAAGCGTGTGATCTTGTTTAGACAAACCGGTAATGTTAAAAACTGGACTGTAATATATTTCATTTCATACATTGAGCAAAGCTTCTCCTACCATTTGACCTACAGTTTTGTGCCGACTCCGAACGGCAGATGTATTCAATGAGAAGCTTTTTCATGGCAGAAATACCCTCGGAGGTTTGCCATTGCCTGCCGAGAGGTGGTCGCTATTAGAAAAAACTTTTTCTATGATTAAGATTTTGCTTGCCCTGACTGAGATTCGAACCTCGAACTCACAGGCATATCGAGTTATAGCACGCACCGCTACCAACTCGACCACAGCGTCCACGGTCCAACGGTAGTATAGTAAAGACTAGTTCTAGTAAAGACATCAATACAGTGGGGTGGTTGTTTAAAACATAAAATAAAATAAAAAAATTTGGGTGTACATATGTATGCATAAAAATAGATTAAAAAATGTGTGATAATTACTATATTTAAAGCAACGATTAAAAAAATACATATTTATAAGTTCACTAGGATTAGTTTTCAACAGAACCGAAAATTGATTAACATGAATACGAGCATAAAATGTGAATCAGCTATATGAAACTCAGCGAGATGATCAGCACAACGGTAACGCAGTGTTTGAACAGCATAGCATGTAAGCAAAGACAGATAATGTCGCTCACTACACTGTAGTAAGAAGGAATATACTCGTACACACGAAAGGCAACACATTCCGTAGGCAGTTGATTCGAAAGGCAATTGATTTTAATTTGGCTACTTATGAAGTGTTCAGCATATACAATTTTTTTATTTGAAAGTATTGAAGAAGTAAATTTTTTAAATTCATTAATTGAAACTATCATTTAACAAACAAATTATAAAACAGAATTAGAAGCCTGTACATCAAATAGTTTTGGTTTCATTACTAACCATCAACAGTTTTACTTTCATACATTACACACTTGCCTCTGATTTTGTTTCAACTATTTACTCCTTTTTACCTATTCTAAGTAAAATGATATGAAGAATTGTTGCTGTGTATTTTCCATCAATATTATTTTTATAGTGGGTGTTATAATCGTATAGAAATATTTATGGAAATAGAGTATAAGACGCTTATTGTTATTGCTCTTTGCCATAGTGATCATAGAAAACTTTTTTGCGAATATCCTTAAGTGGATCCCGTTTTAGGTGAACAAATGCGTTAAAAAAATGGCAGGTAGTGAGTTTTTTCTACGAAATGCTTTTAGACTTACAATGAGCGTAGATGGGAACTTGAACTACTCTGCAATATTGAATTATTACTACCTGCTAGCTAGGAACATGCAGATATATATCGCTTATTTAGTTTAATAGTGTGATAACTTAAAACACCCACAACCGAGAAAAACGGCTATAAAGTTTTGATTTTGCGTATAATCCCATAATAAAAATTAATACATATTTTGTTCTAGTGAGCTACTGGTAATCGGTATAATTATAACATTTTTACATAACGTAGAATAATGGTAATTTCTGCATGCCTAAACCCAAGACACTTTTGAAGAAAATGAGATATGTATGCCTGTTTTCTGTATTCACTCATTCTATGTAATTTATCTGCAAAATCTGACCACCACGCCAACCTGCGCTATATCGGCAATTTTCGAAAAATCAATAAATGTTGAAGGGAAATATCTTGAGTTTAGTATGTAGTGTTGTATTGTTGCCAGAAACTCGACTATATGAAAATTTTGGAAAAGGGGCGTGTCACCGCCCACTTTTGAAAACATATGTATATGTCTAGAACTACTTTATCGATTTCGTCTAAACTTGGCACACATGTTAGATTGTACCTAGTTAGGTGGGATTATAAAAAGTCTTGAAATCGGACGAAAATTTCGCCCGTCTCCCATATAACGGTAATTTTTTAAAACTATGAAAATTTGATACTTCAGTAACTATTGGAATTAAGTCAACAAATCCATTTAAACGAACATTTTGGAAAAGGTACATGGAACTGCACACTTTAGAGTTCATATGTACATACAAATATCTCTGGAAATCCTTCATCGATTTTGCCCAAATTTAGTACAGATATATTATTATGTCTAAATAAGCAGTATTTTTAAAATCACTAAAATTGGACCAGACTCAGTATGTTTTTGAAACCAGTAAAAATCGGATACTTCTGTAACTAGTGAAGCTAATTTGCTCAAAATTGGTATGTGGTTTTGTATTAAATCAAGAAATCCGATATATGAAAATTTAAAAAAAAGAGGGTAACATCAAGTTCGGTTTTGCCCGAACTTAGTCTCTGCTTTATTAATTTAAAAATTTAGCTGAAAGCGTGCGCCGGGTATATAAAGTTCGATCGAACTTAGCCACTTCTTTACTTGGTTTACCTTAACTTCATCTCGTCAACCCGCGTTTACTGATCTAAACTTTTACGCTTCGGTGTTATTTAAACCGTTTTCATTGCTGTTAGTGTTTCCTCTCTCTTGTTTCGAAGAACAAATTAAAAACTCGCTTATTGTTGAGTGATTCAAGACAGTGTTTGCGACCGAATCAAACGAAACATTGACGATGGCAATATGTCACACTGTGTCCATAACAACTCAAGACGGCTTGTGCAGCGTACTATTTAATATTAGTGGGCCGCAAAAGAACTTCGACTTTATTGTAAGAAAGGTTGAAAAAGAAAGGTTTGAAAACTTCTGATGTCGCGTATACTGGCATTAAATAACTAACAAGATATTTATTGTATAAAGGCGGCACAGCAACAAGATACTGTGAATGTTTCCTCGGGCAATAGTTATACAATTTTACACTATGGATGTAGGTACCCGCATCTAATAATTTTTTTTTTTAAACTTTGAAGTAATATAGAATTCTTACTGGAAGAATTTTCAGAGTGTTGCAGCCGATGCAAGTTATATATTTTCCAAACAACGCATTTCTTTCAGAAGGGGTTGAAATTGGTTTAAGCAGGCACTTCTTCATTAGCAGACACCCTACGGCAATTTTTAATGCAATAAAGCATAGTAAACTGTTTTAAGAGCATTATCACTATTAAGTTAAGTGATGAACTATCTCAGTTACAAAACAATTGTTACTGTAGGGCGCAAGGGAACTGAAACTAGCGGATTTTACCTCAGGGCACACATTTCTGTGTAAAGTAAATCGATCGCAGTCCGAAGAATGATCGGTAATTTTCACATCTGGTGGTTTTCTTACATTCAGGCAAAAAAACACTAATTTGGGTATACATCTCCTCATCAGACTTCTTTCTTTGTGGCTTCAGCGGCAGTCGAACCCACGACATCATGCGTAATACTTAAGCCGGCATCTAAACGAACTCATCCAAGTTTACGCTGTGTGAGCTGTTGTTGCGTCTTCCTCGATTAAACGGCTAGTCCTTAATCCGAACTGCTTCGGGCATGCCCACATACTCGTACATTTCACCCAAGTAGATCGATTTATAAGCCTGGTTTTAAGACTATAATTAGTTTTGTGTTCAGAGTTATAGTTATAGAGAGTTATTCTTCTATTATTATTGCTGTTGTAAACCCTGGGAATGAATGAGCATAAGCTGAACAGAGCTTATCTAATAAACTTTCATAGCTCTGGACTTAACCGAAATGTCTTTGGACGCATATGTACTCGTATGTACTATGCATTCGAAGAATAACAAGCAATTGTGCACACAACTCGTAATAATCTATGCACATAGATTATTATTTTATTTTATCGGTGGTTGGATTTGTTTTGCAGCATTTTGTGGTCAAAATATTTTCCTTAGAAAATTTGATATTCAGAAAATGTCGATTATGCAATTAGCACAATTGTAATTTGCCAAGTTTTCATACACATATACTTTATGCGAATATGTTTTACATACACTACTGCGGTCAAGAATATATTAGTTCGAGTTAAATAACAATTAAAAGTCATTATAAAGTGTTTGAATCCAAACTTATCGAAATGAAAAGTGAGTAATTAAAGTAAAAATAATCAAGTTTAATTAGTACTCTCAAAAAAAAAAACAAAAGGTTATTAGCTTACAATTACTATTGTATTCTACAACTTCGTAATATACATTTCCACGGTCAAATCATGGAAGAATTATAGATTAAATGATACTTCGTTTAATAGCATAATAAGTAACTAACTAAAAAAAAATTTAGGAGTATTGAAAATCTTGTAGAGCTTAAAAATAAAACAAAAAATGTGTATCTACATGATTATCAGCAATGTATTTACCATATTTAATATTTTTCTAATACACTGCGTTGAACGATTATAGCACAGCGATATATTGACGCATTTGTGCAATTCTTTTTATCTTCAATAGTTTAATTATTTTTTATTTGAAATGAGTTGCATTTTCTAACAAAAACTATAAAAATATTTATTTAAACTTTATACCAAATGTACAAAGTTTTATAAAAATTCAGTAGAATTTCGACGTTTAAAATTTTTTTTTTAATTTTATCAGTATACAGTTTTGTAGCTCATACAATTTTAGTATACGAGATTAAAAATGAAAATTCGCGCCCTTTTTCATGGATATATTGTAGAAAGCTGTCAGTAGAGGAAAAAAAAACAAAAATCTAAAGTAACTTATGGGCACTTCAAGCCTTCACTTCATTGCTATAAATTTAATCAGCTACAAAACTGTGTACTTAAAAATATTTTAAAAAATATTAAAAAATGAAGTTTAATGATTTATTTTTGGAGATAAATTTTATTTGAGTAATTTAAATTAATAGCAAGAAAAATAAGTTGTTTAAATTTGTTAGGACTGTTATATTATATACTGTTCAGAAAGGCACAACCACATAAATAATTAAAACTCTTTTCCAAGTAAAATATGAGTTATTCCATATTAAAAACCATAAACATTAATTTTTTAACTTTTTACAAATTCATCAAAAATTCCAAATTAAAAATAAATGTTTTAAAATTTTTTTGAGTATGCAGTTTTGGGGCTCTTTAAAATTTAGTCTGAGAAAGTCGAAGTTTCAAGTGTCTATAAGTTATCACTGATTTTTATTGGCAGTGCCCTCCATACAACGCAAGACCGCGATTGTATTTAATTTGGAAGGAATCTCCAAAGAGTGTCAATAAAAAAATTCCAAAAATCAGTGGTAATTCGTAGTGACTAGAAACTTGTAATTTGTTATACTAAAATTAGATGAGCTACATATTTCCATACCCCAAAAAGTCCAAAATTTTTTTTTTTAAGTTCGAAATTTTTGAGAAAATTGTGATCAATAATAATTTATAATATATAAAAAATTGTTTTTAATGGTGTTTATTAGAGAATCAACGATGTTTTAATTGAAAAAATATTTAATAAATTGTCCAAATGAATATAAACATATAATATTCTTTCGGAATGTGTACAATAAACATCGAAAAAATGTATTTTAACTCTTTTCGCTCGTCCCAAAACTACACTTTGACTTAAGGGTGCGATAAGTTTTGAGGATCTTACTCTATTAACATACACATTTCATCGTGAATTAAAATTATTATGCACCAAAATTTTGCTTGCACTGTGTTTCGCATTGATACAACGAGTTTTTGTAGGATTATTTTAAGTTTTGTTTTTTTTCAAATATTCTAACATTAAATTTTCCCATTGAAAACGTAAATTTTTAAATTGTACATAAAAGTAGATAACTTCCGGCATGATGCTTTTTACAAGCAAAACCAACGTGTGTTTTACCCTCAATCTCTGTCACTCAATTTACAACACATCTTCATGCACGTGTAGCGCCCGCACAGCCACTATGCCAGCTGCAGCATAAAGAATCTATGTAAATTTCGTAACTATCACTCACATGCGCCTAAAGTTATGCACGACAACATAAAGCCTGCTGCCTGCTGGCAAAGAAGGCAACGCCAACGATGCCATTCAACAGCAAGCGAGCAAACATCTTTCAGCAGTGAATGACTGAATCGTCGGCAAGCGGTTAAGTGCAGTTTAATGTGCAACGGGTAACTGTCACTTGACTTTGGCGGCTGCGTGCTACGAATCGTTACGTTTCGTTGCATACTTGCAGGCGCCAAGCTAGTTTAAAAGTTAATTTTCAAAACAGTTACACTAATGTAAGCACTAGGGTCCTGTGAAGGGGGCAGAGCGGCTGCTCTCGAAAAGGGAAGCAATGACACCGAGAATGGCAGAGCGCTGCAAGATGCTAGACTGTCTTAGTTGCAGCTATTTGACTTCGTTCTTCGAAATGCGGGTCACGTTAATTTCTTTGCCCAAGAAATCCCCGAAAACGAAATGGGAACGCGAACAACAAAAACCAAATTGTTAAAACTATACGACGCAAGCAAGCGGTAAGGCAAAATCAACGTGCCACTGCACGCTCAGGAAAGAATAGAAAAAAACTACTTGCGCTTGCCGAAAACTTTTCCTATTTTCGCTGGGATTTAAGTAATACGCGGAATGCGTGGCAACAATGCGTGACACGAGAATCCGCAAACTTGCCAGCAGGTCACGAATACAATGGCGTGCATAAACATGTTCATATGTACGGGCGTGTGCATGTACTAGAGTGCATGTAAGCATCCTAGCAAGTCGCGATACTATCGCCATGCACTTTGACCTAAACTAAACGCAAGAGTCCGAGTGTAGTGCAGCAAATGAAAGGAAAACTCGCTTAGGGGCAGGGAAATTGTACTAAAGAGAAAATCAAAAACAATTGCAAGTGGCAAGTGCAACAAACAGTGTATAAAATAAACAAATCGCTAGCAAAAAAATATTGTGTCGCTGTAAAATGAGTAAAAACATCAAGATAACTTAAAAAAAAAGAGGGAACAGAAAATGAAAAATTATTTATTTGCTTTCTTGCCGCACCACTCAGACAGCCTCAGCCAGCGCTAACTAACAAGTCAGTAGTACTCTGCCGCGCTTTACACAAAGTGCACACGCTGCAGTTTGCGCCTAAAGCCTCTTTCACCAGCCTGCGGCACACACACACATTTCTGCCTATTTACAGTTGGAACACTCGGCGTGTTTATGATATAAATTAAGTTAATTTAAGACGCCTGCTGTTACCTGCTGCTTACTGCCACTGCCTATTTCTCTGTGTGTTTTGCAAAGGAAGTGTCGTTGCAACGACACTAATTTGTTTTCGTGGCATAATATGGCACAGCGACACAACTGCCAGGTCACGGCGTATTTGTTACCTGAGATAACGCTGAGTTGCCGAAGTGTGCTGGCTTAGTGAGAGTTGTATGCAATTAGAGATGCGCTCTAAGTCAGCTAAGTGTATTTTTAAAGTTTATATTTACTTGTTATTTATGAGACAACAGACAGGATTTGGAGAAAGTCAACATAGAGAATTTTTTTGTTGGTTTATTAGAGGCGAAGGAAATTTTATTCCGTGTCATTGTTTTTTTGTAAATGACAACATAAGTACATCTTTAAGGAGCGAGGTTGATTCGTAATAAAATTATACTTTAAAAAAGCTAAAAAATGTTTTAGGATAATGTGAAATAAATGGTAAAAGCAAATTGTCATCTAATAAGAAAAACAGTTTCATCTCAGTGAGTATTTCGGGGTTTAAAAAGCCTCTTTGCATTTTTCGACTACAGCGCCATCTAGCTAGTATATTTTTTTCCTTGAGAGTTTAACATATGATACAAGAGCATGAGCCAAATCGATTAATAAAAAAATTTGGTTGCGGTTGCTGTTTCTATATTTTGAATATTAACGAAATCCGATTATTAATACGACTTTTTGATATGTCTGTACTTCAGCGCCCTCCAGCGGAGTTATTCATCTTTGATATTAAAAATGAAAAAAATCTATGCTTTGTCTCATCGTGAAAATTACAATCGGACAGCGACATCATAATGAGTTCCCTACGCCTCATCTGACTTGTTCCGGCTCTAAAGAAACTTGCTATTGCACATGAAAGAGCTATTAAGATTTTTTCGACCAGTTCAGAGTGCCACATAAGAGTTTAAGGCCAGAATAGTCACTTCGATATTAAAATATGATAGAAGCTTATTGGATGTTTCTTTTATGGCAGCCACCTCTTTCTGAGCTTCATGAAGAGTTCTCGGCTGAATACTTTTCCACTGACGTTTACGTGGTCCTACGAAAAAGTTCAGTGTTTTCTGCTTCTATCTTCGAAGAGGATGAAGCTTCGATAATTTTTTTTGATGTTACTTTAAGTAAACTCTATTCACAAATTATAGCACAAGCACATATTGACACATTTCGGCATTTTATTTATCCTCCATCAATACGTAAATAACTTTCAATTAAAACATCGTTTATTTTCTAACAAACGCCATTAAAGACAATTTTTAAAATTTTATGGAAAAAAACATTAATCAAAAATTCATCGAAATTTCGAATATAAAAGAAAAATTGAATTTTTGTTGGATATGCTGATATGTAGCTCATTCAATTTTAGTACAACAAAGTATAAGTTTCGAGTGACTACTCGCATGAGTTGCACATTTTTTTCTGACGCTCTTTCGAAATTCCATTCATAATAAAAATAAACGCGGTTTTGCGTTGTATGAAGGAAACTGCCAGTATAAAAATTGTCAAAAATCAATGATAATTTGGAGAAACTTGAACCTTGCACTTCTTTAGACTGAAATTGTATGAGCCAAAAAACTGCATACTCAAAAAAATTAAAATTTTTTTTATTTAAAATTTTGAAATTTTGTTAAATCAATGTACGTTTAGTAAATAGTTTAAAAAATAGGTGTATACAAATACGATATTTCTTAGAGAATGGAACATTTTTTACTTTAAAAATAATTTTAATTAATTAGATGTGGTTGCAACTTTTCGAAATCATGTTTTCCTTTAGTCAATGTGCGTGCGCCTTTTGCTACACAGGAATGTGTGTGGCTACCTTAAAATAAAAGTCGAAGTGGTTGCAAACTTCTCAAATTCCTTCTATAATAATATATTTGATTTTATATGCCCTTAGTGATTGTTCTTATCCTGGAACTTGGCATTGAGGAGTACTATGTCGAGCAACAGAGAAAAGTATCAGCGTCATTTAATTGGTAGTTGTTCCGTCATGTATGTAAGTATTCCGATTGATTGGCCCAAAATCGAATCCTCTGCAAATCATGTAACCGATACAAAAAAAATTATTCCAAAATATTGGAAGTTAGCTTGAAAGTGATGCATCTTTCTTTTAATTTTGGGAAAAAATATACCGATAATTATTGAAAATCGGTAACTGTTTTGTTTAGATTGCCTTATTTTTCATATAAAAAGTCTGTGTTCATTATCCATTACTTGTACATAAGAGTATATTAACTTTGTTCGCGTAACGGTTGTTTGTAACAGCAAAAGGAATCGAGATAGATATAGACATATATGTACATATATACCAAAATGATCAGAATGAAAAGAGCAATCGATATCGCCCTGACTGTCTGTCCATCCGTGCACACGATAACTTGAGTAAAAATTGAGGTATCTTAATGAAACTTGGTACGTAGATTGCTCTTTTCCAAGGTAGGTTGCTATTTAAAATGGGTGAAATCGAATGATAACCACGCCAACCTCCCATATAACGGTATTTTTGAAAAATGCAATGAACTTCGTTATTTCAGTATCTATTAGAGCAAAAAGAGCGAACATTGATATTTAGAGCACTTTTAAAAAACGAAACAGCCGTCACTAAATTTGGTACAACTTTTGTAGTTGACATCACTAAACTAATTTTTGAACATTTTTGAAATCGGATCAAAACCACGCCCAACTCCCATATAACGGAATTCTTATACTCAGACAATATTCACGATCACGTGTTTTATATCGGTAATTTTGAAAATACCAAAAATTTTGCATATTTAAGGAAGAACATATAAAATATATCGCGTGGGTATAAAAAATTCGGTTTCGACGAATTTAGCCTTTCTTACTTGTATTTTGTAAATTTAAGACATTGTAAATGCTCCTCAATTCAGAAACTTATATATCTTCATATTTGAAATTTTCAATTGGCACTTTAAATATTGCATTTCCAGTAGCTACAAATTTTACTACCATTCGTCTTGACCACTTGGCTGCAATCCAATTTTGTAATAATTTCGCAAATAATTCATTTTTGCATAAGCAAACAAAACAAAATACAAGAAATTGGAATAGCTTTTTTGATACTTACTCGTATAGCGAACAACCGCTGAAAAAAAGTAAAATCATTCAATGTGAATCATTACAAGCGAAACGGTAGAAGACAATCTGTGAAATTTCGTGTCTATGCAGGCAAGCACTGCAGCTCTGTAGAGACTTAAATGTATATGTGTATGTATACGAGTATATGTACATATGTATGTACTTGGCATTTGTGGTAACAACTTGCTGCAGCGAGTGCTAGTTACGACGGACGCTGTGGTGTTAAAATTTTTGTCTCATCACTGAAGCGTGGCAGACTTCAATAATTTCAACGAAATTTGAGGCAACTCAGAGAAGCCAGAAATATGAAAGAGTTTAAAGGAAGTATACACAAATAGAAAGAAAGTAAAAGAAGACAGAAGTGCTTGAAAACCTACAAATAAAAAGGAACAAGAAAAATAAAATTTGCCAGAGAAGTAGAGCAAAGGGACGTTTTCAAGGAAAATAAAGCTATTTAAAATCGATAGCATAAAAGAAAAAAAGATTTTGGCATAAATTTCTTGGGTAATTACGTCGCAAATAGTAGCCATTGCTCAGTGGAAAATGGCAATTGTACAGACGCGGTGCGGAAAAAACAGAAAAATCAAGTAACAAGCGAGTTCAGCAGCCTGCGAAAGAGATTGTTTGTTGCTATTTTCAATCAGACTTACTTCAAAAAATACTTATTGCCATGAAAAACACCGCCCCTGAGTCAATACGAATCGAATTGTTGACAAAAAAACGTAACTATTTTTACAACTTAGTCCCACTCCTTCTCCTAAACCATTGTATAAATCACATTTACCGCACCACCACTAAATTGATTTTGAATTCCATTTGATTAAACGCCATTTCTCTAGAACCACTCACTGATTATTTGCATTATTTATGCGAAAAGGAAAAAAAGGAAATAGAAAATCTCGAAAAACAAGTCGTTCCCAGCGTACACCGTTCGGCAAGGGTAAAAACGTTAGCCAATTGCTGACTGCATTTTTCTTTGGTTGTGCCATTGCTCGGGCAGTTGTGAAAACTAATTGGCCGCTAAAGTAGTGAAGCAGAAAAGTATTCGACTCGCCGCTTACAATAGAGCGGATAAATATTGAAATTATTTTTAATTTATGGCTGGCACATAATAGTTCATTACGAGCCAAGTAGCGAGTCAAATAAGGAGGTGGTGTATACGCCTGAGTGAGCATACAATTTTTTTTTTTAATTTTAAAATTTTCAAGAACCAATGCCATTATATATGAAATGTAGGGAAATATGCTTACGTTTTTATAAAATCAATGTTACAATTGAAATTGTAGGCGAATCAGTTTAAAAGAAATTTTTGGATGAACGTCAATGTAACTTAATAAATTTACTTAATATTTTTTCTAGTTTTACGAGCTAAATTAATTTAAGTATTTATTATTCAGATCTTTTGTTGTTGTTTCTTCCGACAGGGTGTGAAATGAATTGCTTTGGAACGAATTTTCGTCATCCCTTGTCAAGTTTGGTTTTTAGACAAACCGGTTTCGGCGTTGTGCCGTCTTCAGTGTCATTTTTCGTTCTGGTTAATTTGATTTTTTCGTCCATATTTATAGATAGGTTCCGGTGGATTTCATTGTATATGTTCTTGTAGGTCAGGTCCTTTGTTTATTTCAGGGGCCACTCATTCAATCAACATTCTTATGAACAACTTCGACAGACTAATGGAGAAAAAAGTACGAGACCATAACGAAAAAACTCGGTGACCTCATAAGGAGGAAAAAAGAACAGGTCAATCAACATGAAATAAAGCCAAAATTCCACTATAGATTTGTTAATAGACGTCGAAATGGCCATTTCACTTCTACCAAATGAAGAAGCAATACACATATTTAACGAAAAAATTGAGAAGGACATTAAAAACAAAATACAGATAACAGCAGAAAAGTTATAGAGAACTTAAAGTGCAAACTAAAAGCAAACGATATCATTACAACGAGAGCAGATAAAGGCAATACAACTGTATTAATAAACAAAGAAGAATACATTAGAAAAACGGAGAAGTTCATAAAGGAAACAAAATACAATAAAATAACCATATACCCAATCAAAGAGTACCAAGTCCTATTACAAAAGCGAAACTCAAAATAAAACCAAGCCCATACCATAAACTTAGAGCCATGAACCCATAGGCTCCACCACTAATCGCTTTACAAAAATTCACAAACAAGATATCCCAATGAGACCGATAGTAAACCATAAATCGGCAAGGTGATATTAACTATCAAAACACATAACGACGACCCTCAAAGCAATGTTGGAAATACCCAACAAGCACGTAATAAAGAACACGATCAAACTTATCAAAAAACCAGAGGTAAAAGAAATAAAAGGGGATCTGTACTCCTCAATACCAATAACGAAAACGTTGAACGTCCTGTTTAGCATGCTACTCAAAAAGACGAACGATATAGACATCGGTAAACAAATCACAAACACCTTAAGAAACACAATCAAGCGAAATTATTTTAAATTTAACATTAATATATATAGACAAATCAATGGCCTAGGAAAGGGTAATCCAACGTCAGCAAATACTTATGGAAATATTTATGCAAAATCTGGAGGATCATGGAGCATCTTAGAGACAACCTAGGAGCCACATACATATGCGAGATATGTATGTCGACGACTTTATACGCGTACTCACTAAAAATAATGAGGATGAGATATTAGAATATCTCAATAAACAACACAAAAACATAATGTTCACAATGGAGACGGAAAAGGAAAGAAGAATAAATAACCTCGACAGGACAATTAAGATGACTAACAATACAGAAACACTGGAATACGAGATTTACAGAAAACCGACATCCACGGACGCCATAATACACAGCACATCGATCCATCTGCAACAACACAAGAACGCAGCGTTTACACAGCTTGTAACCAGACTGGAACGATCACCATTAACAAAAGAGGCATAGAAGAAAGAACTGAAGACGATATTCTATATAGCATTAAATAACGGATACGGGCGAGACTTAGTAGAGAAAATAAGAAGAGAATCCAAAAAACGACAACATACAAAGAAGGTAACGACAAAAAAGCATGTACGACACTAACCTATACATTTAAAACATCTATCAATATAGGACTGATACTACAGACAAACACAAATAGCGAAGACCCACTAAATAAACAAGGTGTATACAAACTAACATGACTTTTCGAGCCATGGCGGGCCCGGCTTTTCTTTTCTATTGCTGGGGTATACTAGCCGTGCCCAGAGTTCGTAACAATAAATTGATATTGTATGAACCTCTACAAATAGTATTTCTTGTTTCATCCTTCATCTTTTTATTTAATTCGCAATTCAATATTCAATAAAATTCCTAACTTTACAATAAACCGTTGTGTGTCTGTGGACACCTCTGTTGCTTGAGAACGTCGAAGCGGACGCGACTCGGACTGCGTTGCTGATACTTCAGTCGCTGATGGCCTCGATAATTCTCTGTTGCTGGGTGACGTCTGTGCAGGCGCTATTCTGGCGGCGCTCTGTTGCCGGACTGCGTTGCTGAAACTTCAGTCGCTGATGGCGTCGCAGCTGGTGGCACTGTACTGCTGAACGACGTTGATAAATCTCTGTTGGTGCGTGACGACTGGGCAGGTGTTCTGCTGACGGACGCTGCTGACGTTGAGGCTAGCGCAATGCTGGTGGCGCTGTACTGCTGGACGATATCTACGTCGTTGTTGCGCATATCACGGTGGACTGTGGCGTGTATAGCTTTGCGCAGGCCGCAAAGCGTGGTTCTAGCATAAGGTTGGGCTAGTTGCCCATTTCCCCACTTATGCCAGCTCCGGCTCTCAACCTCGGCGCCACGACCGAGGATTCAGCATAAGATGGGGCTAGTTTCTCGTTTCCCCACTCGCACCCACTCCACGACGTTGTAGCTTTGACTTGGATATGGTCTAAGCACAAGATGGGGCTAGTTGCCCGTTTCCCCACTTGTGTTCAGCCCACGGCGCTTTTACCAAGGGATTTTCAAGGTTTGGCTAGTTTCGCGTTTCCAAAGCTTGGCTGTCTCTTTAGTAGTTGTCTTGCCACGACCGCAGGTCCGCGCTGACTGTTCACGCTGGTGCCATCTCGCTCCTTCTTCTGTGCTGCTCGATCGTATGACATTACGGTTGTGTTGCTATGTTGACGCATTGCTATGTTGATGGTGCTGCTGTGTTGACCATGTGGGCTAAATTCAGGAGGACGGATATTTAGTCCTCACAGCATATTAAGGTATTACACGTACAACATAAAGGCCGTCGTAAATAAACAAATAATAAATGAACAAATAAACACAGGATCAGACGTAATATTCGAATCGTTGAAATTACTATACGGACGAAAAAACAAAAACCAGAAAATAAACAGAGTACCACACCGACCCACAACTGACCTGATCTACACGAACATATACAATGAAATCCACCGGAACGTAACAATAAATATGGACGAAGAAATCAAATTAACCAGAACAAAAAATGACACTCAAGATGACAAGGGATGACGAAAATTCGTTCCAAAACCAATTATTTATTATTTCATAAATATACGGCTTTTTATATTAGAAGGCAGTTGATGTGGTATAAGAAAAAGCGAAAACTGAATTCATACACAGTTTGAGTTTCAGTGACAGTTGAAAAGATGTCACGTACCGAGGGATAGTGTGAAAAATTTATCACGTATGCACAGGTTACCTTTGAATGTTCAATTCATAATAAAAAAACTAAGGGTTAAGTTTGAAACTAATAACAATATAAATTAATACTAACTACAAAGCGAGCGTAGCGTATATTTCGAAGCAAATGTAGACCTACTGACTTCATTCAAAACCCCTCAAACGCTCCTGCCTTACATCATTAGTGCTGAAATATTTGAGAAAGTTGCATAAAACTACGAAAAAATTACATTAAAATTTCCATCAGTTATACAAGCCAAAAATTACTCTGAAAACTCGCCTTTAAAAACTAGGAAAAAGTTTTACGAATACTTATTGTTAGTAGGTCCTTGGCACGAAATAGAGCGTAGGAGCGTTACCTATGAAACTATTTTTCATTGCATAAAAACCAATGCCAAGGAGTTCGTGCTCACCAAGAGGCATTGGGTCGAGGTCACTAACATAAAAAAACCCATGAGAACCTTTCAAACAGCTAGATCTAGCACTGCTTCACACACTCAAGCTTCTTTAACTATACTGATAATAAATGGTATCAATTTTGGATCTGGCTGGTGTATTGCTAGTTATTGCAAAGAAGTGGTTAATTAAATAGAAGTAGCGAGGGATACCAATCAGCCAGAGTTTAGTTGCATAGCCAAAATACATTACCTTTTTAGATAAACCAAACTCGTAACCTAGCACACGGATTTTTCATTAAACGAAGTGGGTATCGGTGTAAATGTATTTGGGCCGAGAGTAAATCATTCGGAACTTTAGACGTCTAACAGAAATGTACTTCATAGATTATAGTGTTGTCTTCTATATCAGGCGCAACCGCCAGTGCTCTATCATTGTAAACAAGTTAGGGAGTGAAGTGCCTATTAAGGTTCTCCGACCCCAAAACTGGCGAAGTAGTTCCTTATAAAGATGACCTGTTTCTGGCCGATCAATCGGTTTTAGGTTCATTTTGTTTCGAAAATATTGAAGGCAAAGATGCGACGCAAAAACTCTTTGAAAAGAAAACATCGACTCCTTTTAAAAATCCTCAGTTTTTTTGCTGTATAATATGAAAGCTCAGATTGGAAGCTGGGGCTTTCCAAACGCGAAGGTATAACGCTTAAGTGGAACGAAAACTATTTCGTGTACAATAACTATATAAGACCTAGAGACCGAAAATAGCAAAAAAAATAAAGAAATTTAATATACTCTCTACAAGGTGTATAAGCTTTCTATACAATAAAGCACTTTACATGCTGATCCACTGCAAATGATAATACAAAAAGGAAGTAAAACTCAATATTTACATCTTTCATGGGAAGCAGGATTAAAGCAACACAATAAAAAACACTGCAGAAAAAAGTCATAAAAAATCTGCGGTAATTGGACAAACTTGTACTTTAATATACTAAAAAGATAAAAATAAGAATTTTTAAACAAATTTGTTGATTTTAATTTTATTTATTTATAATCAAACTATATTTTTATATGAAAATAAATTACATATCAAAATATACGACTAGTAAACAGATACACTCTGTTTACAAATTAAAGCACAAACAAAAATTGACACATTTCGACTATTTATTTATCCTCCAATTATTTAAAATAATTTTTCAAATAAAACATCGCTAATTCTACAACGAACAACAATAAAAATATCTTAATTAATTTCATACAAAATGTAGAAAGCATTTTTCAAAATTTCATTAAAGGTTTTAACTTTTTAAAAATAAATGTATACTTCTTTGGGGTATCTACATGGGTAACTCATTAAATTTCAGTATAACAAAGTGCATGTTGCTAGTGGCTACGAACTACCACTGATTATTCCCATATTTTTACTGACGCTCTTTCGAAATTTCTTCCATATAAAAAATAATCGCGGTTTTACACTATCCCTCCACTAAAAAAATTGTCAAAAATCAGTAAAAAGTTATAGACACTGATAACTTGCACATTCTTGCACTAAAATTTAATGTGCCAAAAAACTACATACTCAAAAAGATTCTAAAACCAGTTTTGATAAAATTTCGTTGTCGTTTTACATTTTGTAAATAGTTAACAATTTAGATAATATAATAATATATACAATTAATTAGAAGAAAAATGAAGTGCTCAAATCTGTCAATATGTGGTTGGGCTATAGTTTGTGGACATAATATAATAATAATTTTGGCGCTTACACTATATAGCTCAGTATTTGGCCTAGCTTCTCCTACCACTTGTGTGTGCGTCTTTATATTATACCACAAATGGAGGGACCTACAGTTTTGTGCCGACTCCGAACGGCAGATGTATTTAATGAGAAGCTTTTTCATGGCAGAAATACCCTCGGAGGTTTGCCATTGCCTGCCGAGGGGTGACCGCTATTAGAAAAAACTTTTTCTATGATTAAGATTTTGCTTGCCCTGACTGAGATTCGAACTTCGAAGTTAAAGCACGCATCGCTACCAACTCGCCCACAGCGGCCAGTTTGTGAATATATTCTACATGTGTTGAAAACTTATCAACATATGCTACTTGTATTGCTTTGAGATGAAGCATGGAAACTTATAATAGATAAAGTCAGTGTATACAAAAAAAAAAATTCCATCAACAATACATCAGAAGACTGAAGCGCAACAAAAATTATTCTGTTAAATTCTTACCTTGTTTAAAACGCAAATAAATGTGTACACACTTGCAGCACAAAATTGAATTTTTATGAATACGAAATTCAAAAATTTGTTCAATTTATTAAAGCCTTAGGTAAAATTTTCTTTTTATGCTGGCACAAACACACATATGACATATCACAACTTACCAAATTTTATAAAATATATTCTAACGAGATGCTAACAAACCAAAAGCAACACTCTACGTGCCTTCACGAACACATCCAACTGAAGTATAGAATGCCTGACGGGCAGTTTAATTCCATTTATTTACTCTTATACAAAATTTACGCTAAATTCATTTAATTATTATCACTTTGCCCGAGTAACTGACTTCATTAAATCTGAACGGAAAACATTGTTGCAGCAGTTAACGCAAATGCCAAGAAAAACAAAGGAGCCAAGCAGCAAATATCTGTTTAGTACAGACATACGAGTATGTGAAAGCAAACGTATGTGCGCTGGCGTATACGTAACTTCAAAGCAAATACTACATATGTACATACATACCATGCAAGAGATGGCAAAAGTAAGCGTATAAGTGAGTGAGTGTGTATGTTTGTATGTTTGTACGTATAAAATCAAGAATTAAACCACAGCAGTGAGTGGCAGTCTATGTACATAAGAACGCATATGAGATCCAATGTATGAGTATGCGTGTGTGTGAGTGAAAGTGTTTTGGGCCACACTCTTACATTGTAAATGGAATGTGTTGTGACTTTTGTTGCATGCAACAATTACATGGCATGACGTAAATTTAATTACAGCATCACTGTTGTCACAACTACGAATGCGCTGGCACTGGTCGTTTGAGTGTGTGTGTGTGTGAGTGAGCAACGTATTAAAGGGGTCGTATGACACATGCAGTAACATTTGTGCAAAAAAAATCGGGAAAAACTAAAAAATTAAAAATGAAAAAAAAAAAAAATTCCGAAAGTGAAAGAACACTTGAATCTCTGTGGCACGCGCGCATTTATGTATACAAAGAGTTTTTTGTTCTTGCATTTTTTTACCGCTGCTGCTTGTCACCTTTGCAGCGGTTATTTTTTCCAAATTTTTTTGGTGTTTTGTTTTGCAATTGGAAATTGAATTTGACTGCATGCAATTTTTCACATTTAACACGACGTACAGTTAGTTGCCATCTCGTGGCAGTGGCCGTTACTATCCCCAACTTTTACTTTGTTACAACAAATTTCTTGCGCATACGATAGCAGTGTTGCATTACATTTTTATTGCTGAGTGTACTCGTCGAGAGTACTTCCGATTGCTCAAACAAATGACCATTACTGTGATTGTATTTGACGGCACGTGGCAGCCTTGAATGCATTAGATGCGCTTGATTTACTACTTGGTTATGGCGTGTGTTGACAATGTTGCATGCGAATGCACACAATTGCCGGGGGTTAAAATTTTAATGGTGCAGCTTTTGTTGCATTTCACTAATTATGTTCATTTAAGTATAATTGCGCGAGTTAAGATTGACAAATTTTGTACTCATAAATTTCAAAGAGGGTTACTTTTTGTTGGCGAATTGAATTCACGCAATAGTGCCAAGTTACTTTTATAAAATGGCAATTTGTTGCAACAAGAGTTGCAAGTGATTTCTATAAATATTTACGTTAGTCAAAGTTGCGAGAGATACTGAAGTTGCATATAGAATTTTCGTATTTAAAATATATTTTATGGACAACAGATACTTAGATACGTGTTCATGAGAACATAAGTTTTAAACGATGGTATACCACGTTTCTTTTGAACCAATAGTTTATTAAATTAATATGTTTGGTAGCGAGGGTAATTTCAAAAATTTGAAAACTATTAGCAAAACTCTCGTTCCATTCTCCCAATGCTTTAACAAGGGAAAGGGAGAAAAATTCCCCGGGAGTTTCTGTTCAGAATTGGCTTTTATAGGTTTATTTCGATTTTGTTCATTTACAAATTTTTTCAAACTAGATGACGCTAAGCGTACTCGTCAGACGTTTTCCTGCCTGAAAATTGCTCTAAATTATATTTTCCAAAATTTCCAATATTGTTAAAATAAAATAATTCTCATATATACGATGTCCAGCGCCACCTGGTGGGTTTTTTTGCACATATGTTTTTTTTTTTCGAATTCTAGTATTTATTTCGGTTAGGACCATAAAACTACGACGATAAAGCAATTTCAGCGCAATCTCTTCTGCATTGTAGTTATAGAATGGTATGTACTGTGACCAGTGGGTTTATTGTGCCCTTAGTTCCCTATAACACTTTACTCAGCCTAAGAACCTACACAATTCTTATGATCGATCCTAGGCGAAGGGAGTGAACATGTCGCGCAGTGACCTCACACTCCAGGAGTTGGTGTGATGGGGTCTCGTCCACAAGGTCAAAGAATCGCGGCACTAAAGCAAATCGCCATCTAAATCTAAGCTTTACTTTTGAGATGCTTATCAGTATTTTGTATTTTCTAGTTTTTCACCCTCCAAATAATCTCTTAGTCTGCTGAAGACCTGGAGTGTTCTTCTAGCGCTGTTCCTCCTTCACGTTGTCTGGTTCTATCGAAAAAAAGGTTCTCGGGGATACGTTGCCAGTAAAAGGCTTCGCAATGCACTGCAACACGAGTGAGGACTTAACCAGAAATGATGAGAAGGCCGGTATCACTTCCACAACAGTCGGTTCTACGCTACCGAAGTGACTCGGATTTCATCCGACCAAGGACTGTTGTTTCGGCGACCTAACCCCACTTAGGCTGCCGGACACCCCCAATCTTATCTCCCCCTGGGTGCAATACCTTGCAGCAGGATTGCTACTCATACTTCTGGCCAGGGCGGGCGTCGAGCCTAACCCTGGCCCAGAAACCTACTTCTGCTGCATCTGCCAGAGAAGGCTCCATCCGAATTCCACGTCGGTGAGGTGTAATTCGTGCAACGGATGGTGCCATCTTAAGGTCTGCTCAGGCCTTAAGAAAACTAGGGAGTGGTCCACATCCTATGTGGGCCAGTGTTGCTCGCGCACTCAAGCGCCCCAAGCCTCCACGGCATCCCCCCTTGCGCCCCCCGCGCCGGTGCCTCAGAGCACCCCTCCTGCCTCCACGGCCCCCCGGAGCTCACAGCAACACCAAACCTCCCCACCGCCCCCTCGCTCCACCACACGTGGGGCCAACCAGCAACTACTGGTTGCCCCCACCATCTGCTGTGTATGCCGGGTCAGAGTGCACCGGAATGCCTGCTCAGTCAGGTGTAATGCCTGCCAGGGCTGGTGCCACTTCCGGGCGTGCTCTGGCCTACGCACCACAAGGGACTGGTCCGTGAGCTTTACCGCCTCCTGCTGCCGCAACAACCCCCCGCCAGTGTCGCTCACGACACCGCCCACAACATCCACTGGGCCTTTACCACCACTGCGGGAAGCACAGCCGGGGCGGGCCGGCCCTCGGATCCAGTCCCTCACCCCCCTCAACGCGACAACCTTACCGAGACAGACGAGACTCCTACAGTTCAACTGCAACGGACTCTCGAGCAAGATCTCGGAGGTGGTTGCCTTCATGGCTCGGCACGGACTGTTAATAGCTGCGGTCCAAGAAACGAAGCTACGTCGCAGCTCAACGTTAACGAACTGCGACGGTTACAACGTGCTTCGTAGAGATCGCGAGCGAGATAATGGTGGAGGCCTAGCCTTCATCCTACACAACACCGTGCAGTATCGTCTTATCGATGCAGACATCGACCCAAGGGACAGCACCTTAGAATGTCAAGGGATTGCTGTCCGGTCAGGCGATGTCGAGCTCGAAATATTCAACACATATATACCCCCTGTCTCCTGCTGCCCCGCTGGATATCACCCTGACATAGGTGCGCTACTCAATGGTGAAAACCGTTTGGTAGTCGGAGACTTTAATGCGCACCACGATCTTTGGTTCTCAAGCCTATCAAATGATCGTAGGGGAAATATTTTGGCAGAGCAGATAGACGATTCGACATTCTGCACCATGAACGACGAAGCCCCCACCAGGATTGTGGGTAGTTGCAGCAGCTCGCCAGATCTAACAATAGCTAGCGCAGGTCTGATAAATAGCATAACGTGGCGACCTATGCTATCGCTTGCATCAGACCACCTACCCATAATCATCTCGATTGACAGACCTGCCAACTATGTTGCCTCAGACCGCCACACCTATGTCAACTTCAAAAAAGCTGACTGGGAGCGGTTTGAGGATTTCACTGAAGACGCCTTCAGTGCTCTCTCAACTCCAACCGACGTTCGCGTAGGTGAGCGCTTGTTCCGCAGGGTGGTGAAGTCCGCTGCAGCCCGTTTCATTCCGGCAGGGAGGATCCCTATGATCCGTCCTGACTTCCCGGGTGAAGCGGTGTCTCTAGCGGATGAACGCGACCACCTCCGGCAGGCGGACCCCGGTAATCCCCGTATTAGGCAACTAAACGGGGAGATCCAACGCCTGGTCAACGTTCACAAGCGGAACAAGTGGAGGGAGCACCTGAAGTCCTGCAACCTCGGTGCCGGAGTGGGCAAACTTTGGTCGACCGTGAGGTCCCTGTCCAATCCGACGAGGCGTGATGATCGAACAGAAATCTCCTTTGGAGACCACGCCTCGTCGGACCCGAAGCGATGCGCGAACTATTTCAGTCGACAATTCACATTGCATCCTTCGGCCGACAGAACCAAACGGTCAGTCACCAGAAGGCTGCGCAAGTCAACACCAAGCGCACCAATTGTCCTCTCTACCACTGAGGTGAAGGAAGCCATCGGGAAGGCGAAAGCCTCCAAATCCATTGGCCCAGACGGGTTAAGCATGTTGATGCTGAAAAAATTGGGCACCGCGGGAGTAGCATATCTCACCAGGGTCCTCAATCTGTCGCTATCCACCACGGTCATTCCGGATATCTGGAAGACCAGTAGGGTGATACCACTGCTGAAACCAGGGAAACCGGCCGGCCAAGGCGAGTCCTATCGGCCGATCTCCCTGCTTTCTCCAGTGGTCAAGACACTTGAGGCCCTGCTGCTCCCGCATTTCAACTACCATCTCAGCCCGGCGAAGCATCAACACGGCTTCCGGAAAGTGCATAGCACCACAACAGCACTTAACGCTATAAACACCCAGATTAATCGTGGTCTCAACGGCAACCGCCCCTGTGAGAGAACCGTCCTCGTGGCTTTGGACTTGTCGAAGGCCTTCGACACAGTCAGCCACTCCATCTTGTTGAAGGACGTGGAGGCCTCACCTCTCCCAGCGGCGTTGAAGCGATGGACCGCGAACTACCTGTGTGGTCGTCAAGCGTCGGTGTGCTACCGTGACTCAGTGTCAAAAGCGAGAAGAATCAAGCAGGGGGTACCACAGGGTGGCGTCCTATCCCCCCTATTATTCAACTTCTATATCTCGCGACTCCCTTCCCCGCCAGAGGGAGTCACACTGGTCTCGTACGCCGATGACTGCACGATAATGGCTACCGGCAATGGAATTGATGGCCTGTGCTCCAAAGTGAACAGCTACCTCCCTGACCTTGCTCACTACTTTACAGGACGGAATCTGACGCTGTCTCCTGCCAAGTCCACGGCGACCCTTTTCACATCTTGGACGAAGGAGGTCGGGCTCACCCTCGACATCCATATCGAGGGGACCCCCATCCCGACGGTTAACCACCCGAAGATCCTGGGAGTCACCCTCGACAGCCTGGTCTCCTTCTCAGCGCATACAACCGCAATCGTCAATAAGGTACAGAGCCGCAACAAAGTCCTCAAGTCGCTCGCCGGCAGCACTTGGGGCAAAGACAAAGAAACGTTGTTGGCAACATACAAGGCGATTGGCCGGCCGGTTCTAAATTATGCCGCGCCAATCTGGTCGCCTGGAACTAGCAGGACTCAGTGGTCAAGACTGGAGACCTGTCAGAACGCCGCACTCAGGACAGTGACGGGATGTCTCCTGATGACGCCTGTGGATCACCTCTACCATGAGGCTAACGTGCTCCCAGTGCAGGAGCACAACATTATGCTCACAAAGCAGTTTCTACTGGGATGCCACCGTCCGGGGCACCCCAATAGAGACTTGCTCGCGCTGGAGCCGGCACCCAGGCACATCAGGGGACATCTCTCACAACTGACGGACGAGGTCCAGACATACGTACACCGACCGCTGGACCCAAGGACGTACCGACAGGCTCTGGACAGCATTCACAGGGAGTCGGTGGCCAAACACATCGACAGCCGCCCTGTGAGTGCAGTCCTGGGAGTCCAACCACCACCCATTGCAGCTGAGGAGCTCCAGCTGCCTCGTGAGACCCGCGTAACTCTGGCCCAGCTCAGATCTGGATATTGTAGCAGGTTAAACTCCTACTTATCCAGGATCAACCCCGACACCCCCAACACGTGCCCGGCATGTGAAGAGTCTCCGCACGACACCAATCACCTATTCACATGCCCGGCCAAACCTACTCAACTAACACCCCTCTCCCTATGGTCCGACCCTGTTGAAACAGCTCGTTTCCTGGACCTTTCGTTAGTTGAGCTTGACGATAACGATTGAGGGAGTCCGCCAACCCAGTGGGGTGTAGCTAGCCGCTACAACAACAACAACAACAGAAGGCCGGTATTGTTTCTATGAAAATTTAAAAAATTTTGCTCGTTAACAAAACAAAATGGTATCGTTTCGTTTGTTGAGCAGCCCTGACATAATTTCAATGTGAGGCAAATCAGACACAGGATTTCAGCGCCATTATATATTCAAATTCCAAACCGAACTCGATCGTAAGTTTAATTTTTAAAAATAATTCGTCTGCAGCGACCACTGGCGCATTCAATTTTGATTCAAAACCATACTGGGACCATTTAAACGCATATAAAGAAAATCTGCGGTTCAGCGATTTAGAAGTAGAAAGAACAAAATATAACAAAAATACCACAGGAAGTGGTACAGATAAATGTAGCTCTTAAGTTTATTTTAAACAAAGCAATATTAGCCGCCCCTGAAGATGCTAAAATATTTAGCGAAACGTCGGGCATAGATGAAATAAAAAGTATTTTATTTGCATCAACAAGCAATAGATCAGACAAGCCTAAAAAATCATCAATACAAATTCGAACTGATCGCAACTAAATTATTCAAAACAAAATTAAATTTAAATAAAATAAATTAAAAATCGTGATGCCGAAATTTTCAGTTGATTACATTTTTTTTTAATATAAATTGCTATTCTCCATTGACACTATTTTAAGTGAAAAGGCTTAAAGTTTCACGTCTTTCCTATAAATAAATGAAAATTAATTTTAAGTTTCACGCATTTCCCATACAAAAATAGCAATATCTGTATACCAGCTCCCTCTTCTGCGTTAACATGCGAGTACATATGTAAGTATGTAGATGTTTTCCATTTCATCATAGCGGCATTGTTAAAGAATTATTGAACGTTTGTTGCGCAGTAAAAGGTATACGTACGAAATTCTTGTACTTTATTTTTGCTTTACGCTTACAAAACCTAAATAGTTTTATGCAAAAGTCACCTAAGTCCGAGAAGCTTTCAAATAATATGTATTTTAATCGGCTAAGGAAGCATCAACGTTTACTTATATATATACATATATATTAATTTTAATGGCCTCCTGCAGTAGTAGCCCACTTTATTTCCATAGAAATTTTCAATGCATACAACATGGCAACATATGTAAGTACGACAGCAATGAACGCGATTCAAAAAAAAAGAAAGAAAAAAATGATAAATGAAAAACACAAGCCCGTGCAACGCCTTTTAGCACCAATGCAAATATTTACTCGTTTTTCCGCAGTTTAACGAATTTTTGTAAATTATCTTTTTTCCAAAGTATTTTTTTTTCGTTTCGTTACTTTTTCAACGCTTAATGGCCAAAGTTTCAATGGCTTTTTAGCTTAAATACATTTAACGCTCGCTACTTGCAAAAATTCAATCTGCAAACTGTAGGCTATAAAATATGCGAAGCAGGCCCGGCGCACCACATTCGATGAATGTGTATATGTAACTATATATATATATATGTATGTATGTATGTATGTGCATACGGCTGGACAGGTGTGTGCTTGTAGCGGTTGTTGAACATTCGTTCGTTGTACGGGGCGTATACGCAACACATTTTCAAGCGCGCTGCCACGCTTCGCAGCAGAACTATGACGAAAGCGACGCGACCAAGTGCTACACACACACACACACACACATGCTTACTATAGTTTATGTACATAAATATGCACACATATGTACATATATATGTTTGCATATATGAGTGTGCGCTCATACAAGAAATAAAGATGTTAATCTAAAGTACCTAGCAAATGTTGCTATTGGGAAAAGTTAATACCTGCAACGGAGGTAATGAAGATGTCAATGGTAAAAGCGGTAAAGTGAACGGTGAAAGCAGTCACCGTTCACCTTTAACGTTAACTGTGATGCGGCGTGGGGCATAATGTATGACGGTTTCTACTAGCAACATATGTCGCCCACGATGCGAGTTGATTGGTTGGCACTTTGGTGCGCTTTGATTTAACTAAGGAAACTGATTGAGTTTTTAAGTGTTTACAAGCAGGCAATGAGTATTCTTGAAAATTTAAGAGATGCAACAAATTTCATATAGCCGTAAAATATGCTTTTTTATATCAATGAAAAGTAGTAGTAAAGGGTTGTAAATATGACTGTACTAATTGTTTTGAGACTTTAATTAAAAATATAAGTTTTAAGCGTTCACTTAAATTTTTGAAATTTAAAAAGTCTTTTGTTTTTAGAAATGTTACTAGCTCGCTAGCTCAACAATGAATATCAAAGTGGCTAAAATGTGATGCACATTCCATATTGGTAATTTAATTTTCATTCACTTTGCTTTCCAATAAAAATAACACCCAATTTTAGACATGTTCTCAATATAAGTTGAAATGAGGTAACATAAGATACCGAACGTAGGTTCAATAATTTACGGGGAGTAAAGGTGTGATAAGTTCAGTTTTGGTGAGTTTATGTGTATTGAGTCTAGACGCGTTTTGTTAAGGTGTGGGGAGTTTAAGTATGATTAGTCCAGGCGTGGTGAGTTTGGGTATGGTGAGCTTGGGTGAGGTGAGTTTGGGAGTGGTAAGTTTGGGTGAGGTGAGTTTCGGTGTGGGGAGTTTATGTCAATTTTCAGAGGTTGTACTCTGTAAAAAGATAAAACGCTTTCATAAGAGCAACAATTTTCGAAAATGGTTTTGTAACATATTATTGTTTAGTAAAACAAAATGCAAGTTTGAATTGACTAAAAAATATTCTTGATTTTTGAAATTTTTTTCTGAAGCTCTTTCTCAATTTCTTCCATATGAAAAATTCCACCTTCTCATCTTTCAAATAGCTACACCAGAAAGGAGCAATTGTGAGATCCAGTTCAACGGTTGATTTTCAATAAAACAGTCTTGTCTCGGAAGAGTTACAAATATCACAAGCTCACAAAGTTGTTCCAGGTGCCCACAGTCCCTTACCATACAGTGAAATTTTGTGATTTCACGTAATCTTATTTTTGTGCACTTGCTGCATTGAAATGTGAATAAGTTCTTGAGAAACCGTCCAAGTGTGGTCAGAGATATCCGTACTCTTCCCTACTGTTGTATCACATCAATATATGCTATAGTTATCAGTTACCGAGTTTTTGTGAAACAAAGCCTCAAATAATTTGACGATCTCTTATTTAACTTGACCAGCTCCAGCCCCAAAATTATATTTCAACTTCAATATAAGTTAACATTAAAATTTTTTAAATATCATGTTTTCACTTAAATTGGAATTTTTATAACTTCTTCAATTAATTACATTCATACCTCACTTAAGCTTAACTTTGGCTCAGCTATTCGCAACCTATTACCAAATACTTAGGTCGACCTAACACCAATTTGTGCATATCATTTAATTGATACATATTATTATTTGATAAAAATCTATAAAAACCGCATCCACATATTTTAATTTATTTACAAATGTAATTTCAATTATCTTATTGAAGATCCCTTCAAAACCATTAATTGCCTCACATTCACAAAAACCCACAATGCTTACCTTGAGCACTCGCCAAAACACTACTAATCCACTGAAATTAAGCGACTCACCTTAACTATCTTTCTCATTAGAGTATTTACTTAAGTTATCACCTCAATTGCTAAGAACAATCAAGCCTCATGTAAACACACACCCACATACTCGTACATACAAACAGCCGCAAAGGAACTTCAACTCGGCAGCACTCGACCACACTTATTAACCTCTTAAAACGGTTCAACGTACATACTTACATACTATACACTTATATTATTCCGCCAGATTTCAACTTCAAGTGCCTATGTACATACATACGTATTAAATGTGAACGCTGATGTACACTGAGGGGAAAAATTGGTAAATAAAAAAATATATATATTCATTTGAAAGTTGGTAAGAGAAACAACAAATATAGTTTTTAATAAACGGTGTAAAATTCCTTTAAAAATTTAATTGAAAGTAGATTTAGAAGTGCTTAACAAAGGGTATTGAATAGCACTTTTTCCAATAGTGAAATTAAAATGCAGAAAATTAAAATTAAAACTTACTTAAATCCTTGGAAAAAACCGAAAACAAAATGATTTGAAAATTTTTTTAATACTGCTACCAACTAATTTTTGATTTATAAAAGAACTGAATTCAAAATTACGATGTCAATGGCGTATGAAATATGATTAAATTAATAAAATTTTCATGAAAACAAAAAACCTGTATTAAAAGTGATATGCAAATTTGAGCAAGAATATATTAAATCAGAAATCCATAATCAGTTTCCTTAAGCATCTTTCTCGCAGTGTACTTGTCGGTGGTTGTACTTTGTACGTACGCTTATTAGGGTAGAACATGCTTTTTTTTCATACAGCTCAATAGCCCAGGAGGCACTTTGCATAGTGTGAATTGCGTGGCTTATCTTAAAGCTGCCAAATACTTACGAGTATGTTGCCTTGTTTGTATGTTAAATGAGAATTTACTCATACATTTGTATGTATAGTAGAATAGCTGTGTTATTTAGTATAGAGTAATATGGGTTGCTACATGGCATTTCACATATTTCAAGTCGGCAAATAGCAACGCAAACAAATTGGCTTGTCATGGCGCTGTCATAAATGGGTTGCCCCTAAAAGCGCTTTGTTGTATCCATTTTTTGAACTGTGAATATTCACATCAGCCTAAGCTAATAGTCATGTACGTGCCAGGCATATAGATGTACATAGGTGTATTTATACTAAATATGGTAATTTATGGTATTGTTTTCTTTGACATGTTTCACTTTTGTGTTTAATGATGTTATGATGATAATGACTCTTGGGTATTTTATTAATAATATAAGCATATTTGTGTGAGATTGTGTGGTTGCCTAAAATCAAACAAAACTTGAAGATGAGATTTTAATAAAATTAAAACGTGTTACGATATTATAAATTTAAAGTATTCTCACTCCAAAACTTTAAAGATACTCATACATCTGAACTCGGCAGACATTGTGTTGCTTATTGGAAGCGGGTTCGTGGCTTGAGTACTTCAATTTTTTTAATTCAATTCAATTACATTTAATGGTATTTGGAGGTCGGCGGAAATCCTCGGACTGAACCCTCCGCGAGGGTGCCGACTGGTAATGAGTACTACAGAGTAGTCCCGTACGTTGTTGTAGTTGATGCGTTAATGCGAACCGTGCTGATGATCAGCCTGGCTGGGGGCCCACAAATAGCCCGGTCTCGTACGCGCCCTCTGGGAACCAGGCCGCTCCCGGTTGTATTCAGGCCTACCCCGGGTGGACTAACCCCTTCTCCGTCAGTCGTGGGATTTAGCAATGGAGAGCAAATCACTAAATAAAAACAACGAGACCGGCACTCGTAAAAAGGCGGAAGGGCAGTAGCCCAAGAACAATGAGGCCCGTGTGATGCAGGGTCCTTCGACTAGCCACGATGGGGCTAAGCCAAGAGGGGATAGTAAACAACTGGCGCTGCCGAAGTCTGAACACCATATCAAGCGCAAAGGGGACGGGAAATTTCCGAGAAACACTTCTGGCACTGGAGGAGGCGGTCATGGTATGCAGTTTGCTACCATGGAGAAAGCCAAAACCAGCTGTTGCGCTTCTCGGGCGTATGGCTGCCAGCGAAACCCGCCGAGTCGGAAAAAATTTTCTCGAATTTTCGGCTTTTCAACCCAGCTCTGCCTGCTGGTAACTGGAAGGTGCTGAAGGTCGAGCACACAACGAAAGCGACGCTTCAAGTAGTACTGATGTCAAACAGGAAGTCCCTGCCGTTCCTGGAGAAGACAGAGGGCATCGTAAAATATGGCTTCGAAACCGTTTGAGTTAGAGTCTACTCGAACGACGTTAATGCGGCGCGTAGTATTGAAGTGTAGGTGGACCAGGACAGTGGGGATGAAGGGGATGCAGGGCCGAGCGTCATCAATCCGTTGGATGATCTGTCCGGGGTTATGCGTCAACAGCTTCGTCACTGGGCGTTGGTTTCACCTTCCGCAAATACATAGTTAGCGAACATGGGGGCAGCAGACATCGCAGTAATCCAGGAGCCTTGGATTATTGGGCATATAATCTGTGGACTAAAGGCTGCTGAGTACACACTGGTAAGTGGAGCAACTACGGGTAAGCCTAGGGCCTGTATTCTTGTTAACATAAAATTCAAATGTCTGTTTCTTCCCCAATTTAGTGACGAGGACACAACAACTGTGAGCATGGAGGTCAATGGTCAGGTGATCCGGCTCACCTCCATATATCTGGCTCACGACAAGCCAATCCCCACACCTATCGTCGGAAAGGTAGCGGAGTATACCGAAGGTATGCTCATAATTGCAGGTGACGCGAATGCGCACCACTTCCTATGGAATAGCAGCGACACTAATGAAAAAGGTGAGTTACTAATTGAATTTATACTAAAAGCTAACCTAGGTGTAAGGATTAGGGGATCCGAACTCACATTTGTTACTGGTAGCAGAAGGGAAGTTCTGGACGTGACCCTCGTCTCGGAAAAAGGTGAGGCTGTGATCGACAACTGGGAAGTGCTCGACGAGCACTCCTTTTCGGACCGCCGCTTTATCTGTTATGACCTTGACGGGGCTCCGTCTACGAGTGAACCATAAATAAACCTAAAAAATGCCGATTGGTCTAGATATATGTTGGAATTAGAAAAGCGTGTCTCTGGCGTTCGAGTAAAAATACCGGTTAGCCCAGGGGAACTAAACTGTATGGTGGGGCAGTGTACCACATCATGTAAGAATGCGTTAGAACTGGCCTGCCCGATAAAGAAACCGAGAGGCAAGAAGAAACCAGCATGGTAGAATACTGACATCGACAAGGCCCGCAAGCTTTGCCGAAAAAACTTCAACTGCGCCAAAAGGAACCAAAGCGACACACAATTGGAAATTTATGGGTCGCACTTGAGAGAATATAAAAAATTATTACAACACTCGAAGAGGTATTCTGTGGCTCCCTGGGAGCCGTGTCTGAGGGATCAAGACTTAGAAAGGTCCTCTCCTGTTCACCTCGAGTAGCTCCCAGATGCTTGTTAAAGTCTGAGGGCCGTGGACGGAGTTTGGTGAGGACACCCAGGGCTTTTTCCTGGAATCACACTTTACCCACGCCACAGCTGTCGATAAGTCCAGCTACAGAGAGAGATAAGTCGGTGAACACCGACTTCCGACACTTTGGAGAAAATAATGTGGGCTACAGATTCCTGTAAACCTTATCAATCCCCCGGTCATCTCACCGGTGCAGCTACAACAATCATTGGAATTAAGCGCAAACTGGCTGTATGCCATATATTTAGGGATGCTAAGCCTCAACCATGTTCCGAAAATGTGAAAAGAATCGCGGGTAGTCTTTATCCCTACAACAGGGAATATATCCCATGTTTACCCCCCAACCTATAGCCTTTCCTCCTTCCAACTTAAGACTTTAGATATAGTAAATGATTGCCATATCAGGGAATCAATTGCGAACAAACTTATGTCTTCTCAGCACGCTTACCTAAAAGGAAAGTCAACTGAAACAGCGCTGCATCAAATAGTGTCGAATATCGAGCAATCTTTACATGTCAAGTAGTATACCTTAATATCATTTCTAGACATCGAGGGTGCCTTCAATAATATAAAACCTCTGGTGATCACAAAAGCTCTGGTAAACCTGGGCGTCGATCTCCAGTTGGTTTTCTTTGTGCAAAAATTGTTAATTAACAGGGTTGTGAGGGACCAGCATGCGGATGCAACATTAGAACGCTGCACCAGCAGAGGAACTCCGCAGGAAGGAGTACTTTACCCCTCCTCTGGGTGGTGGCCATCAATGATCTACTGCGGTACCTGGAGGAGGAACTTGTTCTCTTCACAAAGAGATATAAGACCCCACAACTAAGGCTTCCCGTTCTAGGGAATATAGTGCTAACACTTGGGTATAGTGTAAGGTATCTCGGTGTGATACTAGTCCAAAATATCACATGGGCACATAACGTCCAAGAGCGCATAAGGAGAGCAACGGTAGCCATCTACAGCTGTAAGGGAGCTATCGTTAGGAAATGGGGATTGTCCCCAAGTTTTACTCACTGGATATACACTGCGGTGATTAGGCCTATCTTGTTATACGGGGTCTTGGTGTGGTGGCCATGCCTTGACAAGAAAACATCATCACTAGCACAACAAAGGGGCAAAGTTGGCGCTGATTTGTATTAGCGGGGCCTGACGTACGACTCCCTCGGAGGCATTAGACTCAATATTAAACATGCTTCCAATTGATGTTATGAGGAAGCAAATCGCGGCATGCGCCGATCTCAGACTGCGTGTGCTGTCAGGCTGGAAGGCTAGCAAGGAAGGACATGCAGCAATTACAAAGAAACTAGGTTCGCAAGAAACGGACTACTGTGTGCCAACCATAAACTTCACAAATAAGTTTAATATCTTGATTCCCGGCAGAGACTGGTACTCTGATGAAATCACTGCGGCGGAGAAGTCACTTCACTCTACACTGATGGCTCAAAATCCGAGAACACAGTCGGAGAAGGGATGTTCTCAGCCCAAATAGGATTGGAAAAATCTTTCCGTCTCCCTGATCACTGCAACGTTTTTCAAGCTGAGGTCGCTGCGATACAGGAGGCGGTAGAGTTTTTAAGAATAAGAGAGATAAGATGCGAAGAAGTCTTCATATTTTCCGACAGTCAAGCTGGACTTGGTCAAAAGCATCTCTAAAACAGTGGCAGCCTGCCGCAAATCTCTTAACGAAATGGCTTACCAGTATGTCTTTATGGGTGCCTGGGCACAGCAAAATACCAGGTAATGAAACGGCGGACGAGCTGCAAGCTCCTTCTAAGATATTCATCTCTTAAAGAAGCAGGTGCCCGATGGGAAAATAATAACAACTGCATTAGGTCAAAACACGTGTGGCCAGAGTGAAACGTCAAACGGTCAAAGGGTCTGCTCCTGCTGAGTAGAGTAAGCCTGACCTTAGGATTAGGACTTATAACAGGTCACGTACTGATCGGAAGGCATGCGGAGAAACTGGGTGCCCCTTTTAATGACTTCTGCAGGAGCTGCAGAAATGAGGAAGAGCCGGAAACTATATGTCCCGCACTATGGAGGATAAGAATGAAAGTTTTAGGATCAGTGTTCTTAAACGGCCTAAGCGACCTGGCTAGTGTAGAGGCTCGCAGTATTTTAAAATATGCAAAAGAGACACGATGGTGCGAGTAAGGGGATTTCAGATCCAGGTGGTACCACAATGGACCTATCAATGGCCTACGTGTGTCAGTGTGATCGCTGACAGCTACTTCGACCTAACCTAATCTAACCAAATTGTATTTATGTTAGTTTGTTACTTGTCTTCGAGTTATGCAGACGTTTACAGCTCTTAATCTTGCAGAAAAACGTAAGAATAAGCGTTTGCTTTCTTATTAGTTTAATATATTTTGAATAAGAATACTTTGGGCACATTCAATAGTTTCTAAAACTCGACTCTTGCGTCGCCTGGCGGACATTTTTTACTATTGAAGAAGCCTATTTGTTTTGGAAATATGTAATTTACAAGTAACTCCACTCCAGCGCCACCTGACGGGTAAATGTTTTGTAGGTTTTCTTTTTTCTACCAGTATATTTCAAGAATTGAACTATAAACATGATACTTATTAATAACTCAGCAGCAGAGCGCCACCTGACGTGTGTAACTTTATGGCAAAAGTATTCAATTTTTTAAGAGTTTGAGCGACGTTAATAATATACTCTGCACACAAATTATAGCACAACCACATATTGACAGATTTAGGCAATTAATTTTTTTTCTAATTAATTATAATTATTTTTGAATTAAAATATGGTTCGCTTTCTAAAAAAAAAACATTAATACCTATTTTTAGACTAATTACAAAATGTACAATGATTTAATAAAGGTTTATTGAAATTTCTTAATAAAAAAAAGTTTTTGAATTTTTTTGAGTATGCAGTTTTTTTTGCTCATTCAACTTTAGTCTGAGAAAGGGCAAGTTTCAAGTATGTACAAGTTATTACTAATTTTTGACAATTTTTTTTTACTGAAAGAGTTCTCCATACATCGCAAAATCGCGGTTATTTTTTTAATGGAAGGAATTTCAAAAGAGAGTCAGTAAAAAATTCAAAAACTTTGTTTATAAAAAGTTCGAATATTTGATGAAATCTTGATAAATGTTTTCCCTATATTTTATAAAACATAAAAAATGTTTTTAATGCTGTTTGTTAGAGAATTAAAGATGTTTTAATTGAAAATAGTTTTATATAATAGGAAAATATTTAAATTGTTCAAATACATGTCTGTCCTTTAATATGTGAACAGAGTGCTGTTAGACTCAGCGGCAGCTAGTATATCCTAACTATTTCATAAACGGTTAAACACAGGTCACCAACAAACTTATTACAGATTTTTAGAAAAAATTCACGCAAATTTTCATAACAAAATCACACTCGTCTGCCTCGCATTTTCTTCACTTATGTATGTGTGTTAGTATATACTACATAAAAGAGCATATAGCATATGTATGCGAATACATTCACGTTAGCAGGCAATTATACTAAAAGTCCGAAAGGAAGATTTATAGATTTCCATGCACAATTCAGAGAAAGAGATCATCACAAATGCATACATAGCCATTCACCTTTATCTTCTCACACACACTCGTCCTTAATATTCACTAAGGCTCATTTCCACTAACCCAAATGAAGTGTTGCACGTTGCGTTGCGTGAATGTTGAAAGCGACCGGTAATAAATGTGATAAATGATTTTTAAGTGGCTCCCAGGCGTGCCCTTTACCAACCCATCGTTTATTGATGTATTTATGATATTTATGCTGCTATAATTTGACTTATGATTGCTAGGCCATTTATGTAAAATGCACTAGTGTTATGATTATGTGTGTGTGTTTTTCGAAAAGATTAACTTTTTACGCTTCACTAAACAACACAAATTGGAGTCAGTGTGTAAAAAAAAGATTGCATGTGGCTATATTTCAAAAATCTATGAAATTTTACACCATAGCTTAATGTAGTGTAAAATACTTATGGTGTAGCCGAAATGCGCTGCGTAGAAGTTGAGTTGGCGATAGCAGGGAGATTGGCAGAGAACATATGATATGTACGAGTATGTAATGAAAGTTAGAATGCAGTGTGCGTAATTTATGCTTTGTTATTTGGCTGATTTCTAGGGAAATTTAATTCTGCTTTATCAGCAAGGCTCAGTTGTAGTTTGATTTTTAACATAATTTCAAAGCCTTGACGACATTACTTGATCAGCGAGTGCTCAAGTTGGGTTGCTTTTAAGCTGGAATGGAATTTCCTTCAACTACTGTTACATTCAGGGACCCGGACTTTGGTAACTTTTATAATAAAATAATTGACAACTTAGTCAACTCGAGGCCACCTTATGAAAGATTTGTTTTGGAAAAACCACAAAAGTTTTAGTGGTAGAATTGTCAATTATTAATCATTTAATGCCATTACAAACTAACAAAATTTTATAATAAAAGTCCTCTGAAAAAGTGGTTGTTTTACTTTCACTTTATTTGAACAAATTTTATTATTTTAGTCCAGTAATAACAGTAAAACTGAGTCAAATACTTTTTAAGGCAAATTTCATATCATTGTTTATTATTAGAAAGGATCGCTCTTAAAAAATATTACTGGCCCAAAAAAAAAAAATTAAAGTTCGTTACTAATTATTGGAGTTTTTCGCAAAAAGTTGAGAAATAAAAATAGTCCAGAATTCTTGTCCAGAAGATCCTGGTATAACTTTTATAACATCCAAACAAAAATGTTATTTTCGGTCCCTGGTTACAAGATAAGGCGCAAGCCAGGGATTTATGCATCGAAGATTCCTCCTTGAACTCTCAATGTGTACAATTAAAAGATACTATTATGTAGGTTTGAAACAGGAAATACGAATGTTGTCCAGCGATAAGCAGTATTTTAGAAAACCAACTGACAATTTCAATCTAAGTAAAAAAGAAGACAAAGACACCTGCAACTTATATTTTACTACTAAATTTCCATTTATAGTATTCATTATCTTCCGCCAACCACTGACTGCAAGTGCATACTCTTGAATACCGTTCATAGCAGAACTTTCAAGTTAAACAACTTTCATATAGGCAAAACGAATTTATAAAAAAATCTCAACAAAAAAAAACACACCATATCTCAAAAGTTCATTTATTCGGCGTAAATGAAGTGAACCTGTCGAAATGCCTAATCGCTCATCAAACTCATAAAAGTTAAATGCATTCGTAGAATTCAATTGAATAGTAAGCCATTAATTTGTGTTGAACTTCAAATGCCTCAAACTTATTTATCGTACAGCACTCGGTTATAAAGCATTGACTGCCACACTCAGCTCACATTCCTTCGGCACTCTTCCACTGAGGCATGAACTCACTCACTCACTCACTCATTTGCCTTTAGGCTTAGCATATTTGAGTTGAAGTTCGTGTGTAAGTAAGTAGGTATTGGATAAAACTAACGAAGTCTAACTACAAAATGCTGTTTGTTGTTTTTGCTGCTGCTATTGAACAAGTGTTTGTTGCTATTGAAGTGCTTTTATTTTGTTGTTTGTATTACAAAGCAACATACATACGAATACATACTTATCTCCCAATACAATAGAAACCTCATTTTGGCTCTGGTTGAAGCTCACCCCACTACTTTTATCACTGCATTTATTTTGCGGCCAAAACTTTAATTGAGTTCAAAATCCAACCACTTCGTTGCCATCTACCTTGCCACGTGCAAACTATACATTAGTTAGTGAATACGAGTCGCAGCGCTGACTTGAGTGCGCTGTTTGCTGCATGTGAAATTTTTTGAAGCTGAGCGTTGGGTTGTATTGTGTGCTGTGTATTTTATGTTGCACCCTTTATTTTAATCTTTTTGCTTTTTTTTCGCGCGATTTTGAATAGCTCGTTTACTGTTTTTGGGTTTATTTAATTTGTTTGGCTAACCATTTTTTTGAAGTTGGCCTTATAGGCAATGGCCCTTAATTGCTGTAGTCTTCTTTTTTGGTATACAACTCCCAAAAATAAAATAAGGTTATGTAAATAAATAAGTACTAACGCACTTTTTTTTGGGAAACAAAAATACAAACTATTTTTTGGTAGATACGGTGGTGGCCAATTGATCTGCAACCAAATTCAAAATGACATAGTTTCCCATTTCTTTTAAATTATTTATTTTTAAGAATTTTCAATTCAGTTTTTAAACTTTGAAGACAATTAAAAAGAAAAAAAAAATTTTATATAAATTTTGAACGTTTTTTTTAGAATTGTTAACATTTTTTTGAGCATACAATTGTATAGCTTTTTCAATTTTAGTAAAGCAATGTGAAATTTTAAAAATGACTAGGACTAGCCATTGATTTATAAGATTTTTTTGGTCGCATTAGCTGCCATACAACGAAAAAGCAAAATTAATTATTACTAAAAAAAAATCAACGGTAATTTTTATCCACTTGAAACTTTCACATTGTTTTACTAAAATTAAATGAGTTATAAAACTGTATACTCAAAAAAATTCTAACACTACTAAGCAAAAAGTTCAGAACTTAATTGGAAACTTGGTGACATTTTTTTTCAGTTTTCTATGAAATTTCAAATTTAATTTTCCATGCTACTTTGCGATTTTTACAAAAAATATATAGCATCCCGAAACTTGCTAAGACCACCAGTGTACGCACTTGTGAGCAGAGAAAAAGTTTTCGGCGGCTTTTAAATATGCTTAAGTCGGGTTTATATGCATAAAAGGTGAAAATCGTGCAGAGTCCTACATTATTTCACCTGCATGTGTATATACATACAAATCCAATATAACTTCTCAATAGCAGCGAGTGTTAGTTAGTTTTTTTTTAATTGTTTTTTCACTTTGATTAAAAGTTTATTTGCATTGTTTTCCTGGAGCTTGCGGAAAATTTGTGCAGCTCTAGTGTACCTAGATTGGGCGCTCTTAACCGAATTTGCCAGCTACACGCTGCTCACCACTTCGACTTTTCAAATTGGCTCAGTAATGCCGAAGCGGCTTTCCAACATATTTGCGCGTTTTATTTTGTTGGTTTTTAAGTATTTACATTTTCTAAAACACAAAATATTCACGGAGAGCAGACACAAAAAATTGTTTAAAATACTCAGGCAAATACAAAGCCAAATAAGTTTAGTAATTTTGATTTAACCTGAAATTGTAATTCTCAGTCTAAGCCCTTTTGTAAACAATATAAAATAAATTTTTGGCGGATATCTGTGGATTTCGTGTGTACGAAAGGGCACCACAAATCCTTTTAATGTAAAATATTGGTGTCCTTTGGCTATAAAGAGAGTTTGAAAATGCTTAGGTAAGTTTTCACGATAGATTCTTAAGAAGTCTTCCCGGTGGGTAGATTTCGCTGAATTGCTCTTACTGCTTCAGAAATGAAAAAAATCCAATAGTTTTTTAAATAAAAATTTTCGGAACCTTGAAAACTCAAAACTCGTTAAACCTTAATTTTAATATCAAGTTGAAAACTGCTTTTCTTAAAAAAGTTTAATTTTTTAGTAAAATTTTCTATAAAGATTTTTAAGAAGTCACGGTGGGTAGGTTTCGCTGAATTTTTTTTATTACTTTATATACATATGTATCAAAATTTTAAAGCTCCAAAAATGGCAAAACAACCAATAATAAAAAAAAATGTTCTCAACTATGAAAATTAAAAATACCTTAATCATTAATTACTTAGTATTAGTTAAAAAATGTTTTATTTTTTTAAATAAATAAATTTGGAATCGTATAACTTTAAAAATCTTATAAACTCAAAATTTTTTATAAAAATTTTTTATTTTTCTTTTAATAAAAAAATAGGATTTCTGAGTTAAATTTTAACCAAAGGTTTTTAACAACTAAATTGCTCTTAATTTCCAAGTTATTTTTATTTTAATTCAATAAATCAAAACCTTTTAAAGCTTCATAAATGACAAAAAAAAGCAAATATTTTTACAGCTGATGGTCACTGTTGCTAGCGCTGCTATATTTAAAACGTATACTCATAACTTGTTATTTTATAAGTTAAGTAAAATAAATAAAATAAAAATAAAATTTTTTTTGTAATATTCTGAAAATGCAAAATTCGTAAAATTAAAATTTTAATATAAATATATAAATAAATTTTTTAAAACTGTCAAACTAGTATTTTCTTAAATAAATTTTTATCTTTTTATTAAAAAAAATATTTTGCAATTTTAGAAATCTGCATAGGTACTCTTAACTTTATATTAAAATTTGAAATTGTCATTTTAAAACTTGGAGAAAAACAATTTTCGAGAATTCAAAAATAACAGTGACAGCTACATAGTTTTGTAAAGAAAATTAATTTATGTTATAATATTTGTTTTATCTGAAAACTTACAGCACATCAAAAAACACCATTTTACGTCTAAATTACTGCTGAAACTCGCTGTTAAATAATTAAAAAAGATTTTTTGAGAGATAAAAATTCAAATTTGAAAATTAAAAAAATCGCTATTTTCAAATTGAAATTTTACACATGAAAGTTTCTCTACTTTTAATGTTTTCCTCTCAAGTTCTTAAAAGCTGAAAAATCAAATATAACGCGTCCAGTGCAAAGCCTGTTTGAAACTAATTAGGTTCGTTGTTTTGTCAAAAGTCCTCACAAATGCATACGCAAAATTTAGCTCAACATTTTTAATTCCCACCACTGACATTAAAAGATTATAGCAATTTCAAGAAATAACAATTTTTTAAGAGCTATGAATTTATGAGTTTAAAACTTTTGTTAGCACCTTAGTTGAAAAGAAAATCGTTTTAATTTTTAATTCACATATATTTTAGCGATTATATATTTTTAATAAATACATTAATATTTTAGCATTTCGAGTAAATCACATGAGTAGCGTAGCTTAGCGCCAAATACTTTGTCATAGGCAATCTACTAAAAGGTATTTTGTAGATGAGGATCCGCAGCATAAGCAATACAACTGCAAGGATATCCTATACAAATGAAACAAGAAAACAACAAATATAACACAATTTTAAAATTAGATTTCTGTACTTTATTGAATATCGTCATTTGCTTAACAATAACTACATTGAAAATGTTATACAATTATCAGCGGATAAATACTTAAACTAAAGAAATTTAAGTACAAGAAGAAGAGATAAGTGGGTACAGTTGCTGTTAAGTTTAAATTGTAATGTATTTTAAGATTAATATTTAAATTTTTTTTTAATATAGTAAAATAACTGCGTAATTTTCGTATTTGAGCTGGGCTATAATAATTTAAGGACATTTTTTAACATTATAATTTTGTGTACATGAAGTACTACATTCTCTTTAAAATTGTGCTCATACATAGACATACATTTAAATTTCAGAGTGCATTTTAGTTACTTTTTCAATTCAAGTACAGTGGGAAACGGCTCCAAACTACTTGGCCTATGCTATTAATAACAACTATATTTGATAATTTGTGAAAAAAAAGAAAAGGACAAACAAAAATAATTAAAGCAAATAATGGAAAACACAAAAATAAGGAGATGAATGGGTATGCAAAAATAAAAAAATAAATAAAAATATTGGGAAATAGTAATAGATAGAATATGCAAAATTGCAATTTTGGTTAATATCTATTGATAAAAACTTTACATATATTAAATCACAAGTTAAAGTGTGCATACGCAAGTGTTATATGCTTATGCGCTTTAGTTGACTCAAAAAAAAAATAATAAAGTGGTTTAAGAAATGCTAATAAGAAGAGTTATTGATTTATGTGGTTGAATCAAATAATAGTCATTATAATGACCATTTTCTGCGCATTTATTAAAAATTTAATACCACAAAAGATATATATTTCTCAAACAATAGCTAACGAGTTTTGTGTATGTGTATATATGTATGTATCGGTGTAGCCCTAATCATAGCGCTCTGAAGCCAACACCCAATAAATGCAATTCAAACATTTCAACTTGCCTCGCGGTTTACACTGCAAATGTTCTTTTATATACTGGCATGGACACTGAAATTGTCCACAGTGCCGTCCCGGTTCCAATGGTGTTACATCGACCAGACCACGTAACGCCTCCATGCCCCAACGTGAGGCATAGCGTAAAAATAGCTGCGTGCCACGCTCCTGTCGATTAATGCAAGCATAGAATTGTTGAACATATATGAATTTAGGCACATGCGATAACAAAGAGAAAAAAATGAAATGTGTAGAGTGTGCGAGAATGCAAGTGAGATGTAAATTTTTGGTGCCACTACAAATTCTTACTTACAAATAAAAAAAAGTTGGTATTGAAAAGAAAAAGTTAAAATGTTTGATGAAATGCACTGTGAAATTTTTTTGTTAAAAGGAGCACAATTTCAAAGCTATACAAACTTACATTTATATACAGGTATATACATACTTATATTGTTTTAAAAATTTAAGTTGAATTTCTTTTGAATTTTGTGTAAATGCGAAATAAAGTGCATACAAATAATTCAAAAGTCGCTGCTATAAAATAACTTTTTTTACAATGTTTACTAATCACCCAAGCAGGGCCGTGTGCGGTGGGGCGGGAGTTTTTGGGGTTGAAACCCCCCGTGGGCAATTTAAGGAATATGAACAGAAGTGAATCCAATTTATCAAATTTTATTCGTAAATGAAATTTCAATCCAGAACCCCCCACCCCCAGCGCACGGCCCTGCATCCAAGTGAGCTCAGCTGTGAATGACGATGATAACACTTTACAGCAATTTTATAGTCAAAGGCTTCTATCTATAACAAATACATTAAAATGTTTAGAGAACATATTCTGCGCAAAATTTTGGTATCGAAAACTTATACATTTAGCCTTTAGGTTAACTACAGAACTTTCAATTGCGGCAAAGGATATTTGAACAAAAAGGTCAGCAAATTACAAAGTTTAATAATATTGAATTTATATTTTTTTTATGGATTCCACAGAAAAAGAAAAACACAGATATGTATGTTCTGCGTTTCGATTGCCATCAATTTAGTCTGTCTGAGAAAAACTAATGCCAAATGGAGGAGAAAGGCTATACTTTGTGCACAAATTATAGCACAAACACATTTGCTCAATTTATTTATGCTTAATTCATTAAAAACAAACACCGTTAAAAACAGTTTTTTAAATTTAATAAAAAATGTAGAGAAATTAATCAAAATTAAAAAAAAAAAATCGAACTATAAAAAAAAATTTTTAATTTTTACGAAATACCATTGATTATTGACAAATTTTTTACTGGCGCTCTTTTGCAATTACTTCTCTATAACAAATTATCATTGTTTTGCCAGTAAAAAATGTGTCAAAAATCAGTGCGAACTTGTAGACAATTGAAAAATGCAGACTAAAGTTGAACGAGCCAAAAAACTGCATACCCAAGATAATTCTAAAAACTTTTTTTTTCAAATTCATAGTTTTGATGAACTTTTGTCAAATCATTGTACATTTTGTAAGTGGTTTAAATAGTGGGTTTTATGGGTTTTCTTAGGGATTAAACCATATTTTACTTGAAAAATTGTTTTAATTATTTAGAAAAAAAATGAAGTGCCCAAATCTGTCAATATGTCGTTGTGCTATAATTTAAGAATAGAGTATACATTCGTTTCCATTTTAAGGAAATTTAATCTTGACTTCTACTTCTTCTTATTTGCCTCTACAGTTGTTCGGCGGTTTAGACATAAACCTTCTTCTTAATAAGCTTTACAGTTCTTGGTGGGTTTAGACAAAGAAAGGAAAATTTTCACCAGTAGCTACTCTACTTTATGAAGTTTCCCTTAAGGTTTGTTGTTAGAAATAATATTTGATTATGAAAGCTTAAAATTGTATGATCAGATTTGTATAACTTTGAAATCCAATACTAAAAGCAGAAAGCCTTTCGCTTAAATTTTGTTTTAACTTTACTTTTACTTCCTATTATTTTCTTTTGCACGCAGTTTAAACTTGTGGTGGGATAAAAATACGTACAACACAAAGGATCCTAATAAATATTCTGGTTGACTGGTGTATTAAAAGAAAACTAAAGAAGAAAACTATGTTGCTATTCGAAATGGTTTGTAAGATGAATAACAATTTTTTCGCCATTCAAAATATGAAAATGAGTAAATATACTTAAATTTTTTTTTCAATAATAATTCACTTAAATACGCCCATCACTGTCAATATAAATTTTTGAACAGAAATTCTGCTATAAGGACTTGAATACAGCCAAGGCGTAGGTGGCCTTAGTAAGCAGCTGATTGATTTCTATCGCCGTGGTACAGCAAATTGCCAAAATCAAAACAACAAAATACATACACTTTGTTTCTTAAATATTTGCTGCCACCTTTATGAATACAGTTCTCATGAAAAATTAAAAGAAATAATTTTCATTATTTCAGTTGCTTTAAAATGTATGTACTTTGCCGTTGCTCTAAATTTTCTTGAAAAAATAAATATACGAACAATTTTTTTTCTTGGGAGCTTTAGACTTATATTTGAAATTTTTTTAGAAGAAAATTGCTTTTTAATTTCTAGAGTGTTATTCGATGTGAATTTTTCGATGTTCTTGAGATTTGTACAATAAGCTTAAAAATAAAATTGAATTTGTGAAGCCCTGCTAGCAGATTGGATGATCTGTTAGATTTGACTTTTTTGTATATGTATATGTAGATATGTATTTGCATCAAACAGCTTTTATATTTTCGTCTTACATCGTCATTAGCAATGCTGCGTAAAGGGCATTTGGGGGTAAAATATATTGAAAAGATAATACAGAAGAAAAAAAAACATAAGAAAATACTGCAGCTTTGTGATGTATTTTTTTTTAAATTTTCAAATTCCTGCTACTGCAAAAAAGTTTAATTAAGGAATTTGTGTTACATTTAGTAAGTCTATAACAATTTTTAGTTGTAAATGTTGTATAGTATTTTTACAGAAAGCAATTTTTTTTATGCATATACATAGTAAATTATATTTCATATTAAACCAAATTGTTTACAAATGTCCATTGCAACTTTTATTTAACAATTTTTTTTTTACTTCCTCTGCTCATTCGCCGCGCTTAAAGCCAACAGCCAATGCAATTAACGCCGCAACACTGCTTGCCCTTTAATTGAATTTTTATTTTATTGCGCAGCAACTCCTCCTCATACTGACACGGACAAATAGACGATTGCAAATGGCGTGGAGTGTCATGCACGCCCGCTTCCTGAACGGTCCAGTCCAAGCGACGACGCAGAAAATCTTTGCCCCAACGCTGCAAATAGCTAAGAAACAGCTCCTGCGCTACAACCTAAGCGAGATGATTGGATAAGAGATATCCCCACATGTGTATAGTAGTAGTAAGAAATTAAATATGTGTATGTTAGGCATGTCAATCCCGGGCTCCCGGCCTTTTTCAACTCCTGAATATCCCGGGATCAGTCTATTTAAATCCCGTAGTAGCAAAAAACAGTGAATTTAATAGCCATTTACTTTTTAAATATTAAATTTAAATTTTTTGAAACAAAAATAAACCTCATATGATTTAAAACAAAAAGAGCCGATCGAATAAAACAAATAACACACTAAACATACCTTTCAGAGTTGTATTTAAATAAGAAAATTTGACATGAGAAACAAAAGCAAAAAGTTTACAACTGTTGTATTACGATAACACAATACGGCAAATATAACGGCTTGTGAATTACCTAAAGGCTTTGTTTTGCCCTTGCCATTATAAATGAGCTAGGGAATATCCCACTCGAGTAGAAAATGAGCCTGACGAGGTGCTTGAAGTGGATAAGGCAGAAAGTTTCAAAGATAAATTGCATCAAGTTTTAACGAGCTACTCGCAATGTCCAATAATAGAAAGGCATACAACTTATCAGAAGGCTTGGTAAAAGATGGATAGTTTTTGTAATGGGGCGATAATGGCTAGGCTCTACAGAGGGCATCTAAAAGAGCTTCTCCAGTTTATATATTTATATATAATATTGGTCTCAAACATTGTTTAAAAAAAATTTTACATTATTTATGTGCATTTGCTTCTATACCAAATATGTATATTTGTACTTGAAGTATAAATTATTTTTTATGTGTGTAAAATTTTTCCTTTTTTTCATGAAAATACCAATAGTTACATACATGATTTCAACAAATCGTTCCTTTTTGTTTTATTAATGTTATTTTATATACTTCTATAATACAACGATTACAGACGTGTTTTAATTTTTTTTGCAAATTAAAAATGACGAATCAAAACCTCGTGAAATTCGGGATTCCGGGATTGTCCCGGGATTTTGTTTTCAGATCCCGAAAAGCCCGGTATCAATAAAATGCCCAAAATTGACATCCCTAGTATATGTAAATAAAGAGAGTTACTTATGTATATGTAAGCGTGTGTGTGAGTGTAAGAGAGCGATAGAGAGAGAGAGAGAAAAGTGTATATGAATGTTCGCATAACGTGTTAATTGTGAATCGTTAAAGATGTTGTGAATTAATATGATTAGTAAACAATTAAAGTTTCTAAAAATTTTAAACAAATATAGTGAACGGCATCCCTTTCCATTTCCATTGCGCACACACTTTCACACATTCACTCACCTGCTTGCGCGACAAACGCACTGGATTATTGCCTTGTATAACAATATCATTCACATCAATATCCAATTTACGCTCCCAACCCGCCTTAATTGCCTCGCCGCCATTTTCTTCGGTGTGTTCGAGAAATTCATTTAAGAAATTCACACATTGCGTCGCATCGAAATAGAGAAAGCACAAATTCACTTTATGACATGAGATGCGTCCACGATCATCCAGTACTAGTAGAATTTTATGCTTCATTAGCTGCCGATTGACGCGCGCCAAACATTTCTCTAGGCCCCGCGACAAGCGCAGTTTCATCCACATGCAAAGGAAAATGGCTGCTGCGTTGATGAAAAGCCAGCCGACGCCGAGCGAGAAGAGTGCAACGCCCTGCAGTCCCGAGAAGAGTAGCGTGAGCAACACTGTAAAGGCGAGCGCAATCCAACAGACGAGTATGCGTTTGTAGCAGATGTTGTAGAAGGTAAAGCGGTAATCGTTGACCAGTGTCTCCATGGCGTTCACATAATCCTCGACGGTGAGCTGCAGCGTTAGTGAGGAAAAATATAATGTATAAATTCAACTTTGTGGTTTTACTACTTACAGTTAGGCCTTGCGCCATCAGCTCTTCGGGTACGAGCTCTGGACGAAATAGCGCTGGTGTAATCCAAGGCCATTGGGTGTTGGCAGGTAGTAATGTGACTATGACATCGCCATTTGCTAAACGTTGATAAAAAATATATAAATTGTAAAAAGGAATTTCTCAAAATAAAATTTGATAGATATGTATTTGCGTATCAGAAGAAGTTAAAAACTACGACCTATCAGACTAAAACATCTTGCATGATAGATGACTTCCACAAATTAAATACTAATTTGAACAAGGTCTGTACGATTGGTACTAAGTAAAGCCCTACGTATGGGTTATTCTCAGTTTGGTCTTCTTCCTAAGCAAAGACAAGTTTTGCGAGCTTCGAAAGCTAACCCCCTCAAGATAGTTAGAGATTTATGAACCCAAATTAAACCTGTAACTCTATTAACACCTGTTTCGTTGGGGCAACTGTTAAGTATTTCATTGGACGGTGGTTTGAGTATACGCTCTACGTTCATTACACTATTGATGTCATCCCCAATAGTTCGAATGCAGTTCGTAGAAATTTGCATCAAAAGATAGTGTGCTTTGTTCATATCTAATTAATATTTAGGAATACTAGTAAAACGTTAGCTTTTAATATCGGCGGATATTCTAAGCCACCGAGTCGTTGAAGTCCATGATATGCAGTTGGCCCAAGAGGATTAGTTTCTGAACATTGTGAGCTTACGAGTTGCTTTACTCCTGTTATTGAGGTAGTTGGTATGGATCGGTTTTCGGAAAGCTGCGTGATGAAGGTGACCCCAAAAGACGAACTTTCGAGCCATATTGGCTTGATAAAGTGAACGAAGTCAAGAATGCTCATGTGGTTTGGGAGGACTTCATTTCAAGCTAAAAGAGGCTTTTAAAATTTTTTATGCAATTATATTCTTATTACGTGTTGGAGGGAGGGTAAGCAATCGCTCACAAAGTACAGCGAATGATTGAAATATGCTTTGAACCTAACTAATATGTAAAGTTTAAACATTCCACATTACTTATTAGAAATTTTAATAATCGTTAGAAGAGATCAATCTGTCGACCGATATTATTATTATTATTATTATTATTATTATTATTATTAGGGCATAGTAGCGCTGCGACCTAATACGATACATTGTGCTTACCCTTTAAGTTTTCACTACAACCTTAGGATATATATATGAAATTAAGCACATTCGAGGGTGTGGTTGTCCAAGGTGTATAAGCCTAAGTCCGCTTATACTATGGGCATTGACAAAGTATATGTTCACAAGTCTCCTCACACAACCTACAGTCTGCAACCTCAGAGAGTCCCATTTTGTGAAGGTGGTATCTCAGCCTGCAGTAACCTGTCAAGTACCCGGTTAGAGTTCTAAGATCCTCTCTGCTGAGGTTGAGAAGTTTTTCATAGGCTTCACGGGGTGGACCAATGAACCTCTTAGATGGTATGTTCCAGGCAGAGTGCCATTGGACAGCGATTCTTGAGTCCTGCCACCTTTTCAGAATATCTGCTGTGTATCCCTTAGAGGTACCGCAGTACGGTTGAGGGCCGTAAAAGCTCTGTTGGGCCTCTGTTGGGCAGCTGTCTACCAGCTTTGACTCCGTTTATTGCCTGGCTGTCTGCCATAATGTTGATTGTGGCTCCATTGGTCCTTTTGCGAAGACATTCGTGAGCGCACAACTCTATTGCATGGATTTTTTGAAATCTAGGTCGACAGATATTTTACATAATAATAATATTCTAGTCATGGGTGTGAAATGATGGATTTTGGAACGAATTTTCATCCTAATAATTACCTAACTCGAAGTATTTATAATTCTGACAGTTCATATGCACTCTCAGTGTAGTAAAACCCCTCCAACTTTGTATGTCCTTTCTAAATTTTGTTCCATTAAATGGTGGTTAACAATTTAATTTTTACAAAGGTTAAAAATTCAATTCTTAAAATTGATACTTTATTTATCAGTTCAATAAGATTTTTCTGTTGTAGTAGCTGTCAATCAATTTTTTTCAAAAAGCTAGTTTGACGTGTTCCTTTTGTAAATTGTTCAAAAACGATGAAAAGTTTTGGAATGTAGTGGTTTATTTTTTATGGAAAAGCATAAACACAGATTTACAAAATGTGCAATGATTTAATAAAATTTCGAACTTTTTAAATAAAAATCTTTAAAATTATTTTGAGTATAGCCGTTTTTTGGCGCATTCAACTTTAGTCTGAGTAAGGGCCAGTTTTTAGTGCAAGTTGAACTCTGTTTGTCGTTTAAACTAAGTTTAAACTCTGTATGCAGTTTTTCAGTCAACTTTAAACGGAGTTTAAACTAAGTTTAAACGACCGATTGTGCTCGGTTAAACTTAGTTTAACTTATCAGCTGTGTGCTGGCTACTTCGTTTTGGTTGCAACAAATTTTATTGAGCGCAAAGAAACTAAGTTTAAATTTAAACTGAGTTTAACTAAACTTAGTTTAAACTGAGTTTAAACTGAGTTTAAACCACCACTGAAAAACTGGCCCTAAGTGCAAGTGGCCGTGTTCGAGTTGGTAGGGGTGCGTGCTATTACTCGATAAGCCGCTGGGTTCATGGTTCGAATCTCAGCTAGGGCAAGTAAAATTCAAATCATAGAAAATTTTTTTTCTAATAGCGGTCACCCTTCGGCAGGCATTGGCAAACCTCTGCCATGAAAAAGATTCTCATAAAATACATCTGCCGTTCGGAGTCGGCACAAAATTTAAGAACCCTCCATTTGTGGTAGAATAAAGACGCACACCAAAAATGGTAGGAGAAGCTCGGCCAAACACTGAGCTATATAGTGTAAACGACAAATTATTATTATTAAGTGCAAGTTTCAAGTCTCTTAGGCACTGATTTTTACAAATGTTTTAATGACAGTTTCCTCCATACAACGCAAAACCGCGAATATTTTTATATTGAAGGAATTGCGAAAGAGCGCCGAGGTTTTGATGAAAGTTTAATAAATGTTTTCTATATTTTTTATAAAATTTAAAAAATTGTTTTTAATGGTGTTTGTTAGAGTATTAACGATATATTAATTGAAAAATAAATTTAAATACTACTGCTATAATTTGCGAACAGAATGTATACAAATCAGTTACAAACATTTCATTTTGAAACATACAATATCCTCGCAGATATACTCATAACTCGTAGCACTCACCGAATCCTTCGCGTATGCGACCCGTCGACAACTCAATGGTGCGCATTGGCGGCACTGTTTCCACTGGTATTGACACACTCGATATGTTTGTTGTTGCCAGTTTATTGCCAGCACCATTCGATGGCGAAGTGCCATTGTTATTTGGATAATGTTGTTGTTGCTGTTGTTGCTGATGACTGCTGCTTGCCACGCCAACGGCAACATTGGACGGTGACAATTTAGACTTTTGGTGATGTTGTTGCAACTGTTGGCCTGCGGGCTGTGGAGTGTGTGGATGTTGTTGTTGTTGTTGTTGTTGTTGCTGCTGGTGGTGTGTGTGTTGTTGAAGCTTATGTTGCGAGCTGCCGGATGCATTCAAATTGACATGCGTACTCTCGGTATTTAAAACAGCGGGTGCTACATCCGGCGGCACAGGCGAAGTAGGTGAAGCCGTCGAGGGAATGGTCGTTTTTGTTGCACGCTGAAAATGAAAATGGTAATAAATGTTTTGCATATTGAATAGCAAAATTGTATAAATATTGATTTACATGTATTTGTACGTTCTATAGGTATAAGTACTTATGATATTTTTCATTTTATATCGCACGCACAAGTATTTATGGCTGCAACGCAGTTTGTGCTGTCAAACGGAATTGGTAGGCGAATATTTTAAAATCACATCTACTTATTGTAACTTAGCGGCACTTTTACTGACACTGATAATTTCAAGAATGATATTTTTTACTAACATACATACATATGTACACATGTATGTTTATTGTTTGTGTATTTTCTATTTTCTTATTTTGCTATTTTATGATTTCCTCTGCCTTGCCTTGAACTAGGTTTTCGTGGTTAATGGCTTGGGGTGCCGCACGTGTTTCAGTCGTGCTGGCTTTTTCGTTTTGTAAGGTACTCATGTTTATTTATATTTTTTGTTGTAAGCCTTTGTGTTCGTTAATATTCGAAATTTTATGAAATCGATATTATTGATTGCTTAACACTGTACTGTACTGTATTTATGTGTATGTGTATATGAATAATAAATGCACATAACATAAAAGATACCTACATGTACAAAAGTACAATTCGCATGAAATCATTGCATCAAACACGTCACGCATTTGATGAATGTTAAAAAATGCAAAGTTATTTGGAGCATGAATTGAAGGAAAATTATGTGTGCACTTGTGTAGGAGCACCTTGACCACAAAACTCGTGAAAATGTATTGAAATAACAACTATTAAGTTACATGTATGACATTTACATTCATCATTTCAAGGCGCTTTTTGTTTAAATAAAAAAATAAATTATAAGAGTAGTATTTATTATTGAGCAACGGAACCAGTTTTTAAGTTTATTATTTTTTCAAGTTACATCTCTTTTATTTTTTTTTTGCCAATATGTTATTTTATAAGGTTTTCATTTTTGTTCCCAGTGTAGTTGAATTCCAAATTCATTTAACGTAGCTCAAAAAAAGTTTGGACGTGAGATATTATTATTATTATTATTATTATTATTACATAAATCAAAATAACTTAGATTAATAACATTAAAATTAAAATGTAAGAAAAGTAAGGCATTTTTTGAAATACTAAATTAAAACAGTTCGATATTTGGCTTAAAGGAAAGATTTAAGTACAAGGGTCCAGCAAAACCTTGATTTCATTATCTGATATCTCTAAAAGAAAAGATTTAACTTCAACTGAGAATAATACATATGTCTTATGTTATAATACATATGTCTTACCGGCAGAATTCTGAGCTTTCTTAACAGTTCCATGGATTGGTGAATTCGATTAACATTACAAATTTTCCTGATAACCAATTTCTGAATAGTCAGAAGAGGTTGAATTTTGTTTAAAGATGCACCACCCTAGAATTTGAACAGAACTTTCTAAGATTATAAAAATATCGAACCGTGGATTGCAGGTAATGCTTTAAGCGCAAAGTATGTGTAAACCAACTTAGATTGTGGCCAACAGAAATATGTACCTAAGTATTGAAAATCTTTGACTTTGTCGATTGGGAGACACTTGTTGCTACATTTAGTACGTGAATTGAATGATTGATTTCTAGAACAAAACGGACTGTGCAGGGTGAAACGTTTACATTCGGTAGAATGAAATAAAATGTCTATGTCAGATTGACTTTTACCACTAAGATTGAAAAACATCAGCTGGGTTTTTCTACTTACAATAAGCTTATGTTTAGCAAACCAAGCTCTTAAGATATGAACGGATGAAATGTAGAAAAATTACTTCAGAAATTGAAATTGCTTTACTACATTCAGTGAATTTTTTATAGCCGTCATTAGACCGATTCGCTACCAGCAAGCTCTTTCTGCTCCTTAAGGAAGCGGGAAACCGCTGGAAAAAAGGTAGTACCAAGCTCTTGTGGCTGGAGTGGGACGTCAAAAGATCACAAGGTCTGCTCTTGCTGAGCAGGGGAGACCTGCCCTTAGATTTAGGTAAAGAGTAGGCCGCTCAGAGCTTCGCAAAAAATTGTATTGATGCTATATCTTGATTTTCTACTGACTTTCCGACAGAATGGAAATTCGATCTATATTGGATCGATTTTCCATCATCCCTTATCGTATTCGGTGTCCTGATATACCGGTTACGGCGTTGTGCCATCGTCGGTGTCGTTTTCTATCTGAGTAGTTGTAGTAGTACATTATGTAGGTACCTAAAATTTCGTCCGTAAAAGTTTTCAGTAAGTGTATTTTTTTAACCACAAGTTCGGCTTTGATTTACGCAGGCATACATCTGTCATTTTAGTTTTGTGCAGTATTCATTTTGGTTCTGCGTGCTTGTGTCTGTCATTTAGCTATGTCCTTGTTTTGTTCTTTTTAAAACAGTTTTAGTGTTTCAAATATGGCGTCGGAATCGGTATGTGATTGCTCGTTTATTATTATTTCATGAAAAGTTCTTTGTTTATTAATCTTCATATTTCCGAGTACGTTCAGCCGGCGTCCCTTCTGTTGCACATGAAGTAATTTGGCTGTCTTCTTATTGCTGAATAAGTGACTAGCGAAGTAAGACTCTTCGTCCTGTTTGTCCTCTGTAGCTGTATTGGATCCTCTTTATTCGTGCTGATTGTAGCATTTTTCCTAGATTGTTAATTGTATTAAATTCTTTCTTTTTGTTTAAATGCTGTTTAAGGTCTACTGCCATTGGATGTGATACGAAATGTATGACCTTCTTCATCTACGAGAGGCATTTCAGTGGAAACTAGCAATACAGGGATTGTAAAATAAATATTATCAGCTATTTTCTCACAGTAAGGATACAGCAGACGAGCAGATATTCTTAAAGAGAACATGTAAGTACTGCTAATGATGGCACTGACAATTCCATACGTTTATATACATAGACCACCGGTGGATTAAAACTCAACGATAAGATTGAAGGGAAAGTCTTTTCGAGAAAATTTCCTTTAATTGTGACGAAGCTTGGAAACAAAATTCTATGAAGAAGAATAGAAGGAAATTGCGGGGTTGATAAAATTGCAAGGCCAGTTAAAAGAATCACTTACTAAACTATAAATATATAAACATATGTACATATTTGTATTCATTTTGCCAGAATTGTGTACCAAACAAAGTTATTGTCGGCAATTTTTTAACACACAGATGTTAAGTGCATTGGCAATCGCGTTTCGGTAATTAACAAATTCAACTTTACAGCTGTCATGAAAACACATTTTAGCTTACGTGTATGCATGCAAGTTCGTTAAACGAAATTTGGATACTTTAGTGCTTTATAAGTATGCCTTATCTAAACTTATGAGATGTTACATATAATCTAAAACCGACTTGTATCCATTGCTTTTATGTAAAAATTAAATCCTGCATATAAATTCGGAAAATCAAGTCCGACTTAAAGAATACATTTGAAAAGTAATTTATATTAAAAAAAAATATTTTCTCCTCTTAAATATATTACCCACCCATTAGAAAAAAAAAATTATTTTAAAGAGTATATTTGAAAAAGAAAGTAAGCATGGAAATCGTAACTTCTCAGTTTTTTTTTTAATTTGTGGAGATACCAGTTTTTTTTGTATTTTCTTCTTCTTTCCCCAAAATTATTTTTTCCTACATAACTAAAAAATATATTTTGCAAAAATTGCACCAAACCGGACTATAGAACTAGATTTTTTTGTAATAAATTCACTTCAGCGCCATCTGTTGGATACTTTTTTGCAAATATATTTTTCTTTCCATAAGCAAAACATATATTTTGGATCTGAATTGCGCAAAGAAGAAATATGGAAAGTGCTGACGCCTCAGTTTTTTTATAATATTTTGGCAAAGGAGTAAATTTGTTTAAAAACAATTGAGTTTGAGAATAGAGTTAAAAGAGAAGAAGTCGTCCTTTTTAATTCGTTTTTTTATTTGAATGAAATTAAATGCTGCGGAATACCAAATCAGAAGAAAATATATTAATCGTAATATTGGGCAGTCAAATATTAAATTGTGTCTTATTACCCCTCCTAATCTTTTTGGTGTAAAGTTTTTTTTACTGACACTGTATACTGAAAAAAACGTATGCTATATTTTTAAGAAATATTTTACTAAGCTCGAGACAAAATTTTTGCAGTTTTAACTACTACCCCTTTTAACGTAGTTAGTTTTCCATTAAAAAATAGTTCAACCAATTTAAGCTTAGTATACAGCTCTCAAAAAAATCAAAAAAATTCATATAAAATAAAAAATTTTAAAAATGGAAAATAAATTTTCTTCTATAAAATTTTTTAAATCAGTATGAAGCTCTCAAGTTCTTTTAACGTAGTTAGTTTTCCATTAAAAAATATATTATCCAATTTAAGCTTAGTATATAGCTCATTAAAAAAAAACGGAAAATTCATATAAAATAAAAAATTTAAGAAATGGAAAATAAATTTTCTTCTATAGAAATTTCTTAAATCTGTATGAAGCTTAGTTAGTTAGTTAGTTAAGTTATCGGGTAAAGTAGGATCAAGGAACACCGCGACCTTAAAGATCTTTTGTATCCCTGCAATTAGTTCCTAGCCCTGACATCCCAAGATACTATCGGCTTCTCTAATAAATGCTAATAATAACTTGGTACACGAGTTCCTAATGTAGAGAGACTCGACTATTGCTGAGTTGAAATATCTAACTCTCAGTCTGGCCAAAGCCGGACAGTCGCACAAGATGTGCTCCGATGTCTCCTCCTCCTCAAGACAAAGACGGCAGTCCGTTTCGGTGGCGAGTCCAATCCGGTGCATGGTAAGTCAGCAACCTTATATTGCTCCTATTTAGATGAATTATGTCCTTTTTTGAAAATGGATACCCAAATAATTTGGCCTGTCTGAGCCCTCCTGCTTCTGCCCAGTACCTAATGCGTTCAGAGTCCACCTACTTGGTGATTAAAGATTTTGAAGAGGACCAGCTAAGTCCGCAAAACGTTTTCGGTCCCATAAAGACAGACGAAGATCCTTTTCTGGCCAGTTCATCAGCGGCCTCGTTGCCTTCAATCCCGCAGTGTACTGGTACACAGCATAGTGTTACCTTGTTTTTCGCTGCCAGGAGTTGAAGAGTGTCATAGCACTCTTTGACGAGCCTGGAGTTGATAACCCTATTGGATAGGGCTTTTATAGCCGCCTGGCTGTCTGAGAATATAATTAAAAAAGCGCCTTTCAAACCCATTTCAAGGTTGAAGCTTTCAAGAAAAGAAAATGCTCGTCTATTTATTTCTTAAAGAAAATTTACAGCAACGTCAAGGTACTTTTTTAAGCAACAGAAGCAATGGTAGAGATATCTTATGATTTATTTTGATAGCTTTATTGCAAGCTTAAGGAAAAATCTGGCTTCGAGCTTAATATATATCAATATTTCAATATATTCTTATTTAATAAAAAGTAATAAGAAACATTTTTATTTAAGTTCATAATTTTTGTAATATTTTTTTTTATTTAAAATATATATTTTTTTTAGATTGAAACTCGGTTTCATACAATGTTTGTACGATTAAGATTTGTAATTTAATTGTAGAACAATAAAAAAAAAAAAAAAATTCAAATAAATTCTTCCAATTTGTTAAAGTGTGGTTGTGCTATAATTGTTAAACGAAGGGTATATAATGCCTACAAACATTAATAAAATGATCACAACACAGTTTTTGTTTTCAGAAACCACTTAAAATTATTTATAAACTTACATTGACTACCTGATAATCTACTTAATGTAAAAAACAATGAGTGATCTCAACTCAAATTTTAAATGTAAAAATTACTCATCTGGCACTTTAATATGAAAACTGTGTCTCAGCCACAAAAGAGCCACTCATAAAATGAAAAAATATTTTAAGATATTCTTAAACCTTTTTTTCATTGCTTTTTTATGACCTTTTCATCTCGTGACTACAAAATAAAAGTTATACCTACAGTGCAATTAGCATGCGCAATGAAGTAAAATGCGAAAGTCAATAAAAGAGATAAGAAGTAAAAAAAAATATGTCAAAAACATATGCAAATGTGGAGAACTAGTTACAAGCAAGCGGTAACTTAAGGGACAAATCGAGATACATAATTTTGTTATAAGAGATGCATGAGAGAATAAAACGAACGACTGCTGTGATCGAAAGCGGTTAATAAACGATGCTCAAAGTGCGGATAAGTTCGTTTTCTTATTGTGAGACAAAGTACTTTTTAAGCTTTTCGCTCACAGAAATCTTACTTCAACAAATATTACGTTACGTTGCGTTGCGTTGCGATTACTCACCTGAACAGGTGCCGGTGCCATGTTCGCTTCAGCGCCGCTCCCGCTCTCTGCACCAGTGAGCGGCGAACGTGGTCGCGCTATAGCCGCCGTTGTTGCTGTTGTTATGGGTATTGTCGCCGTGGCTGCAGATGTTTGCTTTCTACTAGGTGGCGCTGGCAGCAGCAGCGAAGGGGATAACCGGTTTGCTGGAATTGGCGCTGTTGCTGCATCTGCTGCCAGCGTGTCTCGTCCACTGCCGGCGGCGATAATTGTAGGGCTACTGCGTGTGGCATCACTTCCTTCGCCGGCGCCGTTGTTACTGGCAGCTTTTTTACTCGCGGCCGCCTCATCGTCATCGAATTTAACCCAGTTTTGTTTGCCAGCTGCACCATCGTCTGTCACGTCCAAGGCGACATCCTCTAGGGGGTGCGAAACGGTGGGGAGATGTGTAGCGGGTGAAGGTGCGCGTTGCGAGTGCTGTTGTTCGCCGTTATCGGCCATTACTTGTTTGTATTTGTTTTTAGTGCTTTGGTAGTAGTTGTTTGGAATTGATTTTTATGTGCACTTTTTTTTTTTTTTTTTTTATTCTTTATTTTTTTTCACGTTTGTTTTACTTTTAATTATTGCCTGCACTTCTTATGGATTTCAAATAGTTATTGCCTTTTGCTTTGCCACTGTTTCGTAGTTTTTAGATGAGTTTTCTAGCAATAGCAACGCGTGCGAAGCAATTTAAAAGCTTTCACAGGTAACTGAGTTATTTTGTGCTATTTGCTTTTGATATCTTAAAAAATTTTCTATGTTTATTCTTTTCTGTTAGTTTAGAGTACTGTTGTAGTTGTTTTATCTCGGAGTAATAGCATAATGTTTCTACAACTGTATCAACGAAATTAATACTTTTTTTGCTATTTTTATTTTTTTTTAAATTATTTTTGTTCCTTAGAAATAACATGACATCGAAATATTGCCCTTTCCAGCTGTTTTATTTAAATACTCGTAAAATACCGCGGCGTTATTCATTTAGTAATATATTATTTTTAGAATATCACGCTTTTTATATAATATGCGAAAAATATTCATAAAATATTTTTTAAATAAATATGAGAATCGAATATTATTAGACATAAAATAAAAAGGAAAATCTTAATAATATAAAAAGTTGTTTCTAATAGTGGTCACCCCTAGGAATGCAATGGCAAACCTCCGAGGGCATTTCTGCCACAAAAAAGCTTCTCATAAAATACATCTGCCGTTCGGAGTCGGCTCAAAACTGCAGGTCCCTCCATTCGTGGTAGAATATAGAGACGAACACTGCAAATGGTAGGAGAAGCTCGGCCAAACACTGAGCTATAGTGTATTACTATTTTAAAATAAAAACGTTGCGGCAAATAAAAACGCAAGTTAATGCAGTTACAGCCAACACTCCTATTACTTGAAACGACATAGTGATGGAAACAAAAAAAAAATAATAATTTAGAAACCTACGAGTAAGAATGCTTAAAACAATTAAGCAAAAATGTGTAACTCAGAATATCATATATGAGCCAAAGCGGAATATAAATTTTAAAAATTTTCGGTTACAGCGCCATCTGGTGGGAATTGAACGTTTTTCGCCTCACATAAACAATGCTTCGAAAATAAGCTAAATCTGCCAACAAATACTTGACGCCAGTGCCACCTATCGGATTCGACAAATACACAACTAACGTAAGAAAAAGTGAACAGGATCAACGCGGAAGCAACGAATCTATAAACTCTATAAAGCCCGTCACGTGAAGTGAGAAGTTACGGCAAGATCAGAAAAGCGGCGTATCTTTAACGCATCCCTTCCACGTCTCACGCAGCAGGACTTGAACGCTTTTAAATTAGGCGCTAAAATAAAATCACTGATGGTCGAAAACCATTTTGCGTTTTCACGGAAAAAGCTTAAAGGGCCCACGAGTTTGAATGCACGTGAATGAAGCATTTCCGTGTTTTCCTAACCTTGTTATTCCCTTCTGTTTTTCATTAGAAGAAATTTTAAATTGAGAAAAATATGGGAACAAGTGTAAATTTCGTATAGCATTTACTCTAAAAGTTTTTGAGGTAAGAAACTGGAATTTTGTATTCGGATTTATGTTAATCATACCGTATTGACATTGAAAAATTGTAGTCCTTTAAAAAAAGTGCGTTTCATTTCCAATACTGCATTTAAACAAAAGTGTCACTAAGCTGAATCATAGTCAATAATTAAAAAAAAAAACACAAACACAAACGGGCAAATGCCTCGTTCGTTAAGCAACGTCTTTCAGCGATATATCTGCGAAAACATTTTAGCTCAATTATGACGAGCTTTTAAAATTCCATAAGCCTAAATCTATAATATTTTTTGTCTACTTTTTATCAAGGTATAGACTGAAAAATGTTTTAATCATGTGAGAGATTGAATAGCAAAATATATGTGGCGATTAATGTAACTAACAGAAGTTTTTTTAAATAGAGTGACACTTAGGTATTTATTAGTTGCATATAATTTTATAATTCTTGCCGAAAGTAAAATAAATGTATGTTTAAATAAAGTATGCTCGTAAGAAAAAAAATAAACAATCTGGTTAACATTTTAATTTTGCTTCGAACACATATTTTTTTTATATTCTAGTGTACTCAATTACTGCTCACTTTGTTGCACTGTTTCTAACTATACGTATTTTGTGTGTGTGTGTGTGTGTGTGTACACATTTTCTCAACCTTCATTTGCATAAGCTCACTTCGCCATACACATACACATTGACACCGTGTACACACTATACTCATACCGCATATGGTTTCCAATATATTTCTACATATATATATTTTCTACACTTTTATTGCCAACGTGCCTTTTACATACGTCTTCTCAAACACGTAAGCGCGTGAAAATTAACTATTATTTTGTACGTACATACTCGTATATAGATATGTATAAGAAAATATTTTTCTAAACTGATTTTGCCATATTTTTAATTCAATAACCGCTTACATAAGCTACTGTTTTCATCACACACTTCATAAAATATCAAACAATATGAATAAACATTGAAGCGAAGCTGTAGTTAAAAGAGAGAGGTAAAAAAATTGTCACAAGCAAATACAAATTGAGACGAAGCCGCGTCCGCGCAACGCCAATTCATGTTTTACATACACGATTTTGCCAAACGAATTTTACGCGTTTAAGCCAACAATGTCTAGACACAACTGAGTGTCACACATGTGGCCATAAAGCGGCACACCCAACGTGCCAACTCAGTAGCGTTACGTTTTGCTCACATTTATCTTTGCTCAGTTGAATCAAGCTCAACCGAATGTCCGTAAGCGCGACTAACTAACTCGTTAACTCGCGCTTAAATCCATACTTGGCTCTCATTTCAGAACTTACATTTGTACTCTCACAAAACTTATTGTTCGACACAACTTTGCTTTATATTTGAACGCATAGATATTGTTGGTTTCGTTTACTCTAAAAGCTCGCTGTCCGACGATAAGTCTACGCTTGTGTAGTTTGTTACGCTATGCCTTTCATTAGTCAGCTGCTCGCTTACTACCAAAAAGTCAATTACTTTACTTTGCTTTCGCTATTGAGCTGGCCATTTTCGTTTACGCCGCTCGTTACTCTCTCACCGCCGGTTGATCGCTTACGGAGTTGTTGGCTCTCTTCTCTATAAGTGGTGGCGGCGTTCCGTTATATGCGATCGGCGCTCACTCATTAATAAACATTGTTGAAAAAGCTAAGAGATACTCGTATAGGCCAAAGCAATAAGCAGTAGAAATGTTTGCATGAAAGTTATCTGTGTTTACCTGCTTGTATTTTGACATACATATGTACATGCAGACATACTTACCTATATACAAGTATAAATACCCTGTCGGAAATCAAAAAGTAGTTTCTTTTCAACTACAAGTGGTTTAAACTCTTCCCATTGGCTTGTAATCAACTTACTTTAATAAAATGGCGATGTCCCAGAAGCGAGTCAATTATTGGCCTCTGCATTTGATTTCAACCACCTTCAAATATACACGTATTTGATAGAAAAAAAAAATCAAAATGACTTTTTCAACTGCAAGAATTTATTATATAATTTTTAATTGTACCCAGCTTTAAAGTGCCATTGCGATTCATATTGGCAGCTCTAATTACGGATTCCAGCATCAGATTGAAGAGGTCCTTCCCAACTTGGACGGAGCTAAAAGTTGTGCTCAACATCACTCTACATAGCCGTATTAGTAGGAATTCCAAATTTAGACATGGCGACGCACATGCAGCTCTATGTCGAAAGCGGCTTTAAAATCGACACAGAGATCGGATGTGTCGACTAATTTATCTAGGTCTTTAACAGGATTTGACGTGTTGTGAATATTTGGTCAATCGTGGATTTACCAGGCCTGTAGTCACACTGATATGGTCCAATCGGCTGGTTCATATACGGTTTCAGTCTTTCACACAGTATTCTCGATAGGAACTTACGTATAATTTTCTGAGGATTTCGGTTTTCAATACAAAAACCGTCTGATATTGATAAAGAATGAACTGAGCAAATTTTATTAGGGTACTCCCTCAGTGCTAATTGGGTGCTAGGATGTATTTTCGACTAGACAACGCTAATACCAAGCAACCAACTCACAATGTAAAAAACTAGCAAAAATAAATCTTAAGCTACTGAAAACTTTATAGACTTTGAAACTTTACCACATTTCACGACACTTTGTAAATACCATTTATATATCACGCGTTTTAGAATGCTCGTCCATTGTCTTACCTTTCAAAAGTTGATGAAAATTATCAACTCAATTTTTATCAATTTTTTTTTGCCGTAAGTCCCATCGAGATTAAAGTTATAGATTTCTTCCGTAGATTTATTGTATTAGTCGATTGGGGTGGAAAATAATCATTAGCAAAATAAATAAATTAACTTTCCAGTGTCTCTTCAATTTTTTTTTTTAATTTTTTATTTACGATGAGTTAATAATGAAGAACTTAATATTCGCACGCTGCTTTAGTTTCAAAGCACTTGATATCCAACTACTTTAAAATAGATAAATATTTCAGAATGTCTGGTTTTTTCCGACAGGTTATGTACGCTATTATCTTTTTATATTTTTTTTTGTTTTGTATAGGTATCTTTTGTCATGCCGACCCTCAGTTATCGGTCATTGAACGACGCTCGGTCACAATTCTGCATTCCTTTTATTAATTCATTGCTTATTAAGAAATTCTTTAGAAATCAGGTCGCCTGACTTGAGTACGATTATTTTTTGGACACACACACATCTACACACGTAAGTACTTTTATTGCTTTGATTGTGAAAACATATTAAGTTTAGAAGTTAATTGCTTCCATCGTGAAATACGCAGTTAAGTATAGCCAGCAGTGGGTTGCCCGTAGCAAATTTTTATTTTGTTACCATAAGAGAATCTGGAAACGCTTTGCTGTCGCTCAGTTTAATTATGCAAAACAGAGAAAGTGTATAATTTTAATGTGTATACTTAATTTCTTGATTTTCCATAGTAAAAAGTTCAACCGCTACATACTCGTAGATACATAAGTGCTGAAAATATGCTATGTCTGATTTATAATTTTTTAAATTTTGTTTCATCAAAAATATACACGGCGTTTAACAATTTTAGCACAATTGTTCTTCAATATAAATCCCCCTTTATAGGTTGTATATCCATGAAATCTAATTCTTTTAAGTTTACCCAAAATGAATGTATAATGAATTTTACAAAATTTAACCAAAATTTAATCAAATTTCAAATGCATGTATATAATTTGTAGTCAGTTGAAATCTGCACTTTACTAACTAATTTTAAAAATATTAAAATTGCTTTTTTTCCAAGTTGAAAGTTTTGCTAAAATTTTTTAAAATTATATTTAAATTGAAGGAGTTACGTAATTGAATACCAAAATATATATATTTTTTTTTATCAAAAAAATTTACTAAATTTTGTTAAATTTTACTAAAATTTAAGGAATTACAAAATTGAATACCCAAAAACATGTAGTTTTTATTTACAGTTTGAAGTTTCGATGAAATTTTGTTAAAATTGCAAATTTTGTAGAAAGTGCATTATTTCTTCTTTAAACATTCTGCTTTTAATACATGTATTCTTACTTCTTATTTTACTCCGAAATTTTTTTTTAAAATCATTCCATTAAGTCATCACATTCACTATCTCCCCGCAATAAAAAATTCACCATGCAGCACTTTTGTGAGCGAGCGCCATGATGCTGATTTTTCAATTCACAACTGGTAGGCATATTGAAAATATTTTTCATTAATTTCGCTCAAAAAGTTCAATAACAACTTTAAGTATTCATATGTATATAGTAAGTACCTACTACTTATAAGCAGAGTGCAGCGGCAGCAGCACATACATTTATGTAAACGAAAGAAAGGAAAATTAACATAAAAAAACTGGCTTGTGTTGTAGTCTGAAATGCATGTACGACTAAAATAACTAATATAATTATTCAACTTAGAGTGGGTCACAAAAAAAAAACAATTACTAATCAACTTTTCCACTAGTTAAATTTCCCGAAAAATAGCAAAACTTGTGCTTTCGTCATAACTACTCGTATCACCCATTGATTAAAAAAAGTATATCACAAGCTCTACTTATATTCTTCTTAGACAATACTGAATTTAAATATTTGCTACGCCAAATAATTGATGAGCTTGAATTCGGTAAATTTTGGAGTGTTTTCTTAGCATTGAAGTTTTTGCGACAGTCAAACTAAGTAAACTTTCATACTAGAAAATGTTATTGTCAAAAAGCACTTTTGTCTTTGGCTACCGACCTTGCCTAATGTACATACATACAGCGATACTTACCCGACTTTGCATTGTGCTTTCATCATTTCCAGATGGACTTTTGAAGCGAACGCTGTCAATATGTTGCTGACTTCTTAATGATTTTGTTTCTTACAATTTTTACGCAATAAATAAGTATGAACATTTTAACGAAATTGAAAAGGGGAAAAAATGCGTTGCCACTGTTGCTGCAACTACGGGGAGTTGTGGTAAACAATAGTCCAGCGTGTATAACAAATTTATGAGTGCATTTTTATATGAAACTCACTTTTTATGCACCGCTGGTTTGCCACTTCGCATGGCTATTGTCAATAGGCAGCCGTGTTGCCACAAAGCCCAACTGTGCCGCCAATGACTTTTGTGGCTTTAATGTTGCTGTGACTTTGATGCGTGCGCTACCACCTTTCATTTTCGTTGTCGCACAAGCAAATCCAGTCGAAAAAGTACTCTAAATGATGTTTACACTGACGATGTGCGGCCGCAGCAGCAGCTCTCTGTTCTCACATTTGCTGTAATTTCTGTTTCTGCTGCCTGTACCAGCTACAACTGGCCACATGCTGTTGTCATCGTTTTCATGCATCACGCTTTTGTGGCCAATTTTTTTCTTTTATTGTCTCTTACCTGCCGTCACTCATTCACTCAGCCATTCATTCATTCGTTCGCTGATTCACTGATTATCTGATTATTCTTTTATTCCCTTTTTTGCGCTTATTAAGCGGCGTATTTTTTACACTTTCTGCTGTTTCTGCGTGCAACTGTAAGCTCTACAGGCGCTGTGGCACTTGGTGATGTTTCAGGTTTAAGCAGCCTCCCTTACTTTTGTACTCACTTCGTTGTTTTTTTTTACTTTATTTTTGAAATGTTTGTAGTACCTCGCATAATGTGGCTTTTTTTAAAATGATTTTATTTTCATTGTATCGCGCCTCACATGCATCTGTACAACCATCCCCACATCGCTAGCTGTAACAATCGGTGGGTTCGTCCCGACTGCGGTTTTGCGGTTATAAAGCATTTAATTCATGGCAGTTTTATTTCAGTTTCTTTGAGCTCCTCCTCGTAATTATGTTTCATGTATTAACTTTAAGAATTGTAACAGCATACAGCATTTTCAGTGGACCGTAAAATGAGGTCACACTGATATCTAGTTATAGATAAAGCCGCATTAAAACATACATATAAAAGAAGTATATACATTTCTGTCTAAAAAATTTAAAAGAATGGTATGTTTGTATCTAGGGCGCGTTATCTGAGATGAAGTCCGAAAAAATGTTGCGCAAAATATCGGAGGTCGCGCCTTCAGCGTTATACGTTATCAATATGCTCTTAGGAAAGTTTGTGAGCGTTGAGTTTATCGTTGACTTTAAAAATTTGTATCCCTTTTAATTATTATTAAACGAAAGCCTCTTTTAAAACTCCACCAATTGTATCTCTTCAATATGGTCACTCTATTAGCTGACAATCAAGCTGTTTACATTGACGCCGTAATTGTGTTTTAGTGAGCGAAGTGTAAGTGGGAAAGAGGAAACACCACTTACTGTGATTCTTATTTTAATACTTTGAAACGTCAATTCTCTACAGAGAAGAGTCTAAGTCAGCCAGGCAATCAAAGAGAAGTTTGTTATAAATTTATGCAAAGTCGCTTTTTCCATAGAGTAAAGTAGTAACAGATATACCATTCCAACTATCCTTCTCGTCTTCATCCTCTTAATTCCTTTGCGTGAGTCTTCATTGAGCAGTGTTCTTCGTCTTAACGGAACGCACAAAGATAAGATCATTTGAAAGTTATATCCTTCGCTTATTGTAGTAAATGGTGGAATAACTGGGCTCTGAAGAGGTTTCACTGGAAGTGAAGTACTTTTTTTGCGCAATCTTATCGCCGACGCAGTCTTCAGGAATGTCTGATGTCCCAGGATTTAAGTGATGCCAACTGAGGAAGAGCTACTCTGAGTAGATCACATTGTGAAACTTATAAGTAGTTAAGTCCTGAGTGATCCGCAAAGAAGGCTGCAATACTTAGAGTAAGATTTGTGAAGGTTTTGTACGCGCTGCTCTTAGTTTTCTGTGGACTGAAGAAGTGCACTAGGGGCCAAACCTCCATTAAAATGTTTTTTTAATGATTGCGTGACCTCGTTTTGATTTATTTCTACGTTAAAAATTGACATTACAACTACCTGCCAAAAAAGTTGTATAACTTATTTGAATAAAAATAGCAGGGAGAACTTATCAAGAAATTTGTATGCTCCACCTGGAAGCCTCAGAGGCCTTACTGAATGGGAACTTATCTCCGAGCTGTTCCTTTCGGATAGTGATAGTCAAGCGGCAATTAATGCTGTGAGCTCAGCTACGATTAGATCATAGATGATACCGTAGTGCCGCCGATCTCTAAGCAGAGCATACTTAACCTCATTTGGGTTACAGGCCACAGGGACATTGAGGGTAACTGCTTAGCAGACGAACTTGCGAGGCCGGGAACAACCAAGCAGATTTTTCCCGGTAAAGAACGCATTGGTGTGCTCCTTGGTACTTGTAAAATGCTTTTAAAATAATTTGCTTATGCTCGTGCAAATGACTGCTGAGCAAAAACTACGACCTGTAGGATCTCAAGGCAGACTTGGTTCAGATGAGATCGTAAATGGTGGCGTAGTCTGTATTCTTCAAAACGCGATGATATACCCCGGGTAATTGGCGCTCTAACAAGGCACTGCTTTGTAGGTAATCACGTGGGGCGTCTCGGAGTATCCTTCTACAAATGCTGCAAAAATTATGAAGAAGAGGATACGGTTACATCTTCTGGTGAGAAACAGGCTACGCTTTCTAGGACCTCGATAATTAGTTGATTTAGACCCAAGGTGCTTGACGAAAATCGTCAAGAATTCTAGATGTTCTAGATGGTTTAGCAAGCGGGAGTGAGCGATTAGTTGGTAGTATTATAACGGGCCTCTAACTAATGACCTTTTTGTGTCGCTAAATATCAGTGACAGCGCTATTTGAATGTCAGTGAGCACAAAATAAATTTCAAATTTATTCAATTTTACTTCCACATAAATTTGCGGTTGTATTTGTCTTTTTGAAATCCCGTTTTTAACACTTTCTTATGAGGCTTAAGCACTTCTAACATTTTGAAAAACACATCTCGCAAACAAAGTGCAAACCAGAATAAAACACAGTCACTTAACGTCAATCAAAACAGCAACCTGCATATATACTCGTATATATTTATTTAATTCGCTGCAACGAACCGGTGTTGCCATACTTATTAAATTTCCTTTGTATATTTTCTCATCTTCTAAACATCCGACCCACAACTTCCTGCCGTTGCTCCGATAGTTTCTCAGTATGCGGTTACTCGTACATTTGTGTGTAACTGTATTTGTGTGTGTTTTCCGTCTGTTGCTCCTTCGTTGTCCGCCACTTAAAATTTCCCGCTCGTTTAGTGTCAGTTCACATGAAAGAGCGCAACAATTGCACTGTCCTCTTGTTTATGTCGAAACAATTGTTTTTTCGTTTTGTGTTCTTCCTTATTTTACGCCCATTTCCTCCTCTTCAGGCATGGCGCCATTTCTTTCATTCTTATGCGCGCGGTTTTTTTTTTGTGCGGTTTTGCTATAAATGTACATATGCCTGTGTGCAAATGTGTGCATCTGCATTGTATTTGTGCAACTTTTTGTTGCAAAAGCATTTCTGACGCAATTGTGTCTGCCACTTTTGTTGGCCACACAAAATTCAAATGTGTGTTAGCAAAGTGCTTAGAATGTGTACTTACAGACATATTATATGTGAAGTATAAATACATTCATGTCTAGAAGTATATTTCACTCGTTTCGGAGTTGGCTGTAAATAAATGACGAATATATGTACAATAGACTCTATGCTGTTGACTGACCTAAATATTTAAATATAATTATATACAGATACACATTACCTTACTAATTCCCCTACTTACATTTATGTGTAAAAGTGTTTGGCAAATGTTCTGCTAAACAGCTTAAATGTGCTTTCACAATTTTAATATGATATATTTAAGTAAATGGCTTAGAAATGCTTAAGTAAGGCTACTTCTTTGATAATAAAAACAGAGTGATCGCTAAGAACTTATGGGGTTTAGATGCGAAAAATTTATAATTTGATTATGCGTAGTATCTAGATTATTCATGGAGTTTGTAATCCTAGTCGTATGCGTATGTGTTTTTGATAACCTCATCTAGTTTTCGTTTTCGTTATCGATATTATGATAACCATCATTCTTATGACATCTGTACTATTTCCGTTGTTGCTATAATAGTGGTGATTGCATTTGATATCGTGATCGTTATTATTAAATGATATTATTAAAGGTGTAGTTATCGTTAGCGTCATCGTTATCATTATCATTACATTTATCGTTATCATTACTGTTAAAATTAAAATTATCGTTATTTTCATTGTTATCAATACTATTATCGGTATCGTAATAATTTTCTTGATCGTTATTGTTATCGTTACGCTATCGTTATCGTTATTGTTATTGTTAACATTTTCGTAATTGGTATCGTCATTGTTATCGTTATCGTTATCGGCATTGTCATCGTCATCGTTATGGTAATCGTTATCATCATCACCTTTTTTGTTATTTTGTTATACCTTTCATAGAAATACTATATAAACTTTGGTCCGATGTTTGTAAGTACCAGAACGATAAGAGTTAAACCCATCAAAAAGTATACCGAAGTGATCAGGATGATAAGCTGAGTCGATTTGGCCATGTCCGTCTGTCTGTCTGTTTGAACGCAAACTATTCCCTCAGTTTTTGAGCTATTTGAATGAAACTTGGCAGTCAGGTGCCATTTTATAATTTATTAGACATTTGTCGAAACCGGCCAGAGCGGACGACTATAACGTATATAGAAGCCGATTGTTAAGATATTTTATTTCGCTCCATAGCTCCTTCATTCATTGCATTTAGCACGAAAACCCTTTAAGCAGTTAAAATCTTTAAATTTTGCACAAATTAAAGCTATTATGAGAGCTCTTTTAGCAGTGAAAATCATTAAGATCGGATAAATATAACATATAGCTGCCATACAACCGATAGTTCAGATATTGTATTTTGGGCCATAACTCATTCAATTAATCAGCTAAAGACTTGAAATTTTCCACAAATATTAATTATTATTGGGACTATTATAGCATGCCAAATCATTAATATCGAATACATAAATATTACATATGGCTCACATACAATTGTTCCATTCATGCAAGGTGTGAAGCCTTCGCATAGAAGACAGCTTTTTTTTACTTGTTATATATGTACTTACATACATACATATCGCACCCTAAATCAAAAACCGTCACAACTCAAAAAATCTCAAATGTTCAGGAGGGGCAAAACAAACAGTCTCTACAATAATGATGATAATTTTATAATCATACTTTTCCAGTATAAGAAGATAGTAACTACGAAAAAATTTCTTTCCAGTAAATAAGATTGTTACGATGAAGAAATTTTCGGAGCATGTTGGGAAGTATTCTGGGAATAGGTTTACGAGATAAAAGCGATTTTAAAAAATTTTGAGTTGTGACGGTTTTTGCTTTAGGGTGCGATATGTTATTTTAGCCGTATTAATTTTGTTATCGTTATTGTAATTATTACTGTAATTTTTTTGTATTGTTTTATTATGGGTTACCATAATTATACTATTTACCGTTATTGTTGTTATCGTTTAGGTTATTTCTTATTATAATTGCTAACATTTTTATCGAAATTTTTATTAAAACAGCTTATACTTTTTCAGAAATTCTTCAACAATGTGAGTTAAAGCTGAACTCCGCTGCGATATGAATGAGGTATTGGACTGCTGCGAGTAATTTCAGCAACATTTTGCAGCAACTTTGGTGCCAAAACTTCTGCATTTTGTGGAACGCGAAAGGTGCGTTATGAATAAGACAAATTAAGGCATCTGATGTCCTACAAAATACTATTAAAAATTTCGTTTTTAAAAAAGAATGCAGCAGCTATGACAACCTTCATATTGTCGAAATGGATATAATTGCACTTTCAAGTTTTGAGGATAAGGATAAGTTTTTTTTATCTATACCTGTCAAGCTTTTCCGTGCTCGCATTTTGCGATTTTGGGTTAGAAACAGTGGAAGAAAACACGTCCAAATATCCATCGATAAACTGCTCACATACAATATACTCGTATGTATCCTCCAGAACAATGTGCAACGATGTCTAGAGAATCTATCGATTCAGTTCTGCAGATTGAATTAACTACTTCTGCAAAGGATAAAAAAAAATGTCTGGTGTTTTTTTCTAATATCTAGCGCATTGTCGATATCGACTCTTTTGCTGGCTTTTAAATATTTCTCTCAGCGTATAACGTTCATTAATCCAGTCGGAGTTCGGAATACATTCAAAATATAATGCACTTGAGTGCGTAACAAGCATTTCATAATCATTTAATGCGCTCAGAGCGAAATGCTCAAATGCAAACACACCTACTCGTGCTAATAATCACACATACATACATGCGCAAGCAACAAGGAGGAGTTTGTTATAAATTTGGCAAACTTGTATGCGAAGGCTTCCCAATGCATCACAGAATGTTTGTATGTAGATGCATATGAACTCGAACATACTAGCATAAATGCTTTCGTAATTTTTTTTTTACTCTCAAAAACATGCGAATTTTGTCAAAATCTGTCAAAAGCAATTAAATTTTGCTTATAATTTTGAGCTCGGCATACCAGCTTGTAACGCAGTCACCACCATACCACGGTCGCCTCTACGCGTCCCGCTTGAGGGTTAATGCGGCTGCTTTTGTGAATTAGTTGAGCGTTGCAATCCTGTAGGGCAAACGGCAGAAAGATGTTAGTTAGTTAGTGTCGAGCGTATGCTTTTAATTTGTGCGGCTTAAATGGTTTGCTGCTGCTTTTGCTGTTGCCACTTTGTACATACATACTTGTATAGTAACTATTGTAAAATGTTTACGTTTTTGTTACTGTAATTGCAGCAGCAGTTGTTAGTATTGATATGTACTCGTATGTGTGTGCATTGCTTTGCGTAGTTTTGCAATTACTGTTATCATTGTTCTTGTTTTTGCTACTATTTTTGCTAATGTTGCGATCAAAATGTGTTCAACATGAATTTGTTACTGTGAACGTATAAGTGTGTACTTCTCGTTGAAAATGTTAGAATGTTTCGTGAGTGCACTCACAAATAACTCATGTGAAAGTAGTAACTAGGTGCTTGTATGGGTGTGTGATAGACAAGCTACACACAGTCAACCAATCTTGGCTTGCAGTTGACAGAATTCGGTCCAAGAGCCTCCTTAAAATGTTGCAATATGTTTGAGGAGTAAAAATATACGCTAAGCATATTAACATACATACGTGTATATATTTGCAGCATTTATTTCAATCCCATTGGGAAGCATTAAATTCACATTAGAAGTCTTAGTAAACTGAGCAACATCACTTTGGAACAGAAAAAAATTATTTGTTTTTATAAAGTCTGACCCACCTTTCTTCAGCGCAGATGCATAAAATTTACCTGCAATTACTCTATTCTACCAACTTTTACTTTAAAGACCAGATATTTTTTTTTTAATAATAATAATCCCAACGGTTTTTGCCCTCCATTCCCGCCCAACCGACGCGAGGGGCGCATCCGCATGACGCACGGATTTAAATTTTTTTTTGTTTGCATGCCGTGTCATGAAAGGCAGGAGTTTGTTGGGTGTCGAGACTCAAAAATTGTTCAGCTACAGAATATAAGTTCATCAGCTGATTTTAAAATTAAATAAATTTCAATAGTAAAAGTGGTTTTAAAGCGAAATTATGTTGAGAGTACAAAGTATAATATTCTCTATGTAAAAAAAGTGAGTCGGAAATATCAAAGAAACCGGAGTGGAAGTTAAAGTCCTGGCATAAACTACGGAGTGGCTCGTTTAATTCAAAATTATTTTTGAAAGGTTTCAGAAAAAGAGGCAGGGAACGTTTCACTTCGCTTCCGCTCATACATTTATCGAACGGAAATGATGATAATGGTTTGATAAGCTAAGAGTGAAACCTAGTGAAGCGGACTCAAAAAAAAAACAACACTTTTTTTATCCCGTCAAATTTTCACGTAAGTTTTATTCACTTGAAAAACCTGAAAAATAAGTTGCGAGATAGGGGTATGAGCAGTGAGGGTTTGATTAGGTTTCCGCTTGGTGTTTTTTCCATTGTAAAATCACAAATTCTATTTACTTAAACTCTGAATGGTTTCTAGGGTAACCAGCTACCGAAAGCTGTAAAAAGAACCCTTATGGATTTCATTAAAATTAATTCCATTACTCTGAAAACCTTGCATTGCCTAATTTACCTCAACACAGGAAAATTAATTATACTAGAATAGTTGCCGCTTTCCTAACATGCTTTTCCAAGGATGGATTGGTGAAATCGGTGATCGTTTAAGTTATCTTACTCGTTTCTCTCCATGTGTATGGCAATTTTAATGTTTTCACGTACCGTTTTTTCCGAAAAAAGCAAATAGAAGCATCCCTGAAGGAGATATTTTATCTCCTCTATCCGGGAAAATCCTCTAATACGAGGGCTAACCGCTTGAAACTGTATAGCTGATGAGTCACCCTTGAGGAGATTATCCCAGATAGAAATAAACTGACTGTTTCCCGAGATAGCTCAGGGTTAACGATGTTCAGATGGTCGACAAAAGGACTTATTGATCGTTGGTTGATCGCTTAACTAGAAGAATTGCAAAGATCTTCTGGCTTGAGGTGATCAGAAAGAGTTCTTAAACAGACAAATCCGTTACTCTTGTTAAAATAAAATAACTTTTGAAGCTCAAGGACATATTTTACATGAATGTTCGGTAGTAATGGTCACTTATTATCAGATAAAATTGAGAAGTATTTAAATTTTGCCATCACTCCACTCAACTCTTCAAAAGGTTTATATTCATAAACTTAAATGAAGTTTACGAAAAATCATAGAGCAGTACCTGACACTCGGTTAAATGAGTTTTTGTAATTGAACTAACGGCTGAAGAATGCATCGAAAGAAGAACAGAAGCAGTTCTTAATGAAACCAATCCAAATATATCAATACGGCGTAGAAAAGATTCTTGTCTCCTTCTAGGCATGCGAAAATCTGAGCGCTCACTCACTGGCGAGCGAAAAACCAATATAAACTTACCTTCATAATAAAATGTATATTTATTAAAGATTAAATTGCTGTGTTCAATATTTTAATCATTCGAATGTTTTATTCTTATATTTATATTTTCTTCACAATTTCAAATTAAACATAAATATTTATACAATTTCTGTTTTTGCTTACTCAAATCGCACGAATTTTAAATGTAACGCTTCAATAGTTAAATAAAAAGGTAGATGTGCGTACAAACATACATATATATCTAGCTAACAGTTAATCAATTTATACATAATTAGTTTCTTTACCTATATTATTAGGTATTTTTTATTTATACAAATCAAAAAATGTCTGCTATTGTATTTATATATATAATTTTTCTTATTACTAATTACACAATAATTTTTTATATTAATTTTTTTATATTTTGTTAAACAAATACATATGTACAAACGAGTTTATATCGAATTTTATTTTAATTGCTAGATATTTATTTACATACTTATTTTTGTTTTTAACCTATTTATGTACATACCTTTTCATATATTTATTATAATTTTAACACTTTAACACTTTTGCCATCATTCCATGTGGTAGAAACTTGGATACCTAAAAATATATGCACGAAATTGGCATTCTTAAATTGTTATGCTTGAATATAAGTCAACCAAAACCTGTAAGCTATTTAGGAAATTGATTTCCGATTTATATATGTATATGTACACAAGCGGCAAGTAGAGTTTTTGGTAAATGGAAATAGTTTAGTTATTATTTATGAGACTACATAGTACTTTCGCTTTTTCGTTTAGAGTTTTTTTTTATGAGTACCATTTTTTAATTTTTTTATTATTAGCTGCTTCAATTTACACTAAGTTTATTGTTATATGAGTAATTTTTTGCAAACGTTTTCTTCTAAGCAATGGTCGCATTTTTGAAAAAATATTATTGCCAAATTTTGATATTTCGATTTGTATATTTTTCGTATTATAAATATTTGTTTCAAAAATATTTATTTTAGTTATAAAATAAATAAAATTATAGTTTTCTAAGTGTTGTAGGGGCATTGAATCTCAGTGAAGTGAAAGATTGGAAATTTTAACTTAATATTTAATAACTTCTAAATTAAGAAACAGCTCCCGATAAAAAAAAACTTTGCGCAGTACCTCTTGACATCTGTTTCCCAAAAAGTCAAATCTATGTCAGTAAAACGTCATAGGTTTTTATCCGCCTAATTGCTTCTTAAGCTTCGCCGGCTAAATAATTTAAACTTTCGCAACAGTTTTTTGGTGTAAAGTTCACTCGCTTCTTACCATTACCGACTTCTGAAGATTGTCTAAAATTATTAGTACTTTAGCAAATAAGTTACCGAAAATTATATCAATAATTGAACTATCAGTTTATACTCAACACTATACATTTTTATAATTATTATTAAATTAAATGAAAATAGAAAAATATCTAAAAAGAAAAAAACTCAACGACCATTAAATAATTTATAAGAAATTTTGTGTTTTTTGTTTCTCATAATAATGTCTCACAGAGTTGCCCCTAACAACTTTTTTCTACGAATAAAACTTTATTGCGGTTGAACGGAACCTAATGCATAGGCTGCAATATACATAAGGACTTATGCCTTGAAACTTGACTTTACTTGGAAAAATTATGAAAAATTTTCCATATATTCAGAGTCGATTGTGACTGTGCTCGCCTTCAGTTGAATGAATTAATAAAAAAGCATCAAATACGCTTTAAATTTCTTTGATGTTAATATCATTTAAAATTTTATTGAAAATATTTGCTGTGTTATTTTAAGCAAACTCCTCTCACATACTTTAAAAAAAAGCAAAGAAAATGTAGACAGCTCGTTTAACCAACGCTTGCAGATCAAAAATTGTTAAATTTAAATCAGCATTAAATTTGATAAAACCTATGCAAAATATACTTGCTTTAATTTTAGTGTGTTAGTTTAATTTTGAAGTGATAAGCTTAAATTGGAGGCGTAATAGCAGCACAGAATGTTCATGAAAATATTGCTACATATATACTAAATTTAAAATGTATTTTATTTAGTAAAATTGTACGTTTTTTTTTTAATTTTTACGCTTACATTTTTATGCTTAATACACACGCATGTATTTATCTACAAACTAATACAAATCAACTTTATGACTTTAACGCTCTTGCGCATTCACATTTTATAAATGCTTATTAAGCTGTACATTAAATATCATATTTTACATATTAAAACTCTTATGCTTACATACATATATATTTACTTAGCACACATATAGTTTTATGTAGTATATGTTTTATTTTTTAACTGTTCACTTACATACACTTTTGTATTTATTTCCATTAAATGACTAATATACAAACTCGTACATTAATTTTACTTCTGTTTTTGTGTACTTTGTTTCAAAAAGTTTACTGTGTAAATTCGCATACACTGACCATTATAGTTATTAATAAAACCTAAATATTTGTATATATGTATGTGTATAACTACTATGTATATAATTATAATATATTTTAGTTGTCCGCTAAATGCAAATTTGATTAACAGCTTTAAATATTTGGTAACATATGCGCATATGCAACTCCCCCTTTGTCTAGACAACTTACCATTTAATTTTTTTTTTGCCTTTATAATTACTTGATTTTGATATACTTTTTTTTCTATGCCATTAACATTACAACGAGGCGCAAAAAACAGCTGAATTTCTTTTTTTATATCTAAATATGCATTTGCTCTTGCGAACGTAATTTTTTTACACTGTTTTATAGTATTAAATTCTTAAAAAAATTTTAACACTTTTTTTGTCGCTTTAATTTGTTATCGATTTTTCTATATTTCGTATAAACAGTTTAATGAAAATGCGCTTTTTTTTAGTCTATTCAGCTACATACATATTACATATTAATTTGGTTTATTCTATCGACTGGAAATGCATTGATAGTTATTGTAATTTGGTTTTATGAAATTCTATGGAATATTTACCTGTTTTATTGGCCAAAACTAATAGCAAATGCTGTTTGTAATTTGGAATAGTTGCATTGTTTTTAATGAAGATTATCAAGCTTGATGTAATGGAAAATTTTCAAAATTGCGAGAAAGCACTTAGTATTAGGTTTATTGAATAAAAAAGGAAAACTCAAATTGTAGAACTATGAGGAAAATGTTGAGGACGTTAACAAATTCCATATATATTGTAAACCGTTTTAAAATTATTTGAAACAGTTTGTTAGCTATTTAATAAATATTTTTTTTTACACAGATTTCGTGACTGCATATTGCAGTGAATAACATACGTAAAAAAATTAAATAAACATTTTTTAATGAAATAAATTTATATAAAATAAAATATATTTAAAGATGTGGAATATTTCAAAAATTTCAAAAATATCAAAAATTTCAATATTTCCCAAAATAAAATTATTCGAAAGTTTCATATACTGTGCTCGGATTAGCTGATAACCGCGCTAAAAAACGTAATAAAAATGAATTTTCATTGTAAATCAAAATTCTAGTACAATCAGTTACAAGCAAAAATTGCTCTTGACCTTTTTTTGCTATTTTAAGCTGATTTATTTATGCTGTTTAGACAGGAAATAAGCTAATAACTTAAGTAAAAAAAATTATCATGGAAATTGAAAAAAAAGATCGTCCTTGTCAAAATAGGCTTTGCGACAATTCAAGGTAGTTGATACATAATTTTTTATAATTTAGGGGTTAAAAGCAAAAACCAAATACACTGAGTCTATAAATTTTTTTTTTAAATTACACAGGTCTGCAACAAAAATGCTGTGTGGATATTTCCAACAGATTGTTATGTATTTAGGTGTTGTGAAAACTAAAAAAATACTCAAAAAATTCCAGAACGTAAGGTTATTTTACAAAACGCAACATTTTATTATAAAAAAGGGGTTTTTGGGCTAACTTCTAGGCATTAATATTAGGTATAATTTTATTTTGATTACTGTTTTTAAATGTTTACCATAACTATCTTTCATTTCTAAATAAGGAACAACCTGTGTGAGCTGCATTAACAAACATAAACATGTTGTAACCTGAACGTGCGCGCTCCGATAGTGTAGAAAGTGGCGCGGTACAATTACGTGTTAACTCGTCATTGTTTTGTAGATCTTGGTTCAGTATAGTGCAATGGCATCTGTGCGGAAGTGTGTGAACTCGTCTGACAGTTTCTGGTATACACATTTGTGGCGAATATATGTATGTATGTAAGTACATATGATATTAAAGCAGCAAGTTAATTTTATGGACTTTGTAAAAAAAATATACTTCGCGTATTTTGGCTTAAAACTTGGAGATCAGGATAAAGTTTGGGCACCTCATAAAGTCTGCAAACGATGTGTTAAAGATCTTCGAAATTGGTTAAGAGGAAAGAAAAAAGCTTTCTGATATGCGATTCCTATGGTATGGCGCGAGCAAAAGAATCATAGTAATGATTGTTACTTTTGTTCGTGTAATGTGAAAGGGTATAATTCATAACGGAAGCAGTAAATTTCATACCCCAATCTGCAATCACCTACTCGTCCCATCCCTCATGGGACCGAAATACCAGTGCCCAAGGTCCCTGCTACCTTGGAAGAGATTCCAAGTTCTGACGAAGATGGCGCTGTACCTGAACCCGATGACATGTCAAGTTTTGAATTTGAAGATGACAACAGTCCGAAATTGCGAGCTAAATGAACTTACTTTTGCCGGGAGTGTCTTCCTCCTGGTTTGGATATCGTGAGAAGCAGTTTACTTCCTACTTTGCCCAAGAGGACGAGTTGGTTTATTGTACCAATATTGAAGGTTTGACTACTATTCATCACAGCCATGACGGAACCTCAAAGAGAAGGGTGGATTGCCTTTAAAGATGTGATAAAAAAATTTTAAGGCAATAACAAAGATCCTAACTACAAACAAATCGTCAAAAGAATGTTAAAAGTATTTCAAGCTTTAGGTTGCTTGATGAGTTTAAAAGTACATTTTCTTCATTCCCACCTCGACTACTTTGCAGAAAATTTATGAGACGTGAGAGAAGAGCAGATGAACGATTTCACCAAGATTTTAAGGAGATGGAAAAAACATACCAGGGAAGATGGAGCGTTTCAATGATGGCAGACTACTGTTAGACGCTTCAAAGAGACCTTCCCGTTGGTTCCCACAAGCGAAAATGTACCAAAAGGAGTCTCACTGAGAAAAATAAATGTGTTTAGTGCTTACTAATTAATGTATTTTACATTAATAAATTAGTTTTGTTACGCAATTATAAATAAAAACTTTTTTTTTAATCTGTTATATTTTATTTTAAGATGATAACTTGTTTAACATAGACACCTACATTGTCAGAAAACATGACGTTCTATGACAAAATTAAGGCTATTCTCGGATTCAGCACACCCAAAAACAGAAGAATTAGACAAAAAAACCAGACTCGTGTTATTCGATTGCGCCTACCTATTAAGTATGACTTGTGACAAAATATTTTTGGCGATGTCATTTTCATTTTGATTAATCGTACGAAAATTATCTGTTTTAAAAACAAATTTGACAAGAGATGAAAAGAGTTCACTCCAAAATATGTCAGCATTTATCAAAAAAAAAAAAAAACAAATACAATCTTTAAAATATTACCAATAGGAGCAAAAACACTCTGTTCACAAATTAGAAATTATAGTAATAAATTATTTTTTATTCAAATAAAACAACGTTAGAGAATAAACAAACACCATTAAAAAGAAAGTTAATTCTATAAAAAATGTAGAAAACATCACACCTTCATCAAAATTTCGAACTTTTAAACAAAACATTAAATTTTAGTTGAACAAAGTGCAAGGAAGGAATGAAAAAGGCAGTAAAAAAAATGTCAAAAAACATTGGCACATTTGTAAATAGTCCAAAAATTTGTTGTTTGTGGTTTTATATAATATATTTTTGTTTGTTTTTATATTCTTGTTATAGCAAAACTAATCTTTCCAGAAAAAAGAAAAGGAAAGAATTCAATATGGTTAAACAAAAATATCTTTGCTTCTACGTTTTAAGTTCTCCACAGGCACATAACTATACGTAGAAGCTTTAAAGGTCGTTTTAAATTTTTGAAAAAAAAGGAAATATTCGAAATTTTGTGCGATAATGCTTAAGAGATTAATTCAATAGTCATTTGTCATTCAATAGCTTTCATCTTGCATATTTCCTCAGTGATTATATGAAACAGACATTTGAATAATTGAAATCAAGCAATCAAGCCACCCACACATGCTTTTCTTTGCACACGTTCCCCTCATTTCAATGCGGTTAAAGCGTTTCATTGAGACATTGATTAAATATCAAAATAAAAAAATGAAAAAAATTTACATTTTCCAAGAACAGCAGCAGCACATTTTGATTTTTTTTACTGTCTATATACACGCATTCGCGAAAGTACATACTCGTACAATAACATGCTCGCTTTCATTCTATTGAAAGTATACTTTTTCACGAAGCACTTAACGGTTTTTGATATATAAACTTTTGATCTTAGAATTTTGCGAGCTTCCGCATTTTACTTAGCGGTAAATGTGCTGTACTTAGCTTATTTACATATCTTTTCATGGTATTTTTATTGTTCATTTTGTGTGTGTTTCTTGTGTATTGATTTGCGTATGTTTCAAATTTCAATTTAATTTTTTTCATACATTTAATAGAGTACATATACATTACGGTGGTCCCTAAATGTTTGAAGAAAATGTTTCCAACCCTCCGTTGATATTATTAAGTTCGATTTTGCTTTTAGAATGTTCATAAGCAGCGCTCAAGGTAGGTTTCTTGTTGTGAAAAGAGTCAACATATCTCCTTGTAAATTCTTCCATTTATACTGAAAATTACGAAATAAATGACAAAATTATAATTGAATTGTGGTGTAAGCAATTAAGGCAAGCAAAGTATTTTATACCAGTATAAAAACTTATTTTATGTGTCACGAATTTGTACGGATTAGTTTAGGAATTGGATTAAAAAAAAGAAACAATAATTTTCATTTATATTTCTTGGTTAAGAGCATATTATTACTTCTAAGCGCTATGGTTTGAATAAATAAATATTTAAAAACCTGTTAAGGTGTTTTCTTTTCTCAAAATAATGTTGCATCTTTTGTTTTGCTCAGCTCTTGCAAAGCGTTGAATGTTCATTTCCCACTTTATTGCACTCTGATTAATCAAACTTGACTCCAATTATATAGCCATTTTTTCAGGAAGACAGAGAGCCTAATGCTACATGTTACAAATTGAGAAGGCAACATTTTTCGAGAAAATAGAATGCCATTAGATCAGCTCATTGTTAATAAAATTAAAAATAAATTTTTTTGCTTTGTATTTTAAATGCGGACTGCAAAACTTAAGATATTTTTTCGTAGGGCGCCTTATCGCTCTAAGCTAAAAGTAAAATATATTTATGATTGGCATCACGTCTATAAAACCTCAGCAATTACTAAAGCGAAGCACCTTTTTATACGTCATTTATGGAGTTGTTAGTTAATTCTCACACAGCAGTTAACTGTCGATTTCTGTATACTTAAAATTAAAGCTAACTCGCTGCAGTGAAAATGGCTATAAAGGTTGCATATGTCTTCCCATTTTTTTAACAATGAACTTCCTACAATATTAAAAGTCGCGTGATTAAAAATATTAATCGATCCAAACCAATTTCTAAAATTCCAATACAATTTTTTAGGTATTCAATCTTAAATGGTATTAATTTTAGGGTGATAGTGAGAAAATTTGATGTATTTGAAAATTCCAATAACTCCTGTAAGCAATCGTAATTTTTAACGATATTTCATGCTTAGTCTTTCTTCTGTGTATTAAAATTGTGATGTCTGCTGCTTGCGTTTTAACTTTATTCAGTACAAAGTTTGAAACTTAGACACGCCATTTTTGATAAACTTTAAATTTGATTTTTTTGAGAAATAAACAAAAAAAAAATTACAAAAAATGCTGCTTTTGTATGAAATTCCATTTACGTTCGATTGTGTGAGTCGCTGTAACCGAATAATATCTTCTTATCTCGATTTTGTTAACACAAATTCCTCAACAGTACATATGTATGTGTAGGAATGCATGTATGTGTGTGTATTGTATTATAGCTATGCCTACACGAAATGAATTTCTTTTCTAATTTCACAGGTGTATGTGAATTTATATGCATTGGTGTGTGTGTGTGTGTATACATGATTTCTAATGAGTGTATGCATTTGTATACATTTTTACTTTGCGGTTTATATTTTCGATTTAAAATACAGTTCACTTTTTAACAAAAAAAAATGTTTATTCTAAGTTTCAAATAATTTTTCAAATAAAAATTTTTTTTTTTAAATTTCTAAAAAAAAAGTTTCAAGTAGCTTAAGATTAGTTATAAATTTTAAGATTTTTTTTTTACGCTTTTCCAATTGTTATAAAAACTGCGAAAACCTGAGGGCGAAAAATCATCAAATTCAATAATCTTCCTTAGCCACTAGAAACAAGAAGGGACAAAAAACGTTAAAAATTATTGTTTTGGGAAATTTTAAACTTTTGTAAAGTTTCAGTGACGTTTAAAATGAATACTTATGGTTTTTTGTATTGAGCTCGAGCCAGTTTAATGGACAATTTTGATTGAAAAAAAAAAAAAAAAAAAATAAAACTGTTATTGCTTTTCTAAACAAAATCTCCCATTTAACTGCCTCGAGCTCAATAAAAAAACAGAAAAAAAATTTTAATTTTAAATACATATGTAATTATAAATTTTGTATACATTTTATAATTGGGGGTTTTTTTTTGTCAAAAATTGTTAACATCTTATAGCGCTATATTTATGAACCGCAGTGTATGCATGTGGTATGTACGTTTGTGTGACCTTTTGTGCGTTCATGCAAGTAGTGCTGCTTGTTGCTATTGTTGCTATTGTAGTTGCCTTTGCTATGATGCTGAGCATCATCAGCGCCATCAACCACACATTCACCACCCAAACCCCCGCCCGCATCGTATTCGCCGACAGCATGTAATCATCATTTGATTTCATCTCAATGCCAAGCCGCAACATACAGCGCGGCTCGTCGTTACAACTGACGCTGTCGTTGGTGTTGTTTTCGTTGTTGTTACTGCTAATATTCTAGTTGCGGCTGTTGCTGTTGTTATTGTTTCCGCCAGCGTACTTTTCGCGTTACGTACTCCTTCAGTCGCTCGCACCGCTATATAGCGGTTCATTGTTGTCCTTTTGCTGTTTCTGTTTCTGCTTCTGCTTATTGTTTTAGTTTGTGGTTGCTGTGAGCTGGCTACTGCTACTGCTACTGCTGCTGCTGCTGCTGCTGCCGTTAATGTTGCCGTTGCTGATTGCCACACCATCCAGTGCCACGAGCAAAGCAATGTGAAGAATTTTGTTGTGGCATAAATATTTATTGTATACACGCGCTTCTGGCAGCTAATCGGAAATGTTATTGTAGACTTTGATGTGCTACTGCCACGGAGGCCGTTGCTGCTGCTGCTGCTAGCTGTGCTCCGGTTTCTTCCGTCGGCTGTAGACAACTGTAACACGAACATTGCTGGCGCTTTTGCTTGTTGTACTTTGATGCTGACATCTTGTGCTTGCTTTTGTAAGTGTTTTTTATATAGGCATGTGCCTAATATCAGCAACAGCAAGCAGCATTCCAAAAGAATTTCATCCGCTATAGATGACAGCATAAACAACGGAAGTAGTAGTTGAAGCCTTTGAGTTGAGCGAGTGTTGCAGCTATAATTATCATCAAATTTGTAAAGTGTATCTTTGTTGCAAATACACACATTGTTGCTTGTCTTTAAAATCTGCCCATTGCACACACTCTCAAAGCTAGCAACATGCTTGGCCTGCACGCTGTTGCTGTCAGCTGATATTCTGCATTTGTTGCTGCCATTTTCAGTTGCCTTGTTATTGTGCTGCGTGTCTTTTAGCCTTTTAGGCACACTTCCGCCACTGAAGCGTCCGTAAGTGTAATGTGTGCATTGGGCACTCGTCCCACTAGCAGCCGTTGGTTTCACAACAGCAACTCTGTCATCAGCAGCAACCAATGGGGCGGCAGTTTTCATGGCAACTGTGAGCGATCTACCAGCATTTACAACCACTAACGCTGCACGCCGTACTTGTGTGGACAGTTGATAAGATTTTGTTGTGTGTGATTTTGGTGTAATGGCGCGTAAAAATGACGCTGTTGACGTGAGCGACCGAAAAATCAATGTCATATGACGCAACGTCGACTCGAGAGCACCTGCTTGCCCTTTGTTTTGCAGCTCATTATTCTTCCTATGTTCGAATTTCGCTATTGTCGCCTCCTCTCCATTCGCTACTACTATGCTTTGCAGCTCGCTGATGCGCCTTATCAGCCAGCGAAGCGATAACGGGCAGTTACACTGCGTATACGCAACCACAAATAGCTTTGTTGCTGCTGTTGTTTGCTCATACGCAATGGCGAACCATTCAAGTGAAGAGAAATGATTTTTCGGCTGGTGCTTTAATGGCAGCCAATTATTTTGTTGTACGCCTTGCTGTTTCGCCACCAGTCGTTGGCTATGCTTCTGTGCTTCTTCGTTTTCCTGCGGTTCCTTTTCTTTGCGTCTTTGTGGCTGGCGCTGCTGTTGTTGCTGTTGTTGCTGCTGTTGCTGGTGGTGGTACCAATTCGATAAGTGCTTGCAAATCCCAAATGATTGCATTTTAATCCAAAGAATTATACCACCGAGTAGATTATGTTGCGCCAGTGAGTTTGCTGAATTGTGAAAAGCGCCTGGAGGATTACGCACAGGCGTTTGATTACCATGGCTCACAGAATTGCTTGCCACACCATTGCCTGCAGCAGTCAAGAGAGTGAAAATATAAAAAGAAAGAGCAGAAAAGGAAAGTATAAGAGTTAAAAAAAATATATATGTATATACCGATAATAGGTAAACAAATATGCATGTGTATTTATTTGATTTAAAAGAAATTATTCATGGGTATTTATTCTTAACAAAAACAATGATATTTCAAAGATTTAACAAAAATAGTAACATTGAATAAATTACTAAAGTTTATTTACGGTAACTAACACCAATCCTATAAAATTAAATCAATTTCTGAAAACTTTTGGAAATGCAGTATAAAATTTAATTATTAAAAACTCTATTCCAAAAATGTCTAAAAAGCTTTAGAAGAAATTTAGAGAACATCACTATCTACAAACGAAATATTCTAAGAAATCAGCGCGTGTTTTAAACCATTGCAAACTTTACATATCGTCGGTTTTGATTTAAATGATTTTAATAAATTTTATATTTTGATGCTACATAAAGAAAATTTGAAATTACAACATTATTTTAATCTTTGCTGATCAATTTAAAAATGGACTAAGTGGATTTTAATAATACTAAAAATGAAGGTATTATAAAACTGCATATCCGAAAAATTCTAAGCGAAATAAAGCATGAAGTTAGAAATTTCTTTGCAAATTTCCAGAATTTTTTAAGTTTTGCACAAACAAAATGGTTACATTTGTATAATTTTTGTATCAGAATTAACTGTATCATATAAGCCTTAAAAATAAACTTCCCAAATTTGCTAATAAGTTGCAATAGAAACATTTCTTGCGTACTTTATACTCCTTAATGCGATGATCTCATTGGTCGATTGGTCACGGAAAATATCGCCATTTCAGCTTTAAAATTTAAAGAGTTCTAGAATAAGTTTCTTATAGTCGAGTTATCGGTTTAGCAGTGATAAAACTTAAAAGCACCAATCGCGTTGTTGTTCTTATTAAAATTTGTGTGTATGGCAAGTAAACATAAGACAAAGTCAAGGCTTTGAAATGTGCGATTTTCTTGTTCCAAATTATATGACTAAGAAATATATAGCTCAAGAAATTAAACTACTTTAGCTGTTTTAACGAATTAGGTATAGGTTAGGTTAGGTAAGGTTATAGTGGCTGCCAACCGCGCATAAAGCACGGCGGCACACTCAGGCTAAAAATAGAGAAGCCCGTTGTGAAACCACTGGCGTAAGCCATGCATCCCTTTCCATCTCTTAAAAAATGAACCATCCTGTACGTCTAATGTAGAGAAGCAAATTTTGGATGCTTGCCGAGTTCAAGTCGGCTAAGCAGTCCAAGACGTAATGTTTGAAGGCTAGTAAGCGCACCTTGGCCAGACCGGGGCATTGGCAAAGGTTGTGTTCAATACTCTCCACCTCCTCCTCGTTCCGACAGCTGCGGCAGAAGTCATTTTTGGGGTAACCTCGCCTCTCCCCATGCGTGCCCATAAGGCAGTGTCCGGTTATTACCCCAACTAATAGTCTAAGAGACGGTCGGCCAAGTCTTGTGATTGCTATAGAACACTTCACATCGACGACTGGTCAAATTTGTCTGGTAATATGGCAGGTTGGTTCCGGAGCCCGCCTGGAGTTCACCTTCTCTATAAGTTCAGATTTTAATATCTGTCTGCAAAATGCCAGAGGTATACCAGCATCCTGGGCAGCGTTAACAGTAGTTAATTCCGTCCCTTTCCTTGCTAGCTCGTCAGCCAGGCATGTCTCTATGAGCAGGGACCCACTCAACATACACGAAGCAAATTTCTGCCAGCCGGTTTAGTGTCTTTCTGCACTCAATGGCTACCTTGGAGGTTGTATTGTATCAATTAAGAGATTTTATTGCAGCCTGGCTGTCAGAGTATATGGTTATTCCTCGTTCTAGAGAGGAACAAGGAATAAGACAACGAACTGCCTTCATTATTGCAGTTAGCTCAGCCTGAAAAACACTGCAGTGGTTCGGTAAGCGAAAGCTTAGGTTGAGATTGAGCTCACTTGAGTGAATTCCACTTCCCACTCTTGCATTTAATTTGGAGCCGTCTATGTATACAGCCGTCAATCCCGGGTCTAGATCCACGGTACTTAACCATTCGTTCCTCTCTGGGATTTCTTTGGTGAACTTGTTTTCAGAACGTAGATGATGAGTAGTATAGTCTAGTTTCCTTACGTTGTCTGGTAGATTTTCTAGTACTTTTGCATGTCCGGATCCAAGATATCTCAACGGCTGGATTGCATTTAGCCTGACCGCACTGCAGCCCTCCAGAAATTTGCCATAGACATCCACCGGTGGAAGATTTAGTATGAGCTCTAGAGATTTGGTGGGTATAGAGGGCAGTGCTCCCGTAATGAGGATTGAGGCCGCCCTCTGTACCCGTTCGAAGGAGGTATATGTAAACCATCTGTTGTTGTCATAATCTTGCTTCTATTGATAAAAGAATAAAGAGGTAGTATTAGGAATATTTGCAAAAAACTTAAAACTCTCACAAGAATTAAAAAACCAAAAACAAAAATTACCATACGTTGAGGTTAACAGATTTCTGCAGCGTGTTGCAAGCATTGCTATAAAGGAAACAGTTGACTGTCTACGTTGTAGTACTAGTAACTCTGAGAGTTAAACCGTAAGTGGTCGGGAAATGCCTGGCCTCCTTATCGGCTGCTTCAGAAGACTTCCGAATCAGGTTGATTTGGATCCCAGATCACAGCGACATTGCAGGTAACTGAAACGACGAGCTAGCTCGGCAGGGAGATATAGTATTCTCCTGAAAAATTGGGACTACAGTCGACTTTTTAGCCAGTTGTAGACCGCAAGCTGTCTGAGAAAGTACTTAATACTCTCAACCTTGGTTTGCGTCCTGACCGAGGACTAAACATCGTCGGAGACCCGAGTCATCTAAATACTAAATTCTCAGCTGTTCTGCTTTGGCAAGGCTTAGGTTCAAACACCTTGGCTCTTAATTTATAGACATTACTGAGATGCTCTCTGTTGTGGACATTGGTTGTTTTGGAAACTATTTACATAACGAGCACTCAGTGCTTCTGCTAACACATATGTTTGCAGGTGGTTATTGTTGTTTTCAGAGTTGACAATTTTTATGGCGGTTCCACAATGGACTATCAATATAAGTAACCTAACCTAACATCCTTCAATTGACTCGTAACTTTACATGTATTTGCTGTAGAAAACTTTATTTTAACCATTTCGTTATATTGAAAGTTTTTTTTAACCGCACTGCGTATAAAATCTTAATTTTTCCTCTCTTTTTTCGACTTTCGCTCATAACCAGCGATTGACATGAAAGTTTCTATAACTTTTTCCAACAAACGCATAAATACTTATATTGGGACTTGAGAAGATAATAAATTCATTTGACAAGTTGCCTAGTTAATTGAAAACAATTTCAGAAAAATTCCTGCAACATCTATCAATGACTTTTGTTATTTTTTGTCCATATAATTATTTTTAATTTAATTGCCTTTGAGCTTAAATGCCGATTTAGCAACTATGTTGAAAGTTTTGCCTACTTTTCTTTAAGAGTGCTGATGTACTTGCTGGATATGACTGCTACCAAACTTTATTGCCAATAGCGTTTTCGAATTTTCCCATTGCGAAGTTATTAAGTTTGATACGTTCTAATCAAAAATAAAAAGCAATTTTCTTTGCTTAAGGCTAGAATACAGTTCTAAAGAAAAATCAAAAGAAATAATTTTCGTTATTGCCGTTGCTAAAATTCCTGAAGAAATAATTTATGAGCATTTTTATCTTAAGAGCTTTAGACTGATTTTTAGAAATTTTTATACAAGGTGCCGAGTTATAACTAAAGTCCGATTGCAGTCGTATTCTATATTTGTATCATATATAAAAATGTATCATATAGGTGGCGCTGGAGTCGAGTTATTTAAAAAAGTCATATATCTGAAGCGATTTGATGAAATTCATGTTGTATATTTTGTTGCTTGCTAGCGCTGGAGTCGGGTTATAAAGAAAACTACACATCTTAACAGGGACGACGAAATATTGTTTTAATATTCATTAAAACTCCGTTTTAAATTTGAAAAATGTGTCATAGGTATAAAAAAAAAAAAAAGTTACGAAAACGGATGCGAAATTAAGTTGACAGTTTAATTTTTCGCATTAAAAACGTTTACAAGAGAGTTCAAATAGTATTTTATTTACTTCTAATAAATCTTGGTCGAAACGAAGTTCGGTCTTCTAGTTTTATATGTGTACTAAGCTTTAATTAAAAATATATAAAAAATTTTATTGACAAATAATAAACTATTGAATATTTGTCAATATTTGCTTCGACATCATTTGCTCATACACGTGTGTAACAAGCTCCAGTGCAAAGTAGCAAGATAAGAACGGATGTAAGCACCGCAGGAAGCAGTCACATCAAATGTGAATAATGAAAGACAAAGCATGTTGCCGCTGACTGAATTCTTCAACCCATTCAAATGATCAAAACAAATACATGTGTTTCACAATAAATATACAAATACGTATCTACTTACTTGTGTGAATTTGTTCAAGTCTTCAAGTCTTGTGTTTCCTACTACATTTATCTAAGCGAAAAAGCTATACAATAAACCATTTTTGTTTGTTTTTATTTTCTTTTTTGTTTATTCACATTTGTTATCGTAATCGCCTCAAGTGGCACTCATGTTCCAACCCCCCCACATAACCATTTCAATTCAACTTTTGTATAACAGATATAATAATAGGTCTTTAATCTAGACGATATTTTGCCCTTTTGTTAAATTATGATTGATATGTTTGAATGGAAATTATTAAGGTGGAGCTCAGCAATTTGATATAGTTGAGCAAATAGGCGAAATGAAGGGGAAGTGGAGAAAACGGTGAATACTGGAGCATAGTAAGGAAGATATATGAGATTAAGTATGTTGGAAATAAATATTGTCATTCTTGTGTTATGACTTTATTGTACTATTTTTGTGTGCTTATATATTTATGTGTACGTATATGTAAACGTATGTAGTTAAAGCCATTTGCGGTTAATTCCGCTCTACTCTTAATATTTATTACATTTAAGTGCAAGCTTGTGGCTTTTAATGAGTTCGATTATGTTTGTTTTTGTATTTAAGAATATATGTACACATACGCGAGCCTTTAAATCAAATATTTGACAAACTAATATTTACCAGAGCCAATGTCAATTTAAGTATAAGAGTGAACGATATACACACATATCATTGTCAAGTATTTTCGATATTGCTTCGTATAGAAATAAGTAAGATAAGTAGTATGTAACCTCCGATTATCAGTTGTTCTTGACTCAAAGACTTAACGTTGTTCTTAAGAACAATTTAAATTTTTCTTTTAAAATATAAAAAAAAAATATGGAAACTTTTATATTTTGCCACGAAATTACACTATCGGACAAAATAAAGTGCAAATTCTAGACAACCATAGCTTTGCGCTTGTGAACACAAAAACGTGTGCTTATTTGTTTTGGATAAGAACTAAAATTTGATTTCCTTTTGAGTACAAAATAAAATATATTAAAAAAATAAGTACTTGTAGTTTTTCCATTGAAAAAATGCTTAAAAAATACTTCGATGTTATATTACTTTCATGGGACATAATAAAGTGCAAAATTACAAAAATACTTTTTAAATTAAGAATATAAAATCAAACAAACTTTATTATTTCGTATGACCTTAAATTTTTTTTTAATTTGACGAGGCTCATACCACACTCTTTTACGTATTTTTGAGTTTTTGAATCCAAATTTATATTCAACTGACCAAACTATGCGATTCCTAAAAGAATCAGGCATATTAACATATTTTTTCGCAAAATACAGCCGTTTTCTGATGTTTGCTGCACGGAGGATAGGCTTGTTTTTGGTAAAATAGGTTTTATTGCCGACTCAACTATTCTTCTTAGCAACTTTCGTAATGAAACATAAATTACGGCATTCTTTAATTTCTCTCGCCATATTTAATCGATTTTTTTTTGCTTCAATAATACATTTTCTGCCATTGTGAGCAGCGGGTTTGCGTTTTCGTCCACAGATATTCTTAAAACTTTCTGTTGTTCCAAACGATTTTTCTGACACCGGAGCATGAAATTCTATATTTTACTGCCAAATTTTTATAACTCAAGCCATCAGAACGTTCTTGGACCAACAAATCATTAACATATTTTGAGAGTCGTTTCAGTTTATAAGACTGTTAGGGTAAATTAATGTTTTTGTAATTTTGAAGGTACTTTTGTTAAAAATTATATTATTTTTGGTTTTAAGTACAGTTTTATTAGAGAGAACAGAAAAAGGAATTAATATTAGCTACGATTCGAATTTTTGCACAAAAATACATCATGGCAAGTCCCCTAACCGGAAATTCTAACGGTATATACGTAGCTTCACTTTTAACCGTGTCACGAACATTTAGAGAAATTCCGTTCTTGACATAAAACATAACATAACTGTATATGCTTTCCTCAAATATAATAACATCTATATAACTAATTGAGCCTTTTTGCATTTTATTTTGTCCGATAGTGTACCTCAGGTACTTATAGATTGATTTTCAATTTGATAATTTTTTTACAAATATACACATTTGGACGTTTCATATATATTTCGTATGTGTAACTATTGTTACATTGTTTAGTCAAGCTAAGCGTCAACGAGAAAGTTTTCTATAGATATGAGTTTATAATGCAAGCTTAAGTCTCCTTACTAAATTTTGGAGTAGCTTTATCTTCAATCCAACATCATCTGACATTTCTTGTGTACTCTCCCTCTGAGTTAAGCTACTATGTTATTATGATTCGCAAATAATAGCTGAACTCACGCCCACTTTTCGCTTTAGGGTAATGAAATTCCCTACTCATAACAGCCACAGACAACGGAAATTTCATCAATATTGTCATAAATAACAATAACAACAGAGGATATAATGGCAAAGCAGCCATAAATGCAAAGTAAGAGGCAACAACGATATAGCTAACAACATAAATTCTATTGCATGCTCGATTCTTGAAATACGGAAATGGCAGAGGGGCTAGCAACAGTGCAAAAGACCATCAAATGCCAAGTGAACGCAAACAATTTATACTCGTATATGTTCTTAAAATGCCTTGTTGTTTTTGTTGTGTCTGCATGTTCAGTTGCGTAATAAATTCGTAAAGAACTCGGTTGGTGCGATTCATCAACGCATTCGGTTGTGTGGTTTGTGTTGGTTTTTTCTTCGCATTTGCTTTTTCATTCGGGGGTAAAACGTTACAGTTACTGAGTTGTTTATTACAAGAGGGTATGCATTGAATGCAATTTTAAAAGTAGCTTCTTTAGAATTTTTTTGAGGTTTTGATTTCTTGAAATCGCGAATTTATAATATGATGTGAACAGGGATTATTATAAAAAAAAGAAAATCGCTTATGTTATTGTTTGATCATATAACCATTACATTTTTTTTATTGTTTTATGAGCTTTAAGGTTGATTATTTTTTGGAAAATATTGTAATAAAATAATAACAATACTCAAAGCGGTAGTAGGTATAGTACTACTTGGCTTCTGCGGGAGTCAAACCCTTAAACCGAAAATCGCAAAATGGGGTTTGTTAAAATTTCAATTATTCGTGCAACCTAGTGTATAAATACTGTGCGTTTAGCAATTATAGTACAACAAGCAAAATTAAAAGTAGTTCAAGAGCTTCCATTTCAACCACGAAACACAAGCACTGGGTATTAGGTTAAGGCTCGTGAAATTATTGATCTTTATTTTCGCATAAAAATTTGTATGCCCAATGACATTTGGCTCCAACAAAATGGCGCTGCTTACCACACAGCACGTAAGATAATGGTTTTTTTTTTCAGATAATGATTCTTTAAAAAAAAATGTATTCAACACTTTCGGTCAATGAAGAAGACCAAACTGATTCATGTGCTATTTCACCAGTAGACTTTTTTGCTACTAAATGACTACCTGGAACACCCGGTTATGATTGAGGATTTGAGCGTGAACAATAACTACTCAAGCCATTGAACAAATAGTACACAAAATGAAATTTGTAACTTCAGAATGGACTATCGCATTTATGGGCAGAATATGAAACAAAATTTGCTTCGCTTTTAATTTCTTTAAAAACTGAAAAAAGATTCAACAAAATTTAATAACACTGCTTATTACTTACTCACTTTAAACACTTTTAAAACAAATTGCATTTAATTTGTATAATAAGTCCATTTTTTTCTGCAATTTCTTCGATGAATCACATGCTCGATATTTTTTATATGAAAAAATTGCGTAAATGCTTAAAATAAAATTGTCAAAAATCAACTGAAATTTGTAGCCACATATGTCTTGCATATTGTTGTAACAATTGAATAGACTACAAAACTGCGTATTAAAAAAAAAAAATGTCTTTAATTAAAAAAAAGTGTGAAAATTGTTATGTTGGTTTTTACCAAAGTTTGAAGCTTCAATTTAAAACATTTTTGTAATAGAATGTAGTGACGTCGAAATTGAGAGCTAATGAATGAAATTAATTAAATAAGACTAAAAAATAAATGGTCAAAGTTTTGTGCTATAGTTGTTGCAAGCACTGTCTAATTTGGTACGAAAATTCGGTTTTTTATTGCAATTGCTTGATATTTATGACTTAACCGAGCAACACGCACCACCACATGCTAAGCAGTTAAATGGCTAAATAAATTTCGCATACATCAAGCGTAAGCCACCGTCTAAACAAACGACCACCTAGGCGTATGAGTAATATGCATACGCGTGCAAAGCGCTGGTCGCAGCAACTACATACACACATGTCTACACACATATGTGTTTTTTGTTTACAAATAAAACCAAATGCAACGGAGACGTGTTGTGTTAGTGGAGAGACAATGAAATTGTAAGCTACAAGTTGAACAGAGCAATGGCAGACGGCAGGGACATTGAGGGTATGCACTCAGCGAAAGTGCGTTAAAAATTTTGATTGATCACTTTGGTGCGGACAGAGCGCGCCGCAGTGTCCTGATAGCAGCAAACACTTCGGTTGGCCAGCCACTTAGACGGGGTTGGTTTGACATGTCTCGGTCTCTGCAGTCGTTGTGTGACCGCTTCACTGGTTACTTGTTTGTTTGCCTTTCTGTCTTCCTGTTTGCCCGTCTTGCTGTCTTCTCCTTTTCCTGCATTTCCGCTTTTCTGCTTTCCTGTTTTCCTTGCCCGCATGTGCCTGCGTGTTCGTACGAATGATATTGTTGCAAAATGTTGTTTCTACTGATAGTGTCAACAGCTTGACAGCTGCAACAATGCTTTGTTATTGTTATCGCTACTCGACGCTCATTGTTTGTTTATTGTGTTCTAGTTGTTGTTGTTGATTTTGTTGCTGTTGACATGTATTGTTGCCATTCATTAGGTGCAAGTTATGCGTTGATCCCTTTCATACATTTGATGATTTATTCCATTAGCATTCCATCAACTGGTTGCACCGAAGTGCAGCTGTACTGGCTTATTGTCGAAATTTGAAACCTAATGTTTAGATAGCAATGTGAGTAGCGTGTGTGCATACGTATATAACTTAAACACGACTAAATGTAGGTAATTTTGAGTATTAAAATATCGTTTGCTTTTAAGCTTTAATAAAAATTTAATAGCAAAAGATTTTTGTACAAATACGAGAGATGGAATAACGAAAGAAATCCAACAGCACTTCAGCTGCCAGATTGAAGAGCGGAAATTCAAGTTTGAGTTATGGAAAAGAAGGTTTGAATGAAAAGAACGTCTAGCTACAATGTACTTTATAATCAGAAATGTGCGCACCACAGTATTTTCATTGTGTATGCCGACTTTGAGGACAAAGAGGCCAAAGAGAAATGCCTGATGTCATAATCAAAAACTTATTTTGTAGCTGGATAGCAAGATCAGGAAAGGTGCGCCAAAAAATGTTGCGGTACACGTAAGGTTTCAAAATTGGCAAATCTTACTGTAAGAACGACAATGACAACTTGGGTGCATGCCAAAACTATGAAGGAAATCTAAGTCAATAACGAGAAAGAAAACAGACCGTTTACTGACTGAAAGCTATCTTTGGTTTTCGATAATAATGTCGAAGCATTAAAGTAAGAGTATTCGTATTTTGAATCTGTAAAAAGCCCAGGTGTAGGCTAACTAAACGGTCAAGCTAATTTGTATTCAGAAACGTGGCTTTGAATATTGGAAGTTTTCTTAAACATAATATAAAAATAAATATTAGAATTTTCATTACTGGAACAATGACCGCAAAAGTAAAAATTTGTTACCGTAAATGAAAGGTCGTGGTGTGTATATTGAAATTTGTGTGGAAAGATAGAAAAAATTTCATATTGTAATTTTTTTTTTTGTAAAAGAAAGAAAATTACGAGTATTGTTCATCAGAAAATCATAAAATCGTTGAGTTGAGCACACCCGATTATCGCGGGTAACATACTTGAATCATTTCTTACAATATTCTTTTAACTGAGCTCTTTTCCCATAAATGTGATCTATTATGGAACGAAACAATGAAGGGCTGCCACGGAAGATGCAGCTACAGCTGCTTTGGTTTATTGAATGTTTGTAGTGTTAAAAAACGTTCTACAACATTTCGGACAACTTTTTCAGGAATCAACAAAAATTTCCATTAAAAGCTTAACACATTTATTAGGAATTAGATACAAATGTTAATATTTACTCTACGTTTTGTAATTGCTGACCTAAATAGTGCTACGTTTTTATTTGAATATTGTTACTATTCTTGAAAATGTTGCCTCGTAATGACCGAACGCCACTGTGCCAAGCAATCACTCAATTAGTCATTGAAGCGCAAACAATATTTGACACAAAATCAATAATAATTTTTATATTATTAGAGATTTAAAGATGTAGCGTGTTGTCGTGTGCATTTGTGTTTATATGTATTACTGTCAATGTTTTAATTGTATTGACATTAAAGTGAAAGTTATAAAAGGCACAGATATTAATGAATAGGTACATATATAGAGAAAATGATGTCAGAAACAAATGTACAATTTATACAAAAGTTCTGCAACTTTTTTTATTCATAAATCATAGTGCCTTGGGTTTTTTTGTTGTTGCTTACATGTCCTCGCGGCAATATTGACGCAAAAGTACTGCACAATATAAAATTGAAAATTCTACTTGCCTAAATTGCATTGCATGAACAGCCTTAATCATCTACCAATCAGTCTCAATTGTGTTTAATAAAGTGGTGAAATCGCTCAAAACCCGATTACCGCACAGCCTCTGTGTGCGCAACGCATTGAACTTGTGCAAATGGCCTCTGTGGATGCGACCGACCAGTGCGATTGGTTGCCATGCCAACAAACCCAATCTCCGTGATTATCAGTTAGGCAACCATTTAACTGAAAATTGTGTTAGTACTACAGTAGTAATGCAGCGTCATTCAGTCAGTTGCGCAAAATCATATTCACATAATTCTATTAAGTGCATCAATACGCGTTCATGCCAGCGGATGTGTATTCTACAGCTAACTACTTATGTAGTTGGTTCAGGGTCGGATTAATAATATAAGGGCCCCGGGGCCGGGATACGTGTGGGGCCCTTTTTTGAGGTCATAATTATATGCAATTCATTAAATAATTACTAATCATTTTATTTCAACATTGTCGTTAACTATATAATCAGATGTCTCATTTCATTAGTAATACAGTAATCAATACTGAAACGTGTTTACAGTATATAACACTATATGTATGTGTCCTCGTGAAAAGGGCTCACTTTGTCGCATCTAATTTCCGAGATATATAGATTTTTCGATACATTGATCGAATTCCGTAATTTTTTATTATGATTTATTATGAAACTATATACATACATTTACGCGTCGAATGACACCAAATTTAGCTTCCTAGGTATAATAAAAGTAATTAATTTTATTTTTTGAAAAAGAAAAGGGCCCACTTTGTCGCATTGGAGAAATATGAAGCATTTCCGTGTTCTATGGACTTTATGTCCAAAGCGCAAACGCGATGAGATGTGATAAAATCTGTGGATTGATTACTGTCAATGACTGTAATGAATGAATTACTGCTAATTTGTTGTCTTTGTTTCATCTTTAATTATAATTAAATATTCACTGTTGAGTCCATTTCAATTTTTTTACTTCCCCATCTTCCTGATTCATTGGTCAAACGTTAACTCATTCATAATTTTCTGTGATCATCGGTTGAATTAGTTGAAAAAGCAAATATTTAGAGAAGGGCCCACTTTTTCGAGTTGATGTTAATTAGGTGTTTCAAATATAATAATGATTGAAAAATGATCTAATAGTATTTTTTTTCATGCTGACTATGTTCCTGTTCGATTCAAACGAACACCCATTTAACGTCCGAGTGGAAATAAAAAAAATCGAATTTTCTACTTCAAATTCATTTTTCTCAATTAGTCATTTTTCGGATATTCACCTTCAAAGTTCTATATTTCCCTTAATTCTTCAGTAAGGATGGTCTAATTTGTCTCAAAATGTTCGGAAATCAACCAGGAAGACGCCTCTATGCATAACTCCAATACCGCCGAAGTGGGCTCTTTTCACGTGGACGCACACATTGAAATGATACCACTGGAACGACTCTTTACGAGTTTTTTTCTACTGCGAATACTGCAATGATATCGTCAAAATCTAGATCGCGCAGTATATCGCTTTCTGAGCTCAAAATAACTAAGTCAATGAGCCGGTCTTCCTCATACGTGTACGGAGCAATTCGCTACCATCATAGCCAGGTTAGGTTAGGTTAGGTAACGTGGCAGCCCGAAAGTGCTCACTTAGACTTTAATTTATAGTCCGTTGTGACACCGCTATGCAGTTTTTGCTTCCTTGAACTAAAAGACCCGCCGGTAGAGCGTTAAGAGAAACGTCGTGTGCTCTTTATGATCATCCTCCATATAGTACCCACATCTTGGATCAGAAATGATGCCCAGCCTAACAGGGTAGGTCCCCATCGGACAGTGCCCTGTCAGAACACCGATCAGGGACGAGAGTAATGGCCTGGAAGTGTTTAAGAACTCCCCAGACCATCTGCGGTCCACAACCGGCCAAAAGGACCTTGCAACTTTGCACGTCGGGGTTTCCGCCCAGCGTTTGTTAAGCCGACTGAAGGCCCATTTTTCCAGAAGGAGACCACATGTGGACATGGGAATTCCAATGTGAGGAACAGTTTCCCACAATGTCGCTGTGACCTAGTACCCAGGTATAATCGTAGAATAATTTCTGAATTGACAAACGTATACTTTAAATTGTTTCCCGTAATTATGCGGTACAAAAACATCTTAGTTGATTAGTTTTCTCCTTTTATGTAGAGGTTTGCAAAATTCTTAATTTGGGTGAGCTCATTCCCTAAGGAGGCTTCTAAGTCTCTTGGGTATGTTTCTACAAGTTTTTTTGCGTTCAAGTCGATATCACTAATGAAATTAAACAGGCTGTAAACCAACTCGTAAGCGGGAATTTTGTCTTCAAGTACACTTAGCAATTCAGTCATTAAGACTGGAAGAAAAGCTCCCGTCCCAAATTTGTCCCTCGTTGAAAGTTGTACTGCCGATGCCTGGGAACCAAGAGGTTGAAAGCGAACATTGACTAAGCTTACTTGGACAGATTCGTAGTCGCTAAACTCGGAGAATTCTCTGCCAGCTTTTTCGTACGTCTCGAACACATCTCTCTTGGATTTCTCGAATGATTGCAAAGATAACAGAGAGTTAACACCAATCAGTAGTGTAATATTAGGACTTTGGAGAGATTTAATCGTTGAATTGAACCTTTCAAGAATGCCATGCCAAAAGGTAACGTACATAGGGAGCCCACTTTCTGTGCCAGTCCTCGAGCTTGACTTCTAACCCCTTCTTTCTGTTCACTGTCATCCTGAATTGATATTAACACATTTCTGATAGGAAGAAAACTCACTTCCACAGCTTTTGTAGCATCGGTACGACACGATCAGCAAGTACTATTCAATCGCTTAATCGCTTGAGACTCTAAGATACTTTTGCACAAAGAAAAAATCGTGAGAGCGAAGAAAAGCAACAATCTCTAGCTCACTTTGAGACTTGAAGTGATACCTTGAGTTACTGAATTCGGACATTTGAGTGATAATAAGCTGGCAGTTAATATCTTATATCGCGTCCTTGAACTTGTGAAAAATTCAAAAAACTTTTCTTAACAATTTAAAAAAAGTACTGCTTTGGAGCATGCGCTAGCTGCAGCATTGCCTGTTGAATTACATCGCAACAAACGGTCCAGAGACAATAATATCATTCATGAGATTTATTTTACAGCAATTGACACAGTAAGACACATTTTCCTTCAAGCGGAACCCCGTTATTTCCACTGACGTTTGCTTACTCTCGATTTTCTCGATATAAATCGAAAGTTCGACTGCGTTGCTCACAATGAGAGGTGAAGGGAATATTTAACGAAATTACCTATTTGTAAAACGATTTTAATCAAAAATTTAATTATATAAAATTTAAAATAATGATAACGTCAAGCCCCATCGGCTCTGTCCTTAATCCGGCCCTGAGTTGGTTGGTTGGTTAACTGTGTAGCGAAATTTTTGCAAATAGTAAGACACAAAGCTTGGTCGAGTGGGTAGCGGTGCGTGCTTTAACTCGATATGCCACTGAATTCGAGGTTCAAAACTCAGCCAGGGCAAGTATAATCTTAATGCTAGAAAAGTTTTTTTTATAATAGCGGTAACCTCTCGGCAGCCAATGGCAAAAATTCGAGGGTATTTCTGCCATGAAAATGTTTCGCATAAAATTCATCTGCAGTTTGGAGTCGGCACAAAACTGTAGGTCCCTCCATTTGTGGTAGAATATAAAGACGCACACCACAAATAATAGCAGAAGCTCGGCCAAACACTGAGCTATGTAGTGTTACCGTCAAATTATTATTAATATTATTACCCAAAGCTCAATGCGCCAAAAAAGTAAGGAGGAAGTATAGTTTGTGTATCTTTTTACAATATTTTATTAATAAGCATTTTTCAGTGGTTCGAGGTAAATAATAGAGATTTACTTTAAAAATTATAAAAATTATATTAGTAAAAGAATATATTTCAACGCTTCTCAAAATTTTGTGTTCTTATTACTGTAGCCTATCCTTAGAAAAATAAAATTAATTTGCTTGAGACTCGGGCGTTTTTTCAGTCTACAGAAGTTCAAAGCGAATGCGGTGAAAGTGTCAAATATTTTTATTAGGCTCTGTAATTGCTTTCTGGTTTTTATTTTTTTAAGGAAACTATTTTATCAATATAGCAGTTGTTGAAAAAAAAATGTATTTTAATTGACAGACTCCTAATGAATAAGCAGTGCAATATAACTGACTTAATCTAAGCTCAAGTTACTTTTTTTTGCAGTAGAAAATAAAATAAAATTCGAAAATTTTACAATAAAAAACCTCTTCTCAGCATTACAGCTCCTACAACGAAAATTTAGCAAAATTACGCAGACAAATATGTATACTAAAAAAGATAAAAGATGTTATTTAAAAAAAAAAAAAAAATTTCTGAGATGTTTAAAAATGCATAAAAAAAATTTTATAAAACAAAATATAATTCCAATCTATTTCTAAACAGTTCTTGAGTTGCTGAAAATGAAAAAGAAGCAACTTCGTTTCAAAATAGTCTAAGAAATTTTTGTTTGAAAAAAAAATTTTATTACAAAGTCAAAGAAGCAGACTTGGCGATTTGCTCGGGAATCTGAAAAGAAAATTGTCCAATACGGTTAGGGGTTTTTGAGAAGGTAATAAAAAGTTCTGCAAAATAATGCCGAACAATTTTTTGAAGAGAGATTAATGTAAAAAAACTATTTTTATAAACTTTTTAATAGATTTTGACTATCTGAGAAGGAAAAAGATCTGCATAGAAAGGAAAATATGTTCGTTGATTTTTTTTCCAAAATAAACGAAAAGGACAATCCTTAGTGTTAATTTTTTTTCGAATTCCTTGCTGTCGTTTTAAGTGAGTAAAAGGTCTTTAATTTTGCATTTATTTTTGTATACAAGCGAAATGGTTTCACTTACTTAATATTTTTCAAATTCCAGCTCAAACACTTCTATTTGAGGACTTTTCTTTTCCTTATTTGTTTATATGAAATTTAAAATTATACCATCCAAATTTAACAAAATATTTTTTACATATCTGCATATCCAAATTTAGGTATACAGTTGTTAAATATTCGGTACATCATAATTTAAATTTTTAATTGTACAAACGTCTAATATTTTTAATAACCACAAAAGCGTTCTGCGCTTCATAAATTCTTTACCTCTAAAATAATTGTCTGCTAGTGCACAGTTGCTAACATGTGTTGCTGTGTGCCTGTGTGTGTGCGTCCACTCTTCCTTCCGCTAGCCTGCCCATCACTCTGTCAGCATGTCCATCATGCGCCGCCGTTGTAACGAAAATCCATTTCAATTTAAATTGGATTACGAACAAAATCGAGTGTGGAAATACACACACAAATAAATGTGCACATGCAAATGAGTGGGCGCATGTGTATGTGTTTGTGTGTTTGTATATACATATGTATGTGTAATAGCGAATGATGAGCACCACCGTCATGCAGCCTTTAACGAACTGATAACAATTCGTCGTCTGGCGAGTAGCAAGCGGACAGCTTACCAACTTTATATTGACCAAAACTCACAGTAAAACATACATACTACTTTATTAAAAACACATACTTGTAGCTATGCATATAACAGACATACACCTACATATACATACATATGTATATACAAATTTGGATATATGTTTATTTGTTTTAGCGCGGCGTTTCCACGAACAATCACGCAGTGCACGCTTATATGCTCAATGTACTCAAGTACCCAGCGCGGAAATAATATTTGGCGAAACTTATGACTATTACTGATGAGATAAATTGTCATTAGTATGTATCCCCCTGATAATCGGGTATGCTACACTCAAAAATTTTACGATTTTATTTAGAATTAAAAAAAATCCTTATAGCTTCAAAAATAAATTCCTAAAATATTTTGGTGAAATTCGAAATTTAAAATTGTATTAATCGGACTTAAGCGCAAGCGCGTTTTCGCACCTTTAAACGCGTTTTTCTCGAAATTACATTTTTCCAACTTGCTGACAGTTAATCTTCGGATTGGTTGGACCGATTTTAATAAATCTTGGTGCGTTTTATTTGTCATTATATTATATACCATAAATTGACCAAAAATTAAAAAAATATTAATTTTTAACCATAAAAAACAGAAGAAAAAAAGTGATTTTCCACAATTTTTTCAAATTTCCGCCATGTTTTTTTGTTTTTGAGGAATTTTTCACTAACGATGGTAAATTGTCATGTGTGAAACCTTTCTTTTTAAGTGCCTGAGATTAACTCTCCGCAATCGAAGAGAGCTCGACTTTCGCGCCCTCTATGTATAATATGACTGTAAATGTATTAATGAAAAAAACAATTTTTTGTACTCTCTAAAACTTAAATATTAATGTGTAAAAAGTTTCTTGTTCATATTTAATAAAGGGGCTGAGAAAAGAAATTCTTGAAAATATGCCTATTTTTGGCCTTCTAAAGTGTACCAGTTAGTACCTTAAGAACAATTATAATATTTATTTGAAAATATAAAAAATAAAGAAAATCATCTTTTACTTAAAATACATTCATTTTTATTATACTACATAACAAAAGTACGTTACAAAGTAATTTGGTTTATACTTCATTCAAAGTAGAGTCTTCATTATAATTTATTTTAACTCATATACTTCGCCAGGATCAAACCCGGCTTAACGCCACAAATAACTGGCCGTGAGCAAAGCAATCCTTCTTTAAATAAAGCCCTACCCTTGACAATGTCTGCCCTTGTGCCTACTAACTTCTTCTTTCTAATTACTTTCTTTATTTGCTGCTGGTTGTATGTTTTTACCCTACTCCTTTTCGAATGAACACATGTCTAATGGAATGTGTGCTTTTACACTTAATTATAGTTTTTGTCTCTCTTTATATTCTCTTCCAACACAAATATTCAATTTCATAATTTTGTGCAAATGTACGCATCATCATATTTTATTTAATACATATATTTCATCTCTGTAGCTATTGTAGTTCAGTCAAGCCAAGCGTCGACCTTCATATAAATATGGTACGTAGATGTTGAATAAATAGTTAGGTGAGACCAACTATTTCTCTTATGCTCACTGTATTTTTCTGTCTTCCACAAACTAAGAACTTGAACTAGTCAACAAATATATTAGCGATACTCGTCGAAGAATATTTAAGAATAATCTCCGATGTCTTTCTAGCAACGAAGCTGTTGCAAAGGAGCGTATTTATAAACTTCAATTCAAATACAGTTGCCTATCGCAAAATTTTGTTGACGAAAGCCTATTTTGAATAGTAGATATTGCGTTGTTGATAGATATGATGCAGGTTATTGTAAGAGGCAGCATGCTTTGCGAATTGGAATTGCGTTTATCAAGTTTAATTTTCTTTGACCCATTTACAGAAAGGTGAGATGGTTAACAAAATGTGTAACAAAAATGGCCGAACTTCGTTAAGAAAGTTATTTAGCCTGACCTCGTATGCTTCTAAGCGAGGAGAAATTCAATTGGGATAAAGATTGTTTCAAAGAGATTGACGTCAAATTATTCAGAACAAGCAGAAAAAAATTACTTATTATAATTTCCTTTACAATCATAGACGCTTGTCAGTATCAAGTTATATGCACTGCAAAATTAATTTACACACAACTTTCAACACTTAAATTTTTCAGCTAAATTTATCGTTAAAAGTACAAATTTGAAATTCAACACAAGGTCATAGAAGTGGAACTTCCTGCAGGGCGTGGTTGAAATGATTGACATTGTTTTTTTTTGTGGTGCATTTATGCACTCCCATATAACACCTAAAGCTTTATTTGCTTCTGTTTGTTCAACGATCTGTCTGCCTGTCTGTTTGTCCTCAGCTATGGCGCTTGTAATTTAAATTGTTGGCCTCGCATCACATCAAGCGAACATTTTTCCATTAAGTGCTTGCAACTTGTTTTTATTTTCTCTTCTCATATGATTGCTGCAACTATATATTTTTGATTTTGTTATTGTTTTCAGAAATATCAAGTGCAAATATTGCAAAAGCGTGGTGGTCATCTACCCATGCGCTTTATGCGTATGAATGTATGACTTACTGCCATGGGCGCACTATTTAAATCACTTTGAGAGTCTGCGCTATTTACAAAATTCCATAAATGCATAGGTATGTACAAATATTTATATTTTTATACTATATCAATGCGGTGAGCGATTTGTTCGAGAAACTGTAGCGAAAGATCTGCCTCTGTGGGCGTGGCACTCTTAATGAGTGAGTGAATAGTAGCTATTGGATATTGGATATGAAAAAGTATTCCATTTCTTTAAACTTATACAGATCACTATTGGAAGCATATAAGTATATCTCGTAAGGTTATCTCTTGATTCATAGAGACCAAAGTAAGGCTGAAATGGCTATAAAGTGTTCGTCTCCCGGATTGCGCTAAAACTGGCTGTCTTATTAATCCGGATAGAACGTTTCGTTATATAATTCATGGCGTGAAGCGTGAAGCGATCTATATAACTTCTTAATAAGCCAATTTCGGTTGGAGTTTTGGTTGGAACAGTTATGAAGCTGAGTTTGAAAATGGCGAACTTTGAAGATTGTCTGCAGGACGAGATTAGGAAATTACCTCAGCATTACGTATATCTGCTAGCCTGTTTGGCGTTTGCAAGGCTGAGGAAAAATCATTTAGATTCACTATACCCTGAATTTGTTCACAAGGGATTAAACTTGCTTTATCTAAGGTTTTGTGGAATGACTTCCCTGCCTCCATAGTATCAAAAAGCTTAAATATTAAAAAAATTGGTTTTCAGCCCATTTTTCTTAAACAAGTTAAAGACCCTATGGGCACTAGATTCCATCAAAACGGAATAAAAGCCGGTAGACAGTTACAAAACGTTACTGGATTTCTTAGGAAAACGACAACAGAGTAACTTTGTGGTGACTTCCGGTTCACGAGGGCTTGAAGCTAAAAGAGGGGCCCAGCGGAGTTTTTATGGCCTCAACCGAGAGCATTAAATAAAGTGGAAGGACTCAAGAACCTCAGCACAATGGCGATCGTCAAAGTGTAATAGATAACCCAAGAGGTTCACATGTCCGACCCATGAAGCCTCTGAGTAGTCTCAACCTCAGCAGAAGGATTTCGACAGGTCACTGTAAGCTGGAATATCACCTTCCCAAAATGGTTCTCTCGGAGATTGCGGACTGCAGGTTTATGGGCCTGAATGAGCAGACCTCTGAACATATATTGTGTAAATGCCTGCGTATAAGTGATCTCAGACTTATACTCCTTGGGAAGCGACTATCACAATCACAATTTAGGACCGTTTCGGCGCTAGTTCAAGATTTTCCGGGACAAATTCTTGATTTGGTGAGGTGATTTTTTGAATGATTCTGTTGAATAACAACTACATAAACTCGATTTTGAGTATTTTTAAAATATAACTTTAAATGTCAATTTATTAACTAAAACTATGAACTCAAACTAAGTTTATATTTCTTTAAAAAATGTAGATAATTGCATGGTAGTTTCACTAAAAACATATTTTCCAATAAATATAATAACATAGTTTAGAGTTTCATTTCTTTTTCTTTAAATTTTGTTACTGAATCGACTTTGTATGTTACTCCTTGTGGCCACAGAGTTCACGATTATTTAGACTTCAAAATAATTATTAGTCAGGTGAAAACGTTTAGTTATAAAAGACGTGACTTCTAACGAATATTCTAGTCTGAAACTATTTGGAGTCTTATTTGGGAACAGTGTGGGATTGTTTAAAGCTTTTTTCGAGACAATTTCGGTACAAGTTCAAAACTTTTTTGGTCCAAGTTCGTGGTAATTTCGTGATTAATTCAACACTTTCTTACAAAATATTCCCGAAAAGGTTTCGTAACAAATTTTGAATCAGTTACATTTACCGAATTAGTCTTCAAATTGTACTGCACACACATTAAATTTTTTTGTTGCTCTTTATTTTTGTGAAACGACTGATATAATAATAAAAAAGTTTGCTTGAATATTCATCAAAAAGTTACCGTTTATAAAAAAAAAAAACAGAACAAGTTATTCACAAACGCAATTAAGATTTATTGAAAAGATTTTTATAATAGACTAATATTGCATTTCAATTCTAGAAATTTAATTTTAATAAGTATGTAGTTACGTCGTTTAAAACCTAAAAATTATTAAATTTATGAATATAATTTCTGCTGCACATTTATTCATTTACACGTACTACAAAAATACCAAACAAAAAAAATAAAAAAATAATAAAAACAAAGCAATCAGACATACGTTTTCCGCGCCATTAGGTGCCATACAATTCGTAAAATTGCATTGCCGAAAAATATAGCAGCGCACACATCAGTTGCATTTATTTTCAAATAAATAAATTTTGATTGACATCGACATTATTGTGCACTTTTTCGGTGGCAATGTGAGCGAATATTTTGCCTGCTGCTTCGCCGCGATATAAATTTTACGGGCTGTCAAATATCGAAAAAAAAACAAAGGAAATAATAATGAAAAAAATCGGCAGAAACGCTTTCTACAATACAAATACTAACATATTTGTGGAAGTTAAGCATACCCACATACATACACATATACATTGATGACTTGCATGTTAAAACACGTAAACATACACATAGCCAACGCCACCAAAATGACCGCAAATAAATCAACCAAATTGGCAGCTGCACACACACACGTACGTACATCGCATACTTATCAACTTTGCACTCACACATGCACAAGCAATAATAAATATTTTGTTTATGTGTGGTTGAATTTCCAATTTTTATTTTTCGGCTGCATTTATTTATTTCATAAATACTTTGGTGGCGTCGCGTCGCTGTTGACGTTGTTGGTGCTGTACTTTAACGCGGTTTCATATGCGGTTGCATTGAAAGCTGCGGAATTTTCAATAAAAGCAAATTTGCGGATAGAGTGAGTAGAGTGCGTGGGTGAGTGTGAAGGGAGAAGCGTTTGAATGCAACGGCAGTTAGCCAAATATTATTGGCGGCGTTAAGCATATACATACATAACTACATATAAGTAAAAATGTTTGTATAAGCTTTGATCACTGCCGTTTATTTTGTTCGCTGGGATTAAAAGGATAAAAAGCTAAGCTGCGTGGTCAAGTGACTGACTGACATACTGGCTTGACTGGCTGACATTTCGCTATCAGCTTCATATTTCATAAAATCGTGTATAAGTGTTTGTTTGATATTTGAACTGAACTTTGTTTTTGTTGAGTTAATTTAATTTAACTTTTTCATGCATTCGCTGCTTTGGATTAGTCGTTTTTCTGACACATTTCGATCCAAACAAAACAAACAAAAAAAACAAATAAAATTTGTTTGTTGAACGAACGGCTACTAACGTAAATGAAAGAAAAAACGTTACTTTTTTCGAAAAATTAAATCATACAATTTTTGTACATATATGAAATTTTGTTACACATTTAAATTTATGGGATTATAAGAGTTTTAAACTCTGGTAGATTTTTGGTTTTTTTTTGACGTTCTCCTGCAATTTTTTCCATTCACGCTCGGTTAAAAAAATAAAAAATTTGAGTTCTCATACTATTTTTTGTATCTAATTATTTATAAGATGGTAGCCGTTACAAAGCCATTTTGATGAAATTTCATATTTTTGCGCGTGGTTACTGAAAAATATTTCACCATAAGTTTGTTCTGTCTTATTGTTAGCTGTAAAGAAAAATTGCTAAGCATATTTTTAGGCATATTTGTTGTTTGATAGTCGTAATAATAGAGCAGTATGTAGTTCAGGAAATACATTTTTATATCTCGTAGGGAAGCATCTAATAATCTAATTATAATATATTATAATCGGAACTGGTTTAGATTCTCCATATTTCTTAAAAAACCCGTTTTTCATTCAACCTAGCAGTTTCTTATTTGAAGAAGAAAAGCACAGACAATACTATGTATCGTAATTACTATAAACTACAATTTAATATGCAAATAATGACAAGCATTGCTAAAAACTTGCGGTTCTTCGCAAACTCTCAATCAAACTGCTTCTTAGCTGAATAATTAATAAATATAGTAAAGCAGACCAGACAATTTTCATGCTCTTGATTTGCATTTTAAAGTGGATAAGTTTTCATTAGTCACATAAAAGGCAGCAAATCGAAGAGGGAAAAAACATTAAAAAAACAATGAATGATAAACTAAAATTACGAACGTAGTTTGTGATAGCGAGAGAATGTTGTATGTAGTTTATATTAACAGGAATAAGAAAAGTAATTTCCGGGAACTAATTAATGGATGTCTAATGTGTAATTTTCAGATCAGAGGATAATCGGTTCACAAATTATTGTACAAACACATATTGATACATTTGGACAATTTATTTATCCTTTTTCTAACAAACTCCATTCACCATACAAATTTATTCAAACCTTTGACCTTTTTAAACATTTTTTTTTAGAATTGCTTGGGGGCATACCCCAGCTCTTTATATTTTAGTGCAATAAAGTACAAATTTCTAGTTGTTACTGATTTTTGATATTTTTTTTCTGACGCTCTTTCTTTTCATATAAAAAATAATCGCGATTTTGCGTTGTATGGAGGAAACCGCCGATAAAAAAATTGTCAAAAATCAGTTATAGCTTGTAGACACTTGAAAATTGCACTTTCTTACGCTAAAATTGAATGAACCAATAAACTGCAGACTCAAAAAAATTCTCAAATATTTTTTTTTTAAATCGAAATTTTGTTAAATAATTGTATGTACATATTTTAAATAGTTTAAAAAATAGGAATTTTTTTCAAAAAATAACTTTAATTAATTAGAAGAAAAATAAAGTGCCAAAATCTGTCAATATTTGCTTTAATTGTTGTGCTATAATTTTTGAACATAGTATATTGCTTGTGAAATAGAGATATTCAAAAGAAGTGAAGGAATGAATTATGCGAGGATTTTAACATTAATTTTTTCAGCTCTAAAGTAGCTCTCATGTAGGTAAAACTGACAGTCAGGAACTTGAGCCGGCAACGTTTTCGACCATAGAAACTTAATCGTTTAAGGATTGTAAAAGTGAGACCACAGAGCTGGCTCCGAATGCTCAAAAATACAATAACGTAAAAGGGCCCAAGATGTCGAAAGAAGTTATCGCGAAACCTGAACCCACTCACTATCAGAAGCTGGCCAATGAAAGACAATAATTGGTAGCTTATGATAACGGTGCGGCTAAGTCGCCCAAAACCTATAATCCTGCCAGTATTGCGGCAAGGAACCACGTAATACCGGCCGCAATTGACAGGGAGCAACCGAGAAGAACCGAAAGACTGCATACTCTCTGCCGGCTATGTGAGCACACTTCTTCTCTCGTTCAGAACATCCAAAAAGGATGTGACAACCTGTCACTGGGTAGACCGTTTTCTGGAGTAGAAAAGGATTCCGGAATCTTAGAGTCATATAAATATATCTTTCCACGATTGTCAAGGCTGCTTCCCGCACGGTTACAGCACATGATGAAAGCATAAAGAAGAGGCGTTTCGAGCTTATTACCAGTTGGGCTATTACTGTTATTTCAAAGCCAGGAAATAATACTTCAATTTATCATTGTCCTTAGAAAGCTCCACTCAGATTTGCTCCATCTATAGGTTTGTTTCAAAAGCGTTTAGTATAAAATTATGATTATTATTACATTTAAGATAATTATTTTGGAAATGTTATGCAGTCAGGGCTGGCGGTTCAAGGAGCATGTACTGCGGAAGAGATTTCCCTATTTGCCACGCTATTCAGAGTAACGGACAAGTATTTAACACAAATTTACATAAAAGAGAAAGCAAACAAAAGGCAGCTGAAACATAAAATGAATAAAAGAAAAAAATTAACAAAAAAAAAATAGAAAACAACCTAAAAGTATACAATGAATAGAGCAAGTCGAGAAACCAACCAGACTATGCTTCGGCAGACTTGCTTTGACTTACGCCAAGCGCACTATTCAAAGTCGATTGCGATGATGATGGGAGCGGCGATGATGTTGAAAATGATGAAAATATAAAAAGTCTGACCTTTTTGCTTTTAATTTTACATTTTATGCAATGTAGTAGAAATGTTAGAAGGTACTTACCGACACCGTCGCGCCACTCCTCGATGCCGTAATCAGGTAAAGCATTCAAGTCGAATTTATTTCTATGGCGGTGTTTACCAACTTGTTTGCATTTTTGAAGTTATTGTTTTTCGTAAATTTTTCATTTTCACGGAAATGCAGCACAGAGTAGCGCGAAGTATAAGTGTATGCGCCAAAAGGTAGACGTTGAATTTTTTAAAATTTATTTTTTTTTTGTTTAAATTGTTGTTCGCATGGTAGACGGCAGAAATTTTTCATTGTAAATGGCACGCCGAGTATTCAGATTTCGCGAGCGTCGGTGGTGAAGTGGTGTTGTCGATAAGTGGACAGTTCACACATACACGCACACACACAAACGCATGAATAAGTATGAGTAAATCGGACAAAGAGGACAGCGGTCGTGGGGAGGACGAGCGATGACAGGCGAGACGTTGATTTGCATGTAAAGAAAGGCAGACAAAAGGAAAAGCAAATATATACACATATACGTTAACATTTTTATTTGTAATAGGGGAAATCACGCAAAATACACAAAAAAAAACTAAAATAAATTTTAAGTTTGGCAAGTGCAGCAAGATATTGTGAACTGATTTGTACTTAACATTATTCACATCTTGACCGCTTTTTCGGTCATTATTGTCGTGCTTTTGCTTTTTTGCTTTTGCCTTGTCGGCTTTGTGTGATTTCTAGGAAATTTTGTTAAGCGAAGTTTCAGCAAAAACTATACAAAAAAAAAAGAGCACATCCCAACAAATGCTTTGAGCTATGGCATAAAGAAAAAATTTGTTAAAAAAGAGAATAGGGCTTATGAGAATTAAATGATATAGCGATGGCCTGCCGCCAAAATGTAGGCAAACACAAAACGTACAAAATCAAAACAATAGTCTGAAAATACAGCGCCTGAAAGTGGGCAACTGAATGATATATATGAAAGGCGTACAAATGTATGCAAAAAAAAATGTTAACAAAGAAAACAAAACTTAAATTTAATTACTAAAACAAGATAGCTGGCGTGCAAAGTGAGATGAATTGCAATGAATAAGTGGGATGAGACAAAACTGCAATACGTTGCAAGGGGTTTGATGAAAATAATTATGAAATGGCTAACCGCCCTGTTGGAAATTTTCCCTTGATTTAAAAAAAACACTTTTATTCATTCACAAAGTGTTGTAAATGCTGTAGAGTTGCAAAGTTATAAAAGTTTTCTTTAGCCTAAAATTTATTTTTGTTGTTTTATTGCATTGCACAAAAAAGGCAGTAAAATTACACATCAGGAATTTTTCAAATTTTACGACAATATGAGAGCTTACGACACCTTGTTAATACCTTAAATATGTACAAATATATGCGGTTTCATTATACTTATTATTTTTTTTTCGACACACTATTTTTGCAAACAAAGTTGATTTGATACAAAAAAAATTACTCAGAGTTTATTAGTGTAGGAAGACATTATACTCTTCATTCCTTTTAGATGGGTTGGAACGATGCTTTAGATTCTAAATTCTAGATTTAGATTGCTCCAGAAAAATGTTATTGCCCTTCGGTAGCAACTGATCGACCATTGACTGTTCCGCGGGCTTAAAATCTGCCCATCTCTGCTTTAGAACCTAGTTCAACTCAAGTCCGAACTTCCGAAGTATTTTCACAAATGTTCTCTGGTTAGCTACCGTACACAGCTACCTGTTTTTGAGCAAGTACTTCCATAACTGAAAATACATTTGGTTCGGTAAGCGCGCAAGAGAACTAACTATAAACGAAAGTTAACTAGAAGAAGTGCGCTAGTGGGTTGCGTTTTTTTATTATTCGATTACGACATTCTCTTCAGGGTTGGTTACAGCCGATATTATTAATAGGTTTTGCTATGTTGGCATATACTTAACGTCAACACCATTTTCGCCAACACAACGCTGTTACGGTGGTGATTATTATAATTTTATTATTAACATTTTCGCGTTGATTTCTATACATATTTCCACGGCATAGTTATCTTTATTCACTAAGGCCATAACAAGCAAACAAACCGCTAAATATGTGTGCATGTGTATATCCGTGAAGAGTAACTGGGAGCACCATAAGCATGACGCTAGAATCACAGTGCAAAAAATAAAAATAAAAATGAGAATTGAAAGAGCTAAGACGTTCAGCGCATTCTGAAGCTTCCTAGAATATTATATTATTGCACTACGACTACCACTACTACTACTACTACACACACAAGTCACACTAAGGACCAACGTCCTTAGTATAAATTATTACTTAGTATTGGTGCACTTTAAATCTTACGCTCGCCTGAGTTGCAAGTCACAAATGAAGTGGCGAATAAGTGCAAAAAAGAATTATAACCATGTACGAGTACGTGTGTATTTATGTGCGTAGTAGTTGTTGTGTAGAAGTGGCACGAAAGTGGCAGTGGCACGCTGTACAGACACTGCCGCGTTGTTGAAACTCATTATGCTGCGTTGCGCGCAAATAAAAAGCGTTGCTATAAAACCAGCTGGGAATTGGTAGTCAAGTTGGTGCAAGGTGCTTAGTTGGATTGTAAATTTAATAAGTATGAAGTGCGAGAAAAAAATGGCAAATGCTGATTAATAACAAAATTGTGCTCTTAATTGAGTGGTGTTGCATCTTTTTGTTTTGTTTTTGTAATTTTAATTCTTGACAGTTTTTATAGCGAGTTTATTTTAGTTTTACTTATATGCACGCAAAAAATAAATAAACTAATAAGAACGTAATTTCTTCAACTGCAAACGCCATTATGAGCTGTACAGCGTATTATCTTATTAGCAACTAAAATTTTAAGGAATACATATTTGCTTCCAGTAACAAATTGTAAAGGGTTTTATAATGGGAATATCGAATTCGAAAGCTGTGATGTTTATCTATAAAAAAAATAAAGAGAAAAGGGGATCAGTCAAGCCTTCAACTTTGCTTGAGGACTATCTCGAAACTGCAGCAAATAAGGCATGGCAAATGGATTATCTATCGTCTGGTTGTAGATTAGAATGTTAGCATTTGTAGAAAAAAAAAATAAATCTTTCTCTCATTTGTAAACGATGAATTAACCATCTAACCACAAAATTCATCTAAATTGAAGGAATCTTTAAAAATGACAAGGTTTGAAATTGTAATAAAAAAAAATCGAAGCTTGAGAGTTTCAATCGGTATTTTTATACCCGCGGTATTTTTATACCCGAGAAATCGATTTAGTGATGTCTGTCTGTCCGTCTGTCCGTGCAGATGAGTAAAAATTGAGATATCTCAATGAAACTCGGTAGGTAGGTTGTCCTGGACCCAGAACAGGTTGGTATTGAAAATTGTCGAAAATGCAAAACTTGCTATATTTCAGTAGCTATGGAATCTAATTGGCTCACATTTTGTGTTGTATTCGAGCAGGAAATCCGACTGTATAAAAATTTTGTAAACTATGAAAAATTGATACTTCAGTAACTATTGGAATTAAGTCATCAAATCCATTTAAACGATCATTTTGGAAAAGGTACATGGTACTGCCCACTTAAGAGTTCATATGTACATATATCTCTGGAAATCCTTTATCGATTTTGCCCAAATTTAGTACATATATTTTATTATGTCTTAATAAACAGTATTTTTAAAATTATCACTTCCTTACTTGTTTTATCATTGAAATGAATGCAAGAAATCAACAAGTATTAGCTATCTGTTATTTCGAATACGAATACTCTTTTTCTATGCAGAACTAAATTAAAAAACAAAATATTTAAAATATATAAAAAAAAATATTTTAAATATACGAACCATATTTATCCATATAGTTTTAATAATAAAAAAAAAAAATTTAACAATTTAAATAAAAAAATAATGAGCACAAAAAAATTTTAAGAGAGTAATAAAAAATATAAATTGAATATTAACTTTTTCAAATACAAAATTTTTTTTTAAACTTTGATCAGTTGTTTTACGTAATTACAGTTTTAATTTCGAGGCTAATTTTTTATAGTTTCTCAGAAGACAAACTCATAATGATTTAATCAAAAAAAATTATAGAAAAATTTTTGCAAAATAAAAAATTTAGAAACAAAATTTGCGCACAAAGTTTTTGAAAATCTTTTTGTAGCCAATACTAGCCCAACAAAAGAATTTCAATTAATCAATTTTTAAATTTCCAAAATTTCTGATATAAAGATATCTTTAACAGTAAACATTTATTTAATGTTTAATAAGAAATGGATTTTTAAACCTCAAAAATGTTCCATCCTGAAAAATTTAACATTTTTGTTTTAAGCTTAGTATACAGCTCAAGAAATGAAAAAGAAGCTTTCTTCTATAAAAATGTCTTAAATCAGCCTTAATAAAAAAATACTCGTCTATTTATATTTTTAAGTAAATTTACAGAGTCGTCAAAGTAGATACTTTTTCAAGCAACCAAAATAATGAAAAACAATTTTTTTGTGATTTTTCTTGGGAGCTGTATATTAAGCTTTAAGGACAAAATCTGAGCTTCCTTTATTATTATTTAATATAATTATCGGTGTCTACCAAATGTTAAGCAATATTGCATCGAAAGCAATAATCAAACGTCTCGAAATTTATCATATCGCTGAAAAGTTTAATGATCTTCAATATGCTTGTGTAATAGAAATTCATGCAAAACATTAAAAAATGCTGAAAAACAAATAATACGAACAACTGAAAAAACGTCAAATTTCACTACGAATGAATAAACTGGTTTGATTATTCAGCATACCTAAGCTACGATTCCAGCCAGCGATCTCTGATATTACAGCCGTTGTAGGTGTGGGCATTTCTGAAAAAAAAAACAAAAAAGAAAAATAACTAAATAATTAAATAAAAATAAGGAATTTCCAATTAAAAATGTATATATGACATGTTAAAAACTCATTTTTTCCACGACTGGCTATCAGTATCTTGTACGCGCCAAAAGTGGCAACAAACGCCGTGAAACTCCATTTAATTTTTTTTTTTAATATTATTTTTATTGTACACACATATTTTCGTAATGTTATTTTAATGGTATGCTTTGAATATTTGTTTCAGCTCACTTCTTTGCAATCAAAGAATTCGTGGGTATCACCTAAAATTCCAACAGCTCTTGCGTAAATTTCAAATTTTAAATGAGTTTTATACACGAAAAGCGACACTTTTTTTTGTATTCGAAGTCAACACCATTACCAATACAGTTTAACGCAACATTTACTGTGTGTTACCTCTTTTTTTTCCAACACTTTTGCAATTTACTCCACTATTTTGCTTTCCATTTCAAAGACCAACCATTTACGAACGTCATATCCTTTGCTTTCGAATTTAATGGGTGTGTATGTGTGTGTGTATATGTATTGGAGTTGCGTTTGCACGCGACTCGTTTTGGTACCCGCACCACCTACCATCAAGTTTAATGTTGCCATCCGTTTCGCCCAATGAATTTTTAGCGACGCATCGATAAGTACCAAAATCGTTGGGACCCACCGAGCGTATTTTTAATTTCATGTATTTCGTGTAACCGCTAACAGTTGAGGTTGTCTCGTATTTGTCGCCAGCGCGTGAAGTATCTGCAAGAAAAAAAGGGAGAAGTTGAGAAAAGAAAACACACTAAAATTAGATTTTATAGCACTGAATCCAGCAAAAGGGTTAAAATTGCAATGCTGTACTCATTGGAAATGTTAAAAAAAAATAGTCGGTTTTATTGTCTTGGAAGAGAAAAGTATTATACATAAGTAAAATTACTATTTTACTTATCTAATTTGTAGCTTGTGAACGTTCAAGCCGATGTCAACACCATTTTCGGATCAGTTTACGTTTACCTTAGGTTCGTTGCGTGACTTGGTCGGGATTTCAGACCTTTTCGTGAGCAGTTCTATTTCATGTTGAAACCGTTTCGGGAACTGTTCAGGTCTATTTCAGGAAAATTTCTAGTACAGAAATTTCATCATTTTAGGACTACATCTAACTGTTGTGGAACATTAGAGTCTAGTTCAGAACTATTTCAGGATAAGAACATGTTCATTTCAGGACTGGTCCACTGTTTATTTTGGGACCAACTCTGTACCATTTAGCGAATAATTTTGCACCATTTCGAGACATTACAGGCAAGTGGGAAATTATCTCGGGAGCGATTTGTGACCTTTTCAGGACTGTTAAAAAGAAACAAGTCGGTACTAATAATATACCATTTACGAAGCTTTGTTTTAGCTTGCTCAACTTGTTCAGAACCATTTTTAGTTAGAGATCATTTCAACTAGTCTCGAAATGACCCTTAAATAGTTCTGAACTGTAACAACTGAGTCTTGGACCCTATTTTATTTAAAATTAATAAGCTACAAAACTGCGTACCAATAAAAAATTTCAGCAATTTTGAAAAATAAGTGCCACTAATTTTGAGTCTCTATTCGTGTTTAAATTACTTCAGTCCTAAAATATGCAATAAATAAATTTTTTTCATATAATCAATTATATTGTCGCATGTAATTATTTTCGTTGTGCACTTTTAGGCGCATTGCAACCGCTAACGCCAACGCTTTTTGCCAATTTTGTCATTAGCTGTCGTTGATTATGATTATGCCATCATATTAAATATTATTTAATGATTATCATTATTGTTATATTGCGGCAAACATGCAACAACAGCAGCAACAACGAAATTTTGCACATCTCGATTTGCGTCTAACAGTAACAACAATTATGTTGCTTATTATTAAAATTGTTAGTAATCAGCGGTTAAATGTCATTTTGCAGCTTAACACAATAACAGCATCGAGAGCACTTTATTTTGATGCTGTTGTTTTAAATATCCAAATATTCGACAATTATGCAAATTTCTGTTTGCAAAAGCTATATTGGGAATTTGTGAACAGTTGCAGACAATTAACGATGTGATTTTACGTTAGTTTAATATTGAGTTATTGCTATTTAATTGGGTAGATATGTGTGTATTAAGTATAGTTTATGGAGAATATTAGTTAAAAGTAAATTTTATGCGGATATAAGTATGCAAAATTTGCGGCATTTTCATAAAACCTTTCAATAAAGCTTTTGAGGCTTTTCCTTTGCGGAATTTAAAACTAAACTGTTATAAAAGGTATTTCTTATTATGCCATTAGTCCCATAAGTTGTAAATTTGAAGCTTTTCGGAGCTAAAATATTTCGTTGCCACCTTAAAATGTTAATAAAAACCTTTGTATAAAGCGGCCACGATGGGTTCATACCCAATCATCTTCCAGGCATAAATCTCTGCAATAGAGTTGTGTGCTCACGAATGTCTTCGCAGAAGGGCCAATGGAGCTACAATCAACATTATGTCAGACAACCTGGCAGCCCTTAGGGCACTCGACTCCTTCAAAATGGATTCAAATCTGGTAAATAGCTGCAGAACGGCACTGGTCTCCCTAGGAGCCGAAAACAGAGTCACTATGTGGTGGGTACCGGGTCATGAGGACGTGGATGGCTGACATTCTCGCTAAAAAAAGGGCCCGACGAGCTTTTACGGTCCTCAGCCGTTCTGCGGTCCTTCTAAGGTATACACAGCAGAGCTACTAAGAAGATGGGAGGATCAAGAATCGCAGCCCAAGGTCGATCGTCAAAGCGTAATAGACAATCTTAGAGGTTCATAAGTCCGTCCCGTTAAGCCTCTGGAAAACTTCTCTATCTCAGCAGAGAGAGTCTTGAAACTCTCACCGATTACATGACAAGTCACTATAGGCTAAGATATCATCTTCACAAAATAGGACTCTCGAAGGTTGTAAACTGTAGGTTTTGTGGCTTATATGCGGAGACCTCTGACCATTTACTGTGTGAATGCCCAAGTATAAGTGGACTCAGGCTTATAAACCTTGGGGAGCGATTATTTCCATCAAAAGCGCTTAATTTCATAAATAGCCTAAGGATGTAGTGAAAACTTAAAAGGTAAGCACATTATATCTTGTTAGTTCGCAGCTCTACTATGCCCTAATGAATTAATAAAAATCATTATCATTTAAATTGGAAGTCAGATTCAAAACTTTTTCTCGGTGAATGTAAGATGAAAAAGACGAACATAACATTTTTTGTTTTATTTTCTAGTATTCTAGTAATGAATAGTGATTTTTTGAGAAACCCAATAAGTTAAATTTTAAAGTTTGTGTGCATTACAGCAAATTTTATGGTTTTATTCAGATATCTAAAATAACCCTCTCTACTTATTTCCAAAGTATTTTTAACAGACACAAACACAAAAGTATCAAGCAAAACGAATTTCTCACCGTACAAAATCTATCTGAAGGATGATTTTGTCTTATCTACTGTGAGTTATTTTCCAACTACTGAAATTTCTATTAGAACAAGTTAGAAAAGCTAAATTCTGGCGAAACCGATTTTTATATACCCTCGCGATGTATTTTTGCATGGGCGGTGCCCATAATTTCATAAAAACCCGTTTCTTAAACTTTACTAAATTTCTTCCAATAATACTGAAAAACGAAGATTTTTGCATCATATCAAATTTCCGTTATATGGAAGTTGGGCGTGGTTATGGTCCGATTTCAAAAATTTTGACGGTGATGCTAGTGATATCAAGGACAATATGTGCACCAAATTTTGTGACGATACCTTACACCGTTAATGAGATACATTAATTTGTTCCTAAGTGGGCGTGGCAACGCCCATTTTTCAAAACTACATAAATACCTAATTTCTTTGTTCAAAATCGCTCCAAATACCAAATTTCACTCAGTTTGCTGTAATAGATACCGAAAAAACGGAGTTTTTGCATTTTTCAAAAACTTCCGTTATAAGCAAGGTAGGCGTGGTTATTAACCGATCTTGACCATTTTCAATATCAACCTACCCTGTCCAAAGATCAATCTATGTACTAAATTTCATTGAGATATCTCAATTTTTATTCAAGTTATTGTAACCACGGACGGACGGACGGACAGACAGTCAGGGCTAAATCGATTCCTCTTTTTATTCTAATCATTTTAGTATATACATATATGTCTATATCTATCTCGATTATGCGAACAAAGTTATAATACCCTTGTGTACAAGTACGCTCGGGTATAAAATGATGAAACCAGTAACATAATAGCAAAGGTAAACTTTATTTTCTGTAACCAAATAACACTTTTCTCACTGCGCTAAGTTTCCCAAACCAACAGTAACTTAAATTATGTTAAAAATAATGTTTCTCACTGAGCAAAAGCACTCACCGACAAAAAATAAAACACTTTTTCTGTTGTGTGCGTAATTTTTTTTCTCATTTAATAACAGTTAATTTGGAATATTTTCCAAATGTAGAGGGTTATTTTCGAACTCTTAAAATAAAATTCACGTTAAATTGTTCGATTGTAAAATTGTAAATTGAAATATTATATGAGAGCATTCAATTCTCTACAAAAATAAGAAAATGGATCTTTTTTATGGCTAGTAATAAAATTCAAAAGTTGCAGAAACAAATTTTTTCATGTTATTCTTATGGGAAGTTGAAAAACTCGATGCGGACCGTCTTAATATTAATATTAAGGGCTCAAATTTCAACTGGTATATTTTCACGTCAAATAGAAAATTTTGAGCCTGTTTGCAAGAAAAAAAAATTTTTGTTATAGATAGATAATATCTCAGAAACTAACAAAATGATTATCAATTTGATAATTTTGTGCAAATGTACACATCAAGAGCTTTAATTTGACAGACATATCATTTCCATAACTAACATTGTTTAGTCAAGCTAAGCTACCGGCCTTAAATTTGTTTGAACCGCAGCCACATTTATCTGCCCCTCTTTAACGGCGCCTGGTGTTAGCTGTAAGGTTCAATTGCTTTACTTTAATAAATTGTTAATGCACCAAATACTGTTCGTTTATAGAGTAGGCAGTAGTTATTGTGGAGTGATATTTGAAGTTAACGGATTTTTGCTTTTGTATCATGACATGAAAAATATCAAAAAAAAAATTTCGGCTAAATAACTTCAAGGCTGTCTGCGAACGAAGACAGTCACTAAATTATTTGCAAGAAAAATGAGTCAAAAGTTTGTCAAAATAAATTGCTTATGTGATGCCAGCTAATATCTCACAAATCACATGCGATATGTGACATGCGACAGTTAAAAAATTTTCCATATTCACTTTCAATGTTTATGGTTTTTTTTTGTTTTTTTTTTCCACAGTAATGAACAAATATATCGCTAGCGACACCCAAAACAGAGAACGTAAAAACTGCAAAAACAGACAAAAATGCTATATAATAAAGCAAAGAAAAGCAATAAACCTTCTTTCAGTAAAAATGAAGTTAAGTTAATTTGCTGAGTTGGTACAATATATGTACATTTGTAACTGGATAGAAAAGTGTGTGTACTCCGACTTATGTATGTATGGTATGTATGTTAATAATTATTTTGTTTGTTCAATAAAAGCAACGTAAACGAAGAAATGAATCAAATACTCATTTTCATGTGTGAGAAAAAATGCAGCGTCAATAAACAAGAACATAAATTACATACAAGCATATTTTCAGGCGCTAAGACAAGCTTAAGGTTCTTCTATTAAAACAAAAGACCGTCGTCACACGTGAACATTTAAGCTGCACGAGCGACGAAAGAAAGTTGGAGGAATAAAAATAGAAATGTAACATTACTTAGTGATATTCCATATTTACTTTGTTTGAATATATTTTCTGTAGAAGCTTTTGAAAAAATATGTTTGGGTTATTAAAAGTTGTTGACCTTATTTGGCAGGCGCACAAATATAGGAATGTCTTTACATATGAATATGTTACTACGTACATTGATGTCTGTATATACATACATGTATAGTAATAGTAGTATATGTATGTCAGAGGAGTTGCAATAAAACTGAAATATTATCACGAAGAACTTTAACAATAAACGCCATAAAAATCTTGGAATAAGTAACCAAAGTAGAATATTTCCATATATATATATGTATGCATGAATATCCGAAGATATTTAAAAGCTTGCATGCAATTGAAAAACGCACACACTTTTTTTTTATATTTTTCGTTTGCATACATACACATAACTACTTGGTGACATTCTCGTTTCTCTATTCGGCATATACGGTTTGTCGATTTGGTCGACTTTGTAATGTGAAAATTTATTCACAGCAATTCACCATATTTTTTTTTCTATTTTTGTCACGAGACACATATTTCTCTATACTCAGTAAAAGTTATTGGCAGCAATTGATTGCAATGGTTGATTGCTCGCCGCTAAAGGGAAAATATTCGACTAATTTTCCAAATCCTGGAAGCCTTTTACATTTATTTTGTTGGAGTAACAGAAAGTGGGCTGAGAAACTTTTTTTTTAGATTAGAAATTACAATTTTAGGGCACTTTGTTGATCATGGAAGGATCAGTCGCCTCCTAAATTAGTTAGTATTAAATTCCACGTCAAAAGTAGCGGACGTGTTAAATTATTTTTGGCCTGAAGACGATTGCCGGAGAGCAATCGAAATACATATATCGACAAAAGAAAAAAAGTTTCGTGTTTTATTATTATAAAAACTTGACCTCGAGTCAGCAAAAAAAACCCTTATTTAAAATGAAAAGGTCGCCAAAATCAAAGTTATCATATTAATAATTAGTGGAAAAAGGCTTTTAGGGGAAAAAGGCTAAAGAAATCAGTGCCAAGAGCGTGCCTAGTTAAACACAAGACCTCTGAACTTTGTTCAACTTAACACAATATTTTTATGTATTTGAATATGAATGCCACTGTAATAACCCAGAGCAGTACAGTTTGAATGGTTATCTCTTAAATATCTAAGATTTAAAATAGTCGATAATAACTTCTAGAAATATTCGTTAATACGAAGAATGTAAGAACATACAGATTGCGCATTCCACTGTCTTAAAAATTTACGATCTCCGCAGCTACGTCACTGCAGTCGAGAGCGTGAAAAATGCTGAAGAGCGTTTGTAGATGCGTTAGTAAAATCTTTCCTATTGTGATAATTATACTGCGCCTAAAACTGATTTTCTTTAAAAAATGGCTCTACCGTTAACATAACTCAAGAATTTGAATTTCAATGGTTTTGAATGTCCTCTCAAAAATCAAAATAAAATATAAAAATTGGTTTTTTTTTGAAAAGTTAGAAATTGAGTTATCATTTTTATACCTGATACCGCAGCAATGCACTCACAGGCATCTGAAGAGTTGGTGAATGCATTCAACCGCAGTTGCATAGCTGCGCCATAATTGTTGCATAATTAAATGTAACACATGTTAACATGTAGTTGCACATTTTGTATTTGTAATTGTATTTGGAAATATGTATGCACGAATATCAAATAGGTGTGTGGTTGTGCGCGTGCATAATTATTTAACACTGCACCGCATTGCCGCATGAAAATCACACCATCAGCAAGACAAAAACGGCAGAGGCGCGATAAAGCTTGTTTGAAATTTTTTATTTTTTGAAACCCCTTTAACGCAATCACATCTGTAAATATGTAAGAGTGTTTCTGTCTTTTCATGCACTTGTTATTACAATATCCATTTTACTATATGCTCATAACACAGTTTGTATTTGCTTTTATTTATTCGGCTTACCTTGGGCCACCTTTGTGGTGCATTAATGCTGCATGGATTAAAATGTACAAATGTACGCACAAGTTTTGCTTACAATACGAAATGGTGAATGGAGAAAGCAGGCGTAGCGTAGCCATATAAATAAATAAATGTCCATTTTGCACTTGTGTATACACTTTTATATATATTTGTATATGTACACATTGATACCATTGCAATTTGCATGCGTTGACTCAAGTTCATGCTACAAAATAAGCTAATTCTTGATTTCTTCTAATGTAGACTTCTCGTTAACATACGTTTGTTTGTGTTTTACATTTATTTTACAAAAATTCTTATCGAAAAGCCATTGCGATGAGCACAGAAAGCATTCAGATTTTTATTAAAAAATGTTCTAGTATCCCCAATTAAATTATATCAAAACTTATTTAAAATTAACAGTTTTTATTGTAGTTCGTTTATATCTTAGGTCCAGTATTTCAGTGCTAGTTTAAACTGAGTCTAAACTAAGTTTAAAATTAAACTTAGTTTCCTTGCGCTCAATTAAATTTGTTTCAACTTAAACAAAGTACTCAGCAATCAGCTGGTAAGTTAAACTAAGTTTAACCGTACCAAATCGGCAGTAAACTTAGTTCAAATCACGTTTAAAGTTGACTGATAATCTGCAAACTGAGTTTGAACTAAGTTTACACAACAAACAGAGTTAAACTTGCCCTTTTTCACAATAAGTGCGCCTGAAAGTATACTACAAGGAGTTTTTTTATTCCAATCGAAGATTTTTTGACGATTGCAGAGTTGCTTTTAGCATTTAAATTCTTGTAAATGCAAAACAAAGATGAATTTTTGCAGATTCAATTAAATAATAATAGAGTGTTGTTCAGCGAGACTACAACTTAGAATGTATTAAAAAAAATTTATAATTCATCTTATATTAAAGCTCAAAATTTAAATCGATTTTCTATAATTTTAAAAGCTAAACTTTTAGAAAATTTTAATATATCTCTGCAATAATGAAATCGAAAATGTTTTACAAAATTGAAGTCATACCGATTAATAATTCGCTTCCTTTATGTTTTGCTGCAAAGCCACTTACGACGACTAATCGGGCGTAAATTTTGCGAAAAAAGTTTTCAAAAGCGCAGCGAGATTGTGTAAAATAAAAATTATGGAACATTTTTTAGATCTCTTCAGAATCCTGATATAAATTTTCTGAAGCGCTGCCTTCCCTGCGATCAAGACAATTTCTCATAATTACAAAGCCTAAAATTAAGAGGACTTAAATTTTTAAACGGTTAAATAATTTCTTAAATGCAAAAATGCGTACATACGTGTGTATTTTTAAGTTATGTACTCTTACTGGCACTGAGACAAGTTTTACATTTTTGTTTTTTAAATTGTTCAATTTAATTCATTTGGCGTCACAATAACGTTCACTTTCTGCAGCATTAAATTTGTAAATTGTCATTTTGACGCGTCTGTTAACTGTCTGCGCCACACATGCGCGACTAAATGCACACAGTTAATGTGTGTGTTTGTGGAATGATGTAGCGATGCATCGCCTGGCATTGCTACTCGCAAATAATGCCATAAGCGCTAAATAGAGCTCAGGTATGGACACCATGTGTATATAGGTACATACATAAATACATATGTATGTATGTATAAATGAGGTTAAAATATATCCTAAAATGAGAGCCAAAGTAATACATATCTATGTATGTAGTGCAAGGCCTTAGCTCATTAAAACATAGAAATTTAAGTTAGAACTTCGGCTTTGGTGTTATACTGACGTGAAACTTTGATGTCGGCATATCAATTTATCGCATGATACCATCATATGACTGCAAAACTAATTTGATACAACAGAGTTTGACAGATATATATTTTTTGGTCAGTGTTAAAAATTTATTAAGAAATTATGATGTGATCATGTGATGTGATCATGTGATGTGATGTGACTATGTCGTTAAGTGAAGATAGTTGTATGTTCTTACATATACATATAAGTGAATACTGTAATCATGTGTTGTGAGGGTATCATGTGATGTGGTCATGTGATGTGCTAATGCGATGCGATAATATCATGTGATGAAATAATGTGATGTGATCATGAGTTGTGATCATGTCAAATGATGTGATAATACCATGTGATGTCATCATGTGATGTGATCATGTAATCTGATCATGAATTGAGTTCATGTCATATGATGTTATAATATCATGTGATGTCATCATGTCATGCGATGTGCTCATGTCGTTATGTGTAGATAGTCGCGTACTGTTTGCTCACCTTAAGGTTCTTGCTATAGTCTACATACATGTGTATGTATGTTTACGAGTATATTCACACGCCGTTGTTAATGTTGCATTCATTTGTTTCGTTACTCATTCATTTGCTATGCTGGTGGCGATCGAACAAGCAAAGCGAGAGAGGAGGGAAAGGAAAGCACACAATGTGCAAGCAAAGGTGAGGGACGAACGAGAGAAAGGGATTGTGTTTTGCAAGTTAAATTGCACACAACGCATACGCAATTGTAAATGAGTTACAAATGTAATCAACGAATTACGCGCCGTTGGCGGTTTGCTGGCTACAATGCGACAATAGAAGTAAACGCGTAGACATGAATATGGAAACCCGCACACATATGTACATACATGCTGCACATATAGGCATGCATTTGGGAATGCAATTTGTTGTATACAATAGCAACATACAACTACGACTACTGTAGCAACACAACAACAAGTAAGCAGAGCCAGAGCGTCACTAAATGGTAGTCAGCATTTAAAAAATAACAAAATTACTGAAATGGTATGAATGTAACAACATGAAAATAAGCAATACTTCCATGCAACAACGCTTTAAGCGAACAAATGTCCTTTATGGCATCTGAGGAATGGCATTAAAATGCATACAAAGCTATTGAAATGTGCAAATGTGTGTGCAGTGTGACAGTAAAGCAACATTAGCATCCCAGCAGTAAGTGGTACTAGTTCAGAGCTAGTTTAGAACAAGCATCACTACATCATCTCACACCCCTATATGATTCCATCATGTGATTAATATTTATTAGCTACATAGCGAGAAAAATCGTGCAGAAATCTTTTGAACCATATTTTAAAAATCCTTTCTATTAACTCTTTTTATGCCAAATTTTTCAAAATTTATAAGCAGTTTTCAAAATTTTCGGAGGTTTAAGCTTTAATCATGCGAAGATCACCACATCATCTGATACCATCATATGATTGGTATTAACTGATTTTATAACGAGACAAATGGAGCAAAAATATATTTTATCGCGTTATTTAGCACGCGAATTGATTTCCATATTGGCTTCAATCCGTATATTTTCCATATTAGCAAAAATTACTATTCAAATGTTTTATATTAAAATTTTAACCCTCAAAATGCCTCTTAAAAAATTTGAATGAAGTTAAATTTTTACAAAAAAATCTAAATTACCATTTTATGTGGAAATGAAGGGTTAAAATGTTCTACAAAAAAATGTTGCCCTTTATAAATTTTAATTTTCATATTTTTTTCGCAAAACCAGACCATTTCTGGTGCAAATGAAGGGTTAAAATGGTCTACAAAAACATTGCCCTTTTTAGAAATTTTAATTTAAAAAATTTTTCACAAAAGAGTCAAAATGGCCCTTTTATGTGAAAATGAAGGGTTGAAATATTCTACAAAAACATTTTAAGTTAAATTTTTCTATTAACTAAAAACCTAACCTAACCTAACTTTCGATACAAACGTTCGAGAGTTCATCACAAAAAAAAAAATGATTACCAATTCTTCCACGCTTTTTCCCTTTTTGTACTTGTTGCCGTACTATTCCTAAGTATAGTAAATGCAAAACATATTTTTACGACATGAAAGCTTACTAAGCGAGTGTGTTGAACTGTCGATTGCTCTCTCGAGGATGCAATGCATGTGTGTGTTTCTGTATGAGTGCGTGATAGCTTCTATGTTTCGGAGCAATTGTGTGCGTGTGTTTACCTGCCGCTCATTTATGCATGAACATGTTTTTTTATTTTTATGTACGCTCCAATTTCTTTATATGTAGAGCAATACACTCACACATACTCGAAAATATCAACATCAATGTGCAGTCATGTGTAGAATATATGTATATAGTAAATGCTAACACACTTTTACATTCGCGTTGAACTCAACTAAACACTGAAGCTGTTTTTTTTTCTTTTATAGCTTATTGCTGTTACCTTGCTAACTGCTTTTGTTGCTTAGTTGTTATTGCTGTTGTGCTGCTGTTAGCTCTTAGTTCATTGGCATTGTTGGAGTTAATATTGTTGCATATTTTTTTTTTACTTTTTTCGCACGATCGGCTTGCTTGTTGAAGCTGAACTGAGTAATTATTTTTGTGACAATCTTTTAGTTCAGAATTTGAACAAAAGTTAAATGAACTGGTTGGTGTTTTTATTTTAAACACATTTAAATGCAGGAAAATTGTTTTCGATTTTGGTAGCTCGATGTTAGTTAGGCTTAAATGTTACTTTTGAGTCATTATATTGTTTGGCGCCAGAAAGCCAATAATAAGTTCTTTATTATCATAAGACAAGTAGCTGATGGAAATATTTAAATAATAGTTAACCAGTATACCTAGTTTAGAAAACATTCGCATATTTTCTTCGCCATGACTGTACTACATATTAGAAATTCCAGTATGTTTTAAGTCACGCTAATCTACACACTGTTCACAAATTGTAGTAAAAAATACATATTGACACATTTGGACAATTTATTTGTACTCCAATAATTTTGAATTATTTTTCATTTGAAACATCGTTAATTCTCTAACAAACACCTTTATAAACTCTTTTTAAACGTTATAAAAAATGCAGAAAACATTTATAAAAATTTCAACAAAATTTTGAGCTATAAATTACAGTTTTTTAAATTTTTTTGGGGTATGCAAATAAGTAGCCCATTGAATTTTAGTACTACAAAGGGCAAATTTCAAGTGGCTACGAATTACCACTTATTTTTGACAGTTTTTTTTCTTACGCTCTTTCGCAATTCCTTCCATATAAAAAATAATTGCTGTTTTGCGTTGTATGGAGGAAACTGTCAGTAAAAAAAATTGTCAAAAATCAGTGATAAGTTGTTGAAAATTGCATTTTTTTGTTCTATTTTAAAATTGAATTAGCCAAAAAACTGCATTTTCAAAAAAATTTAAAAAATTGGAAATTTTGATGAACTTTCTTTTTAACTGTTGTACTTATAGAAAACACCATATTTTACTTGAAAAATAGTTTTAATTAATAAGAAGAAAAATTATATCTATATCGAAATCTGTCAATATATGGTTGTCCTATAATTTGTGAACGGAGTACTGAGTCTACCAAATTCAAAAATTAATTTGAGCTAAAGAGAAAGCACGCCCCTGGAGAATTACTTGCTGCTAATCATAACGTGTTGTCTCTTCTTGTATATTTATGTTCTTTGATACAAATAAGAAATTTGCGCACTATGTGACAATGACGTCGAAATATTTGGTGATTACAGCCTTTTTATTATGATTAAATTCGGGATTTATTTTATAAAACAAGCCTAAAAATATGTACCATCATTAATATAAGACGAATATACAAAGTATTTCTTTATATACGAGATCAGATTCAGAATGATCGGTAACAATGGAAACGAGAAAACGCAAGATAGATGAGGATAGATCAGACGAAATTCCACCACCAACGCAAAAAGAAATTCGCCATGTGATTCTCTTCGGGTTTCGGCATAATTTACAGCCAGTACAAATATTAAATTAATGCCAAATTGCATACGGAACGATTGCACCGTCTCTAAATACTATTTCTAAGTGGTTCCGAAGATTCCAGACCGGACAAAAATACGTCCTGCACCATATTCCCCGGATGGTGCTATATCCGTGTGATTGTGATTTCTGGTTATTTCCAAATATTAAAAAAAAAATTGAAAGGAAATAGCAACACGGAGATCATTAATGCGGTTAATGCTGAACTTGATAAGCTTAAAAAGCAAGATTTTGAAGACTGTTTTCAGAAGTGGATTTATAGCGATTATGTAGAGAAGCTAAAAAATGACAAAGATTCCGAATAAATACAAAAAGAATTTGTTTTGTTATTTTTTCTGGTCAACTAATCGAACTTTTGTTAATCACCTCGTATATGAGGTGCATATTTTTAGGCTTTTTTTACTTCGAAGAATGTCATCTGGATTACAATGAGATCGCAATTAAAATCTTTTTATTTTCTTCCAATTCCCTTACCTGATATGATCATATCGCCACGTTCCGTGGTCCAATAGTTAATAGATGCTGGATATGCTTCTGTATGACATTCCAATATTACATCCTGCCCCAAATAAGCGCCTTCCAACTGATTGGGTATGGAGAGCATTGGCGGAACTGTAAAGAAAGCAATATATTTTATAAAAAGTGTTATAGACTTTTAGAAGAACTTTAGAAAAGTATACAATTTAGGTGTGCCTTAAGTGTATGAGAAAAATGTCAAAGTATTAAACTTATTAAGTTTTCAAAGTTGGTTGAATTAAATAGCCTTTGATTTGTGTAAAAACTTTGGATAATTTTGTCTTTTCTTTATCAATAATCAATCAATATGTAGAACAGATATATTTCAGTAAATGCTTTATACGATAATGATTGACTCTATACAGGGGGATATTCTCAGAGCTGGTAAAAGAAAACTGCCAAAAAAAAGTAAGCTGAGTGCGAAAAATGAATATGCAAAGAAGCGGATATACTCATTTCTACTGCCAACTTTAATTGAAATGGAAGAATGAATGCATTCCGCTGGTCCTCCATGAACGTGTACCACTCAGTTCTCCATAACCAATTTATAAGCACATTGGAGTATTCATACATATGTACATATGTACATAAATATATGTATTTACACTAGTGGATGTGCACCCACATATTTATGCATGTGCACTCGACCAAAATCACGTACGACTCTGAAATGCCAAAAATTATTTCACTTTTCCATGTCCCGTTTGCATTACGATCGACTTCAACGGTAACAAAGTGGGGTATCATACATACAACACAGTAGTGCTCGAAAATATGTCCATCGCAGATGTTAACAGGACGAAAAGCTTGTGTCACTAAAATAGGTGGCGTTCGTCCTGAGCGCAAGCTGCTTGCTGACTTTTCTTGTTTAGAATGGGTGTCGATGTTGCGGTGATGCTAGCGAATTTTGTTAGGGATATCAACTGAATATCGCCTTGTATGAATGCATGAATGTACCAAAAGAGGTGTCACTTAATGCGCGCTTGAAACAGCTGTTCCTGTAGCTTAAGTATTGAATCTACGCGCTCTGTTTATTTGGCTTATTGTATCAAAATGTAGTCATATGAAACTTGCACATTGTCCAGACGACAACGACTTTTTAGTACTTCGACTGGAAGCCTAAAATGTTCCTCAAAGGCGATAGCACAAAAGAAATTGTCATACGACCTATACAAAATTTCCGTTGCTCTGCAGTCTCGCATTTGCTTCCGCACTATATCTGCTTGCTGATTCGTGTGACCACATATTGAACTGTAAGAAGATTAATACTTTCTTTACTTAGCAAAAGTCTTGATAATTTTTTGCGAGTTTAGTTTCAAGATATATTTGTTCAGGGATGACGGCAATATAATTTCCTTTTCATGAACAAGTATATCACAACATTCCACCTTGTCGGACAAGAGAAAGAAGAAATGAAAAAGGAAATAACTTTTTTATGTAGCAAATGTACGAGGACGGTTTGTAAAGTCGGTGACTTTTTGAATAAAATATATTATTTTAGCCGAAAAAGCGTTCCATTTCTCAACATAATCTCCTTTTAACTCTATTCACTTAGTTTAGCTTTTTTTTTTAATTTTTAATTCTTCAAAATAAAACCTTTTCTCAAGGCTCTCAAACTAGGTATTTGTTTCTATGATGACCTCTTCATTTGACCCAAACTTCTTACCACCCAGCCATTCCTTCAAGTTTAGAAATAAAAAATATCGAACCGGTTTAAATCTAGAGAATATGCCGGAATTTTGCGTTGGTTCTGAAATGGTCACACTGTTGTGCTTAAGGTCCATCGCGCGGATACCGACCTCTTTTCAGCGACCTGAATGTTAGGCATTATTTGTGCTGATACGACCACAACGAAACTCATTAAACCACTTCTTAAACATTGAAATTGATGGTGCAGTGTCCCCGTGGTATTTTCAAGCCTTTCCTTGGTTTCCGTGGTGTTGTTTCAACGCATTTTTTGTTAAAAGTCAAGAGGTTATCTGTTTTCAATGGCTGTCAAGCAAAAACTGAATGTCTCAGCTTGCTCAAAATTTGACAGTAGTCTTCTAATAGATGGCAGTTAAGGGCAACAGTGATGAATTGAAAGTTTCTGCGCGGTAAATTCAAAAAGTCACTGACTTATCAAACCGTCCTCGTTAAATCACTTACGGCCGTTTGCACCATCTCTGGTTAAAATTACCGACGGTTAGCTACAATTCAGCGCTTGCTTATCTGACGGATGGTCTTAACCGGCGCTTTTAGTTCCGATTAGGCGCTTAACCAGAGATGGTGCAAACGGCCCTTAGGGGGCAAAAATATGAAATCCCTATATATATGCGTAAATTGAGCACCCATGTAATTTTGAATATTTTTTTGATAATATTGAGGGCGGCTGCAACTTTGTTAGATTTTCTAACAATTATTTTCTATACCCCTAAAACTTCACATACGAGTTTGTAACAATTTTATGAAGCTCGCAAGTGTTCTAAGCCAAATCAGCCACAAACAGCGTTTATTGTTTTATCGCAAACAAAGTAAATCCAATTGTTGTAGGTGCATATTTTGGTTGCAACAAAACTTTTTATTAAACAATTGATGCTTTGCCAAAAAAGGCGCTGCGTACAAATGTAAACGGAATAGTTTTATGTAGTTGAAACGCTAATCACCGCTAAAAACCATTGCAATTGAAGCCGCAATTATAACAATTTTAATATAAGCGCCTACTTTAAAGGGTATGTGTGGTAAAACAACAACAGTAGCAATAACAAGAGCACCGCTAATGTGGCAATGTTCCAATGTGTTCTTTTTTTCCCACTCAAATTGCAGTTTTTGCCACTTTTGTGGCATGCGGTCGCCAAGCATGTTGCACAAATTGTGGTGAATCGATTGTGTCTAATGCAACAAAAAAAAAGAAGAGGAAAAAAAAAATATGTTAACAGTTGAACATTTTTGCATTACCGGTCAAAATTAGTTGTGAGTCTGTGCATTTGCCGGAGGATTGTACGAATCGGTGTGTGACAGCTTGTTTGCAAAAATATTTGTACACGCAAAGTTTGTGTGCGCTTTTTGAGTGTGTGTTTGTGTGCGAAATTCGGTTGCATGCATTTGCATTTTGGCAATTTTAATTTTTGGCAGCCAGATTTAATTAAAATATTTCGCTGGTTTTTGGCCACTTAATATGCATGGTGTGTAGAGTAAAGTTTTTAACGGCACAAATGTGCATGCTACCGATGTAACATAGTTCAAATAAAATTTGGTACTCCATTTTTTTCGTTTTCGATCTTTGTTCTTATATTATTTTTATACAATTAGTAATCGTTAAGGATTTTAGACCTCTTTTTTTGAAGTGTGTTAAAAAATATATTTAATTGTATTCCAATATTATGGCGAAACATTCTTGAACTTTTTTTTTTGAATATTTTTTGTTTTTCATTTACTTACATTGTACACGCAGATGTACGCGCTTGCTGATAGAGGGCGGCACTCCATTTGACGCGACACACAGATATGCGGCCATATGCAGACGACTCACTTTGGTGATATGTAACAGCTCGCCATCGACAACGTTTACTGGAAAATTCGAAAAAAACCGAATTGATGAGGATATTTTAAATAATAGTGAAAGAGTAGTTTCTGAAAATATGGCGGATTCAAACAAATCAAAAGTGTTATATACATACCATAATAAAATTATAAAATAAAAATACAATAAAAGATAATATGGGTATTCATCTAAACGCGCAAATGCCTCTAACTGCGTAAACCTCGTAAATACAATAATAAAAACGTTAAAGAGGTTTATGTGGTTGCGAAGCATTGCACGTTTATATGAATACCCCTTATATAAGAAAAAACAAAAGAAAATACAACAAAAAATAGATTTATTAATATAATGTCAAAAATAACTAACAAAACCGGCGTAGAAATTTTTACGATTTTCACTCCTCTGCGGAATCAAAATCTTCTTATCTCCATAAAAAATGTTCAAACATTCGCATAAATTACAAAACAAAACAGTAAAAACTATCCCGAATTAATTTTTGCATTTCCTGGTAATTGCACTATGCAACAAAGTACTTTTTCTTTCACTGGGTTCTCAGTATGTAATTATGATTCACCACCTTAAAACTATTTGAAATATTGAAATAAAATTGTCCTATCACGTCAAGTTTAGTAGTGAAACTCATTTATTGATTTTACTTAAAATTAAATGCAGCGGTTACTTAAATTGTTATTCTACATTAAAAAAAAATTTTTTTGAACGATTTGCTTTCCTCTTGTAGTCAGTAGTGGCAGTATCCCTCTGGAGGCTTCAACAATAGTCTGCAAGCATGACCCTGATAAGGCTTCTCGTACTCGGCAATTTCTTGATGAAATATTTCACCGTATTCATCACTTACTGGTCCGTCTTTGAGGAGTGTTTTTATAAAATTCTTTAAAGAAACCAAGTTTGATGTATAACGGCGGTAAAATGATTTTCTGAGATGGTTCGTTTTTTAAATTTTTCTGACTATGCACGAAACTGGATCTTAAGGGCCAGTTTTGTTTTATGAAGTGATCTGAACGCGCTCTGCTATCACAATCACTAAATCTGCATATATGTACATGCCATTTGTGCTCTTCATAGTTGAACTTTTCCAGAGTTTGTTTCAAAATATCGGCAATGATGGCAGTATATTACCGTTATGAAGTAAAACAGCTTTGAAACTTCATTTTGATACGTCAATAAAAAATCTCCTCTCTTTTGTTATATGCTTGTGACCTAATGCTGACATTAATCCATCAATATTATTGCAGAACAATAATCCTGCTTCTGTTGAAAAAAAGGTAGCTAAGGTAATGTGAAGTTTTCGCTAAGCTGTAATTTTAACTTCAGTTTGCAATAGATTCCATTGTTCTTATGTCGAGTATAATATTTCAGATTTTTCTTTGGTCAAATCTAAATATCTAATAAGGTCATTTAGTTCTGATTGACTAATCAAATGTGGTTCTGTATTTTTTTCATCTATAAATACCTCTTCGCTATTAGTAGGGCCTGTTTCATTTTCTTCTTCAATAGGACTCGATAAACTTGACGAAATACAAAATCTTTCCGGCACTGGAATGTCTGGAGAATTCGGTAGCGGCATTGACACTCATGACAAAGTAGCATACTTCACCGAGTGTTTTGATTTGTTTGGAAAACCTTTCACAGTTGTTAAACGGAAGTAACAGTCGTCTACGTGATTTATGGGTTCACGCCAGTGCATTGGTACTCCAAAAGGCATCTGTTTAATATTACCCTTGTACCAACCCGTCAAATATTTATAACATTTTAAACAACACACTTTCGGAACCTATGGTTTGTCTTGATTTCTAATGGCAATTTTAAAATAAGCTTCATAACATTTTTCTAAAAAAGGCGAAATTGGCTTTTTTTCACTTTTAGGAGTAAATTGACCACAAACGTAACAAAATAAGATAGGAGAATTAACACAAATACGCGGCATTTTGTTGATTTATAAATAATCTAAATGTTTTGATGACTTTTGTACACACCAATGATATAATTTTATAGCTGCCCTCAACTAAGTGTAACGAAAATTAAATAATGTAATTAAAAATAACGTCTTCTCTGATTATATAAATATATAATGTTTAGATTTGAAATTTTTATGCAAAAAATAAGCTTAAAAAATACTTCTAAATGAAGAAAAAGAAAAATGAATCTAAAATAATATAAAATTTTAGCGCTTATGGGAAATTAGCTTATAGACCGGCCAGATCTATGCACAGTTCATACAAAGTTTTACCAAAATATTTACAAATATTTACTGTTGTTGAAGATCAACAATATATGCTTTGTGTTTTTTGTTTACTTGTTAAAATATTTTAAAATAAAAGTTCATTAGTTCGAGAGAATTCAATCGATACGTTTCATATTATCCAACAGGTTATGGGCACCTCAGCTTTGAATTGAAATTCAATTTAAAAAAAAAAAAAAAAAAAAAAAAAAAAAACTTTTTTCATTTTTTCCGCGGTACATACATACAATAAAAAATTTTAAGATGTCTTCTATTTGCCAAATAGAGAAGCTTAATGATTCCAACTACGAATCATGGAATGTACAAATGAAAAGCGTTCTTGTACATTTGGAGCTGTGGCAAATTGTAAGCGGAAGAAGCGTGAAGGCGCAATGTCTAACTGCGGAAGCAAAAGCAAAATGGGAATCTCAGGACGAGAAAGCGCTGGCTTCTATAATGTTAAGCGTAAATCCATCGCAAATAAATCACATAAAACATGCGAATTCATCCGCTGCTGCTTGGAACGTTCTGAAGGAAGTACATCAGCCAAGAGGACCAGCCAGAAAGGTAGCCTTATTTAAGGATTTGCTGAACCCCAAAGTTTTAAACTGTGAAAATATTACATTATACGTCAACACATTTATGGACATCGTTGAAAAACTGAATGAAATTAATGTCGAGTTACCAGAAGAGCTTTTGGTCATCATCATGCTGTCTAATCTGCCGAAGTCGTCGCGATAGAGACGCGATAGAGACGCGAGATATCCTGCCAAAGTTGAGCGCACTGAAGGTGAAGCTGATGGAAGAAGGCAACAGGAACAGTGGACTGCAACGAAATGCAGACGATTCTGGCGAGCAAGCTTACGTAGCGCGTAAGAAGGGTGAAAGAACAACAGACAACAAGAAGTTTACGAGGAATAAAAATGTAAGATGTTTTAACTATGGTAGGAAGGCACATTTTGCGGCGAACTGCAAGGACCAAAGAAAAAAGAAGTCAACGGAAAGAAGGGATGATGAGAAAATTTTTTCTATTCTCGCATCAGCGCAAGAAAAATCGATTGGTGAATGGGCTTGGTGCATTGATAGCGGAGCGACATCGCATTTGTGTTGCGATCGTAATTTGTTTGTAACATTTGAGGAACACTACGAAAAAATCATGTTAGCAGGTGAGAATTTCATTGAAGCTAAAGGTTTAGGAAATGTGGCGTTGAAAGCGGAAAAATTCAAGGTGACGTTAGCAAATGTTTTGTATGTACCAGGTATGCAAATCAATTTTATATCTGTAAGTAGAGCTGTAAAACAAGGAAAGAGAGTAATTTTCAACAACAGTCACGCAACTGTTAAAGACAAATTTGGTCAAGAAGTTATAAAGGGGAAGCATACAAATAATCTTTTTATGGTCGTTGACCAGAAAAATAAAGTATTTGGTATAAATACTAATAATGAAAATGCAATGAAGTGACATAATCGTTATGGTCACTTAAATTTTTCAAGTTTGAACCTAATTGCAAAAAATGAAATGGTTCATGGTTTGAATATGAAAGTTTTTTCTAATGAAATGCAATGTAGAACTTGCATGGAAAGTAAAATTTGTACTAAATCTTTCCCGAAATCTCGAGAAAATAAATCAAAGGATGTATTAGACGTCATTCACACTGATGTATGCGGCCCAATGAACAAGAACTTTTTAGGAGGCTCGAGATATTTTGTGACTTTTATTGATGACAAATCGAGATTTATTTATGTTTATATGATTAAATCAAAATCAGAAGTTTTTGAAAAATTTAAGGAATTCAAGTCGCTTGTAGAGCGCAAAACTAACAAGAAGATAAATATTTTGAGAAGCGACAATGGTACCGAGTATGTTAACAAGGAATTTGATATGTTTTTGAAAATTAATGGAATTCAAAGGCAATTAACAGTACCATACACACCACAACAAAATGGTATAGCTGAACGAGCAAATCGTACTTTAGTTGAAATGGCTAGAAGCATGCTGGTTTATGCAGAATTAGACGAATATTTTTGGGCGGAAGCGATAATGACAGCAGCTTATTTAAGAAATAGATCACCAACTAAAATAATTGAAGAAAAAACTCCATTTGAGGTATGGACAGGCAGAAAACCTAGTGTTTGTCATTTAAAAGTATTTGGATCACTTGCAATCGCACTAGATAAAAAATAACAACATAAATTTCGTCCTAAAGAAAGAAAATATATTTTTATTGGGTATTCGGATACATCCAAAGTTTATCGTTTATTTGATCCTATAAGTCGCAAAGTTATTGTGAGTAGAGATACTGCATTCATAGAAAATGCAAAAGACTTTAATCGAAACCAAATAAAAGGTGATAACAAAGAGTACGCTACATGGAATGATAGTGATTTTACAAGAAGATTATTTTAGAAGAGAATGTTGATGGAGGGGAGCAAATTGTTCCGTTATCGCAAGAAGACCAAAGGTCCATCAACATTCATGATAGTGTAGAAGTCTTAGACGAAAGTTTTATGGAGGAATACGTTAAGAAAGGTCCCGGGAGACCTAGAATAATGCGCTCAGGTAGACCTGGTCGACCGCGAAAACAACCGAATATTTTAGGGGCTATAAGTTGTGATGAAAATATAGAGGTACCGCAAACGGTCAAAGAAGCAATTATTTCAAAATATTCTAAAGAATGGAAGGGAGCAATGGCAAAAGAGTATGAGTCGCTAATTGAAAACAACACTTGGTGCTTAATGGACTTACCGCGTAACCAAAAGACAGTGGGATGCAAATGGGTTTTTGCATTAAAATGCGACAAAGACGGCGCAGTCGAGCGATTTAAGGCAAGATTAGTAGCTAAGGGATGCAGCCAACAATATGGCGTCAACTATAAAGAGACATTTTCTCCAGTTGTTAGATATGAAATAATTCGAATGATAATGGCTTTAGCTGTAGAACATGAAATAATGTATTTACACCAGATAGAAATATAAACAGCATACTTAAATGGAGAATTGCGGGACGAGGTTTATATGAAACAGCCCGAGTACTTTATTGATGAAAAATATCCGAATCGCGTACTAAAGCTAAATAAAGCTCTTTACGGTCTGAAACAGTCAGGTCGAGAGTGGAATGTAAAGTTAGATTCAGTTCTAAAATTAATCGGATTTTCTCCATGCGCAAGCGAGCCATGTCTATACATAAAGAAGAATCAGAAAGCATTAAGCATTATTGCAGTATACGTAGATGACTTGATGTTGGCTTGTACAGATAAGGATGAGTTGATAAGCATTAAAGCAAATATCGCTAAAAAATTCAAATTAGTCGATAAAGGACAACTTACTCATTTTCTGGGTATAGAAATTAGCCACAATGGCGATCGAGGAGGAATAATTATAAGCAACGAGCAATTTATTAAGAAACTACTAAAAGAATATGGGATGGAAAATTGTAAGCCTGTAGCAACTCCTTTAGATGCTGGATTTCAAGTGAAATGCAATAACGAAAAATGCAAGCAAGTTAATAAGACACATTTTCAGTCATTAATAGGATCTTTAATGTATTTAGCACTTGCAACGCGACCTGATATAATGCATTCTGTTTGTAAACTTTCACAGAGAAGCACTGATCCTCATGTTGAACATGAAAATGCAGCGAAACATATTCTGCGATATCTTTCGAAGACCGCAAAGTACAAATTGCAATATAGAAAGCTAGGAAAACCAATAGAGTGTTACGTCGACGCAGATTGGGGTGGTGATACGATAGACCGAAAATCATTCACTGGATACGTTTTTACATTGGGAGGTAGTGCTTTTTCTTGGCAGTCTAAGAAGCAATCCACCGTCGCACTGAGCAGCACTGAAGCCGAATACATGGCTCTAACAGCAGGTGCAAAGGAAGCAGTTTACATAAGAAAACTTTTGGCTGAAATAGGTTTGCAATATGACAATCAACCGATGGTATTGAATGGAGACAACGTCAGCGCACAGCATCTCGTAAAGAATCCAGTATATCACGCACGCAGTAAACATATTGACATAAGATACCATTATATTCGAGAAGTTTATATGAAGCAAGAAATCGAACTGAGCTACACTTCAACGAACGATACGAAAAATTTATCTAAAAATAAGCATCATAAATTGGTTGAAATGTTAGGCCTTTCTTAGTCTCATATTAAAACATTTTATTACTTCAATGTATGAAGTTATAGTTCATTTCAGTTGTAATTAACATTTGATATTTTATTGAGGAGGAATGTTGAAGATCAACAAAATATGCTTTGTGTGTTTTGTATACTTGTTAAAATATTTTAAAATAAAAGTTCATTAGTTCGAGAGAGTTCAATCGATACGTTTCAGATTATCCAACAACTGTTACTTTATTAATATTAATTGAAAATTATTTTTTTGATAAATGCTTAAAAAATAAAATTTTAAAAATGTTCTGTAATTTTGCATTTTGGACACTTCTCAAGCTGCTTCGAATATTTGGAAATTTTATAAAATGTTTCGAGAATGCATAAATTATGACCATTGTCACTCACCATGTTCGCCACCGATCAGCATTTCTTCGCCATCCTCGCGACGCCACATCACATATGGCTCCGGATAGCCACGAGCTTTACACATCAACGTAACATTTAAGCCCTCGCGCACAACCATATCATTGCTGGTCAAACTTTCGATAATGACGGGGGGTACTAAAAAAAAATATAAAAATAGTAAGGCTTTTTAATATGAGCAAGCAAATATTTGGTAAACGTGAAAATTTGTTTTATAAAAAAAAGAAAAACTTATTCGGTAAAAAAAAAAAACTCACCCACAACTTGTAGATAACCCTTTTGTGAGCGCATCGGATCCGTATTCACCTGACACATATACCAACCACGATCGCTCTCCTCCACTTCTCTGATATGTAAATACCACGAACGATGATCATTGTAGCTCAAACTGATGCGATTATTTTGCGATATAACATTGTGATGTATCGAAAGTATTGTTTGCGTATCTACACGCACCCAAGCAACCTGCAAGTGATAATATTTAAGTTTATACAAACAAACATAAATACTGTGATTATAATTAAATAAAAGTATAATGATGAAAATTAAACCTCTAAATTTTACTTAACAAAATTTTCCGTGCAATCGAAACATATATGCGTCCAAACTTCACCTATGATAACAGTTTGCTGCCATAAATTCACATTCATTCATCTATCCAAAATTCTTGCGTACTGCAAATTTCTAAGGTCATTAGACTGTCTCATCAGAGTTTATTGAAAACTACTTAAATAATATCGAGAATTAAGAAGTATAAACGCCTATGCACTCTGCTCGTCTGAGCTGAATATATGTGTAGCATTTCTAAAGGCTTAGAGTTTGTTTCTGTACAGGCGCAATACATATATAACTTTCTCGAGAAATTTTAAATTTTCTTTTGGTCATGCGTTCTTTAGAACCCACCTTAACCGCTTTACATAACATTTTCTAGACTATTTAAACTGAATTAAATTTAAAATTAATACTTTGTCTGTTCAATACACGATTTTTAGGCAGACAAAAAATTTATTTTTGAAATGAAGGGGACGACCCAAGGCACATCAAATAGGTAGCCGCAGCAAACTTTTTTTTTTGAACTTTTTTCATATTTTATTTTAATTTGAATTGTCAAATTTTGAATTTCGTTGTGATAAGAATGCTTTCAGTACAATTCAAGGTAGTTATTAAATTTTTTTGAAAGTTTAGCTTTTAAGAGCAAAAACAAAATATACAGAGCTCAAATTTTTTTTTTTCAATTTTTCTACTGCTGCTACCTATTGAATGTGCCTTGGGACGACCGTAATGTTCATCGTACCCTTCATTTTGTTGCATGTTGCTTATACGCCAAGCGCCTACTTATGCGCACTCTGCTATGCTCTATGTAATATCACCTCGACATTAAGATACGTAAAATTATAGTAAATTAAAAGCATTTAATCGACAGTTGTTGAATTATTCATGCAATGATGCATTTGTATTACCTCCCCATTTTCATTGCAATTTTCTGCTCCGAATTAAGTATTTTGACAAACTCTACTACTGGTTTGATGTGCAGCTTAATTAGGTATGTGAGAATGTTTACGAGTAGGTACTTAGGTATTTGAGAGAAATTGTGAATATGCATTTGCCTCACTTTATTTAAATGTTATTCTATTATACTTAAATTTATAATTATCGTGAAATTGAATCACTAAAACTTAAGAATATGTTTTTCTGCTTAACATAAATTGGTAATATAAATCTCTAAAGACTACTTTATTTCTATGAACACTTCAAAAACTCTATTAATCTCAATAATTGTCATTATTAGACTGCGAAGTCTATAAAATTGCATATTTTCGTTTAGCATCCAAGAGATCCCAGGACAAGACCGAAATTCGTTGCATTGAAATTGAAGAAGATTTATGCTTATTGACATTTTGCATATTTTTTTGCATATTTGCATACTTGTCTGCCTATTCTTGCATATTTTTCCTAAGTAAGTTTTTAATTTTTTTTTTAAATTTTTTGGGGCGCGTCGCAATTGCTATAACTACAGTCAACTTTATATCACTGTAAATGTCTAAAATGTGTCTTCTTAGTAGGCAAAATGTGTTTTAAAAGTAAATCTGTCACTATTATCGATCTATCATTTCCATATTCCTATCCTAAGTTTATGCTACAACCCACGATTTTGTTTTACGCTGATACATGTCAATATTTTCAAAAGCTGATATTTCAAAAACTATTTGTCCGATCTTCATAATATTTTTTTGATATGCATATGTGTCAATAAATTATATATATATTTTGAGAAAAATAGAAAAAACTGAAATAATGCACATTATTTTAATAAAAACTACGTTATTAAATATATGTCAAAATAAGTCTGTCTAAAAGCCCGTAAAAATACCTTTCATTTGATATACATATAATATTATTGGCTCCAAGCCTCGGCATCACAATCAACAGTATTTCCGTGTAGAACTTCTTTCCGCGTAAGCGGCCTTCGTCTGCGATTAAAAAAAAATAACCCTGGCCGGACAAACTCCGGCTACGCCAACAACAGTATTTCCGCGCAGAACTTCTTTTCGCGTTTGTAGTTCATTATCTGCATCATTACTTTGGTTGTTTACAATAAAACCTTTTAACTTAAACATTTTTTTATTACAATTTATTTTTAATTTTTTTTTGCGATTGCACAAATATTTCCACCAGAAGCAGAATATGTGAAAAATGCACAGTACGCAGTTCTAGGTCCACAAAGTTTTGCGATCTCTTCTTTTTAACAAAAGTTATTTTGCTGAAATCTCAGAGAGCATCGAACAATAAGTGAGAATAGGAATGCGGCTGAACGAGTCTAAAAAAATTATTTTGAACTGTGAACCATGTCTTGAACATGTTCGTGGGGCCTATGGGGACTTTAAGAGAGGAACTCGTTACGGTTTTAACAAAAACTCTTTTTTTTCTGAGCTTCGAAATCTTTTTAATTTTTTTAACACTCCTAAAGGTTACGGTGGTCGCGGTGGTCGAATGGGTAGCGGGTGCGTGCTACATATAACTCGATATGCCGCTAAGTTCAAAGTTCGAATCGCAGTCAAGGCAAATACAATCTAAATCACAGAACAGTTTTTTTCTAATAGCGGTTACCTCACGGTAGGCAATGGCAAACCTCCGAGGGTATTTCTGCCATCAAAAAGGTTCTCATTAAATACATCTACCGTCGGCACAACGCTGTAGGTCCCTCCATTTGTGGTATAAAATAAAGACGCACACCAGAAATGGTGGGAGAAGTTCGGCCAAACACAGAGCTATATAGTGTAATCGCAAAATTATTATTATTATTAAACCGTTCGTTGAGTGTATAACATTTCTGCGTGTTACATTAGATGTATTTTATTTTTCAATAAAACTCAACAAATAAACTTAAACTAAGCAAAACCCATAGAGAGTTTTTGTATTTTGTCTGATTTAAAACCCTCTTCAATAACTTTCAAACTAAATCCTTTTGAACCTCTTTCGTCTGACACCCATACCTATGGTGATATAAATTTCAGTAACCCTTTTTCCTTATTTCAAACTGAATTTGATTTTTTAAACATATGGTAATCCACCTACATGTAGTTTACAAGTAAAGCCTTTTTAAAACCATTTCAATTGATACCCATATTTGAATACTTCATTTACCTTAAATGAATTTAATTATTTAATACGTGGCAACACTTTACATGCTCTAACCTGAATATACATATATAAACTTTTTACTCGCTGTGACAATCGCGCCGCGACAACATAACAATGAAATTCCAAACTATTCAGAAAAAAAACTTGTTTACAACGAGAATCTCCTGATTGAAATCGAACTAGTCCGAGAAAGACTAGACTTTATTCATTAATTAGTAGACTAAATAGGCATCAGAGCGTAAGATGGATTTAATAAAAAGCCTTGTTAACATTATTATTGTTTGCATGTTATTTGCATATATATTGCATATTTTTTCATATTTTTCTTTGAACCAACGTTCCCTCGTGCGTTCCCGCAGAGTTTCCAATTAATTTTAAAGAATTGTAAATTAAGTTAAAAGCTGTTACAACAACGAAAATGAAACTCAAGGCACATCATCGGTTGATTCCCATATAAAACTCAGTAACTTTTGATCTCATAAAAAAAACACTTTCCACTTATTTTTATATTTTGTTAACATATTTACCTTATAACCCTTGAGGTTATCAACAACACACGCCAGAAGTGCATCACGACCCACAGAGACCGTCACATTGTTGATGGGTTCCGGAAATCCAGGCGCACCGGCATCTGAAAAAAAAATAATTTAGTTAGAATTATCTAGTACACTAAAATAATCCACAAAAAAAATCTTATTTTATATTTTCCATTTTTTAGACTATACAAAAAATTAGAGGGAGTGCTGCAATTTCTGCTCAGCATTTTTCGTGTGACTTTTTGATGTCGAACAGTTTCAGTCGAAAAGTTTCAGTCTCTTGTAGAATGTTTGCTCGTGGAAGTTTAAATGAATTAAAAATCATTTAATAAAATTCTTCCAATCTGAATACAAACTAACTAATCACGCTTAAGTCCCAGAACTAGCTTTTTCTACATTTTTTGTTCTAAAAAAAGTCACTTCTTTGTAATTTCAAAACAAAATAAAAATAAAAACCTTTAATACAATTTCATAAAGCTTCATTTATTCTGCTTAAAATTGCTCTTGTAAGCCACTACGCGTCAATCAACTCGGTCATACGCCAACGTTGCATTGCTACAGCAAAACTTTGTTGCACAAAAACTCTTGCTCGCTCTGCTATTTACGTACTTTACGCGGTAGAAGGTTCATGCCTCGCCCTTCGTGCACACTTGTACTCGGACACAAAAGGCACAACTTTCCATAAGAACAATAATTGCAGTGGAATGTTTGTCAACTTGCTGATTTTACGATTACAACATTGCATTGGCTAACTTTTTGTTGCAAAACATTTAATGCGACAAAGTTGCAATTATACGCGCATTTTCAATTATACTGGAAAATGTTGAGCGTTGACAGGGCGAACAAAAAGTATGAGTATGAGTAGTCGGAGTAAGAAGGAAGAAGCGTATGGGTAAGCATGTGCCTACTTCTATCGTTACATACATTTTAATTGGCGGGTGGACATTTAGTAAATTTCGCTACCTTTCTCTCCTTGCCTACAACTCTAGTTGCACTTGAAGAGCGTTGTGCTTAACAGACCCTCTATACACCAAAATGTTGTTTGTATAACCCGCATAAATCTTTGTCGCTACAAAATGTTTCAATATTTGTTCATTTTTTTCAAAAACTTTTTTTTCGAGTAGGTATTTTGTATGCGCGTATACTCCCAACACTATTTCGTTACCAACTAAATTTTTACTTTGGCGCTGGCGTCATGTATTTGTCTATAGCAAATATAATTTGCCCTGCTCTTTTGTTCCCAAGAAGCGTACAAATGCACCAGTTTGGTTGACTGTGTGTTGCGAACTTGCTACAATACACTTTTATCCACCTAATGGAAGAAAATCAGTTTTCGTTTCTTATTCTACTTTTAATTACCATTTTCGTCGATTTTCTGCGCTTCCTGCACCCGCTTGTGTTTGCCTGCAATGAAATAAAGAAAGAGAAAATGAAAAGTGGAATAAATAAATAAATTTTTACTGCAGTTGGTGAGTTGACAAAAATGAAAAAAAAAATAAAAAAACGAAAAGAACAATAGTGGAATAGTGCATTACTCGTAATTCGAAAAACTTCGTTTGAAAAGCTGTAAAAAATAATGTGTACAAGCATATAAAATTCTATGTACAATCAAGTACATATATGTATGTCGAACTAGCTAAAGTACAGCTAATTTCGTCGATCGTAAAAATGTTAAAAGTAAATAGCAAATGTTGATGCAGCAGCACCAAAAGACACCGAAAGCATTTGTATTGTCAAAGCGTATAAACGTTATTGCAAGTGAAAGAGGCAAAGGACACGCTATTACGACACTCAAGTTTGCTTTAGGGTCATTAAAAAATTTGCCGAGTAAACCAAATAGAAATGGGAATAATGATAAAACTTCCTTTCTAGCTGATGTATGTTTAACTTAATTGTAGATATATTAAAATGCAATGAGCATGAACCAAAGTGTCAGAGCAGGCGAATGAGATGAGAAAAAGTTGAACTAAAATCGGACATTTCATTAAATGTTAAAGGGTAATATCTTGAGTTTAGTATGAGGTGTTGTATTGCAGCCAGAAATCCTACTATTTGAGATCATATGTATATGTCTGGAACTACTTTATCGATTTCGTCTAAACTTGGCACACATGTTAGATTATACCTAGTTAATTCAGAAATTTAGCTGAAGCGTGCGCCGGGTATATAAAGTTCGATCGAACTTAGCCACTTTTTTACTTGTTAATACTATTTTTTCTTAAGATAGCTTGCTTTCAAATTCAAAGTATATTTATATAATCGGTCAGGCACCATCTTTTATAAGAAAGTTCTGCCTTCTCTAAACTGGTTATGGCAGCAAAACGAATGGGTTTGTTATCAAATTGACATTCTGCACATTTACGGCTGAAAACTTACATCACTCCGAAAAAGTAGAGAACTTCGTTTACTTAGGAACCAGCATTAACATCAATAACAATGTCAGCCTCGAAAACCTCACTCTATAAGTCTCTCTTTAATGTTCAAAGTACTCCAACTTTGAAAGTATTCGACGTGGTACCTGTTGGTGGAGAGAGACCTCCTCTGCGTTGAAAAGACCAAGCAGTAAAGGACTAGGGTACCCTTGGTTTTTCCAATTAGTGCAAGTTAGACAGAAAGACAGAGATAACTGGCGTACTATTCTGAGCTCGTCCAAAATCGCCTGGGCGGTTGTTAAGCCAATTAAGTAAGTAAGTTTTTTTAAAATGCTTCTCCAAGACGATTTCCTCTCTGAACAGCCCAATGCATATATACTTATATAAAAAGTTTAGGTGATATTGTTCTTTGTCATCATGCCAGCATTGGTAGGCCGAAGAGAATATTTTCTTTATGGAAAATAAAGCCTAACGATGCACAAGCTTACTATAAATTATAAACGTTCTTCCGTGCCCAAAAGTTTCGACGTTCCCTACAAAAGTCTTTTTAAATAGTGGCGCTTCTTCAAGAAGATTTGCCAGCAGTTTGTCTTGGTTAGTATCAGCAAAGCCAAAACACTTAAGCGCTTTCCTAACTGCTGAATAGATGCAACTATATTCTAAAGCACAACCACATATTGACAGATTTCGGTATTTTATTTTCCTATATTTAATTAAAATTATTTTTCAAGTAAATTATGGTTTATTCTCTAAAAAAAACCAAAAAACCCATTATTTAAACTATCAACATAATGTACATACAATAATTTTGAACTTAAAAAAATACAACTTTTTTTGAGTATGCTGTTTTTTTGGCTCATTAAATTTTAGCTTCATAAAGTGCATGTTTAAAGTGTCTACAAGTTATCATTGATTTTTGGCAATTTTTTTACTGGCAGTTTCCTCCATAGAACGCAAAATAGCGTTTATTTTTTATATGGAAGGAATCACAAAAGAGCGTCAGTAAAAAAATGGAAAAAATCAGTGGTAATTCCTAGCAACTAAAAACTTGCAATTTGATGTACGAAAATTGAATGAGCTACATATTTGCATACTCGAAAAGTAACTAAAAAAAACTTTTTGCATTCGTAAAGTTCTAAATTTTGATGATATTTTGATAAAAATATTTTTAATTTTTTAATATAATTTAAAAAATTCTTTTTAACATTTAACATTTATTGCAGCTGTGTGAGATCAATGATAGCTGTCTGAAAAAATATAAATAATTTCCAGTGCTGTTGAAAAATTCTCTTAAGTTTAGTTACATATATTCATAGACAGAGTCTATTAAGCTTTTCTTTAATATTTTTTTCTATATGAGTTTTATATAATATATCAATGTAGGCTCTTTTTTATCAACTACTAATCACAATTGAGTCGCCGTCCTCCACTTGTCACCTAAAATTAAGGGGTAAAAATATAAAATAAGTAAAGTTAAAAAAAAGGAACACCAACTCACAGAAACTTTAAAAGTGAACAGAGGATATCTCGACCATACTTAGTACACGTAGTCACATACAAACAAACTCGCTGGCAACAGCTGCTACAACTAAGAGTACATACATGCATGGTTCCAGCATGCCTGCGAGATTTTTCAGCATTAAAAAAACTAAACGCTCGGCGTTGTAAAAGTGCATAGCGCAGCTACGTCACTGCTGTCAAAACTGATTTCTTGTCATCTACAGCTGCAGCAGCCAGTAGCAGAAGAGCAGCTAAAGTGGCAGCCGTAGTAGTGACTAAATTTATTTTTTACTATTTTCCTGGCTATGATGTTGTATAAGTGTATATTCAGCCTGTGTAACTGGGTATGCTTTACCATTTGGTGGCGGCACATATTTCATATACACAACATGCAAGCGCGAAATTGCCACATTGCCACCACGTGCTACACGTTGCACGTTGCCACATTCCAGCCAGTTTTACCTGTTCACAATACAGCAGCTGCTATGAAATTGCTGGCTCTTTAGAAAGGAGCAGCTTACAACTACCGAACAAAGCTTTGGTATTCACAGCAAGAGGCGTGTAAGCAACCGCTTTGAATGCCTTTGAAATTGGAAGTTTTTGGAAATATTTCGGAAATATTTCGGTACCTTCACGTCAAATTTGAAACCAATTTATAAAGACACAAAGGCGTATTAAGTACGTTGTTGAGTAAGCAAACTGATAATAATAACTTCACACCAAATGTAGTCACTACCGTATTATAAGCATACAATTTCCACAACTAAATTTCGGAATTTTTTTTAATAAAAATTTGATTTCTCAAACCGTTGAGTTCCTTAGATAACACTAGTTTACAGATTTTGACTTTGGTAAATGTACCTCGATAAAACAGTAATTTCTAGGCTAATTTGGGGTCGCTGAATCAAAAAATAATACTCAGTTATTTTTCTTAAGAAGCGTTTGCGAATTTTTAGCAAAAAACAAGTTTTTTTTGGCCTTTTTTTGCATATTGTCAAAATTAACTAGGCACATTGATTACACTAACCTCTTATGTACATATATCAATTTAAAGGTAATGACTTCCTTTTAACAACGATATATCATATGTGCCCATTAAATTGGTATTCTTTGTGTAATAGCCGTTAATATCCTAAAAAAGGATTTTTGGAAAAATTTTAAATTTCATTCTTATTTTTCTAGTTTTGAAAATTTTTTTTCATAAACTTGTATACCCAGTAATCGAAGACAATTTTATCAGGAAAATATAAAGTATACATTTGCTCAAATCGGAGAGAAATTTATGACGTGTCAAGTGATTGTAGACAATTTTATTTTTTAAGTTTGTTTCCAGTTTCACGTTTGTCATTTGTTAGTTGGCTTATTTCGCGTAAAATATGTGTTTCAAGAATGAAAAAACCAAAATGTGTAAGCAAATGATTAGCCCATTTTTGTTATTTTTCGTGGTATATTTATTCATTCATAACAAACACATCAACCACATAGTTATATTTCTAGTGTATTATTCATAATTAATATAACATACTATAAGATTGAACTTAAAAAGAGATATCTTACATTGTTATTAAATTTACATACATGACATTATTACTATTTCTTTATAAGCATTAAACTTATAGTAAGAAAAGTTTAATAATATTAATAAGAAAGGGGTAAACGTAAGTGAGGGATTCACAGATGTACGTTTAATTTATTTAAGGGTGATAGGATTTGGTTGAGAAAGAGGATAGGATATTGGGTAACAAATGACTTAATACTTTAATGAGTGCATATTCTTGATAAAACCGAATTGGCGTGCTTTTAACGCTCATAATCTCCACAGGCAAATTGTTCCAAAGACGGACAGCATACACGAAAAACTGACGCTCAGATATTTTGGAATTAAAAGTTGTGTGAAGCAATTGTATGGAACGCGCAGATCGAGTAGCGTCAAGTCGTTTGAATAGATAATCTGGATCCTGGTTTATTAATAATTTATGCACTTGTATAAGAACTTTGAGATTTTATAGAGTTCGCAACCTTAGACCATCTTTGGAAGCAAATAGCTTTTGGCTGGGAACAGTCTTTTTTTTACTGGTGAGAAGTGCAGGGTAGTCCATAAGGATCGTAACATACCATATACTTTCCCTATAGCTGTAAAGATGTGATCTTTCCATGTCAAGGTTCTGTCAACGAATTTTATAATCGAATTGTCTAAAGTTTCTTTTAAATAATTGTCAAGCTTCAAACGTTTTTTATATATCGCAATGCACTGGGACTTAGCCGGAATCCGGGAAAGCCATTATCTTTAGCCCGACCGTTCACGAGACATAAATCTGTATTAAGATTACTTATATACGCTTTGATTGAATTGAGGGGACAGCTAAGATGTAATTGCACGTCATCTTCATAAATTTGTTCTTGACAATGTTTAAGAACTTCCGGTAGATCATTCACATATAAAACAAATAACAACAGACCAAGTATTGAACCCTGGGATACACCTTCAATAACAGACAAAAAGTTTGATGAAGACCTACCAACGTATACCGCTTTCGATCTAATTTATTTAGTTTCAGATGTAAACGAAAAAAAAAGTATGTAAATATCACAGATATGAAAATTTCAATTGTATTTTCATATCTGTGATATTTACATACTTTTTTTTCGGTAAATATAAAATAAACTTATCATTATTATACACTCAGCCAAAAGTTTATAGCTAATCTTTTTCTGCCACACCAAGCAAAATACGCATATGAACGCTGAATAGCGCCGGCAGCATTGCGGGAACCAGAACAAAAAATAAAACATGCACTTCAAAAAATGTGCCACAGACATATTTAGTACAACATGGCTCGCTTTACTAGTTTCTAGTGCGGCAAGGGAGCGTGTAAAAAAATTGCGCGTGCAACATAGTAAAAATAATACAATGCACATGCAACAATTGGTAGTTACATACTTTAGCTTAACAACGAGATTGTTGCTGTTGATATTTAATATTGTTTTGCTATTTGTTGCAGCTATTAGTTTGGTGTTGCTGGTGACATTGTTAGTTATGTTTTTGAGATTTGCTATTGTAAGTATGTAATTTTTTTTATACAATTTTTGTACTAAACGAATATAATCGTGCTAGTATTTGTTGTATGCAAGGGGAGACTAACAAATGTGGCCAGTAGGAATTTATAAAAGGATTACGAAGTCATCGGTTATAAAGTGAAATATGATTAATGATTTTGGTTATCAAGAGACGTGCGATCCTAATGCTACACTCTGTTCATAAATTATAGTACAAACACATTTGGACCAATTATTTATTCTCCATTTGTTTAAAGTTATTTTTCAATTAAACTTTCGTTGATTCCCTAACGAACAGCATTAAAAATAATTTTTTAAATTTTATAAAAAATGTAGAAAACATTTATTAAAATTTCAACAAATTCGATCTTTAAAAAATAAAATTTTAATTTTTTAGTGCAAGTTTGTAGTGCAAGTTTGTAGTGGCTACGGGTTACCACTGATTTTTGAAAATTTGTTTACTGATATTATTTCGCAACTTCTTTCATATAAATAGCGCTGTTTTGCGTTACATGGAGAGAACTGCCAGTAAAAAAAATTTTAAAAAATGAACCAAAAAATTTCATGCTCAAAAAATACTTACAACTTTTTTTAAACATTTCGAAATTTTGATGAAATTTTGTTAAATCGTTGTACATTTTGTAAATAGTTTATGGTTCTTTTTAGAGAGAGAACCTAATTTTACTTGAAAAATAATTTTAATTAAATAAAAGAAAAATAAGGTGCCCAAATCTGGGATTTAAAATTTACTTGGATCGTTGCCTTTAACTTCATAGAGTTAAATAACGCCAGCTTTCTCTCTGGGTATCTAATAGTTATGCGCGTGTGTATTTGTGATTCAAAAGTGTTATAATACATACATACAAATTTGAGTTCTACACAATGTAACCGCTTATCTCCTTTATTGTTTTCATATCCACGGGTGGTCGCTAGTGGACTCGTGTGTGCCAACATGTATTATTTGGTTCATTGTTTTTTTAAAGTAACTCAATAATAGCACTAGCAGCCACTACAATTACTTGCATTTGTTTAAGCTTTTTCAATATACATACATAACTGTTGACCACTTTTTCTCTTCTTTACACAGTTAACGTTGTTGTACACATACATATTTTCTTATCAAGCAATTTTTTGTAAATTGAATCGTTCGGCATATTATGGCTGCAGTTATTGGTACACATTCAGTAGAAGGAAACATTTAAAACAAATGCTCCAAAATAATGTTAAGTTTGAGAAACATTTGCTTCAACTATCATCACAAGACTCCTGCAACGAAGTTGCCTTAAAGTGTTCAGCAAATACATTTTTTTTTTATTTAAAAGCATTAAAGAAGTAAATTTTTAATTCATTTATTGAAACTATCATTTAACAAACGACATAAAAGAGTTAGGAACCTGAAAATCAAGTAACTGTCTTTAATTTTGTGGCAACTACTTGTTTCTACCTAGTATAAGTAAAAGGTAATGGAGATTTGTTGTTCTGTATTTTCCATCAATATTCTTTGAATATAATGATTGTTGAAGGAACGTTATATAAAAAATATATAGAATAAAGAGGGTATAAGACCCTTATTGTTATTGTTTTCAAAGTTTTGAATTGACGCATATGCCCATAGTAAAAATGAAGACATATTTTGTTCTAGTGAGCTACTAGTAATCGGTTTTATTCAACTAGAAGAACGTTAATTTCTGCATGCTGCATTCGATTTTCATGTTTTTGGATTAAAGCACTTTTGAAGTAAATGAGCGATATGCATGTATGTTTTTTTCTATTCATTCGCTCTAATTTATAAGTTATATTTTTAACTAAACATCATTTCCCAATCGAACTAATCTAAATTTCTACGCCAAGATATGTATGTGTCCTAAAATATCTTAAAGAAATTCGCTTCCATTTTACAGTTAAACTTCAGAAAACTATAGCACTTTAAGGGCCAGTTTTTCAATGCAAGTCGAATTATGTGGTTTTTTTAATTCAATGCTAAAATTAATAAATTTTATGAAGAAATTAAACACACATCTTCTTCCATTACGACGTCTGATTTAATTGTTTGCACATCAAAGAATGAACAAAACGCAAAGCAAGGCAACTGAAAGAGCGTGTGATTCGCAAACCACAAATGGTAGGAGAAGCTCGGCCAAACACTGAGCTATATAGTGTAAGCGACAAAATTATATTATTATAGTTGTACCCTTCTCACGATATGAGAAACAATATATGTATGTATATATAAGACAGAGAGCTCATGCCAGAAAAGAGAAGAGCGCATTGCGTTGCAGTCCAATCCATAACCTCGCTTATTTTTGTGTGACTCAAGGCTGTGTGCGCGACCGTAAGCAAAAGAAGCTTAGACGCTGGCAGGGACGGATACATGAGAGGGGTACTGGGTGTCTGTAACTGGAATACAAATGAATTGCCGTATTTAAATTTAATTTAATTGCTTTTTTTGTGAATTCTCAGTTTAAGACAATTAATTATATTATCCTTTTTTTATTGTATTTGACTAACTTTAATTGAGTGCTGCATATAAATCAATAAAATAAAATATAAATATCGCTATTCTAATGCCCTTAACTGGCGTCTATTATAGTCGTTATACAAAAAGTCGTCAATAAAATCCATGGAATGATATTTGATAACCGTTAAATGAAAGTGCGTGAGGTGACTGAGTTTGTAGGCATCTCAACTGAGAAGCCAAATTACATTTTACACGAATATTTGGATATGAAAAAGCTATCTGTGCGATGGGTGATTGAAAAATCCATGCGACTATTTTCTATTTCAAACCTGAAGAAATGGCTCTGTGGTAAGAGGTTTCGGTCAAAATAAAATAATTGGAAAAAAGCAGGACTAAGTGTAAAGAGTTAAAAGGAGATTATATTGATAAAAAGAATGTTTATTGCCGAAAAATAATATTTTATTCAAAAAGTTAATGACTTATTAAACCGCCTTCGTAATTTCCAATTTTACAAACACATTTACCGATTTTGTCAAATCAGTGCCACGTTGTTAGTCACGGTGGCTTCGAGTGAACGCTCCTTTTCTTCTTTACGTAGATTGAGGACGTATCTGCGCTGCTAAATATTCATCGAGCCATTGAGATTACTAGTGACCAAATAATAGATATTTTGGCAAAGAAAAAGAGGAGAATCGATGAAGCACTTAAACCCCTGAAGTTTTATGATTCTACTGATTCAAATGATATAATCATAGCCTAACGATGGATTAGAAAAATGCATTTAACATTTTACCCAATATTATTATTTCCATGTTTAAAATGGATTATAACCAAACATCTCAAAATATGTAAAATATCGTAAAAAGTTGAAAATAAATGGATTCCCTTCACAAATATTTTCTGGATCCGTCCCTGGACGCTGGCAATGTGTCACAATGTGGTCAAAGCAAAGAAAGACGGCTTGTGCAGGGCAATAATCATGCCATTGACTCGCGCATTTTCTTGAATTAAAATTTTTTGTAGAATGCTTTGGTAATGTCGTGATATTTTTTACAATCGTACATAACATATATATGTATCTGTTAATAATTCTTTTTTTAATTTTTTAATTTTTGTAGGCGTTTCAATGACCGCTAGATGGAGGTTTCTCTTAGGTGAAACTTATGGACTTAGTATAAAACATAATACATAATATTATTGTCAAAAATGCAAATAGAACAAAAATAATAAATTAAATTTTCTGGGGTATACTTAGTAGCATTTTGATAAGTTTACTAAAAAAAATATTTTTTTTTTCAAATTTATTTGCAGTTTCATTTTCTTATATATTGGTAAAATCATCAATATCCTAAATTGAACTACTTAAAATTAAGTGTTTATTAAAACGCAAAGTTGCTAAGAAGTTTCTATAAATAGCCCATTATGATGTAAATATATACTCGTATGTACATACATATTTGTAATTATTTTTCAAACAGCTCAGACATATATGTGCTAACTTTGCTATATGTATGTATGCACATATATTTTTTCTACATTGTTTAACTTTATGAAACTAACCAAGCAGCAACACAACTATTCTTCCACTCACTTGACCCCAGTTGCCCTTAGCTCTTATATTTTGCTTTTATTTGAAATTTTGCGCCCCTGGGATGAAGACTGAAAGTTCTGTTGTTTACTTAGCGTAACTTTAATTTGCAATATTTTTTTGTTCTACGTAGTGTGGTAAAAGCGAGGAAATATGAATATATGCTTAGATATAAAAAAAAAGTGTATACATATGTACGTACATGTTGTATTCGTTCGTATGTGTGTATTAGAGATGTAATATTTGGGCATTTTGCTGATGCCGGGATTTTCGAGATTTGAAAACGAAATCCCGGGACAAATCCCGAATTTCATAAAGTTTTGATTCGTAATTTTTAATTTGCCAAAAAATGTCACACGTTTGTAATCGTTGTATTACAGAAGTATATAAAATAACATTAATATAACAAAGCAAAACGATTTGTTTTAAATCATGAATGTATGTATTTATTGGTATTTTCAAGAAACAAAGGAAATAAACGTAAAATTTGACAAACATACAAAATATTTTATACTTCAATATACATATTTGGTGACGAAGAACCACTGCTGCGCCTCAACCCTTGTTGGTTGGATTGTCGACGGTAAGTAAAATGCTCTCTGTAGGACAAAGCCTTTATCGCCTCATTACAAAAACTATCAATTTCTTTTACCCTGCCTTCTGATAAATTGTATGCCTTTCGATTACTGCTTGTTAAAACTTAAAGAAATTTATCCACTTCAGGCACCTCGTTGTTAGTTCTATTAACATCGCTTTAATTAAGAGGCTCATTTCCTACTCGAGAGGCATATTCTCCAGCTCATTTATAATGGCAAGACTAAAACAAATCCTTAAGGGAGTTAACAAGCTGTGTTATTTGTCGATTGTGAACTCTCTGAAGGCTTTGTTTTACACTTGAAAAATAAATTTTTAAGAATTAAAAATTCTTTGTTTTTTAGAATTCTGAGATTTGAATATACTTATTCCGGGATATTCGGAAGCTAAAAAAGGCCTGGATCCCGGGATTGACCTGCCTAGTGTGTATGTATATACATATGTAAATATAACCTAGGAAAAACAATAGTAAACGCAAAACAATTTTTTTTCTCTGGATGGCTGAAAAAATAAAAACTGATTAAAAACTTTATACTTTACCGTTGTTTATTTTTTGGAATTACTCGTGATAAAAAGTGTTAATAGGAAATTTATTTTTTATTCATTTAATAAGAATTTCATAATATGAGAAAGTGTGCATTAAAGAGAACGCTATTTGGTAGTTTACTTGAATGTCACAATTTTAAGAAGAAAATTCTTCAAAACGTTGTTTTCTAATCAGAAGCATTTTAGTACGTGAACTACTTAAAAAACAATTATTATAATACTTTATTTAATACTCAATTATAATAGGGTTGTTATCTAAAAATTTTATAAAATAGAAAATTCAGAAGTGTTCCTACTGGAAATAGCTGATGAACACTTTAAGGCGGTCGGAGCATTTGGAGGCGAAAAAAAATAGTTTTTTGAATTTTATATTTTTAGTATAAGAAACATTGTAGACAATTCGTTTAAAGAGTATATTTTAGAGCATATCTAAAAAAAATTTTATGATTGAATCACTCAAAAATGGTGAAAAATGGCGGAGGAATCCATATTGCAGTGGAACGTGTCGCAGCCGATACCGTCCATTGGCGTGCAAAGTAGCGTCCGCAATTTTTAACTTGAACAGTAAATATAAATATCTTGTTAATTCGTATACTTTTTTACTCTATATTAACCTCAGAAAGTCTATCAAAATTGAAAATTTATAATTTTTTCCTATGTTTGAACTTTGAAATGGATTTGCACGTTAAATTTGTGCACATTTTCACTTATGAAAATTACAAAAATCAATATATTATTTGTAGGGTTTATAATATATGTATCTACTTTATTAATTTGAACTTGTTTTAATATTTTTATTTTCATATATAAATTTGTCTTTCAATATTTTTCAATTTGATTTTTTTAATAATTAATTTTCTGATTTATAAAATAAAAGTTGTATAAATAAATATTTTAAATAGAATAAAAACATATTCTATATTGGCGATCCTGCATTTATAAGTACTCATTTTAAAAATTCATCAATAACCATCATTGAAACAATAATAACAATTGTGAACCCGTTCGTGTTTTCACTTTGGTCACTTACTCCCGTTTTTACATATAACGCTACAAACCGACGCACCATATCTTGCAGTAATATTTCACAAGAATTTGTAATAAAGGGAAATCATCGATTCAACGTGTTATTAATTGTTAGAAGCTGGCTTAACATTAACCCAGGACATTTTGTGCACTCACAAAGTTAGCATTTCCGAGCGTTGCAAGCAAACCAAGAGTGCGAATACTCGAATACCGAAAGCACAAACCAAACGATTTGTTATAAATTTGACTACTTTCCTGAATTAAAACATTGCGAAATAAACAATCTCAACATTCAACATCAAATTCAGCACCAACAATCCGCACAACATCACTTCAAATATTCATATTTAACGTCGCTACAACCATCACAGTGTCTACAACAACGCAATAACACTCCAGATCATCTATAATCTCTTTTATAATTACAAATACTACAACCATTTTTTGCTGAACATTTTGTGTGCAATCAAGTTCGTATCTTAAATCTTTTATTAAAATAAAATTATTACAAATATTAAATATTAATTCTTAATATTAATATTATTTAAATTATTATTATTACTTATATTTAATTTACTTTTGTAAACTTTCTCTCCAATTATTTTTTTTTTATATGCCACTATCACGTTCACCTATACGTACACGCAACTTCACAACAATGGAAAACCAAAATAACAATCCAACTTACACTTCAGACTTAAACACTACACAAAATATACACAATGATAATTTAACTCAAAACACTAATAACTTAAGAACAAATTTTTCAAAATCAATTAAATTACCTCCATTTTGGGAAGAATGTCCTGAAGCTTGGTTTCTTCTTGTTGAAGGACAATTTGAAATCAATAATATTCAAGATGATAATATAAAATTTCAAAACATATTTATTGTTTTACAACGTGAAACAATTTCCAAAATTTTGGATGTTATCAATCCACCTCCTTTTATGAATAAGTACGCTACTATTAAGAAAGCGTTGGGTGAAAGATTTTCTCTTAGCGAAGAAAAAAGATTAGAAAAGTTATTTTCAAATACAGAACTTGGCGATCGTTCTCCATCAGAACTTTTTAGATATATGAAGTCTCTAATAGGTTCTGATTCTATCGTCAGTAAGGAATTACTTTTCAAATTGTGGATCCGAAAATTACCACAACAGATACAAATTCATTTAACATCAAGTAATAATCAAAATAAAGATGAAAATGTTATTCTTGCAGATAAACTTTTTGATTTATTAAATCAATCTCAATCTTCTAAATCTTTGTCAATAGCAAGTGTTGAAAATAACATCCTCGAACAATGTATTAAAAATTTAACAGAATTAACTACTGCAATTTATCAAAATTTAAACAAAATTACTTCTGATATTAATGAATTACAAATTAGATCAAGATCTAGAAATAGAAATAGAAGTAATTCTAATTCAAGAAGATTTTCTAGATCAAAAGATAATATTATTCAAACCATTTGTTGGTATCATAGAAAATTTAAAAATAATGCTTTAAAATGTATTAAACCCTGTAGTTTTAATACAAATGAAAAACAATCAAATCAAAACTGTTTAAACTGAAACGTTCCATTATGACGGTGGCTAATAATGGAAATAACATTAAATCATCACGCCGCCTATTTATTTATGATAAATTAAATAAACTAAATTTTTTAATAGATACTGGCGCTATAGTTTCTGTAATTCCTTCTTCCAAATTCAAATCATTTAAAAGAAATTCCGATCTTAATTTGACTGCAGCTAACGGTTCCTCTATTAAAACATTTGGTACCAAACTTTTAAAAATTGACTTAGGTCTTAGACGTGATTTCGAATTCCCTTTCATTTTAACAGATATTTCAACTCCAATTATAGGTGCTAACTTTTTAGAGAAATTCGGGATATTAGTGGATATCAGAAATAAAGAAATTACTGATTTAACAACAAAATTAAAAGTTTCTGGATCTTCTGGATTTTGCGATATATTTTCACTCAAAATACCAATTTCTGAAAATAAATTTACAACCCTTTTAAATAATTTTCCTTTAATAACCTGTGAACCAGATTACACTAAACCAGTGCAACACCATACGGTTCACAGGATTGAAACCAAAGGAGTTCTACCTTTTTCAAAACCTCGTCGTCTAGATCAAATTAAATTTAAAATAGCAAAAACTGAATTCGAATTTTTAATAAAAACTGGTATATGCAGACCTTCAAACTCTCACATTGCATCTCCTTTACATTTAGTTCCAAAAAAAGAACCAAATGATTGGAGACCTTGTGGCGATTACAGAAGACTCAATTTTATAACGATACCTGATCGTTATCCATTACCACATATTCATGATTTAGCTATAAATTTACATAAAAAAAAAATATTTTCGAAAATTGATCTTGTTCGTGCATATCACCAAATTCCAATGGCTGAAGAAGACATTCATAAAACAGCAATAACCACACCTTTTGGAATGTTTGAGTTCGTACGGATGCCTTTTGGTTTACGAAACAGTGCCCAAACATTTCAACGTTTTATTAACGAAGTATTTTCCGGTTTAGAATTTGTATTTGTTTATATTGATGATATTCTTGTTGCTAGTGATAATGAAGAACAACATTTAGAACATTTAAAACTAATATTTAAAAGACTTGAGAAATATAATTTAAATATTAAACCTTCTAAATGCATTTTCGGAACTAATAAACTAGATTTTCTCAGTTATGAAATTTCTAATCAAGGCATTAGACCATCTTCCGATCGTATTGAAACCATTACAAATTTTGAAAAACCACTTTCAATAAATAAATTACAAAAGTTCTTAGGTATGGTAAATTATTACCATAGATATGTGAAAATGTTAGCAGCAGAACTTAGTCCTCTGCATGAAATGTTAACATTTGCAACTAAACAAAAACTCAAACAGCTTATTTGGACAGAAAAGACAACCACTGCTTTTGAAAACGTTAAACAACTCTTTGCTCAACAAACTTTACTTACTCATTTTGATAAAAATGGTAAATTATCACTTGCTGTAGATGCATCAAATGTAGCAATTGGTGCAGTTTTACAACAATTTAGTAACAACACTTTAGAACCACTTGCTTATTTTTCGCGAAAATTATCTTCTACAGAAATGAATTACTCAACATTTGACAGAGAACTTTTAGCCATATACAATTCAATTAAACATTTTAAACATTTTCTTGAAGGTAGAATTTTCACAATATACACTGATCATAAATCTTTAACACATGTTCTAAATTCAAAAACAGATAGATCACCTCGACAAATTCGACATCTTGAGTACATTGCACAATTTACAAATGATATTCAATACATTTTTTTTATAACCCAACGGAAACCCACTTTCCCGCCCAACCGGCACGAGGGGCTCAATCCGCATAACGTACGGATGTTTTTTAAATATACAAATCTTAGGTGCCGAGTCGTGACAGAAGAAAGTTTGTTAAGCGTCGAGATCCCAAGCTGCTCAGCTACAGAATAAGAATTCATCAGCCGAATACAAAGTTAGAGAAATGCAAAGTAAGAAAATTGGATCGTTAGCTGTTATTAAGAGAGGATAGAATAGTTCTTTTAATTATAAAAAGTGAGTCCGATACATCAAAGGTGCTGGAATGATTGTTAAAGTCTTGGCATAAACCCCGAAACGGTTCATTCAACTCAAAGTTAGTTCTGCATAGTTTCAAGAAAAGTGGTTTAAAGTTTCTCGTTGCACGGGAGGGTACATTAAAATTAATTTGCTCTAGAAGAAATGGACTTGAGATCCATCCATTGACTAATTTTACGAGAAATATTATACCTAACATTTCTCTGCGACTCGAAAGAGTAGGAAGATTAATAAGTTTTAAACGACTAGTGTAAGGGGGAAGATTGTATGGCGAATCCCATCGAAGATTTCTCAAAGCAAAAAGTAAGAATTGTTTTTGTATTGACTCTAGTTGGTCTGAGTGGACCTGATAACGAGGATTCCAAACTATGGAACCATACTCCAGTATTGGTCTTACTAATGAAGTAAAAAGTGTTTTAGTTATATACGGGTCGCGGAATTCCTTTGACCAACGCTTTACAAAAGACAGTACACCCCTTGCTTTATTAACTGTGGAACTAATATGAAAATTAAAATTGAGTTTACAATCCATACCAACACCCAGGTCAACAAAACTGTTTACATGTTCTAGGACGTAGTTATTTATTTTGTAGGAGGCCGGCTGAATGGTTCGTCGAGAAAAGCACATGAATTTACATTTGTTAAGGTTAAGCGGCATATAATTAATACTGCACCAATTGACTATGCTGTCCAAATCTTGCTGTAGCAAGGATCTTTCTTCAGCCGAGGCATAAGTCTTAAAAAGTTTAACATCATCCGCGTACATCAATATTTTAGAATACTTTACTACTGTAGAAATGTCGTTTATGAATAGCAGGAACAGAATCGGTCCGAGGTGGCTGCCCTGAGGAACTCCCGAGGAAACATCGATGATCCCAGAATGAAAATTTTTAAAAACTACCTTTTGCGTCCTACCGGAGAGATAAGAAGACATCCAACAGAGGATACCAGGTTGAAAACCAAGCAGATCTAGTTTACGGATGAGTAAAGAGTGACATACTTTGTCAAATGCTTTACTAAAATCAGTATATATAACATCAGTATCAATGCATTCCCTAAACCCATTTGAAACATGGGTGGTAAATTCAAGTAAATTTGTAATGGTCGATTTGCCCTTACAGAAGCCATGTTGGCAATTTGCTATTATTGAGGAAATCGGATAAGTCATTTGATTGGTAACAATAGCTTCAAACAACTTCGGGATAGAAGAGAGTTTAGCTATACCACGATAGTTTTCAATAGAAGACCTGCTTCCAGATTTATGAAGGGGGATTATGTAAGACTGTTTCCATATTGACGGAAAAACTCCTTGCTGGAGGGACAAATTAAACAAGTTCGATAATGGCAGGTACAGGTGCTTTGCACATTTTTTTAGGAAACATGTCGGGATCATATCAGGGCCGTACTTGAATGATTCTTTTAAAGATATTAAATAATGAAAAACATCATCTGATGATATGACTGGAATATTAATAGAGTTATTGTATGGATAGGAAATACAGTTATATTTAAATTGAGTGGTGTAGTTAGATTTAAAGAACTGGGCAAATAGATTGGCAATAATCTCGTTATCACATGACACAGTACTTTGATATTTCATTGCGGAAGGGAATGCATTTACTCTGCGCTTAGAATTAACGAAACCATAGAAAGCTTTCGGGTCGTGGATAATGTTCATTTTCATTTTATTCAAGTATTTTTCATAACAGTTTTTATTTAATTCTAGATATTTATGTCGCAAGACTGAATAATTAAGATAATCCACATGACGACCAGTACTTTTATATATTTCAAAAGAACGCGATTTTTTATTTTTTAAAGTTCTCAAGTCTTTAGTGAACCATAAAGGGGCTGATTCATCACGAATACAAGAACCTTTAGGTACATGTTTAAGAAATAAGTTGTATAAAGTATTGTTGAAGTCCAAAACATTACGCTCAATATCGCCATTGTAGTAAGGCCAAGTTATTTTAGATAAGTCATAGTTTAATTTTTTAAAATTAGCTTTTCTAAAATCGAAGCTGTCATTAGAATTAAAAGCTTTCGATCCAGAAACCCGCTCTCCGTCTATGATCTCGTATGACAATTCAATTGCAGGATGATATACATCCTCAGGCAAAACCAATGGATCACATCGATTTAAGGAGGCCCTGTACATGTTGTCAACAAAAACCAAATCCAAGACCCTCCCCAACTTGTTTTGTAGGGTATTAACCTGGTTCAGACAAAGTTCAGTCATCCCCTCCAGAAAGGCGTTGTTAATGGAAGGTACGATATGACCATCAATCATATTCCAAGAAATGTTTGGGAGATTAAAATCACCCAACACAATCAATGAGTCGGGAGGCCTAAGCATTGAGTCCACAATCCCAAGTAAAGAAATATGATCACTATATACCGACAAGTCAGACTGAGGAGGTATATAGCAGAGGGCTAAATAAATATAAGACTTGCTTAATTGCACTCGTATGCACTTAAATTCAGTAGACTCAATGATAGGGACGTTAACCACTTCAGATGGTAATGAAGAATGGACAGCAAAAAGAACACCTCCACCGATCCTGCACTCTCGATCATTTCTGTAAATATGATATTCACTGCAAAGAATCTCCGAATCAAAAACGTGAGGTTTAAGCCAAGTTTCAGTAAAAGCTATAATGTTAAAATTACAGTGATAACTTTTCAAAAGCAAGTCAGTTAGTTTTGTATTCAAGCCTCTAACATTTTGGTAATATATATCAAGTTTAGTTTTTATCAGTTTTTTGACTCCGGATTAGGATTAGAGATTTTTGCTAAGTTTTTATTATTTATGTTGGGTTTAAACTCGAATTCGCGAACAAAAGCCCCAGTCGGCCAAAAAGAGCTATTTAAAAGTATATTAAAGTTTTCGGAAGTTACATCGATTTTAAATGAAGAAATGTTTCTCTTGTAATTAAAGTTAAATTTCCTGATAGTTATGTCATCAGTCTTAACCTTAGATGAAATGTGAAACTTGATATCCTCAACTGTGGTATCACTGGAAAATCTTGATATAAAAATAGATTTTCTCTGAGGAACCACAACCAGCCCCCTAGCAGGCGCCACAGAAACCCCAGCAGAATTTTTACTTTCGCTGCTTTCCTTTTGAACTGATCTCTGTGCAGCAGCTTTTGAAGTAGAAGGTTCAACAGCCTGAGGACAAGGCGAGGAGAAACTAATCAACTCCCCTGAGGGAGAAGAAATAATTGTCGTCGGAATAGGATTTGGCTCAGCTTCGTCAGACGGACTCTCAATACGTTTCCGTTTACTATTACGGCTAATAGGAATACTCGTATTCTCTAAGCATTTAAAAGAATTAAATACGTTTTCGTAGTGTTTGAATTTTTCGGTAAGAACATTTAGCTCCTTACCAATCTCAGAGAAACCGTTCCTACACTGCCTAAAAAATTTAAAAAGATCAACTTCAGTTGACCTACATTTCTGACAAGACCAGCGGACACCCTTACCATCATCAATCAAATCTAACACTCTACCTGTCAAACCAGCACACTTCATGTGGGCAAGCCCATCGCAAAGCCAGCAAGACACAAAAGGCCATGCCACATAAGACTTCAGCTTCGCTTTACGTCAGAGTTTAGCTTTGACAGCAAAGATGAATACATGCAATTATACGGAATTGCCCACATAGGCAACACCGTCGCCAAAGCGAAGCGAAATCTTGGGCAACTCTCATCTTTTCGCTGACTTTGACAGTTCGCTCATTACCAATTTCGTTTATTTCTGACATTTGTCTCTTAACGGTCGACGTAAATTTTTAAATTTTCCTACAAAATCAAGGTAAATATAAAATTTAACTGAAATAAATGCTGAGTACACAGTTTTTTTTTACTTTTAGCAAAAGAAATGGAGGAAAAGCTAATCGAAGCGGTGAAAGTGCAGCCAAGCATCTTCGACAAAAGCTCCCACCTATTCCGGAATAAATACCTAAAGGATCGGGCATGGCAGGCAGTTGCTGCTTTTGTAGGAGTTTCTGGTACGTGTATTTTATTGTACATATATAAATATATTTATGTATATATGTGATGATTTACTAAAGGCTTTTTCTTTTATAATAGAGGAGCATTGCAGAGCACGGTGGAAATCACTTCGTGACCGGTTCGTGCGGGAGGTGGCAGCAAATCGTCCACGTTCAGGAGAAGCTGCAGGCGAGAAGCCGGAGTGGTGCTACATGGAAGCAATGCGCTTCCTAGCAAAACACGTTGCGCCAAGAAAGTAAGCTAAATACACACTTCCCTACATATTACTTGTATGCATATACACACTCGTACGTGCACACATTTTTGTAATAATAGAATAATAGTGGTATTTTAGAGTAGTTGTCTTTCTTTAAACTAAAACCTGTATACTAATATGTTGTATTATATCTCAAAACTATTCGTACATAAGTATATCCTAAAACTAAAAACATCTACTTATCTAATATGGTGTACGTAAAACTGTCCTCTTCATACAAATAATATAAATAAACAGCAAAACGCATTTAGATATTCTCACTCATGTGCATCCAAATGACCAAGGTAATATTGGCCGTTAAGTGCGTCTTAAGGAAAACCCTTGAGTAGCATGTTTTGTTTTCCTTCCTTAAGAGTTTAACAAAATTATGTATACTGGATGCTTACAAATAGATAAACAATGGTACCTAGGCACACCAAAGTATGTATATACATACATACATATGTACATTCATAAAAAATTCAAAAATATTCAGAAACATGTATGTACATATGTACATATGTAGGTACATACGTCTAGGCAAATATGTATGTATAGATATGCGTGTTGCTGTTTAAAAGAATTAACAAGTAGTTAATTACTATGTATGCTACTATATTCATTTTTACTTCTTTTCTTTACAGAACATTTACCAATTTGATGTTTGATGATGAACAGCCATCGTGCAGCAACTCTTCACAAACGCCGGAAATAGACGGTGGCGAAACGATGGAGGATTTGGTAGAGGTGATTGAAGAGTCACCAAATTCAAGCACTCCTGCAGGAAGGAAGCGAAAGCGCTTCGACGAATCTCACGAGCGGTTCGATCGGTTGTGTGGAACTATAGAGTCTGTTATTGCCAAGAAAGTTTCATACACCGAGTCGGAAAATAGCGCCTTCCTGCAGATGCTGGACGAGTGCTTGCAAAAGAAGCCCGAACACGTGCGCGATAGGCTCAAAATTGAGCTTCTCAACCACGCGTACAACAGCAACTAAAAGTGTCTTTTTTCTAGCTTTGTATATATGTATTTATCTTTTTTGTTTTGTTTTTATGTATATATTTATATAAATTAAGTATTTACATATGTACCTAAATACGTACCTGTTAAAAAATAAATGGACTGAATTATTTATAAATTGTAATTCTTATTCTTCAGAAATATAGGTAGTGATTTGTTACACTGGTTTTGCTCAACATAAATATCTAATTTGTGTTTACATATGGTTTTCGTTTTTCTTGCAGGCAATGCGGCTAACAAATGCGTATGAATGTATGTACATATGTACGTAGTGTTATCGACAAAAATTTATACAACTGGATCACCCTAAATGATCTATCTATACTACATACATACGTATACTCGTATGCTTGTACATGCACATAACTTATATTCACATATTAACCACTGTTGATTGTTTGCTTGATCATTGCTTTGTAAATTACATATTTATTTATACCTACTTATGTACATAAATACCATTTCTTATTATACATACATATGTGTACGATACACCTATTGTTATAGTTGAAATGACCTAAATGATTTCTACTATTATTAGTATAAATATGGGTTGTATGAGCTTCTTATGTTACAGTTGTAAAATAGAAGGTTGAAATACAATTAATTTTTAAGCGTGATTCCACATGCTACGGAAACTTGTGTTTTTTTTTTTACTTTAACTATAGACAACTGCGGCGCGAAATCTTGAGCGCAACATGTATGTAGGTAGGTATACGTATTAATAAACAAATGTACATATCTGCGTTCGTATGGAAGAGTAGCTTAACAATTAAGTAATCGCAAAAAGATGACCTTACATTTACATTCATAAGTATGTATATTCATGTGCAGTTACATACATATACATGCACTTCCATTATATGTAGGTTCACTACTTGCATATTTGCATGATTTTAGATCTATATTATACAAATAAATTCGATTTTTAAAAAATGTTTAATGAAACTTGCACTGAATTTGATTAATTGTATACATATCTCTGTATAAGCACTCATGTGTTACGTATGTATGTATGTACAAATGTACATTCTAGTACATATATAAAATAATTTAGCGGACATCGTTAAAATACAGGAGTTTAAATCAAAAGATGAGTCTGTAAGGGAAAAAAAAACTGAAATGATAATGAGAATACATAAATAGTACTTCATAGCACTTACTTAAATTGGGTTGGACACGATGTAGTCTTTCAATTTGTCCCTTAGAGCAAATGCACCTTTCGTTGCATTGTTGCAAGTCATGCGTCCATGGTTTCGTAACGGTGTTGAAACATCATTTCTCCACAGACCATTTACGATTTCTTCGCCATCATATCTGTCCACATAATCTGCGGGACAGTAACTACCATCGTTGAACTTTACAAAGTTGTGGAGAACCACTGTCGCTTTCACAACTTTTTCTGCTGTTTGTGGATGCATAAACAATGGTGAAAGAAGAACTCTCCACCGAGCGCACAAAATTCCAAAAGCGTTTTCTATAACTCTCCTCGCGCGGGATAAACGCTTGTTGAATATATCTCGATCAAATGGCAAACGTAATCCTAAATGCGAAAAAATGTAAAATTGTATATTAAATATGTTTATATATATGTATGTATATAAGTATGTATATTGAAATTAGTATTTACAAACCTGGATATGGTCGCATGATACAATTTTTTAGCGGAAACGCAGCGTCACCAACCATAAAATGGGGGAATTTTATGTCCGTCCCAGGCAGATAGTCGTCCTCCGGTAGATCCAGTGTGCCATTCAATAATCGCTGCCCAAAGCCGGAATTCCAAAGTACTCCGCCATCACTTTGAGAACCATATGCCCCGATATCGACGGTCGTAAAAGTATAATTGGCGTCACAAGTCGCCAGGAGCACAATGGAGTAATTGCCCTTATAATTATAATATAATGAGCCGGAATTGGGGGGGCATGATATCGTTATATGCTTTCCGTCTACTGCACCAACGCAATTCGGAAAATTCCACATATTATTGAAATCAATCGCAATACGCTTCCACTCGTATTTATTTGGAACTGATAGATAGATGCCCCCCAATTCCTCCCAAATTGCTTCACACACTTCGCTTATGATAGCTGCTACAGTGGAGCGGCCCATTTTAAATGCCGTGGCAAGTGTTTGCTTGCTGTCTCCGTGAGCCAGATACCTATAAATGGAATGAATAGTGTATAGATGTTTTATTAAATGCATTTTAAGTCACTTACGTTAATGTTAAAAAAAGTCGGCACTGTGATGATATCGACGGTCTGTTGGATATTTTTGTGAGACGTTGCTGCAATAGTTGATGCAACAGGTTAAAAACCTCACAATTCATTCGAACACTCTTCTTAAATTGCTCCGGATCTCTCTGAAACATTTTATCGAAAGCAGCCGCGAACAGGCCCGCCTTGTCACGATCTTGGTACAATTCCCTTACCCACATTTTCCGCCTTGATATGTTTTCTAAACATAATAAGGCTTCGTGTAGTAAAAGAACTATTAACAAAACTTCCATAATGTCCATAATTATGCCGAATGTATGTTAATAAGTTTACAAAGTTCCGCGCGATTTTCACAACTCACAATAAACAAACGAAAAGTATGTATTGTCAAAGTTTTATTGTGGCATACCTTTTGCGTTTATCGCTTTTCTGACAAAGTTACAAACGTCACGTAAAGCGAAGCAAGTCTTATGTGGCATGGCCTAAAGCGTTCAGACCCACTCTTAACTTGGCAGTTAGGATAATTACAAGACATGGTATATTATTTAGGAGAAAATTAATTAAAATTAAAATTACAATTTATAGGACTAGCAGAAGAAAGGATCTAACAGTGGTAAGCAGTTTAGCAAAAAAAGCAGTTCAGCAAAAAAAGCAGTATAGAAGTCGGTAAGGCAGTTAGAACAGTTTGGGATACACAGTTTTATTGACACTTAACAAATCACGCAAACAGCTGTGAAAGCTAAAAGGAGTAACAAAGAAGAGTGCGCGCACAAACAGCAACAGCCGCAAATGCAAAAACAAAACAATTGGCAACAACAACTGTACTACAAGAAAAATTATGACTCGGCACACAACACAACAAAGATTTAAATGAGATTTTTTATAAGTTAAAGATTATTAAATGAATATTGCACCAAATCACTTTATACTTAGCTTGAAGTGCACAAAATTGATTTAATCACAATTTAATGAAATTTCTTTTGATTAATTTGATATTAAAATTGTTTTATAACAATATTTTTAAGAGAGCAAAGTAAACACAACCACACAGCTTGACGCTTGCGTACATGTTTCTGGAAAAGAAAACATTGTTGCTGACACACTTTCACGTATTCCAGATATTAACACAATTTTAACTCAAGATATTAATTTTCAAACTTTGTATAAAGAACAACAAAAAGACAGAACTCTTCATGACTTAATTTCTGACAAAAATTGTAACAATAATTTAAAAGAAATTAATATTCCAGTTCTTAATCTCAATATTTGGTGTGATATTTCTCAACAACCTTTTAGACCTTTTGTTCCAAATTCTATGAAGAATATAATTTTTGATAAAATCCATTCTTTATCACATCCTAGTGTTCGTACTACTAGACGTTTAATTCAATCAAAATATTTTTGGCCTAACATGCGTAAAGAAATTAATAGTTGGACTTCCGCATGTATTAACTGCCAGAAATCAAAAATTTCTAAATATACTAAAACACCAGTACAAAAAATTAATATACCATCTGGACGATTTGAACACATACATATGGATCTTGTTGGTCCATTACCTGTTTCAAAAGAAAATCGTTACATTTTAACTATAATTGACAGACATACACGTTGGCCGGAAGCTTATCCACTTAAAGATATTTCAGCGAATACAATTGCCAAAACATTTGTACAAAATTATATTCCCCGTTTCGGCGTTCCACTTAATATAACAGTAGATCAAGGATCACAATTTACATCAAAATTATTTACTGAATTAACAAAATTATTAGGATCTCACAAAATTCATACATCTCCTTATCATCCTCAATCAAATGGAATGATTGAAAGATTTCATAGAACCTTAAAAACTGCTATTACAGCATCAAACGATTCAATTCACTGGTCTGAAATTCTTCCTTGGATTTTATTGGGACTTCGTATATCTATTAAAGATGATTTAAAATGTTCTTCTGCAGAATTAGTTTACGGACAAACACTCAGATTACCTGGAGAATTAATCGTTTCAAATAATAATAACAATAATGAATTTGATAATACAATGGAAACACTTTCCAAACTGAGAGAACATTTTTCACACGTTCGTTCAAAAATTGTACATCATAATAAAGAAGATTTTTTTGTTCCCAAAAATTTGGATACTTGCGAATATGTGTTTGTTAAAGTTATTCATAAGTCAAATCTACAACCACCTTATGAAGGCCCATTTAAAGTTATCTCTAAACACAATAAAGTATTCAAAATTCAAAAAGGTAACTTAATCAAAACAATTTCCATAGACTTATTAAAACCTGCACATACAATTCCTAATTCCAGTTCACTAACACTTCCAAAGAAAACCAAAAAAATTACATTTAATATTAATTAATTTTTTTTTTTTATTGGAGGGGGAGTATATGTAGGGTTTATAATATATGTATCTACTTTATTAATTTGAACTTGTTTTAATATTTTTATTTTCATATATAAATTTGTCTTTCAATATTTTTCAATTTGATTTTTTTAATAATTAATTTTCTGATTTATAAAATAAAAGTTGTATAAATAAATATTTTAAATAGAATAAAAACATATTCTATATTATTCATGTCTTTGTTTCACATAGAACAGTTTTCCATACTTTACAAAATAAAAGTTGAATCAGATTGATAGGTGCGATAGTTTTCGCGCAATCGTTGAACACCAATTGCAAAAACATGGTTTTCAAAAAACGAGCTTCAAAGTTTTGATAAAGTGCAACGAAAAAAGAATTACTAGAAATATCTTTTGAGCCACTTCGATATCAAAGCTTATATTTTACACATATGCTTTTCGATAGTTTTGGAAGAGATTAAGCAAAAAAAATCGATTTTTTTTCAATTTAAATCGATTGCCTTTAATAAAAAACCAATTTTTAAATATACTTATGACCAATAAAATATTAAAACCAGAAACCTCGAAATATTTTTTTGATATATTTTTGACAGGGTTTTCTTCGACCAATATTTTAATACTTAAAAAAATAATGCAATAATTTTGGCTCTTTCGTCTCTAAAATAATATAAATAAAATATTTTAAAATATGCTCCGAAATGTTGCTTTGCGATACATTGATATTTGCAACCACTTCCCAAAAATGTAAAACAGTTTCAAATGGAGACTCTTTCATAGCTGAAAATAAACGAATTGTACATGCAGAGCATATATTTTTTTATAAATTTCTCTAATTTTGTAAAAATTTTAAATGCTTTATGAAATTTCATTTTCTTTTAAAATAAACTATTTTTTGAGTAAATGAATAATATTGATTATTAAGAACAGCTTTTAAACCGATTAGTAAATGTATGTATGCACGTCTGTGTGAATTAACTTTCAATGTGCAACTCATAATTTCACATTTGGTTTGAGTTAAAGTGCTAGCTGAATATTTTACAACCCACACATGTTGGCAATCGATGTACATATGTAATACATAAATGCTTATAGACACTATGTTCACAAATTATAGCACAAACACATATTGGCACATTTGGACAAATATTTATCTGCCAATTATTTGCAATTATTATTTAATTAAAACATCGTTAATTCTCCAACATGAATCCCATTTATTTTTTTTTTTCATTTTTATAAATAATGTAGAAAACGTTTATCAAAATTTCGAGCTATAAACATTTTTTTTTTAATTTTTTGGGGTATGCAGATATGTAGCTCATTCAAGTGCAAATTTTTAGTGCCTACAAATTACCACTGATTTTTAATATTTTTTTTACTAAAGCGGATAGCCAATGTTTTACAATGATCATACAGTAATTTCTTGGAACTACTAAAGTTAGTGCAGGTTTTTATGTGCGTCAGTAATTCATTCAAACACTATAGCCCTTTACAGAAAATATTTATTTTATCCACTTCGGTTCTCTAGAAGGGTAGCCTAAAGCTGTTGTCCTCTCTTAGTAGGTATGAGTGGGTGTCGTTAATATATCGAAGATTGTCACTCAAATAATTCGGAAGTCTGCCTTCTTTTATAGTAGACAGGAATTTCATAGCATTATAAAAAACTTGCTGCTTCACACTCAGCCAATTCATATCAGCGATTATCTCCCGCGTAGTTTTAGGTGCTTCTCCCGGAAACCTGATTGCTCTTTTATGAATATGTTATTAATTTCAATATGACACAACAATTGCGTTTTAACCACATTTTCCGGAATTTTTTCAATATTTGGAAGAGTGTTAATTGGCCTCATTTCTTCAGCTTTTAAAGTACCCTTTACTTTTTTAACAAGGAATATCGTCGAAATTTTTCACTCTTTTGGGACTATTCCTGTTTCAAAGCTCTTATTTATCAGTAAGAAGTAAAAGTGTCCCATATACTCTACTGAGTATTAAAAATAACACCCTCAGACAATAAATTGTTCCCTCCTATCTTCCTCTTATATTGTTTTACGGTATGTCGGCCAAAATCGCTTAGGCGGTTAATGCGCCAATTAAGTTAATGTACAATATCATTAGAGTTTATCTGGTTGAATTTAAAGTTATTTACCTGATTAGCCTGCGGTATAAAGTTACTATTAAAGTCTTTTATTTTTCTGTTTATGTCAACTATACTTTCTACGAAGAAATCGTTTACGTTTTCCGCAATTTCTTCGCTGCTTTTGAATATTTTACTCCTTATTAGTACTTCTGTTATTTTTTCTTTACTATCTGATTTATTAACCACTTTTTTAAAGTGATTCCACAATCGGCTATCATTTCTATTTGCTTCGACTTTCTGTTCCATGTAGCTAATTTGCTTAATTTTAATAATATTTTTGTACTGCTTTTTTATCATATTATATTCTGTCCAATCTCCTGTTAGCACTGCCTTTTCATGTAATTTAAACTTCTGCTTGTTAACCTCAGCTAATTGCCTGTCATACCATTCGTTTCTAATCTTAATATAAATTTGTCGCTGCCTGGTTAATTGTTGCATAGACGACATCATACAATTGTTAATGTGCTCGAGCATAAGTACCTTCAACATCAAGACTACCTACATATGTAACTGAAGTTATACTGTCTCAGCACTTTAAGTAAATTATCAGGGGTATACATATCTCAGGAAGTAAATTCTGACAGCTTTTTTAACGGGATTAATTTGTTTATATCACATCGAAACAGTATAGTTTCGTGATCCGTTATTCTGTAATCCTGTAAATTTTCACATAACACTTCCTGGCTGTTATAATATAACAAGTCTATGAGTGTTGCAGAAGAAAAATAAAATCTCTCAATATGTGGTTGTGTTATGACTTGTGAACAAAGTATACATATGTACATATGCATAATGCATTTTAAAGCATTATAAAGCATTCCTCATTGGTACACAAGATCGAGAATAACTTGAGGACATGTGCAGAATGAAGTTGCCAGTAAAGGGAGAAATTGTTGAAGTAGTTTAAAGCAATTTAAGTAGAAAGAGAGGATGTGCAATTGTTAAATTGGAATGCGTAACTGCTTATGTGAGTCCAAAAAGTGCATGCTAATATTTGTGTGTTTTCTACGTCGTTAATATATGGAAGCGTTATCAAATACTAGCAAGTATATATTATTGTTGCTCAAAGCGTATTGCTGTTTAGCTAAATTGACTAACAAAACTAAGTTCAGCTAAGTTTCACACTTCACATTCTAACACCTGTGCACACATATGTATGTACGTATACTATGCATACCTTCGACTTATATGATTCGATGCATATATCTATGTATATGCGACGATGTACATATATTTATACTTTTGTGTATGTACATACATACATACGTACTAGCGCATGTGAAATTTCCAAGTAGCCGCATGTCCTTGTCAGTTGAGTGTGAAAATGTTTGCAAACTGTGTGCATTTTATTTATGAATTTTTGCGGGCAATTCGTAGTCAGAAAAGCAACTCGAAAATACTTGCATTCCTGTCACGTCATTGTGGCTGCGGTACACAAATGTTGGTAGTTAAATAGTTGGTAAGCTTTTTCGCACGAAAGGTGTTAGTGGCGAACATAGTTAAAGTTAGAGTGAGAAAATTTGAATGGGGAAGGTAAGAAGTAAGCTGAATTTTAAACGACATGTATGCAACTATTAAATATTTTGTTAGATAAATGTAATACAAGTGAAGTGAGGAATAAAATAAATACAAAAAAATAATTTAAATCGTTTAGAAGAAAATCCCTACGACTTTGATTTTATCTCATTTAAAATGTTGTGAAGTGATTCAAAGAACAGCAAGATGTGCGCAATAAAGCGATTGTTTGGCCCTTTTTTTCTTTAAGGGGTTATATACACTTATTCTCTAAAAAATCGTTTATATATGTTTGAAGACGTTAAATTTAATTTTTGAGTTAAAAGTGTGCCCAATTATTAACACTGCAGCTGTTACGCTGATACGCTTTTTTTCTTACACGCTTTGCGGTGAGCATGATAAATACGAAATCCTCAATTTAAAAAAAAACAACAGTTTAACGCCGTACTTAAATGAGGGATTTAGCGAAATATATATTTTTACACAAATGGTGATGATTTTAATGAAAAGTTCAATTTGTGAAGGTATACAAATTCAGTTTTTTCATCCCCAAAAAAAGCTTTTGTTTAAAATAAAAAGTTCCTTCGATCAGGATGAGATATTGCAGTTTTTAAGTAGCCTGCAAGAAATAAGATTGATAGGACTTTTTGAAAAACATCATTTTGAGATAATCGCGTTTAAGGTTTTGGACGTACTTGGTGGCATTCGGGATCAGCGCGCTGTTGACCAATGCAACTTTGGCTCTCGTGCTCAGATCTTTATTAAATTCTTTCTTTTTAATATTTTTGCTTTGTTAAATATTTTCAATAATTATCTGTGTAATATATATTTTTTTTAAATTCAATTTTTCATTCATTTCCATTTCTTGCTTTTAGATTTTTTTTCATTTATTAGCCTGTTTTCTCTTTCATTTACTTTTCCTTTGAATTTTTCTTTTACGTGCCCTTTTTTATTTTTTTCTTAAACATTTTTTTTTTTTACTTTTCCTTTCCTCTTTCAGTTTATACTTTTTACTTACATTTTTTTCTTTGCTTTATATAATATATTTTATTTTCCTGTTGTTTTCCGGATTTCCTAATTTTAACGTTTGCTTTCTTTCTTGGCTTTATTTCTCTTTTGATTTTAATTTTAATATTAGTGTTTTTAGTTAAGTATTCTATGTGTTTCCCATATTTTATTTTTTAGTTTTCCTTCTTTCCCTAAATATTTTTTATTTTTCTTTTAATATTTCTTTTTCCTATTTTTCTTCTTCCACCAATTTATCCTTTCACGTTTATATTTACTATATCTTAATTTTTTATTCTTTTATTTTGAATATTTGTTTAATTTTATTACTCATTTAAAAATTTTCATTTCCTCTTTTTTTTTGTTTTTTCCCATGTACATATTTATTTTATTCCATTTCCAAATTTTTTCCTATTGGTGTATATTTTTATTTCTTATTTAAATTTTTATTTTCTTTTGTTTTTTTTTTACCTTTTGGTTAATTTTTATATATCACTCTTAACGTTTGGGCCGAGTGTAATTAAATTTTGTTGCAATATTTGATATTAGTAGTTACCAAAATTTGTATGTAACTCTTTTTCATTTGGATTGTCAACTTAGCAATAAATCATTCGCTTCCACTAGAAATCGTATTCCTTCGGATCGTTTGGAAATGTTTAATAGGCAATTTTCCCTTTTTTAATAAAAATATATGAAATGCATTTGATTATCGATGGTTACTTTTATATAAAAAAAATTATTTCCCTGCAAATAGTTGGAAAATTCTTTATATAATATAGGTGCTGATTTACTCATTGATCATTCTGATGTTTCATAGCACATTTTTTATGTCACAAATTACATACATACATATATTTAAATTGCCAACCAATACATATGTAAGTTTTTTCTAGACGAATATAAAAACAATGAAAATAAACTTTCTTGAAATATCTTAATATATGCTGTCCGCAAACAAGAAAATATCCCTTCGAAAAATTTGTATATTTAATATTTTTTGATGGTATCTAACACTCATAACAAAAAGTTTCTCTCTTTGTCTGCACTCTCCATGTAAATAAAGCCAAATAATCTGTGTAGACTGATTGCTTTAATAAAAATGGACCATAAAAACGATAACAAAATATTTATAACCGGCCAGCCAAAGGATGCGGCTAAGTGGAGCGATTATATGCGTAAATAAAAATAAAAGGCAATAATAAAGGAGAAGGAATACACAACAGAAGTAGCAATAGCAAATAACAAAAAGAAAACACAAACTCAGTTTAAGTGTAAGAAAAGTAAAATAAAAAAAAACTGCTGCTACCTTTGCCATAAAATTACCCAAAAATAGTATGTATTTCAAAAAAAAAATTCCGAAAAAAAAACCAAAGAAATCGGCCTTCCTTAACCGGAAAAGGGACATTTTGCTAGTACAAAATCACAAACATTGCCTCGAATGTACTTCACGTAAGAAACATAAACAAATAAAGATGGTAAACACGCTCATACACAAGCGTATTTAATAGCTGATAAAGAGCATAACGGCATGGAATTTCTAGATTTTTTCTATTTCAATCTCAGACAGAAGAAAATATATGTGTTAGCACTTCGGTATTTCGTATATAGAATGAAGCAAATTTGGTTGTTTATTGCATTGTCTACCACTAAGATTATGCGGTATTGCGCCTTTAAGTAGGCTATATATTGTGGGCAACGTAACTGCTTTTGGACTGCATTCCAGAATGTGTTGCGGTGGTGATGTGGCAAGCGTAGATAAAAGTAAAAAATATGAAATAAATAGCTTTTGTCCAGAAATAATGCCTGAACATTCCAAAGTTCACACAGATATGGGCTTGTGAGTATGATTTAGTTGTGGGTCAAATCTAAGCGGCGCCTAAAAATATGTGCCGTTTCACCCACTCATAGCGCAGCAAGAGAATAGTGACGATAGGAAAAAATATATATGTATACATTTTATATAATTGTATATAAAAAAGAACCTAATTGCTGGCTGCCTTAATATAATAATTCGCTGTGAATTTGATATCCTCTTATTGATGTATTGAGCATACTTCCGGAAGAAAATTACAGATGATTCAAGACTTTGCACATATTTGGTTAGATAAATTTTTAAAAAAGATATAGTATATTTAAAATGTGTTTGTAGCAGAACACACGAATAACGCTTTTCTCAAATAAGAACAAAAGTTCCCTGCCTTACCTGCCCTTAAAGAGTTCGCTGGCGGGTAAATGTGTGAAAAAGTATTTATTTTCTGTAAATAAGTACATTTCAACAACGCCACCTGCTTTTTGTAAAATATTTAAACTAATTTACTATCGGTACTTCGGGTTTCAGTAATCGCTGGACTCTAGCACCTACTTGCGGACATTTTTTTGCAAAAGGGAAATACTTACTAATTAATCTTAAGAATATTTCTCAAAGCGAACTGTATATACAATGTTTATAAAAATGTCGGGTATAGTGCCGTCTAGTATTTATTTTCTGAAAGTAAACTAAAAATACTTCGAAAATTAGCTAATTTTTCCGCGTATGCGATTTGTTGGCAACAGTTGGACTTTAGCGACCTCTGGCGGATTTTTTATATTTACCATATTTTCTTATTTTTAAATTAAATTCGAATAAAGCTTAGCAAAAGTACTTATTGTGCTAAGAGTTTCCCTACAGGGGAGCTTAGCTTCATATGATTCTATGTCTACATTTGCAATGTAGTAATCCACCTATATGGTCAGCAAATTTCTATGAACGTTCGCTTTTGTGTGTTCGTCCGTATCTTTATGGGTTTAACATATTTGCAAGGCGCGACATTAATGGTTGGCTTTGTTTCCGCTTTCACTTCCGCTTGCCACTACTATTTCTATTGCTGTTTCCGCTTTCGCTTTCAAGCTCGATCGTCATTAGTGATTTTTGTGGTAAATGTGTGAAATGCAAATGCATTTGCAAATTACTATTAAAGGAGTAATTTAAATTTTCTGTGTGAAATTTAAAATCAGCTTTATAAAAGTGTTTGTATTTCATGATAATAATTTTCCGTTACAAATGTGTATCTGCTAAAAACTTGTGGTCTATTTGGTTGATGCATTCTGGGTTTAGGGAATCAAACCTTAGTTCCATAGCAGTCAAGTTCAAGCGTGATAATGCGACTGTGAAAATATGAGAGATAAAGCCACAGTCCTTTTATTTCGCAGATAAGAGTGTTCTATAGAAATATTTCTGAAACAAATAGATGTGTAAATTTAATAAAAACAGGCATTTTTCATATTTAAACCATTTCTACTTTTCGGAAAATTTATGAAATTCAGTTCAGCATGTAGTTTTTTACTTCGACTAGAAGGGCTTTGGAAAAACCGTATAGTCTGCTTTGTTTCATATTGTGGAAAAGAAATTTACCTGCTAGATGGTGCAGTGAATAAAATTTAAAATGTCGTATTTATGGTTTGGCTCAAACTTAGCGCATATGTTGTAAACGCGAAAATAAAATATTGTTCTTAAAATATACTCGCTAGATGGTGCTGCAGTCAATATAATTAAAAAATCGTATTTATTGTTCGATTTGGTTCATACAGAATACTTGGGACGTAAAACTGTAATACGTTGTGGGCCGGTTTTACCATATAATTTTAAGTTGAACTTAACTTCTAGTTAAGACTAGTCTTAGCTAAGGCCAGTTTAAGATTTTGCACACATTTGCGTTTCACAATTGAGACTTAAGTATATAAAATATTTAATTCAGAAATAGATTTGTGTAAGGTTTATTCAAAAAGTATTTTAAAATTGAAATATTATATTTATTGAATTAAACAATCAAAAAACTTGAGGATATAAAGAGAAGAAGCAATTTCGCTTCGAATGAGATCGACTTGGTGGTTAATCTAGGGGCAAACTATGTTTTGGCACTGTCTTATTTTTTCTCTTTGTCAAAATTTTATAAAATTTTCTCTCAACAATTATTTTCAATACAATAATATTTATTACTTCCTCGTACTCTAAGTCACTACTCCATTTAAATTCCATATTTCAAAAATTCTATAGATTTTCTCAATTATTGATATTTAAGTCTTTACAATTTTATTTGACAAGCTGTTCGCAGAGATAAAACCAACTTAAGGCGAAAAATTCGTATAACTTACTTGTGTAACTTAAGTCGAGCTTCCATTTTTTCGATGCAAAGCAAAATCTTAAACTAGACTTAAACTCTAATAATGGTTTGAGCTTTTATTTTACAGTTTCATAAAAGAGAAGCCCATAATCAAATAATTTAAAATTTAATTTATGAATAGAGTTCTTACAAAACGTGTTCTACGCCTTGAATTTTAATCATTTTGCCACTGAAACTGCATCATTGCTAAATTATTGTATTGATCTCCCTTTCAATGCAAAATCATCAATAGAGCACAATCCATTTTTTTCGTATCGCTTTTTACAGTCTAGCAATTTAAATGTCTATAAATGTAGCAGCGAAATTAATACTTTTCAATCGTTTGCCCTAGCAGAAAAGTGAATTGAGCTACCAAAAAGGTAGTAAAAAAAAAAAAACAAACAAAAAAAATGGGCAGCCAGTCTGTTGAGCACATTGAAGAGTTGTTGAAATGCTACGTCACGCTTGGCAAACAAAATCCAACTGATTTTATGTGTCACATGCAAACATATGTATGTATGTATGTATTTTTTTTTAAACTACACACTTACACTTATGCATATACATATGTGTGTTAGATGTGTGTGCTCGCGCGAGTCTAGTGTGTAAATAAAGCGATGTTCAAGCGCAGAATGCAGCCAAGTCCAGCAGAGTGCAACAAAAAAAATTGAAAAAAAATCTAGAAAAAAGGCTACCTTCGTACGTGAGGCATTGGCTTTTTCGTGCCAAATTCATATTTACGCAGCGCATAAAAAAGCACAAGATTTACTTTAAGCCCTTCGCTTATTTTTAGTTGTTGAAAGAGTTGACCTTTTTTTTATTTCGTAGTTTTTCGACTACCTAGTTTTTTCACTTTTATTATAATTCTGTTTTAAATTTGTCTTTTACTCCTTTTTTGTGAGACTTTAATAAATTCAGCAGCCCAGT